>OY728151.1:1258148339-1258789301 GCA_963277665.1 Viscum album | reverse complement strand
AATTCACGTGTTTGTGATTTATGACCTCAATCACTCCCTATAAATATTTACATGTTACCACCTTGTCCAATCTTCACTCCCAACCTATGTTCTTCTATTTTGGAATCCTAGTCATATGTTTCATTGGGTAACCGTTATTGTTCCAAATTTCCCCTTTTAAGGGATATTTAAGAATCCATTTTTATGATGTTGGTTTCTATGAATGAAACTATCAAGTATTAAACATTTTATAAAATAGAATAATTTTGACGAAAAAATTCATTTTAAGGGGGTAGAATGTAACACCATGTGATTTTTGAGAATTATTTTTTTTCAAATTAATTTAACTTTTAAATATTTTTCATTTAACATGACACTGAAAATAGTTCTATATATATATATATATTAAAAAACTAAGTCAAACATTCCTTTCACATGAAATAGAAACTTGGTTTGTGATACATGCAATACAAACATGGTTTACGCTACAAGAAACACTGACTTGGCGTATGATGCACGCAACACTGAGTTTCAACAAAACATCTATTTTAATTGTTTTAAATATTTAAATATTATAATTATAACCTAGATATAAAATTTAGTAATAAATGGTTTTAAAATATATTTTTTTTATATAAAAAAAATATTGTTAATGAAAGATAATATTTTTGGTAATGTCTTTTTCATGTTTAGAAACATCATTTTCTTGAATGAAATGCTTCTAATAATGAAAGTAGTTTTATAAAAATTTTGGTATTTAATTGAATAAAATAAAATTAATTTTTGAATTCAAAATTTTGAAATTATACTAGGGTGAATGTTTGGGATTTTTCTGAGAATCTTCATTTTTTATGAATTGTGGAAATACTACTTTTTAGATAAAAAATGTATTCTCGTCTAATTAATTATTAATTATAAATGAAATTATAAATATTTTTCAAGTTCAGATTATATGAATATTAAATATATTAATACAATTTAACTCATTATAATAAATTTTACTTTGAAACTGAATATAAAATCTAAACAAACGTTTGAACTTTTTCAAACTCTAAAACCCCATTAATTCGTCTCGTCTGCAAGATTAGCACTAATCTTAATTTTTCTGCTTCTATGATTGGAAATTCAAAAATCCAAAATTCACCATAGTATTCAGTATATTGTTTAGAGTCTAATAAGACCATGTTATTTTTTGACCAAAATCATTAGTAAAAGTTATTAAAATTAAACACATCGGTTAAGGCCAAATTAAGCTTAATTAGGGACTAAACCTTACAATTAAGAGCCCAAAATACCAATAAACTAGTCCAAAACCCATTGGTTGTCAATATTTATTCCATAAACCTTCAATTATATATTTATTTTGGTTTTTAAGTCTTTTTTTAGGTAATACCATGTACACACCTAATTTGTTTCTAAAAATTCATTGTAAGTACTTTTCCTTCCCTATAAAAGGCCACCACCTCTACCCATTCCTCAAACCTCAAAAAACATTTATATTAGTACAATATTTGACCAAGTAGAATCCCATAAATCATCCCTTATACATTTAAGCCTACCTTTTGGAAGAAACCCTCTCAATGAAGCCTTTTGGCACAAAAAAAGAGTTACCTGATTTTGAGGTAACATCTTCTCTCAAGCTCATTTCCATTGTTTTCCTTCTCCACCACATAAAATCTCTTTATAAACATCTTGTGCATAATAGTAAGTTTTTTTTCAAAGGGTATTTCCTAAAATTACACAAACCTCAATCTAATGGATGTTGAATGTATAGTTTATGTGTATGACGAACTACTGCCACACAAAACAATGATTGATCATTTTTTCTTTACCACCATTCATAGTGGCCATTATGAAAGAAAATATATTTTTTACATGTAATATATTATATTTATTATTTATTTAATATTATTTATTCCTTTTTCAACACAACTATTTTTACATTCTATTTGGTGTTAATACGATAAACTCGTTTGAGGAAATGTGGACTACCGCCCCCTCAAAGTGATGTGATTCGTTCACACACTACATAGAATGTATTAAGAATAGGTGTTATGAAATTATATGATATATATTATAATTAAATTCTACTATAATGATGATATATATATATTCGTACATAAATATATATATATTTCATTTACATAATTTCATTCAATAGGACAATAAAAATGGAAACAACGTTCATGTTTACGTACGACTTACCATCTCCATGAATGGTATATTCCATTTAATACATCCATATACTATAAATTATTACAATATTAATATACTGGATGAAATTTAAAAATTTATATCATGATCTATATTCTGTAATCATGATATAAGTATAAGGACCAACAATATAACAAATTAAGACACATGTGAAGAACAAAGCAAATATTACCAGATGCTAAACATTAACATAGGATAATTAACAAGTGGGTGATATAAAGTCATAATAAAACTATATATGTTATTATTTATAGGAATATAATTATTTAAATGATGTATAATAAACATATAATTATTATACAGGAACCTTGTATGTGTATGGAGAGAAAACAGTTTACATGTGAACTTGACAGAATACAATGATAAATGAGAAAATATCATAAAGGAATGGGAATAGGAATATCTTAATAATAATAACATTAATAATATCATGAAGTTGTGGCTATGAAATTTAATTTTTACATTCATAATAATTTTACCACGGTCCATCCCCAAGGTGTCACAAAGATTACCAAGGTTATTCACCAAGGTATCATAAAAATTTTCATCTCTAAAGATTAATTTTTTACCGAACGCATTGGAGTGATATTCAGGAACACCAATAATATGTATTTATTTTCACGTGATACACCTATATTATAATCATAAATTTCATAAATAACCCAAAGAGAATAAAAAAATAGGTTTCATATCAAAATCATGATGTTTTAAAAGGTGATTAAAAACATGATCATTATGACATTCATAACCGATAAAAAGGGAATGAGTGTTTTATGAATGTCAATTATAGAATGAAATATATCATTTTTATTTATTTATGAATACTCCTGGAAATTAAATAAGTTTCTGTATTCACATTAAGATAATAATAAACTTTATTTAGAAAAATTGAGAGATTTTGAGACAAAAATTATGCAGAATAACGGTTATGCATCATGTTTTTAGAAAACATTAGAAAATAAGTGAAAAGGTTAAACCATTCATTAAAGACTCTTAATATAGTATTGGAACAGAATAAAATGGAAATAATAACATGGTATGGCTACTTGAAAGGCAAACCACATAGAAGTGAGTTTTAAAGGAGAAAAGAGACGTTGAGATTTCTCTTACCTTGAAGAGTAACATCTAAAACTATAGGATCAGGTCCCTGAGGGAACGAGGACATATTGTGAGGACTCTATGAAATGTAAAACTTTCACATATTTTAGGATAATTAATTTTTAATGAATGAAAATGAATAAATGGATTGGAAATTATAGTAAAAGAGAGGGAGTTTTTTATTAATTTTCAAGGACACCTCATCAGTGGTATTTGCAAAACCATGGGCTTGCCTTGGGTATTTTCCCATGGTTTTGGCCACATGGGAGACCTCATTTAATATTTTAATAAAAATGAGTCTATCATAATTTTATATTACATATTACATCATTATGATATCCTAAAACACATCAAAATCTCCAAATCTGTATTTTTAATATTCAAGGAAAAACAAAACATTTTATAAAAATATCATAAATTCACCATATTCCAATATCAATGTTCTAGATTCAAAAATGAACTCCATTTTATGAAAATAATTTTCTAGATATGATAAATTTATTTTTTATGTAAAATAACTTTTTACACAAAAAATACTATTACTTAATTAATAATTTCTAAAACTGATATTTACTTATACTATTATATCACATTACCATTAATGATTCCCAAATTATGTTTATACTTTGTTAAGTGACGTTACTATTCCATTGGTTGTATTACTATTAATATTGGTAATATTACTATTCATCAAAAAATATTTTTATATTATCATACTCTAAATTTCTTACTGATCACAACTATCTATGTCTGTTTCTTGAAAATTATTTCGCATTATCAATTATTTAATGTATAGAAATATTTTAAAATAATTTTTTTTCAATATTCATAAATAATGTTAAACTTATAATAAAAAACTTAAAAATCATCCTATATTAATTTTGACATTTTAAATTCAAAAATTATAGTTATTTTACCATAATAAGAAATAAAAATTTTATTTATACAAATGGATTAGAAAAAGTAACTAAGGACTTATAACATAGCACCTTCTAACACCTGTATAGGACCTATGAGGATGGTGTGCAATGGTGATAGAATCTTGGGGTGGCTCAGACAACATTAGTCGAGTGGTGAATTCATCAACTTGAACTTCTCTTGTAGGTGATTTCTTTCAAGCTTAACCTATTAAATCTCATCTTGGGATAAGTCCAGAGTAAATCCCATTGGTTTTACCTCCTTCCCAAACTTCAATAGATGCACTTCATATGGACCGAGTCTACTAGATGAGGCCATTGACTTTTCTTTATATATTAATAAACCATTATCATTTGTAATTAAAACAATAATCACAACGTTAATTGTATAGTTTCCAGTCATCATATGAACCAACGGTCAAAATTAACCAATTTTTATGTAATGGTTGAAACCCAAAGGTATCATTTCAATTATACACACAACAAAAGGATAATGTTTTGTCGAGTACAAAATAAAATAACACACAAAAATCAGGAAAAAAATTATTCAAAAGTTTGGTTCATTACATTATTCCCCCTTAAGAAATTTCGTCCCTAGAATTTAAACTGATACCCTCATAAGATAAAAGGTGTGTGTAATTATTTCACATATACTCCTCTATTTCCTACATGGATTCTTCATATTCTTGGTTCAACCACAACACATTAACAAAGTGGGTAGTCATGTTGTATAGAACCTTGTCTCTACGATCCGAGATCTCTACCGGCTGCTCCTCATAAGAGAGTTCATGTTTCAGTTGTACCAAATATAGATTTAGTACATGTAAATGGTTAGGTATGTACTTCCTCAAGAAGTATATGTGGAAGACATCATGAACTTGTGATAAATTTGGAGGAAGTGAAAGCCAATAGGCCACTGCCCCTATGCGATCAAGGATTTCATTGGGGCCAATATACCTAGGGTTGAACATCCCATCATTACCAAACCTCATGACTCTCTTCCAAGTTGAAAGTCAAAGAAAGACTTTGTCACCAACATCAAACTTCAAGTCCCTTTGATGGTTGTAAACGTAGCTCTTTTACTCGGATCATGCTGAATACTTTTGTATAATTTTTATGTAAACCAGGGATAATAATCAGATACAATAGAATGTGGAAATCCATGCAGTTATATAAATCCTAGAAAGTTTATCAAAAGAGAAATTATCCCAAATAGAGATAAAATTGGAATCCTTGGTGAGATGGTCTACTATAACACATATCACATTATTTTCTTTTGGAAGTTCTCAGGAGACCAGTAACAAATTACATAGTGATATTGTCCCACTTCCATGCTAGTATGGGTAGTGGTTGTAGTACCTCATTAAGAGCATGTCACTCTGCCTTCACCTACTGACATATTGGGAACCTTTTAGTATAGTCACCAATCTCCTTTTTCATATTATCCCACCAATAAATATCATGATGGTCCCTATACATTTTCATGCTTCGAGGATGTATAGAGAAAGTAGAGATATAAGCTTCATCCATCACCTCCTTCTTTATTTATGGAATATATAGAACACATAGTCTTGTACTAAATTTCAGTACACCTTCTTAATCATAATTTAAATCAAGAAACTTCCCATCATTCATAGCCACAAACTTCTTCTATAACAAATGATCTTCTTTCTGTGCTTTTGGGATAATATCTTGTAATGATGGATGATAAATAATTTGGGATAGGGTTGATGATGTCATTTAAATTACAATTACCATGTCTATTTTTACTATATCTTTGATCATGCGATCTCTTTGAATCCTCATCATGGATAGAACAATGGTTTCATTCCTACATAATGCATCAAAAAAAAAATTCTCCTCTGGGAGGATAATGAATTGAACAATCATAGTCTTTAAGAAGTTACAACCATCTAATATATATCATGATCAATTACTTTTGTGGGAAAATAAAATTATAACATTGATGGTATGTGTATATATCATAGTTCTCCCCATAAAGATAGTGCATCCATATCTTAAGAGAAAAACAACAGTACCCATCTCCAGATCATGCGCATGATTTTTCTTCTCATGATTCCTCATCTGTTTAGATGCATAGGAAATAACCTTGTCATTTTTTCATGAAGATGCACCCATTTCCTTTCAGATATGCATAGCTAAAAATAATGAATTATTCTCCTCTTGAGGTAAGAGTTAACACGGGTGTAGTAACCAATCTCTTTTTCATCTCTCTAAAAATTTATTCACACTTCTTTGTCCAGATAAACTTAACCCCTTTTCGAGTTAACTTGGTTATTGGATTAAAATTCATGAAAGGTTTTTCACAAACCTCATATAATATCCCACTAATCCAAGGAAACTATGAATCTCAATTATTGTTGTAGACTAAGGATATTACTATAAAACCTTTTTATTTGTTGGGAAAACTGTGATTCCTTCATTGGTTATAATGTTCCACAAGAAAGAAACTTTTTCTTACCAAAACACACACTTTCTGAACATTACAAAAATAATCTCCTTCTGTAGAGTTTGAAAAATAACCCTTAGATGATCCTTATGCTCCTCAATAATTTTATATTATACCTTAATATCATCAATATATCTACCACCAAATTATCAAAGTAGTACTTAAAGAATCCATTCATCAAATACATTAAAATTGTATGTGAATTAGTCAGTCTGAAGGGCATATCAACAAAATCATAATTCCCATATCTTTATCAGAATATAGTTTTTGGAATATCTTCAATCTTCACTGTCAATTGATGAAAACCATATCTATGATCAATATTGGATAATAATTTATCCCCATGAAGTTGGTCAAATAAGTCATCAATTCTTGGAAGAGGGTATTTTTTCACTGTGATCCCATTTAGTTCTCTATAATCAATTCATATATACATTGATCCAACATTCTTCTTCACAAAGAGAATATGGTCTCCCTAAGGAGACACACTCATTTGGATAAACCACTTCTCCAAAAGATATTGGATTTTCTTATTAAATTCCTCCATATGCAAATTTTCTATCGTATATAGGGTCATTGATATTAGATGAGATCTAGGTATGATTTCTATGGAGAACTCTACCTCTCCTTTTGGGGATGTCTGGGTAACTCCTCTAGAAATAATTCAATGTATTCCTGGAGGATAAGGAAATTTTCTATCCTTGCACTCTCATTTCCTTCTTCTTATTCTCTGATCAACTCCAGATAAAAGGCTATAGGAGGTGCTTCTAGACAAATATTAGGCCGATAAATCTCTCCTTGAAAGATAATTGTAGGTTTACCATTAAAGACTACTAAGATTTATTTGCTTTGGAATTTGATTTTAGCATTATACTTTGGGTGACAGTCTATCCCTAGTATAATGTTGAATTCCTACATGAGAATGACTACTAGATTTGAGGTAATATTGTTCTCACTAAAGTAAATATTAGAGTTTCGAAACCCAAACGATTCATGGATAATCCCACTCGGTGTCTTGATATATAACTATACTTTTAGAAATTCAAGGGTTGATTTAGAATTCTTTGCAAACAAGGAGGAAATAAAAGATGGATTAAAACCAGAATCAATCGATATAGTTTCTAGCTTGGAGAGACCAACACGAGTACCTAACACCACATCATTTGGAGCTTCAACATCAGCTGTCCTGATAGTAGAAGCATGCCCTTACTCACATGGCCTTTTTTGAGGCTTATGGTTATTTCCATCCACTACACTCGGATTTGGACAGTGATTGGAATTGTGCCCAAGCTATCCACACTAGAGTCATTGGACTTCATGTAGGGCTTGAGCCATCTTCCCTTTGTTGTTAGTGTTGGGAAGTTGAGGCTTCACCGCACTATAAAATTTCCATGTGATATGGCCATCTCTTCCACACTTGTCACACTTCCCACTCTCTAGAAGGTATATCCTCAAATGATTTTCCCATACCTATTTCACATGGGAAGTTTCATTTTCTGGCCTCCTCTTAGCAAATAAAATCTCCTCCTTATTCTTGGCTCCATTGATCACTTCTTGTCATTAGATTTATGAGACCACAGTGGGTCACCGATCTCTAGTTTGACTTTCATAGAACTCCGAAGGATCTCATCATAGCTATCATAGTCTTGGTTTCCTAGATTATTTTATAGATGAGGTCTTAGTTCTCCAAATAATCTATCAACATTCCCATTAGGATCCATGATAAATATTGGGGTGTAATGTGAAAGTCTTGTGAAGTTTATCTCGTAGCATCCAACGAATTCATTCTCCTTCTACTTTATCTTGAGAAACTTCCTCTATATTTTTGTTCTCATCGAATGAGGGAAATACATATTGAATAAGATCCGTATGAACTTTTCTCACTCTATAGCATCGACCTACACACTTGGCCTCATATTTTTAATCAGTTCCAACCATTATTCAGCTTCTCCCTCTATGTGGTAAACAACCAGGGTGACCTTATCTTCTTCTGAAGAGTAGAGCACTAAAAATATCTTATCAATAGAGTTGATCTAATGTTCAACAATCAATGTTTTAGTAGATACACTGATGGTTTCTGTTCATTGACACATAAAATACTCCACATAGATATGTTACCTTCATGGTGAAATAGGTCTAACATCTTGATTCAAGTTATTTCCTATACCTTGAGTCTGTTGGTTCATCATTCTCAAGAAAGTTTCCATTCTTTCTTTCATCTGGGGGTCGTCATCACATGGTCCATGACTGTCACTATTTTCACAATTCCTCATATTTCCATAAATTTTTTTTAAGAATAAAAACATGGTGAGGAACTTATATAATTTATTAATCCTTTATCTATAAATGATTTTTATGTCTTAAAATTTCATGCATAAACATATTATTCTTTAAAAATAATTACATTTCTCAATAATTCCTTCAAAATGATCCATAAAATTATTGTTATTAACCAAACATATCCCCTGGGAGTGTCGAACCATGAGTGAAACAAGGCTAATTGTCATGAACCAGTTCCCATTTGAGTCTATCTCAAAGCTGTTTTTTTTAGTTATTACCCCAAGATGCATCTGTGCCAGAGCAATATCCACCTGTTCGTATCTAGGTAGGGTTCTATTTGTTCAGAAACTACTTACATAATATTTCACAAAAATACTCAGAAGTTTTCATATATTTCAACTTTTTATAGGGTTCTTACCTATGTTTTTATGTCCTAATTTCCAAAAATAACTGAACTATTATTTGATAATGACTATGGCATCCCACCTTTTTATTACATAACTTTTCATTCCATTTTACCAATAGAGGATCGTTAAAGTCTAGTGTCTTGGAAAAATGGTACATAATACATGAAAAAATGTAAAATTATTTTATTCATCTAGAATGGAATATCAGATTTTAATCATAATTATAATTACTGCATCTCATAACCTGGGGACATGCATCAAAGGAAAGGGTGAGCATAAGGCCCGGTAAGGGAAAACATGGAAAATAGTTTATATGTGAACTTTAGAGAATATAATGAGAACATGAAGAAATATCATAAAATCATGATAAGAGGAATATAATGACAATAATAACGTGAATAATATCATTAAAATGTGTCTATAACATTTAATTTATACATTCACAAGCATATCACCGAGTTCCATCCCCAAAGTGTTAAAAAAGAACCAATGTTATTCTCCAAGGTATCATAAAACTTGTCATGTCTAGAGATTAATTTTTTAAACAGATTAATTGGAGATATACTAGGGCACAACCATAATATTTATTGATTTTCATGCTATAACATATATAATAATCAAAAATTTCATAAATAACCCCAATAGAATAAATAAATGGGTTTTATATCAAAATCAAGATGTTTTAAAATGTGATTAAAAACATGATCACTATGTCATTAATAAAACATGTAAAGAGAATCAGGGTTTTATATATTTCATTTCTAGAATAAAATATATCATTACTATGTCTTGATGAATATCCATGTAAATGAAATAGGTTTTTGTTTTCACAAAAATAAAATAAGAGAATTTCTGTAGAAAAAAATAAAGAGATTTTGAGATAAAAATTATGCAGCATAATGGCCTTGCAATATGTTTTTAGAAAACATTAAAAAATATGGGATAGGAGTCAACCATTAATAAAAGACTCATAATATAGTAGAGTGACAGAATAAAATGGAAGTAAGAACATGGTATGGGAACTTGTAAGGAAAACCACCTGGAAGAGATCTTGAATTGAAAATGAGATGTTGAGAATTCAGTTACCTTGAAGAGTAACTTCTAAAACTCTAGAATCAAGGCCTTGAGGGCATGGAAACACATTGGGATGAATCCTTGGGAGGTAACACTATCATATAATTGAGTATAATGAATTTTGGATAAAATAAAATGAAGTAATGTCATAGTATTTATATAAAAAGAGAAAGAGTTTTTTATTAATTTTAAAGGAAACCACATCGGTGGTATTTACAAAACCATGGGCTTGCCCATGGTATTTTCCCATGGTTTTGAACACATGGTAAACGTCATGTAATATTTTAATCCAAATTAGTTGACTGTAATTTTAAATTACATATCACATCCTTATGATGTGAGAAAACACACCAAAAACTCAAAATTTGTATATATAATTTTCCACAAAAAACATAACATTGTATAAAAATATGATAAATTCACCCAAACAAAATATCAATGTTATGAATTCAAAAATAAACTCCATTTTATGAAAATAATTTTCCAAATATTTTAAATTTAATTTTTACATTAAATCACTATTTACATTAAAAAATACTAATACTTAAGTAATAATTTTTAAAATAGTTATTTACTTAGACGAATATATCACATTACCATTTGTAACACCCCAAGATTTCAGAGTGTGTTATTTCTTCAAAATAATACAATAACTTGCACTACACGCAACACTGAGTTCAAGAACACTATGACTTACCAAACAAGCCGTTCAAAAGAGGTTATGAATAGTATTAACTAAATTTTAAACTTTATATAATCCTTATAATTTTAGAATCCATATTATGAGTTTCTTAGACATAATGTAAGAACAAATTCATTTTCAGTATTGCACTTTTACCAACTTTTAATAGTGAACCATTTTTAAATACAATATTTTAAACTTTTTGACTAAATAGGGACATAAAAAAAAAAATTAAAATGAAACATCTCAAGCTTCCACGGTACGCTTTCCTTTGAATAATACAGTAGCGTGTGTTGTACGCAACTTCGAGTTCTAACACACACCACAACCAATCAAACTAGTCGTTATGAATAGTAATACCTACTTTTTGAAATTATATATATTTTATATTTCAAAATGGACTTCATTTTTGGATTCAGAATATCAAATTTAGCCTAAGGTGAAATTTTGGTACTTTTCGGATAACTTTAATATTTTGATGAATAGTGAAAATTACTAAATTTTAATTAAAAACAAATTTTTTAATAAAAATAATTAATAGTGATAAATTATGAATTTGAGTGGTTTTAAAGTATATTTAGAATATATTTTTACCATTTAATATAATTTTGGTCATTGGACATAATTTTACAATTAAACTGAACATAAACAAGTGTCAATCTTTTGATAGTTATTATCTCTTAAAAACACGCTTTTTGTTTTGGCAGCGGGAATTAATTTTAAATTAATTTATGCCACTTCTGTGTTTTGAATTTAGAAAAATGAATTCCATATTTGAATCAGGATGTACAAATTGTGTAAATAGGTAACTTTTATTTTTAGACATTTTGAATAATTACTGTGGTAAATATTTTATTTACCATGGTTAAGGGTAAATCTGGTAACTAAGGCTTAAAAAATAAAATTATAATAATAATAAATTACCCTAAAACGTTCCCTGGCCTTATTGGTTGATACTTGATTTACCATAGGCATCTTTGGGTCGATTTTGGGACCCCATGGTGCCACTTGTAGGTGATAGGGACACTTTTTTTTAATTAAGTTAAAATGAATACAAAACTGACACAAGCATATATCTTTTAGAAAAACAATTATTACATAAGGTTATATATGTTTGATTTTAGATTATAAATATTCATTAGAAAGATAAAACTATTTCCTACATAATGATATTTTATTTATAATTTTTAGACATTAAATAATATAATTTATTTATGACACAATGATGATGTAGTAATTACTATAATAGTGAAAAATTAAAATAATTGATATTATAAATACCCAAATAAATATAATATGAATCTTTTAATGAATTAAACTAATTTTATAGGATAATATGATATATTAGGATTGATTTAATTGAATTTTTTCTAAGTAATCAATCTGTTATGAGTTTCACAAAAATCAACTATTGAATAGTGTTAAAATTGACATAAAAGAGTTCTTAAAACAAATATTATATTATTAATTGATATTAAATTCCTAAAAATCTAAGGTTCTTCCAAGAGACTTATATCATTATATTTTAATCATTAATGGACCACTTGTGGGTCGCTTGGATGTATATAGTAAGTTTATTAACCATATTATATAAAAATACAAAGAGACATTGTAAAAGTGAAACTAATTAACTTAGAGTTAATACTTAAAGATAAGGTTAATATAAGTACCCAAACCTGTCTAAATTATATTGGTTGAGTTGTTTTAGACCCATCCCCACCTTAAACTTTGAATAATCAACTTTTTAGCCATTGGAAACCGAATATGAATTTATTATAAACTAATATCTCTAGCTTTTCCAAAAGTGCCCCTCACCCCTCTTATAAAAGGGCACACCTCCTTCTCATTTCTTCACACCATCAAAGCCTTTTGGTTCGGAAAAAATCTTCCCAAATACTCTGCCAACATCCCTAACTACAACCTAGGGGCCTTAGTTTGATCAGAAATCCAACCTAAGGAGCCCTTTTGATCAAATCAAAAGGAAGAACCCGAAGAAGAGGTAATGATTTCACCACCTTTTTTCCAAGTTCCTTTCTTCTTCCACTTCTTCTTCCTTTGTTGTTACCATTATAAAATAATAACTCCAGTATCATATATATACTGTGATGTTATTATAAATATGGTACAACCATATTCAGTATTGTATCCACCCTTTGAATAACATGTCACCATACGTGCGTACGTACGGCTTACCGTCTCCACGTCGTGGTGTAATTGTTATTCAATATAATATTATTTGGATGGGTATAATAATGATGTGTAACTCATGTAAATAATAAATATAACATGTTAATGATTCTGTATATATGATATACCATCAATTTAAACATTATTTTAATATCAAAAGAATGATATTATCGCTCATGCGTATGTATGGACTACCGTCTCCACGAACGCAATGAGATTCATTCTCCATCGTATCCATTCAAGTATAATTATCATTTGATGATTTAAAAATGATGTTTAAGGACTTGATATCATTCTGGATATGAATAATATAAAACCTATCCATTACAAACATGGCTTACGTAACAAAGCATATAAAATAAAACAAGTAAGTTAACACCCGAAACAACGATAATACTAAGATATTATTATCAAATCAAAATTAAAAGATCATATATGATATCATATTAATGTATGTGATTATTTTATAATTTAATAACAATTATTTCACCATTATAAAGGATGTTAACCTACCCCAACCAAGGAAAAGTAAAAGGTAAGGGGTTTTCATCTCACTCCTTATTTCTGTGAGATTCATGCCATATTGCCACCATCACCTTTTGTGTGGTGTATGTACTTCCCATAATTATATTCTTTGTGTAATACAATCTAATTTATGTGTATTTACATATTCATTGTATGATACCTCTTTCATGGGTTGTATGTTTCATAAGTTACCAAATTGGTAAGGGTTATTTCACAATCTCTTCATTATCCGAGGTTGTTTATACGTAATAATCTACTGGGATCTCTTTATCATCCACATCCATGTTTCTTAAAAATGAATTTCAAAACATTTTTACTATTTACTAGAATATGGGTTAAAGTCATTTATACCCTTGTTTTACTTTTTATAAGAGGTTTATAAAGGAATCTTTCCGTCGTTTTCCAAACAAGGTTCTTTTTAACCTTTTCAACAAAATTAAGGTAAGAATGTTTTTTTTAACTTATACGGCAGGTGTGGCTATTTTCTGCCGTTATAAACTCGTCGAAGCTTCCCTTACAAGATAATAAGAATATTTTCAAAAAAAAGGTTCTATTTCATAAATATAAGACTCTTAAATGATTTCAAATAGAAAGAGATATTTTTCTAAAATAGTCTTTATTTGATCTATGTCAACATCCTTTGATGGATTTTAAGCTTATTTGAAGTTGATTTATTATGATACAAAACATCCATATTTTATTGAAGGTTTGGTGATATTTTTGACTGTGGATAAGTTATTCTTATGTAACTCAGGGTTTTTTTTAGAGTATTGACATTCCATAAGTTATTTTTAATTCGAATGTTTATGTTATATTTCAACCTTTCATTTAGATGAATGTGTTAGACAAGTATGTTACGGGTTGGGGACCAGTAAAATTAATCCCTCCGGTTTGGTCTCCGATTATTAGAGGAACTCCGGTTTGGTCTCTGGTTATTAGAGGAACTCCGGCTTGGTCTCTGGTTATTAGAGGCACTGCGGGTTGGTGTCCGGTTATTAGAGGCACTCCGGGTTGGGTTCCGGTTACAGTTAGCCCC
This sequence comes from Viscum album, assembly GCA_963277665.1. Lineage (NCBI taxonomy): Eukaryota > Viridiplantae > Streptophyta > Magnoliopsida > Santalales > Viscaceae > Viscum > Viscum album. Next base: position 1,258,774,432 of record OY728151.1, on the reverse strand, counting down.
AAGGTCTTGGGACGAGGCCTTGACAAAGAAATTAAAGTTCAGCATTATGCATTCAATCCTTATGAAATTTGTTATTGATTTTGCATGTGATTATTCGATTAGTAGAATATACATGTGAATAAGTAAATGGAATTATTTTATTTTATTTATGTCATACCATGTTGAAAGTTCAAGTTTGAAAGGCTTTTGTTTTAGTTATACATTGCCTTAAATGTTTATTCTTATTTATGAAAGTTTCCGCTATATTGTTATCCTTACTGGGCATTTGAGATCACCCCTTTTCTATGTTTAATTTTTCCCAATAAGTGAAGAAGTAAATTATGAATGACCTGCAGGGATATTATGTGGGGATATGAGTGTGGATTATGGAGGCAATATGTTGTTGTAGTAGTTTTTCATTTTATGATGTAATGTTAGACTTATGAATATATCTAGTGTTTCCAAGGCTACTAAACCAATCGGTCTTTCGAGATTTTATCTTTCTTGTGATCATGACAATGTTATGTAATAATGCACCGACTCTGGGTAACTAGGGTCGGGGCGTTACACCATTCAAGATGAAAAAATTATATTTATACTTAATTAAGTGAGGTTACTATTCCAATGGTCATATTAATATTCATAATGGTAACATTACTATTTAAAATTTACTATTCACCAAAAGTTAAGTAGATCTTATTAGACTCAAAATTTATTACTGATCACAACTATATATGTTTTTTTCTTGAAAATAATTTCACATTATCAATTTGATAAAGAATAAAAATAATTTAAAATATATTTTTTCAATATTCATCAATAATATGAAACTTCTTATAAAAAATTAAAAATTCCTCCTATATTAATTTTGATATTTGAAGTGAAAAAATCATTGTTAAATTATCATAATAAAAATAAAAATTGTATTTAAACAAATGGATTACACAAAGTAACTGTCGTACCAAATCATATCCCCTTATAACACATGCATATGACCTATGAGTAAGGTATGCAATGGTGATAGATTCGTGGGGTATCTCAAACAACATTAATCTAGTGGTGATTTATATCAACTTGAACTTCTCCTTTTGGTGATTACGTTCAAGATTAACATGATAAATCTTGGTTTGGGCTTGGTCAAGAGTAAATCCCAATGATTCAACATCTTTCCTAAGTTCCGAAATATGGCGTTTGTACAGATCAATTCTACTGGATGAGTTCATCGAATCTTCTTTCTGTATTAATTAACTGTAATCATTTGTATTTATAAACAATAATCATAATGTTCAGATCATAGTTTCCAATAGTCATATAGACCAAAGATTAAAATTAACCAATGGTTATATAAAAATCAAAAACCAAATGCCACGTTTCAATTATACTCACTTCATTAATAAAGGGATGAATTTTTTTTGAGTACAATATAAAATAATACACAAATTCATGAAACAAAAATAATTCAAAAGTTCGGGTCATTTCACAATTACCTATAATAAAAAAAGGAATTTTTACCCTTTTGGTCTTTTACCAATCTCTTCAAGGGAACATTCTTGTCACTTTTAGAACAAGGCACTTTTTTATCATTTTTATAGTTCAAAAGCGTTGTTCTTTTGACCTCATATGACATGTACGGTTTTACCCGCTGATATTCCTTCGAAGCTCCCTATGAATTGTTAAAAAGGTAAATCATAAAGAAAATGTTTTTAAAAAGTAGTTTTCAAGGAAAAATATTTTCATAATATTTTCAAACCTTGTTTTATATTTTTTCAAGTAAAATGGTTTTCAAAATGTTTTCAAGCATCATTTATAAGTTTTCAAGTAAAAAGGTTTTCAAATTTTTTTCAAGAAGTATTTGTAAATTGTCAAAGTATTTTCAATGAAATTATTTTCAAAACGTTTTCAAGATTTATTTAATGGTTTTCAGAGTATTTTCAATATTTTTTGAGGCTTTCTTTAAAGGTTTTCAAATTATTTTCAAAAAAATTATTTTCAAAATGATTTCAAGTCTTTTTTAAATGTTTTCAAATTCTCTTCAAAGAAAAATGTTTTTAAATTTTTTTGATGCATATTTTATTAGTTTTAAAGAAAAAAGGTATTCAAAATGATTTAATGTCTTCTTGATGTGTTTTCTAAGTTATTTTCTAGGAAAATGTTTTTCAAATTTTTTATGAATTAAAAAATCCATTTTCAAACAAGAAAATATATTTTCCACAAGAAATGTTTTCGAAATATATTTCAGAATTGTTTACCATCTATGGTAAAATATGTTGATGTTACTCATAACTATCTAGGAAATTATTTAAACATTCCATTCATATTATTTCTTTAAATGAGTTATGATTAATGACATGTTCTTTATGAAACCCATTTCTCATTCATGGGTAATAATTTTGTGAAACCTTTTTCTCTTTCATGGGTTATATACTTTTGAAGCCCACTTCTTTTTGTGGGTTTCGTTTATGATCAAATGATTATGAAACCTATATCTTTCCACATGTTATTATATATGTACATGTTTATGATACCCATTTCATTTCATGGTTAGTGATATGATTATTTATGATATTGTAGCACATTTATGTGTGATGTCATTATATGATGGGTGGGACCTATATCTCCCTCTAATGCATTGGGTAAAGATTTTTATCTCAAGAGATATATAGGGCTAGAACAAGGGTTTACTCAGTTTAGTAATATAGGGCTAGAATGAGGGTTTAATTGGTTTAGTAATACAGGGTCAGAATGGGGATTTATTCGATTCAGTAATACAGGGCTGGAAAGAGGGTTTACTCGTTTCAATAATATTGGGCTGGAATGATGGTTTATTGGATTAAGTAATATAGGGCTGGAACAATGGGTTACTCAGTTCAATAATATAGGGATGGAATAATGGTTTACTCAGTTTAGTAATACAGGGATGGAATGGGGGTTTACCCGGTTCATTAAAGGACTTTGTCCACTATGATGGTCTTGGCCTTGATTACTTAACTAATATGGAAATTAGTATATGCTAATGTGTTTCCATAATTCCATGTCTTACTCCTATGTTATACATTCATGGATTATTTCTTTTACTTCCTTTTGATTCATGTCTTATGAATTTCCATGCTTTATTCCACGATTCATGTATATTATCTTTAATATGCATGGTATTATCGTCTATTTTTATGATCATGTTCTCATACCATTATAAACATGTTTATGCTTACATGTCTCCCTTTTTTACCCTTACTAAGAATTTGAGCTCACACCTTTTTTATGTTTTCTTCACCAGGTTATGTATATATGTATTTTGTTTGATGTGTCTAAGAGGGTTACTAGTTATGAATAACCTTGTGGGAAATAATTTAGCCCATATATATAAAATTTTTATGTTTCCATGTTTCTAAAGGCACTATAATAACTACGGTGTTTGGTTCTCTTCTTGTATAATGTCTAAGTATTATAAAAAATTTAGGTAATTTCTATGTTTGTAAAGAGAGGGTTTCTACACTAGGATAGTGTTTTTTGAAGTTTTCTTGTTACAATCAAATAATATTTCATATTGGGTGAATCACTAATAATGTGACGTTATTGCTTAATGATATTTTACTTTCGGGATGGTTTGGAATGAGTTTTTTTATACATGAATCATCTTTGTCACTCGTGAGTTTAAGTGACATGCATCATATTAGTCACACACAAGAAAATAATATTGGTGTTGGTTTCCTTGAAAAATGGAATTTGGGTTGTGGGACATAATATTTTTTTTCTTATTTTGTTTTAATATGATGGTGCCGAAAATAGAGTTTTCAATTTTTTTTGAATTACAATATGTTAAAGGAACTGGTTAAAGTGGTTTAAAATGAGAATTTTTTAATTTTAGAGTTTGGTTCACCCTGAGTTATCCACATACATTGATAAGGGTGGTTGTGGGTAGTGATAGTGTTGTAGTTATGACTATGTGAATAGTGTATACAAAGTAGCAACCTATGGCTAGTTATGAAACCTACTTTTTTTAACTATGGAAATATATGTCTTGTGTTTTGATTGTGAAATTTTCATTATGGAGGGATGCCTCCACCATGACGCTAACCAACAGGGAGATCGGGGGATTGCTGAGAATCCACCTTCAATTGAGAAGCCATAACCTCTGTTGGTTTCAGGTGACATGGTAGTGGAGTTGTTCAATGAGAACATTTTTTTATTTATACAATTTAGGTAGAGATAGCTAGGGTGTTCTATGGAGAGTTTTTTTGAACTTAATAGAGAGATTCAACTATAGCGTCATCCTATATTCTCTGGAGAGGGTGCACCCAAGGTAGTTGAGTTTTGGATTGGGTCCATATGGACAATTATGGACCACTTGGAGACTCCATTAGTGACAATGGGTTAGTTAATTACTTAAATGTTATGTGGAAAAGAGAAATGTGTTTGAGATATTCATGTCTAGACTGAACACTTTGAGAGAATTGCCTGGAATGATTTATCTGAAATGTTCATGAACAATTTCTACCGAGAGACTCAGGGGTAAGAAAAACTATAGTGTTTACGTATTTTCAAATGGGAATACATTATTGATGGACTATGTTGGCTGATTCCCCAACTTGTAGTGTTTTCTTCTCTCATTTTTAGCATTGGAGGCTACTATTTGGAATTTGTTTCATTATTGTATTAGATGTGAAATCAAGACCCATGTGAATGTCTTATGCTTCAAGAAGTTTGTGAAGGTGGTAAATTTTTCTCTCATTTTTATGGGGAACCTGAAAGAGGATTTTAGTGGTGGAAATATAGGATTTTATAGGAGATATGGTGGTATATATTTTTATGGTATGAAGATTCGTTATGAGAACATTCACCAAGATGGTGGAAGGTAGAGCAGCCGCGAGAGATGATCAGCCTCTTAGGGAAGTGTTTAGGTTTTTCTATCAGTGTGAAAAACCTAGTCACATGTGAGGTTAGTGTCTTTGACTGACAGTGGAGTATCAAGTTTGTGGATAGATGGGGCCCCTATAGAGGATCAGTAGGAAACCTTTATAGATAACTAGTGGTGGATGATCTCGGCTGATGCATAACACTAGTAGGGGATCCACTACCCCATACTAGTCTTGAAGATGGAATTGTACTGGCTATACTAGGAAATATGGAAAACAAGGTACTTCATGACTAGAGTGTCCAAATCAAAAGAGTAGTGTAGTGCATGGGGATCATATCAGAGCTTGGGCTAGAGGTTTAAGTCAGTTGTATGTAGTTTGGCCTACTCCAGATGACATCGAAGTAGGATCATCAATAGTTTGAGGAAAATTTCTTAAAGTTTCTATGCTTTCTAGTACATTATTGGAATATTGAGATACAAATTCCTTAATATCATCTTAGTTTGTGAATGTCTTATGACAATGGGTAGAGTTCTTGGATTCGGTAATATCAACCAACATTCCACTACAGGTACGTTCAGAGGGTATCTTTCATTGAAAGATGTGTTCCCTCAAGACTAGTCGGTACCATCTCCTTTAGGATATGTTCAAACATGAGATGTTAGGTTTTGACCTGATACCAACACTATAAAAAACTATAATTTAGTTATGTTTTAAGAAAAAATGTCACTAAATTAAAAAAATAACAACGTATTTAAACTTAGCTAAATTAGTGACATTCTAACACTATTTTAAAATGTTATTAGTTATATATAAGTATAATTATATTAATTTACATATAAATATAATTAAAAAAATTAATGATATATATTTATATTTATAAAAAATACATTAAGATATATTTAAATATATATATATATATATATAGACACACACACACAAACCTATATATACCCCTCAATATGCAGCTCAATAGAAACCACCCAAGTGGGACTCTGCGACGTCTGGAATTCAAGCCTCATCATGTTCCCTCCATGAATTTTTATTACATGTTTTTTTCACATTTCCCCGCATCGATGTAAAAATAAATTTAGATAAACATATATTAATTTATATAAACACACATACTTATGAAAATTTATATATAAAAACACACACACACACATAGACACACACATACATATATATTAGAAATCACACACACACACACACACATATATATATTAACATTCACACACACACACACACATATTTATATATAAAAACACCAATATATACTACATTTAGCAACATTTTAAAAAAAATGTGTTATTTTTGTGAAATTTTTACCAGTGTTTTAACACGCAAGTAATTATATATATATATATAATTATAATTATAATTCTATTAATTTACGTATATATTAAAATAAAAATTTATAATTTTAATTATATATATCTACACACATAAACATATATATATATATATATATTAATATTGGAATTTATAATTCTATTAATTTATATAAACATATATACACATATTCATATAAACACACACACCCACATATATATTTATATATTAATTTACATATATATAAAATTTTACATATATATTAAAATAAAATAAAACCATATGTATATAAATATAATATAAACATATATATAAAAATTCACATATAAACACACACATATAAATACATATTTAAACACACAGATATATACATTAATATGAATATATATATATATATATAATTTTATAATTATATTTATATATATTTATTTTAATAAATTTATATTTATATAAAATGACATTAACATATATTTAAATACCATAATATTTATATATATATAAATACACAGACACACACAAGTATATATAAACACACACATATATATAAATATTTATATTTATATATGTAAACACACACACACACATATATATAAATACAAATATATATATATATATATATTAATATATTAATATATTAATATTAATAAATAAAAATAAAAACACACATATATATATATATAATATTAAATTAATTAATACTATAATCTATTAATATATATTTATAGTGTAATATACAATTATAAAGATAAATTGGTGTAAAGGAGTGGTCTGGTGGTTTGATAGAAGAGTCTAGGTTCATAATTCAAAAGTTATTGGCCTTGGATTTATGGTAAGGATATAGTGAGTAGTCAGGAATTTGAGGTAAGAAGGAGAGTAAGGGTATGAGGAAGAGGGTGGCGTGTGGAGGGTATGTGACAAAGGTAGAGTTCAAGGATGAAACGAGGGTGTGGGGCTAAGGTGGATGGTGGCACAGGGATAGTGTAGAGAGAGGGGAAAGGGTGGTAGGAGGGTGTCAGGCAGAGGTGGTGGGTGGGTGAAGGGGAGGGAGTAGAGAGGGTACAAGGTTGGGGTAGAGGTGGAGGGAGGTTGTAGGTTGAGGGTGGAGGCATGGGGTCGAGGAGGGAGTAGTAAGTATGCAGGGTGGGTAGCAGAGGTGGAGGGAGGGGGGGTATAGGTGGAGGCAGAGGGTGGTGAAAGGTGGAGAAAGGAGGGTGAAGGGCGGTGGGAAGAGGGGGATTGAAATATATATTTTATAAATGACTTTAAATTAGTGATAAATCATTTCTAAAAAAATCATAAACATTGTTAAATGAATAAATGATGTTTTGAAATGTCTCTAATAAAAAAACCTCCATAATTTACGTTTTTCTATAGTGTATAAATGGATTGGTTAATTTCATATAGGGATCTAATTAACTATTATACTCAGTGGGTAACATTCACATCTTGTAAGGGTGATGTTTATATTCATCATGGAGTGTGGGATATAAAGGAAGGCCATGCGGGGCTACATCCTCAGCATTTGGGAGAGCCTACTGCTCAGGTAGTGAGTCTTATAATTGATTATATGAGGTTGGAACATCATGCCTTTCTTCATATAGTGGATCAGTTTCAAGATTTTTTCCTTGAGGAGTTCTTAGGGCTTCCACATAAGAGAGAAGTTGAGTTCACTATTGAGCATATGTAAGGAGCTAATCCATTTTTTATTCCATCATACAAGATTACACTAGAAGAACTTCTATATTTTAAAACTAATTTGGAGGAGTTAGTGGATAAATTATTCATCCGTCCGAGTACATCACCCTAGGGATCTCTACTTATGTTTTTCATTAAGGCTGGTGGAAGGTTTTGTTTGTGTGTCGATTACTGAAAGTTGAACCATATGATGATAATGAACCAGCATCCTATTTCATGTATTGATGACCTATTTTATTTTCTTAGAGGATCCTATATATACTCATAGATTGATTTTATATTGGTGTATCATCAGATGAAGGTAAGAACATCGAATATACCACAGACTGATTTTAGAAGTAGGTTAGGATTTTATGAGTTCATCATGGTACCGATTAGGTTGAATAATTCACCTAATATATTTATTTCTTTGATAAACCAATCCCTTCACCCATCTTTGTATTAGTTACCATATTTTTTGATGAAATCATTGTGTACTCACAAACACATGACAATCATGTCAAACATCTTGACATCATCATGGGTATATTCAGGGAGAATCAATTATATGCAAAGCTATCTAAGTGTAATTTTTGGATCAACATTTACATTTAGTGGGCCACATCTGTAACACCTGATACTTTTATGAGAAATATTTTGTTTTTATTTTATATAAATCATAAAAGTATTCTTTCACTACATACAACACTATATTGGCTTGCTTTACACGCAACTGCAGCCTTCCTCGATAGCTTGCGTCGTACGCAATACCAAGTTTCACTAAACAACAATATGATATTAAAATATTATTAAAATAAGCCGTGATGAATAGTAATAACCAATTTTTGAAATTTTGTAAATTTCAACTTTAAAAATGGATTTTATTTTTGGATTTGGAATATCGAAATTAGCCTAGGGTGAAATTTTTGTATTTTTCTGAATACTTTCAATTTTTGATGAATAGTGAAAACACTAGGTTACTATTTAAAAACCGACTTTTTATTTAAATAATAATATATTTTATTTAAATTTATTTTAGGTCAAAATTGATACATAATACCTATATAAGTTCAATTCAATTAATTGGAGTCATTTTATAATAATTTTAGATATATAAAAATTTTAATGAACTTTTCATCGTCTTTTACCCACCTCCTAGGAGAATTTCCAAATTCACATAAAACAAAATTTTACCGCTTCTGTGAGTGGAATTTCGAAAATCCGAGAGACACGGTTAATATCAAGGACAAAAATTTGGTTCAATGAGATGAAAATAATTTTTGGTGAGTAGTAACTTTTTACTTTTTTTACCACGGTTAAAAGTAAATAGGGTAATTAAGGGTAAAGATTTTATTATTATTACCCTAAAACATGTCTTAATTCTATTTCATAAGTTTAATTCGACCAAAATAAACCTTATTAATAAAATATGACCATTTAGGCCCACTTGTATTAGATTATGACATTTATCATTAATTTATTTAAAGAGGGGTTAAAATAGTTAAAATCAAAGTTTAATAAGTAAATAATTTTTAATATAGGGTTATACATAATATAAATTCAACTATAAATATTCATTAGAAATATAAAAGGATTTCATACATAATTTTATTTTCTTTGTAATTAATAGAATGTAAATAATTTAATTTATTAATGACACAATGATGATGCAGTAATTATATTATTAATGAAATATTGACATAATTGATGTTATAAATACCCAAATAAATATAATTTGAGACTTTTTATGAGTTACAATAATTTTCTATGTTAATATGACTTAATTAACTTTTTTCGAACTAATCTTTCTGTTATGATTTTCACAAAAATCAATTACCAAATAGTGTCAAAATTGACATAAAATAGTTTTTTTAAAAATATTATATTTTTAATTGTTATTTTATTCCTAAAAATCTAAGCTTCAGAAAAATGACTTATCTAAGGTTATATATAATAATAATAAAAAACTTGGGGATCGTTTTTCTTGTTATAGTAAGTTTATTAACATTATAGTGTAATAAAATAAGAAGACACGGTAAAAGTTAAATTATTTAACTTAATGTTAAATCTAAATGATAAGGTTAAAATAGATACCTAAACTTGTCTAAATTATATTAGATGAGATTATTTAGACCCAAACCCACCTTATATTCGAAATAAATCAATTTGGAGATATTAAAAACCAAATATGACTTTATAATAAAATAATATTTTTAGTTTTTCATAAGGTGCCCCTCTCCTCCCTTATAAAAGGGAACCTCCTCCCTCTCTTAGTCACACCACTTTGAGCCTTCAATCTCGGCCAACCTCTGCCAAATTATCTTCTTCACTTCCCTAGAAACATCCTAGAGGTCCTTGTCTTCTTAAATAACCAATTTTAGTTCCCTAAGAGGATATCTCAAAGAGGCGCTTCAAAGAAGAGGTAATGTCTGTTACCGATTCTTTCAACTTTATTTATTCTTCCACTTCTTCTTCTTTAGTTGTTTCATTATGAAGTAATAACATAAGTATCACTAATATACTGATATGTTATTATAAGTATGAAAAAACCTTGTTTCACCATCTATCCATCCTACGGAAAACAAAATCACCGCGCGTGCGTACGTACGGAATACAGTCTCCACGCCGTGGTGTAATCTATTTTCCACCACCACCTTACTTGGATGGGTATAATGGTGTAAATAATAACTATATATGATTATTGTAAAGTGATATTGATTCTGAAATATTATAAATACACTCCAATACAATTCCACGATCATGGTAACGATATCATCCCTCGTGCGTACGTACAGAATACCGTCTCCACGATGTGATGTGACTCGTTCTACATGATTTTCATTGCATAATGATTACATAAATGAATTGAGTGAATAAATATGATATTTATTAAACTAATACCATTATTTAAATGAGTTATCTATAACCTAAAAAGAAGAATAATAATTTATTCGACAAAACACACATAAGAACAAAAAGCAATAAACACCCGAATAACAAGTAACTATGAAATATTACTGATAAGAAGCTAAGAATATGACCATATATGATATAATAAAAATAAGTATGATTCTGGAATAAGTAAATAACATTATTTAAATCATTATACAGGAGTTTTGGACACTTACGAAGCAAATCGGACCTAATATAAGTGAAAATATCACAATCTCATTTTTATCCAAGATTGTTTATACTTCATAATTTACTGGGGAATATTTACATCCACATACATGTTTCCTCAATATGTAATATTATTTCCATCCACCTACAATTCTTTAAATCCAATTTTATTCTTCGGTGAGTTTTTAGTAGAATATATGAAAGGAATCTTTTGTCATTTTTCATACGAGGTACTTTTTGACTTTTCCGACATAAGTACGAGAAGAATGTTTTTTTAACTTATACGGCATGGATGGATTTTTAAAACATTATTTCCAAGAAGATTCCTTTACATGTTTTCAAGTTTATTTTTAATCAACTTCTTTTAGTTTAAAATTATATGACATTTTAAGAAAGGAAAATGTTTTTGAAGTAGAAAGGATATTTTCCTCAAGAATGGAGTTCAAGTGTTTTATCAAAATTATTTTCCATCTAAGATAATATAGGGTTCTATTTCAATCCCTATTTTTTACATTGATTTGATTATGTTATGATGGAATTATTTTTATGATGTCCTTTTATCTTATATGGATTATGTTATGATGGCATGATGTTTAAAATTCCCATTTTTATTACATGGGTTATGCTATGATGTATGATTTATGATTTTGTGGCACACATAAGAATGGTATCATTATGAGATGGGTGGGACCTATATATCCCTCCAATTCATTGGGTAAAGATTTATATCTCATGAGATAGACATGGCTGTAATGACAGGTTAATCTGGTTCAGCTAAATAGGACTGAAATGAGGAGTGAACTTGGTTCAGAAATGGACTTTGTCTGCTAAGATAGTCTTGGAAATGAGTCTTGACTACTAAGAAATGATTCTCTATGATTATGTGTGTATGCCACAAAGTTTCATTTTTTAAGTTATGATTATTGGGATTACATTTCACTACTATGATTTATCCCATGTTATGAAATTATGATTTTTTTTGCAGGTTAAGATTTCCAAAATGTTATGTACTTATGAATATGATGTGATTGGTTTTTCTTTTGTTTACCCTTACTGGGCATTTGAGCTCACCATTTTGTATGTTTTCTTTCCCCAGGTTAGGAAGAAGGTTATTAAGTAGGATATACCAAAAGGGACTCTAGATATGATGAAATAAAAGGGAGACAATGTAGATGTTTTATGAACCAGTTGTTTATGTTTCCTAGTTTCTAAAGACTCTATACCTATACGGTCTTTTCCCGGTTTTGTTATATGTTGTAATAAGTGTGCTTAAATTCTGAAGTAATAAAAATATATGTAAATTATGTGTAGTTATAGTTGGTATCAGAGGAAAGTTATAGTAAACCTTTGGAAACTAGGATGTGAAAGCCTTAGTAAGAACCCTAAGGATAATTCTAAGAATAGAACACAATCTTAGTGTTTTAAAAATGGCCATCAAAAACCTATGATAGGACCTTAAGTGTGAAATTTTATTCTTGATTATGTGGTTTTTCAATTATATTTAGTGTTTCTCACACTATTCTTCTTGGTTTTAGTCAATGGCTGGAACCCGAAGGAACCGTGTGAATGCAGAATGCGACGGGCAATGCAATGATTGTCCTTCTGAGCAACCAAATGTTATGGGAGCTGGAATGAAAAATATTGTAGCCATGTTCACACAACTTTCTCAAGCTATGAATCATGCAAGACTTCCAAACTAGCAAAGGAAGGAGCAACATTCTGTTGAATCCTTCATGAGGCAGCATCCACCCTCATTCAGCGGGTCTACTGATCCATTAATGGCTGAATAATGGATCAGTACCACTGAAAAGATATTTTTAGTTATTCAATGTTCTGAACATGATAAATTCATCTTAGTAGTTTATCGATTGGAAGGATATGCTGATCAATGGTGGAATCTTATTAAGAATACGAGGCAAAGGGATGAAATTTAGTCCATGGAATGGGACAAGTTCAAGAACTTATTTTTCAATAAGTACTTCCCTCGTATTCTCCGAACAAAGGTGGAGAAGGAGTTTCTTGAACTAAAGAAAAAGGATGATGAATCTATTGGTACCTATGAAGAAAATTTTACAAGACTTGAAAGGTACGATTCTGGGATTATTATCCAACCCGAGAGTTGGATCGATCGATTCTTTAGTGGCTTAAAACCAATTCTTTGAAGGGAGTTAGCCATAAGGGACTTCAATATCTATGAGGAAATCGTTCGATGTGCTCTCAAAGTTGAGATGGATATTGGAGTAACCCATCAATCATATGGGTTTCATAAGAAGAGGAAAATGGAATTCAAAGGAAAATATAAAGACCACACTGAAAAGAAGATGAGTTTTCCCTTATGATCAAAGTGTGGAAAGAAACATGGAGGAAATTGTCTTAAGGGGACAAGCCAATGTTATAAGTGTGGAAAAGAAGGTCATCGGGAAATTGAATGTCGAAATAATGGGAAGAAGATTTCTAATGATGCAAACAAAGGAAGGGATAAAAAGAATGAAACTACTACACTTCAATGTTTCAAGTGCAAGGAGATGTGGAATTATGCCAATCCATGCCCTAATCCAAGGGTTGTTGATGATGATCGATGTCAAAAAACTCTTAAGGCTAAATACAAAGGAAAGTTACATGCAATTTCTATCAGCGATGTAGAGTATGATAACGAAGTGGTGAAAGGTACACTTACCATCCACTCTAAAGTAGCAAATGTTTTATTTGATTCTGGATCCACCCACTATTTTATTTCTGAAGAATTTTCTAAGGGTATCACCGTATTACCTCAACAATTAGATGTTGAGTTATCTGTGACAACCCTTAATGGCAAAACAGTCACATCAAAAGTTTATAATTCTTCTCCAATTGAAGTTTGTGGGAAAGTTCTTCCTGCAAATCTTATGATCCATCCTATAGTGGAATTTGATGTGATTCTTGGCATGTATTGGCTTTCTCTATATGGAGCTCATTTGAATTTCCAAAGAAGGGAAGTCACATTTGATATTCCAGATCAATCTATGATCGTCTATCGATGCAAAGATGAACATAACCTTCCATTGGAAATTTCTTCCATCTTATGGGTCTTGATTCCACTAAATGAGGTTATTTATCTCAAATGGTTGGATAGAAACTCAGTATTAATAATATTCCCATTGTACGGGAGTTTGATGATGTCTTTCCAGAGGAATTTCCGGGTCTTCCACCAAATCGTGAAGTCGAGTTTTCAATAGAACTCATACCGAGTGCTTTGCATATTTAAAAGACACCTTATAGAATGGACCCAATTGAGTTGAAGGAATTGAAGAAGAAACTCCAAGAGAATCTTGAAAAGGGATTCATATTCCCTAGTGCGTCACCTTGGGGAGCACATGTTCTGTTTGTTAAGAAAAAAAGATGGATCAATGAGACTCTGCATTGATTATCGAGAACTTAACAAGATCACTATCAAGATCAAATATCCTCTCCCGCGCATTGATGACTTATTTGACCAACTACGCGAAGTTCAATAATTTTCCAAGAATGATCTTCATTCAGGGTATCATCAAATAAGGGTCAAAAGGTAGGATATACCAAAGACGGCCTTCCGTACAAGGTATGGACACTATAAATTTATAGTGATGCCATTTGGTCTTACTAATGCCCCTTCTATCTTCATGGATCTGAGGAATAGAGTCTATAGAGACTATCTTGATCAGTTTGTGGTAGTCTTTATAGATGATATTCTTGTCTATTCAGAGATCAAGGAAGAAAATGAAGATCACTTTAGAATTGTATTGATGACCTTGAGAAAGGAGAATCTTTATGAAAAATTTACCAAGTGTGAAATTTTTCTTCAAAAAGTTGCATTTTTGGGTCCCATAATCTCAAAAGAAGGGATATCCGTGGATCCAGCAAAAATAGAGGTTATCGAAAGATGGTCGAGACCAACAATAGTAATAGAGATCCAAATTTTTCTTGGTTTGGCTGGATATTATCGACATTTTGTGAATGATTTTTCATGATTATCTATTCCACTCACAAATTTGACTCGGAAAGAAGTTAAGTTTGTTTGGACGGAGGAATGTGAAGAGAATTTCAAGGAGTTAAAAAGAAGGTTATCCAGTGCACCTATACTCACACTGCCTTATGGTGGAGAATGGTTTCTGATCTACAGTGATGCATCCAACAAGGTATTGGGGTGTGTTCTCATGAAAAATGATATGGTGATAGCTTATGCCTCACGACAGTTTAAAATCCATGAGAAAAATTACCCAACTCATGATTTGGAGTTAGCTGCGGTAATCTTTGCATTAAAGATTTCGGGGCATTATCTTTATGGAGAAAGGTGTGATATTTATACTGATCGTAAAAGTTTAAAGTATATTTTCACACAAAAGGAGCTGAATATGCGCCGAAGAAGATGGTTGGAGCTGATTAAGGATTACGACTGCTCAATTCATTACCACCCTGGGAAAGAAAACAAGGTGGCAGATGCATTAAGTCGCCAAGACCATGCTAGCTTATCCATGATGAGGATCACAAAATATCCAATATTTATGGATTTACAAAGGATGGATCTTGGAATTATAATGAAAGGGGAAAATCGAATCTTTCTCAAATGAATGTTCAATCATCTATACATGTGAAGATTAAAGAGGAATATAAAGAAGATGTAGAGTAACAAAAGAAGGTGAGAAATGTTCCTGAATTCAACCTTAATTGTGATGGAATAAAAAGGTTCAGGAATCGGGTTTGTGTTACTCCCATCCCAGAATTAAAGAAAGAGTTGCTGGATGAGGCTCGTAATTCTTCATTATCTATGCATCCTGGAAGCACAAAGATGTATAGGGACCTGAAAAAGTACTTCTAGTGGGATGGCATGAAAATAGATGTTGTTGAATATGTCTCTCGATGCTTGGTTTTTCAGCAAGTTAAAGCTGAGAGATAGAAGTCTAAGAGGATGTTACAACCATTACCCATACCAGAATGGAAATGGGAAAACATCACGGTGGAATTTTTCACTGGACTTCTTAAAACATCCAAAGGCAATAATGCTATCTAGGTCATAGTTGATCCTCTTACAAAGTCGGCACACTTCATCGCTATTAGAGAGGATTTCTCTCTGGATCAGCTTGCCATGATATATGAGAAGGAAGTGGAAAGATTGCATGGAATACCACTTTCTATTATATTTGATCAGGATCCATGGTTTACCTCAAAGTTCTGGCGAAGTATTCAGCATACTCTAGATACAGAGTTGAGTTTCAGCACTCCTTATCATCCTTAGATAGACGGTCAGTCTGAGAGGACAATTCAAACCCTAGAAGATATGTTGAGATCTTGCTCTATGGATTTCAAAGGTGGTTGGGATAAACACCTACCTTTGGTGGAATTTTATTATAATATTAGATTTCACTCCAGTATTCATATGGATCCTTATGAAGCTCTCTATAGAAAGAAATGTAGGACTCTAACTTGTTGGGATGAAGTTGGGTAAAGAAAGCTATTAGGACCTGATCTTGTTGATGAGACGGCAGAAAAGGTCAGATCTATTCAACAACACATAAGATTACCTCAGAGTCGACAAAAAAGTTATGTTGATAACCGAAGAAAATACCTACAGTTTGAAGTGGGTGACAAAGTGTTCTTATGAATATCTCCTTGGAAGAGAGTAATGAGATTTGGAAAGAAGGGAAAGCTGAGCCATAGGTATATTGGTCCTTTCGAAATACTGGATCATGTTGGGAAGGTTGCTTACCGATTGGCACTTCCACCGAATCTCTCTTAAGTTCACGATTTCATCCATGTATCTCTCCTGAGAAAGTACATACCTGATCCTTCACATGTACTCAGCTCAAGAGTTTTACCGTTGGAGCAAGATCTTTCTTATGAAGAACAACCGATAGAGATTCTGGATCGTAGCGAAAAAGTCCTACAGAACAAGACCACTCGCTTGGTGAAAGTTTTATGGAGGAACCACCAATTAGAAGAAGTTACATGGGAGCTTGAGGATATGATGAGGGAGAGGTATCCTCCTCTTTTTGTTACAAAGTGACGAACTTTGAGGACGACATTCATTTTAAGGGGGGTAGAATGTAACACCCGACACTTTTATGAGAAATATTTTATTTTTATGTTAAATAAATCATCAAAGGAATCTTTCACTACACACAACAATACATTGGCTTTCTTTACACGCAACCGTGGCTTTCCTCGATAGATTGCGTCGTATGCAATACCGAGTTTCACTAAACAACGATATGCTATTAAAATATTATTAAAACTAGTCGTTATGAATAGTAATAACAACTTTTTGAAATTTTTTAAATTTCATCTTTCAAAATGGACTACATTTTTGTTTTCGGAATATCGAAATTATCCTAGGGTGAAATTTTGGTATTTTTTTGAAAACTTTCAATTTTTGATGAATAGTGAAAACACTAGATTACTATTTAAAAACCAACATTTTATTTAAATAATTATTTATTTTATTTAAATTTATTTTAGGTCAAAATTGATACATAGTACCTATATAAGTTCAATTTAATTCATTGGAGTCATTTTATAATAATTTTAGATATATAAAAATTTTATTGAACATTTCACCGTCTTTTACCCACCTCCTAGGAGAATATCCAAATTCACATAAAACATAATTTTACCACTTCTGTGAGTGGAATTTCGAAAATCTGAGAGACACGGTTAATATCAAGGACTAAAATGTGGTTCAATGAGGTGAAAATAATTTTTGGTAAATAGTAACTTTTTACTTTTTTTTACCACGGTTAAAAGTAAATAGGGTAATTAAGGGCAAATATGTTATTATTATTACTTTAAAACATGTCCTAATTCTATTGGATAAGTTTAATTCGACATAAAACAACCTTAGGAATAAAATATGACCATTTAGGCCCACATGAATTAGATTTGGACATTTATTATTAATTTATTTAAAGAAGGGTTGAAATAGTTAAAATCAAAGTTTAATAAGTAAATCATTTTTACTATATGGTTATACATAAGATAAATTCAACTATAAATATTAATTATAAATTTAAAAAGAGTTAATAAATAATGGTATTTTATTTGTAATTTTTAGACTTTAAATAATTTAATTTATATATGACACAATGATGATGCAGTAATTATATTATTAATGAAATATTGACATAATTGATGTTATAAATACCCAAATAAATGTAATTTGAGACTTTTTATGAGTTCCACTAATTTTCTATGTTAATATGACATTTTAGTATTGATTTAATTAACTTTTTTCGAACTAATATTTCTGTTATGATTTTCACAAAAATCAATTACCAAATAGTGTCAAAATTGACATAAAATAGTTTTTAAAACAAATATTATATTATTAATAGTTATTTTATTCCTAAAAATCTAAGTTTCGGCCACATGAATTATATAAGGTTATATATATTAATAAAAAAAACTTGGGGTTCGTTTTTCTTATTATAGTCTGTTTATTAACCATATAGTATAAGAAAACAAGAAGAAACGGTAAAAGTTAAATTATCTAACTTAAAGTTAAATCTAAATGATAAGGTTAAAATAGATACCTAACCTTGTCTAAATTCTATTGTATGAGAGGATTTCGACCCATACCCACCTTATCTTCAAAATAAATCAATTTTCAGCTATTAATACCGAATATTACTTTATAATAAAATAATATTTCTAGTTTTTCCTAAGGTGCCCCTCTCCTCCCTTATAAAAGGGCACCTCCTCCCTCTCTTCCTAACACCACATTGAGCCTTAAATCTCGGCCAAACCCTGACAAATTCTCTTCTACACTTCCCTAGAAACATCCTAGAGGTCCTTTTCGTCTTCAAAGACCAATTTTAGTGCCCTAAGAGGAGGTCTCAAAGAGGCGCTTCAAAGAAGAGGTAATGTCCGTTACCGATTCTTTAAACTTTATTTCTTCTTCCACTTCTTCTTCTTTAGTTGTTTCATTATGAAGTAATAACATAAGTATCACTCATATACTGATATGTTATTATAAGTATGAAACAACTCTATTTCACCATCAATCGATCCTACGGAAAATGAAATCACTGTGCGTGCGTATGTACAGAATATCGTCTCCACGCCGTGGTGTAATCTATTTTCCACCACCACCTTACTTGGATGGGTATAATGGTGTAAATAATGACTACATATGATTATTGAAAAGTGATATTGATTTTTAAATAGTCTACATACACTCCAATACAATTCCACGATCATGGGAACGATATCATCGCTCGTGCGTACGTACGGAATACCGTCTCCACGATGTGATGCGACTCGTTCTACATGATTTTCATTGCATAATGATTACATAAATTAATTGAGTGAATAAATATGATATTTATTACACTAATACCATTCTGTAAATGAGGTATCTATAACCCAAAAAGAATAATAATAATTTATTCGACAAAACACGCATAAGAACAAAAAGCAATAAACACCTGAATAACAAGTAACAATGAAATATTACTAATAAGAAGTTAAGAATATGACCACATATGATATCATAAAAATAAGTATGATTCTTGAGTAAGTCAATAACATTATTTAAATCATTATACAGGAGTTTCAGACACTTACGAAGCAAATCGGACCTAAGGTAAGGGAAAATCTCACAATCTCATTTTTATCCGAGATTGATTATACTTCATAATTTATTTGGGAATATTTACATACACATCCATGTTTCCTAAATATGAAATATTATTTCCATCCACCTAAAATTTTTTAAATCCAATTTTACCCTTCGGTGAGTTTTTAGTAGAAGATATGAAAGGACTCTTTTTTCGTTTTTCATACAAGGTACTTTTTGACTTTTCTGACATAAGTACGAGAAGAATGTTTTTTTAACTTATATGGCATGAATGGATTTTTAAAAAATTAGTTCCAAGAATATTCCTTTACAAGTTTTCAATTTTATTTTTAATCAACTTATTTTAGTTTAAAATTATATGACATTTTAAGAAAGGAAAATGTTTTTGAAGTAGAAAGCATATTTTCCTCAAGAATGGAGTTCAATTGTTTTATCAAAATTATTTTCCACCTAAGATAATATAGGGTTCTGTTTCTATCCCTATTTTTTACATTGATTTGATTATTCTATGATGGAATTATTTTTATGACGTCCTTTTATCTTATATGGATTATGTTATGATGGCATGATGTTTAAGATTCCCATTTTTATTACATGGGTTATGCTATGATGTATGATTTATGATTTTGTGGCACACATAAGAATGGTATAATTTTTAGATGGGTGGGACCAATATCTCCCTCCAATGCATTGGGTAAAGATTTATATCTCATGAGATAGACATGGCTGGAACGACAGGTTAATCTGGTTCAGTTAAATAGGACTGAAACGAGGAGTGAACTTGGTTCAGAAATTGACTTTGTCCGCTAAGATAGTCTTGGAAATGAGTCTGGACTACTAAGAAATGATTCTATATGATTATGTGTGTATTCCGAAAAGTTTCATGTTTTAAGTTATGATTATTGGGATTAAATTTCACTACTATGATTTATCCCATGTTATGAAATTATGATTTCTTTTGCAGGTTAAGATTTCCAAAATGTTATGTTCTTATGAATATGATGTGACTGGTTTTTCTTTTGTTTACCCTTACTGAGCATTTGAGATCACCCTTTTGTATTTTTTCTTTCCCTAGGTTAGGAAGAAGGTTATTAAGTAGGATATGCCAAAATGGACTCTAGATATGATGAAATAAATGGGAGACAATGTAGATGTTTTATGAACCAGTTGGTTATGTTTCCCAGTTTCTAAAGACTCTATACCTATAGGGTCTTTTACTGGTTTTGTTATATGTTGTAATAAGTGTGCTTCAATTATTAAGTAATAACAATGTATGTAAAGTATGGTTCGTTATAACATCACCATTTAGGAAGGTTTGTCTATGGACCCTGATAAGGTCTAAGTGGTTTTTTCTTGGGAGAAACCCAAGAACATTTTTGATATTCAAATCTATTCGGGTTTGATGGGATACTACAAAAGATTAATCAAAGACTTTTCTCCCTTAGTGGCACCACACCTAGTCCTAACCAAGAAGGGTATAATGTATTAATGGTCTAAGGCATGTGAGAATTTTTTTGAGGGGATAAAGTTTAATTTAACCATTATACTACTTCTAGACTTACATGAGATGGGTGCGGAGTATACCTTGAATTTTGATGCATCCATGATGAAATTCATTGTATTGTTGATGTAAGGAGAACAGTTTATGGTGTATAAATCACAACAGTTGAGGCCACATGAATATAATAATACTACACACGATATCTTGTTGGCTATAGTGGTTAATGTCTTAAAATGTTAGTGGAATTATATTTTGGGGGAATGGTTTTTTGTTTATACCAATCATAATATCATTATGTATATCTTTTTATTGCATAATATAAATCTTTAGAGGCAGTGGTAGGTTGAGTATATAAAATCATTCAATTTTTATCTAGCTTAATCATTGGGAAATTAGAATAATGTTTCCAATTATTTGAGTAGTAATACATGGACTTATGTGGTTTATGAGTATAGTTATGAGTGTGAAATGATGGCCTTGTTTGAGGAGATGTATATAGGTGTTCAGCAGGAGTGGCAATAGATAATCCTTTTTCCAATTTTGAGCCCTCTTTTTCAATTCAGATCAAGAGGAGATAGTAGGAGGATGTTGAGTATCTGGGTATGAGAGACATCTATGATGGTGGGGAACAACAACCTATATGGACTATCGATGATGGGAGATATTATCCATGTTCAGGGCTATTATATTATGTCTTCTTGCATGTGAGAGGAGCTGATACATGAGTTCCATTATTTGATAAGGGTGATGAACCCTAGTTTAACATAAATATACTATGTTCTTAATAGGTAGTATTAGTGGATAGTAATGAATAAAGACACCAATTTTTTTTGACATGATGCTACACCTGTTTGTAAGTGAAGGTTCAGAATCAGCAGCCTATTGATCTATTGTAGTAATTACAAATTAAAGAATAGAAGTGGTATGATATTACCATGTACTTCATGTTGGGTTCTCTTAGGATTCCTAAGAATAATTAAATGATATACATGATAGTGGACGATTGAAAAATGTGTCACATTTCATATGGATTTGGGAGAAATTCACAATTGATTAGTTGGGCGAATTGAATTTGAGGGATATTTTATGTTTTTATGAGGTTCCACTAAGAAACGTCTCAAATATTGATCCATGATTCACAGCACATGTTTGGAAAGGTCTTTAGAAGGTTTTTGGTACTATGGTTATTTTGAGTATATATTTTCACCCACATACGGATGGGAAAATAGAATATGTTATCCAAGTCTTATATGACATGTTTAGAGAAAGCGATATATATTTTGGTGATACATGGGGGAAGAACCTAGAACATGTTGAGTCAATTATAAAAAATGATATTAGGTTACTATTTAGATAGAATGATATGAGGAACTTTATGTTAGGTCTTGTCAATCACCTTTATGTTTGATTAAAGAAGGATAATCAGAGTTGTTGGGGCCAAGTCTTGTAAAGGATACATTGAATCATGACTAGTTAATCTAGAATAGCATAGTTACAACTCCGACTAGATATAAGTCAAACACTAATAGACATAATCACCCTATTGAATTTATAGTGGGTGACCATGTGTTCCTTAGGGTCTTGCTATGATTAGGTCACCATCAAATTATAAAATAGTGAACATTGACAACATTGGTATGTTGGGCCAATTGGGATCATGGAGAGAATTGGATCTGTAGAATATCGGTGGAATATTCCATAGTGGTATGGTGTTATAAAAATTCATTCCTTGTGTAGAAGCTTTAGAAATATCACCCCAACACTTCTCATGTGATTGATGTCGATGATGTTCATCTTGGGACTGATGTGTACTTTGAGGAGAATCTGATAATTATTATTGATCATTGTGAGAAAACTCATAGGGGTAGAATCATTCCTTTGTTACAAATGATGTGGAAGGATGGGCATGATCCGGAGGAAACTTGGGAGATGTAATTATATATGTCCACCCATTTGCCAAAGATTTTTACTATGGAGGCTTAGAAATTCTCAGGAGAGCATCTTGAGGACAATATGTTATACGGTAGAGGGGTTGTAAGATCTCAATTTTTGGATGAGGTATTTTTTGTGTTTAATTTTCATTAAAATAATTTTAAATGTATATTATAATTACATATAGAATTATAATAGGACACAAGTATGTACCATGGGTTTAGAACATAAAAAGAGGAAAATGAGTCTATATAGTGGATTGAGCATGGTTGGTTCAGGATTAGTACTAACTATGTACCATGACCATGAACCCTGTCGAAGGGGTTTTCATAGCTTGAAAACTATGCATGAGGGAGGGGTGGTGGAAAACATGTGGGCATGGATAAAACCATCCACACAACTTTATCATGGTTTTTCAAATCATGTAGGTACCCCAGAAAACCATGAGACCAAATTTTATCATGCATAGAGGTCAATGCACTACTAACACACAGTTTTTGGTAAATCGTGCATCCTATATATGAGGCTTATTAATGTTGTAAATTAATCATATTCACCTCAAAATATTTATATGATTCCCACCAATTTTCACCATTATGTCTCCTTTAGAAACCTATGGTATGAGCCAAGAGTTCCCAACTCTTCCTATAATCATCCTCCTTTGATTCATAGGTAATAGAAGTGATGTTTCTTAGGATTCCAATACATTGGAAAGTCTACTTGTCTCTTTTATTCTATTTTCTAGAAGATTAATACCATGGTTATTTACCTTCTCCTAAATCTCATGAGACCTATTTCTAGGGATGAATTGGAATTTTCATTTTTCTTAAATTTTATTTTGAATCAAGGGATGAGGATGAATGAGTATTCCTCTATTATAATAATAAAGGTGGTCTATATTCTTTCCCCCATATTATTGATGTCTTTCATATGTACATTATTGTGCCTTATCATATTCATTGTATGCATTTTAGTCTTAAATTAAGAAACATAATTTGAGACTTTAAATAACATGTTACACCCTTCACAGACCCCATCAGATCCATTTATGATTATGATGCTAGGAATAAAGCCACCCATATGGTGTTCTAATTCCATGAAAATTCTAAAATGGTCCATATATGGTAGAATCGAGGGTTTTAGAGTTTAAGTTGGTTAGTCTTTTTTTATATGTTTGTGAATAGAAATGGATATAAAATGATAAATGATTAAAAGAGGTTGTTTTTTATAAATTATTTAATGGTTTAAAATGTGAAATAAGGATATAGGATTTGCATAATTTATACATTGGAGAATAATGGTAAATGGTTAATTGAAAAGTTTCACCCTTTTTATATTTATGTATTTAAAGTTCAAGTATATTGACCAATTAATGGAGATTCGTGATGGAATTGTTTGGGGGTATGATAGAAATGATACTTCACATCCCTATAATGGAATTTTGGTCATGAAGATTTATACCCATGGGTATGAAGGATGGTCACGACATCCCATATACATGATTTACGATTGCTTGACATCGTGATTGACTTACTTGACTTGAAGTGATTGATATATTGTTCTATATTTTTTGTTAGGGTGTCTGAAAAAATATCTAAGAACTAATGGAATTTGAAATGGTATGGGTAATAGGATGATTTCACCTTGGTATATATTATTGAAATGATTAATAAAGGTATTAATTTTACTAAATGTGTTAATACCCTATGATAAAAGAATTATAATTTTAGTACAACTGGAGATAGTTTGGTGGGTTTGGGGTTTATAGTGAAATCCAAGTGTCCAAGACACTAACAAGTAATTGTTTATTATGGAACTCATTTCGTTTTTTCCATGTTTATTTGTTTTCTTATACTTCTCTATATACTGTATTAGACTGTCTGTTTCCTTAGACACCATTGGTGGTGGACTACAGAGTTGTACTCACACCCTGCTTAGGCCACCATGGTTACCCGAGTAGATATCATGGTTAAAAGTTAAGATAACCAACAAGGCACTATTCAAGATGGTTGAGTTAGGATTTGGGATTTATCATAGATAGGTGAACTAGACATGATATTAAAACCCATTAGAGATATTTTTATGGTGTCTTTATGTTGGGTCTTTAAAAGGACCTGGACTTAAACACTACATAATCTTGAGTTAAGTCAATAATTTTACTTCATTTTTCATTGAGGATGTCTTCATGTTTAGAGCATTAGAAAATTAGGCCGTAACTCATACTTAAAAAATCCATAAAAATTAAAAGTGGAAACTTCCAACATTACCCATTTCTTTTATAAAAAAACATTTATAATAAAACATGGTTTCCATTAATGTTTAATCATCATAACATTTCCTTGATCCCATCCATGAATCTATTCTCCATTAAATCCTATAAAAACATTTCAAAACATGGCATGATAAAAAAAATTCAGTAAGGGATACACAAAAAATGAAAATTGTTAGTCTTGTGAAAACATGATAACCCATTTATACTTTATCACAAAGTAATAAATTCCAGCCTTAAGAAGTAATAAATACTTTCCTTTGAATATAAGGTCATTTATTACCATTTATTTAATAAACCTATTCCCATGAAACCCATAGAAATAATGTATAACATATAAAGGTTACATGGGACATAATCATACTTAAATGGAAGAACCATGTGTTTTTCTTCCATACATGTCACTCTTACAAAAGGAATAACCATATGGCTGACATCCATACCTAATGCATTGGAGGTTATAATGTAGCCACTCATCCCCAATTAGTCATGGAACCAACCAACCTTTCCATATCATATAACCACACATAAAATGGCCAAGTGAAATTATATAATCATAACCCATAAAATATTTCAATTTTTAGCATTTCACTCATAAAATTTCATTTTCAATCATGAGGAATCATTTCAGAATATTGAAATAATCAATCCATTTTCAAAACCATGATCTATACCAAAATTCCTGAAATGAAAATAATAGATTTTCTTTTATTCTAAAAACATTATGTATTTTATAGGAAGACAAATATCAAACAATAGTTATAGCAGTATAGAAGTCATTGTCTTTATATATGTAAAAACCATTCATCTTGTTGTTTGTAAATAATTTCAAATGCTCAGTATAAAAATATTCCTTTAAAAACCTTTGAATGAAATTAAAATTCTTTGGGTTGATTATACAACATATAATAGAAGGTGGTTTATAATAGAAATATATTACTCAATGAAAGGATATTGATATGAAGTCCCTTACCTCGAGTCTAATTCATCACGTATGCTCTTTATCTTCCTCCTCTTCGAATGGTATCCATTAATTATAATCTTAACGACTATAATGATAGTTTTTTGACTAAAATAAGGCATATAAAAATTGTTTATATATTCTAGGATGGGTTTTGGGTAGATATTTTCCAATCTAAATGGTTTTTAAAGTGTAAGGACTAGACAAGAATGAGTGTCATTTTATAGGAGAGGGGAGAGGCACCTTGGGAAACCCCAAAAATATTAAATTAATATAAATTATTTTTTAACTCCAAAGGACTCAAAATTGAGTTATGATAAATATAGTATGATTATTGTTCGAAATTATCTCAACCAAATATTTTTAGACATATTTTGATTTCATTTTAAGCCTTGTCATTCCATTTTACCCTTAATTATTCTATTTTATTTTAATCGTGGTAACAACATTTTAAATATTAGGAGGCTATAAAGTTTACATGTATAGTGTAAATTGACTATAAGTGGACTATTTAAGAACCTTTAGATAATATAATATCAAATTATTAATTTTTATATATTTTTATGATTTCTCATTAATTTAATAAAATATATCTTTTATAAAATATAAATAATAACAATTTTGAGACTATTAATTTCATTAAACATAAATAAAATAAAAACATAGAGATAGCTTCAAAATAACCATATAATAGACTAATAATATATCATATTCACATATAAAATTCATTTATTGCCCTAATTAATTAAAAATAAATTTATTTTAATTATTTTCATATCATTTATTTGATATTTCTATTCACAAAATAAATATTGTATCACTTTTACGTCACTATTTATGGTAATTATTTACTCAATAAAAATTCTAAATAAATTCCCATGATGTATATAATTAAATTTTATTTATGGTGATATTTTATGATCAAAGTTAAAAAAAATTTATCCCAATTTTAAAATAATTATACTTATAAAAAATATGAGGGTGACATTTTTTCAATTTCTTTTATTTTAATAATATTTTTATCATTTTCATAGAAAAAAGTCTATTAAATTAGTCAATTATTATCATTATGTGTTAAGGGAAGAATTTAATTCATCCAATAGGATTTTATTAGGCGTTAGGGTAATTTTATTATCCTTATCATATTATTTATTAACCTTATTTACTTGATTTAGCTTTAACCATGTTAAATACAAAATTACCAAAGTTACTAGTCATAAAATCAAAACAATAAGAGGAACCAATTTTAATAATTTGTACCCACTAATTACAAATATATAATCCAATTTTTTAAATGTTAAAATTCATAAGTTATTGTAATTAAATTAAAAAAATGACGTTGATGGAGTGAGAAAATAGGCTCTTTAAAAGTAAAAAACTTCAAAAAAAATTGACATGTGTTTATATCCAATTTCAATGTGAAATTACTTCTAATGAACAAAATTGGATTAAATGATAAAAAATTATTAAAATTATACTTTAAAACCAATTAAAAATAAAATCTATCAATTTAAATAAATTATAAAAAAAATTATTTTTGAATTAAGATGTAGTATTTTTAACTATTCATTAAAAAAAGAAATTTATCAGAAAAATAACAAAAATTATACCAAGTGAAATTTTAATATTATGATTCAAAATAATAAGATTATATTTCAAAATATAATATATAAATGTGTCAAAACTGGATTTAAAATGGGTTCCCCCTTAAAATGTGTTAAAACTATTTTTTTTTGGAAAAATAATGTTTCTAACCATAAAAATAGATTTATCATATACCTTATTGCACATATTTTTTCTTTTAATTAATATATATATTAATACATATTAAAATAAATATTATATAATTACCTAGGTTGTTACATTATTCCTTCCTTTTGGAAATCCCATCTTCTCAATTTTATTCACATATCAAATAAGTGGGGGTATTTTCCCTCATAACATTTTTAAATTCTCATTTTTCCTCTTAAATCATATGGTTTTACACAAAATCATAACCAAACAAATCAATTTCTTTCACAACACTTGTCCCCAGTGGTCAGAAACCTAAACTGGTTGCTCCTCATAAAAAATATTTTCTTCCAAGTGAACTACTTTTGGAATGAAAATATGAGATGGATCTGGTATATACATTCTTAGCATTGAAATATGAAAAAAAATATTGTGTAACTAGGATAATCATGGATGTAAATCCACTCTATAAGAAACTGATCCAACTATCTCAGGGATTTAATATCGACCAATGAACCTTAGACTTAGCTTCCACTTCTCACTAAAAATCATCAAACTTTTTTTATGGAGAGACTTTGAGAAAGACATGTTCACTTACCTCGAAGGAATTTTCTTTTCTCTAGTTACCCATATAACCTTTCTACCTACTCAGATCTATCCTCATGTGTCTCTAGAATCAAATAATATTTTTGTGTCATTTCCTCTACCAATTATGGTCTCATCATCTTCCTT
Source organism: Viscum album (assembly GCA_963277665.1). Taxonomy (NCBI): domain Eukaryota; kingdom Viridiplantae; phylum Streptophyta; class Magnoliopsida; order Santalales; family Viscaceae; genus Viscum; species Viscum album. Next base: position 1,258,745,761 of record OY728151.1, on the reverse strand, counting down.
TCACATTATTCATCCCAAAAGGTGGAGTTTGACACCACTTTCCATATGATTCCTCAAATGGTTTCATCTATATACTATAATGGAAAAAAGTATTGTATGAAAAATCAACCAATGAAATATGTTGACCCCAACATACCTAGTAATCCATTTAACATGCACGTAACATAACCCCCAACATTTTAATTATTCGTTCTCACTGTCCATTTGATTGAGGATGAAAAGTTGTAATGAAATTTAATTTGGTACCCAAGGACTTATGAAAATGATCATATTTATTCAATCGATCCACAATAACCCTAATAACATTGTTATCTCAAGAAGTATTTGGTATTAACACTACGAAATCCATGGAAATATTTTCTCATTTCCACACGGGCACTCGTAAAGGATGAAGTATCTCCTTCAGAAATTTCCATTCTTCTTTAACCTATTGGAAATAAAATACATTATAGCAAAGTCAGATAAATCTCATTTCATTACATCCCACCATTAATACTCTTTAAGGTCTATATACATATTAGTACTTCCCGGAAGAATTGAAAATAGATAACTATGAGATATACTTAACAACTCTTTCTTCAAATGTGATTCAATAAACTCTTCCCAAAACTCAAAACATCGTCTTTATCAATGTTTAATTTAGGAAACCTACCCTTATGAACCAATTCCAACTCTTCCTACAACTCACTATATTCCTTCCAAGCTTTCTTAATCTTGTCTGATAGAGATGATTACACTGAAACCCAAGACAAAACATAGTAATTTCCATCACTAACAACATCCAATAAAAAATTAATCAAATAATTAACCAAAGGATCACATTCCCAATGTATCATGGTTAATATGTCATTATTCTTTGACTCAAAGCATCAGAAACTTTATTTTCTTTTCTAGAATGGTAATGAATAATGCAATCATAATCCTTGGTTAGTTCCATCCATCTCATCTGCCTCATGTTCAATTATTTTTATGTGAATATATAATTCAACTTTTTGTGATCAGTATATATTTAATAATTTTCACTATAAAAATGATGCCTCTAATTTTTTAATGAAAAAAACAATATTATATAATAAATACAATGTGTAGGGTAATTTATTTTAGGAGGTTTCAATAGACATAAAGCTTAATCAATTAACTGATCATTTTTCCTTACGACACAATAAAGTCCTTACAATTAAGCATCACTATAGATAAGATATTTACTATTTCTAGAAGGCAAGTCCAAACCTATAACATTCACCAATAATCCATTCAGTTCCTAAAAATAATCATCACATTTCTTTGTCTATATGCACTACTAGAAAAACAGGTATTTGCGACGGGTCATTTGCGACGGGGGCCCGTCGCAACTCGCCCGTTGTAGAAAACGGCATCGCAACAACAATTATTTGCAACGGCCCATCGCTAAAGACATTATTTGCGATGGGGATCCTTCCCGTTGCAAATATTACTCTGTATATTTGTAAAAAACTTTTAAAATAGTAATTGCGACGGGGGCCGTCGCAATTACTATTTTTTTAAAAAAATTAAAAAACTATTAATAAATTATTTTAGTGGATATAATAATAATACTATTTGTGACGGGCATAGTATCCCGCCGCAAATACTATAAAAAGAAATAAAAAAATAAATTATTAATAAATTATTTTAATTAATATAATAATAATCCAATTATAATTCAAAAATAAAAAATAATAAAATATTAATAAATGATTTTAATTAATATAATAATAGAATTATAATTCACAAATAAAAATAATAAATTATTAATAAATTATTTTAATTAATATAATAATAATATAATTATAATTCAAAAATAAAAAATAATAGAATATTAATAAATGATGTAATTAATATAATAATATTAGAATTATAATTCATAAATAAAAAAATATTAATAAGTTATTTTAATTAATATAAAAATAATAGAATTATTTTACATTCAAATATTAAAATAATTCAAATATTACAAAAAAATATAATTAAATTATAAGATTATAAAATTTTAATATATATATATATATAATTTAATATTATAAAATATAAATAATATTATTATTCATATTAATATTGTTATTTCAAAATATAATATTACTAATATTTTATAATGAGATAGAAACTACGAATAGAAAAAAAATTCATATTTTGATTTAATAAATTTTATAACATACAACCAAACTCTAATCTGAAGGAGGGGGGAGGGGGGATCTGCAGATGCTGGTGGAGGAAACTCCATCCCTAAAGCATGAGTGAGTCCGTGCATGTACTCCATCTGCTCCTGCTGCTGCTGCTGCCACCGACTCATCTGCTCCTCATACAGCTGCTGCTGGCGTCGACGCTCCTCCTCATGCTGCTGCTGCTGTTGACGCATCTGCTCCTGCTCTTGTCGGAGACTCTCTATCAGTGCAGTATGCGATCACAACTGATCCTCATACTGTGTAGCCGAAGAAGATGCACGAGCTCCTCTCAAGCTGGACGCCGACATCGCAGCACTGCCATAATAATCTCCGGGAGTCAGTCGAGAGCTGATACCAACTACCCGGCCCTTCTCGAAGGCATACTGGGTGGCATGCATCCATGCCGCCTCATCAAACTGACGACCAGTGGTCTGATCTGATGACTCGGCCTGAGTCTCAGGCCGGGTCTGTGACGTTGCGGCCTCATATGACTCTTGTAGTTGCAATTTAAAATTAAAATTGTGAATATATTATATGCAGTTAATTTTTAAACTCGAAAACAAATAATACTGACCACGATGTGATGCTGACGATCACCTCTGAGCTCCCCAGTAGTAGGATCACTATACATCCTCCGATATACGTCGTACTCCGTAATATCGGGGTGCTCGACAGCCTATAAGAATAAAAAATAAACTGTTAATATTTATAGTTATATAAAATATTTATAAATAATGTATGTACCAGATGTTGTCTATGAGTTCTGAAAGAACGACTCCCAGCTCGATGAGTCGCCTCATGTCTCCCCCGATTCTGCCTCCCCACCGATGATCTCCTCTGAAAGGCACCACTCAACCAGTGTGCACATAATCCATCCCATACATGGGATGAAATGTACTCTGGTCGGTGTGCTCTACATGACTCGTCAAAATCTGACACTCCTGCTTTCTTCGTGGCAGCTTTTCTTAAATTGTGCAAAAATTGATGAAAGTGATCACGCATGGCCACCTCCCATGCCTCGTGGATGGCTTCATGCTTGGTATCCTCGATCGGATACCATAAACCCTACAAATAAATCAAAATATTAAGTTAGAAATGAAATAATTTTCAAAATAAAAATTATTTATTTACGTACGTACCAACCAATGTCCGAACATGGCTTGCTACACATCAATGGGAATCTGCTCCCATGTGGTCCATGACTGAGAGAAATAGTTACGAAAAATCGCACTGCCCTGTCCGACTGCTATATGCGGAAAACTATAAAAATAATAAACATTTATTATATGAATAGATTAATGAAATCTTAGTCGAATCCACAGGTTATCACACAGGTTATCACACCTTCGTGTGCGTGGATCAAACCCAAGACGTGGACATCGCTCGGGGACGGGGTTAGGAATCATCAATCGTGCAAGACCGCGCCCCCTCCGCATACTCCCTGGAGCGCCTGCAGGCTGAGGGTCATCTGCCAGCAACTCATCCGCATCGAAAGGCAGGTCATCTGTACTGGACCTCCACATTTGGCTTTATATGGAAAATGTAACATCAAATGTTCCATTGAGTCGAAGAAAGATGGTGGAAATATTTTTTCCAGTTTACATATAATTACAAAAAAATCTTCTTCAAGTTTGCATAGAGCATCATAATCTGCTGTAATCGCACAAATTTCCCGAAAAAAATGAGACATGTCTGTTATGGAATCCCAAATCACAGAATTCAATAGACCTCTTAATCCAATGGGTAGAAGTCTTTCCATTATAACATGACAATCATGAATTTTAATCTAGAAATATGACCATTCTTTACACATCTACCCAAATTGGAAGCACATCCATATGGAAGTCTCAAATCTACAATCCACTGACAAAATAATAAACGGATTTCTTTAGACAGTGTATAAGCTGTTTTTGGTTTCAGTAACCTTTCTGTTCTGACATTCTCAAATAGTTCCACTTCTGGACGCCTTCAAATTTGGGAAAGATCTAAACGTGCATTTACATTGTATTTTCTCTTTCATGGCGTATCCAAAACTATATGAAACAAATTATCAAAACATTTCTTCTCAATATGCATGATATCCAACATGTGGCGGACCAACAAATCAGACCAATATGGAAAATCCCAAAATATGCTACGTTTAATCCTATTGTGTTCTTTCACAAAACCAAAAATTTTCTGTTGGTTTATTATGGGACCAAAAGTGATGGGAGGTAATGAAATTACAACTGATTTTAACTCCGAACCTGATAGCATTTTTGGAGGTCCATCCCTTTCAATTGTTCCTTTTCTGAAATGAGATCTGTTTCGGCGAAAAGGATGATCAGCTGGAAGAAATCTGCGATGATAGTCAAAATAACAGGGTTTCTTTCCATGAATGAGCATAAATGCTTTGTTCTCTCCTATACAGTAAGGACATGATTTCTGACCATGTGTACTCCAGCCAGATAACATCCCATAAGCCGGGAAGTCACTAATTGTCCACATCAATGCTGCTCTCAGTATGAAATTCTGTTTCGTAGCAACATCATATGTACTGACACCAGTACTCCACAATAAACTTAATTCATCAATCAATGGTTTCATATAAACATCAATATTTTTCTTCGAATGTCCTAGAATTAGTAAATTCAAAAAGATATATGGCTCCTTCATCAACATCCATGGAGGTAAACTGTACGGAGTTAAAAAAACAGGCCAACATGAATATTAACTAGCATAAGATCCGAACGGACAGAAACCATCAGTGGAAAGGCCCAATCGAACATTTCTAGCTTCTAAATCAAAGGATGGATGCACTCTATCAAAATGTTTCCATGAATCACCATCGGCTGGATGATTCAAGCTTTTATCAGTTAAAATATTCTCTTTATGCCATGACATCATTGTCGCTGTATTCTTAGACATGAATAAACGCTGAAGTCTGGATGTAAGCGGAAAATATCTCAACTGTTTTACAGGAATCAAACCAGACTTCCCATGTTTCCCTTCTTTATATCTCAATTTCCCACATGTGGGACAACTATCCAACGACTCATTTTCCCCAGAATATAAAATGTAGTCATTTGAACATGCATGAATCTTCTGACAAGTAAGACCCAAATTTCGAACCAGCCTCTTACTCTCATAGTAATTTGCAGGAAAAACATTTCCTTCGGGTAACAGTGTTTTAAGCAAAGAAAATATCTGGTCAAAACATGTGTTTGACATTCCATTATCTGATTTGACAGCCATAAATTTTGCAACTGCTTCTAATTTGCTCATCTTGAAGCCAGGATATAATGCATCCTCAGCAGACGTCAACAACTCATAAAATTCAGACGGTGCCAACTCAGGATTTGAATCTATATCAGCCTGAGTTTCTGTATGTTGAACAGATGAACCTGCAACATCATGTACTAAATCTTGAAACCGGGATAGATCCGGAATCAAGTTGGTATCACCTACTCTGGAACTGCATTCACCGTGTTGATACCAAAAAACATAATCTGGTTGAAAACCAAAACGCAAGAGATGTCCCCCCCACTTTGTCAAACGTGTCAAACGTTCTCAATGCACATTTTATACAAGGGAATTTTATTTTTCCTTCTGAATTTTTTTTTGGATTTTATGCCACAAATGATAAAAAAGTCTCCACACCCTCTATATATACTAGATTTAAACTAGAACCTTTTGGATTTCTACGTTGATTTATCCATATGCGGTCATGTAATAATGACTGTTGATGACCTCATTGTTCCATATTTTTCTATAAAATATAAAATCATTACTAGTTTTGAATAATTTGTTAGAAAAAACACTCAAGCAAGGATTGAATATGTTGAGAATAAAGCAAAACCTATAACAAATATTGAAAATTTTAATATTATATTGATTTTTATTACTAATTATTACTAATTATTACTAATTATTACTAATTATTACTAATTATTGGTAATTATTACTAATTATTGGTAATTATTAGTAATTATTACTAATTATTGGTAATTATTACTAATTATTACTAATTATTACTAATTATTACTAATTATTACTAATTATTACTAATTATTGGTAATTATTGGTAATTATTACTAATTATTGGTAATTATTACTAATTATTACTAATTATTACTAATTATTGGTAATTGTTGGTAATTATTACTAATTATTGGTAATTATTACTAATTATTACTAATTATTACTAATTATTACTAATTATTACAAATTATTGGTAATTATTACTAATTATTGGTAATTATTACTAATTATTGGTAATTATTACTAATTATTGGTAATTATTACTAATTATTGGTAATTATTACTAATTATTGGTAATTATTACAAATTATTGGTAATTATTACTAATTATTGGTAATTATTAATAATTATTGGTAATTATTACTAATTATTGGTAATTATTACAAATTATTGGTAATTATTACTAATTATTGGCAATTATTACTAATTATTACTAATTATTACTAATTATTACTAATTATTACTAATTATTACGAATTATTACTAATTATTACTAATTATTACTAATTATTAGTAATTATTACTAATTATTGGTAATTATTACTAATTATTGGTAATTATTACTAATTATTGGTAATTGTTACTAATTATTGGTAATTATTACTAATTATTGGTAATTATTGGTAATTATTACTAATTATTACTAATTATTACTAATTATTGGCAATTATTACTAATTATTGGAAATTATTACTAATTATTGGTAATTATTACTAATTATTGGTAATTATTACTAATTATTGGTAATTATTTCTAATTATTACTAATTATTACGAATTATTACTAATTATTACTAACTATTACTAATTATTACTTATTATTACCAATTATTACTAATTATTACTAATTATTGGTAATTATTACTAATTATTGGTAATTATTACTAATTATTACTAATTATTACTAATTATTGGTAATTATTACTAATTATTACTAATTATTGGTAATTATTATTAATTATTACTAATTAGTGGTAATTATTGGTAATTATTTCTAATTATTACTAATTATTGGTAATTATTACTAATTATTACCAATTATTACTAATTATTGGTAATTATTGGTAATTATTGGTAATTATTACTAATTATGGATAATTATTGGTAATTATTACTAATTATGGATAATTATTGGTAATTATTTCTAACTAATGGTAATTATTGGTAATTATTTCTAATTATTACTAATTATTGGTAATTATTACTAATTATTGGTAATTATTACTAATTATGGATAATTATTGGTAATTAGTAAATTATGACTAATTATTGGTAATTATGGGTAATTATTACTAATTATGGATAATTATTGGTAATTAGTAAATTATTACTAATTATTGGTAATTCTTGGTAATTATTGGTAATTATTACTAATTATCGGTAATTATTTGTAACTATTACTAATTATTGGTAATTATTACTAATTATTGCTAATTATTGGTAATTATTATTAATTATTACTAATTACTGGTAATTATTGGTAATTATTACTAATGATTCCTAATTATTGGTAATTATTACTAATTATTACTATTTAGTACTAAATATTGGTAATTATTACTAATTATTGGAAATTATTACTAATTATTGGTAATTATTACTAATTATTGCTAATTATTAGTATTTATTACTAATTATTACTATTTATTTGTAATTATTACTAATTATTAGTAATTATTACTAATTATTACTAATTATTGTTAATTATTAGTAATTATTACTAATTATTCCTAATTATTGGTATTTATTACTAATTATTAGTATTAATTCTTAATTATTGGTAATTATTACTAATTATTCCTAATTACCATTAACTATGAACAATGAATACTAATAATTTAAATTTATTAAGTAACAAAACAATGTAAACATAATTAAATTACAACTAATTAAGAATAATTGAAACTAATAAAAATTTAAAATAAATATTAAATTAAAATGAACATAAATACCTTTAAAATTGATCTGAGGTTGATCTCTGATCATTGTTGAAAACTTCAATATCAACTCCGGAAAAAAAAATCAAACTTAAGAAACGCTGAACTCTGAAAATAGAGTTTTGAGAGAAGTATAAGATAGAGTTTGAGAATGAATGCAAAAAACGGATGGGGGGTATTTATAGGTTTGATTATTTGTGACGGGTGTATTTGCGACAGTATACCCGTCACAAATAGTATTATTTGCGACGGTACCCGTCGCAAATACCTTAGCCCACATTTATTACGGTCAACGGTTAAATAGTTATTTGCGATGGGTCCCGTCACAAATAATAACCTGCCGACATACTATTTGCGACGGGGGTATATTCCCGTCGCAAATATCTTTTACCGCCGCCGGTTATTTGCGACGGGCGGTTACCACCCGTCGCAAATAACTTTCCCGCGATTTGGCGCGCAAAGCGCACCAGTCCTTTTGCGACGGGGAAAGCTAACCCGTCGCAAATAACTACTTATTTGCGACGGGGGAATTTTCCCGTCGCAAATAAGTTTCTAACGGGACTATTTGCGACGAGATTTATCCCCGTCGCAAAAACCCATTTTTCCCGTAGTGATGAAATTACCTCCCTTATGCATTAACAATGATATTGGGCTTAAAAACTAAGAATAGTTTTCAACAAACCATCGATAATAACCCACTAATACAAGAAAAATACAAATCTCTATGACATTTTTAGGTCTTGGACACACTTCAAAAACTTTTTTTATAAGTTCTAGTAGTTATTTCATTCTAAGAAACAATATAACCAAGGAAAAAAAATTCAACCAAAATTCACTCTTATTAAACATTACATATAGTATAATTAATTTTAAGGTTTTTAAAAAAAATCCTTAAGTGATTTTCATGTTTCTCCAGGCTTTTAGAATATACCAAGATATGATATATAAACACATCCACAAAGTGATTCAAAAACTAATGTAATATTCCATTACGGAGATTCATAAATACAATGGGATCATTGGAAAACCCAAAGGGTGTGAGTACAAAATCAGAATGCCTATATGACATTCAAAATATTGTGTTTGGCATCTCTTCCTTTTTCACCTGCAACTGATGGTACTAGGACCTCAAATCAACGGTTGAAAAATACTGATTTCCATGGAGATGATCAAACAAATCATTAATATGAGGGAAAGGATACTTGTTATTAATAGCAATGGTATTAAATGATATATAATCAATAACATGTTTCATTGAACCATCCTTATTTTTAATAAATAAAATAAGATCACCCCATGGTGAAGTGTTTGGTCGAATAAAACCTTTATTAATAAATTCATTTAACTTTTTTTCAATTCCATTGGTTCTACTTGAGGTTTTTGATAAGGGGGTTTATAAATAGTATTAGCATCAGGCCCTAAATAAATAGTAAATTCAACCTCTTTATCAGGAACAGTACTAATAAATTCATCAGGAAAAAATCTGTAAATTCATACATTGTTGGACTTTCTCTAATCCAAACTCTTCCATTCTTTTCAACTACATGAAAAAGATAAATGTCACTGTAATATTTAATCAATCTATCATCTTCATGGTATGCTATCAATGGAATGAAATCATTGAATAAAACATTCTTTTATTTGAAATCAATTTTAGCAAGATAAACAAAATGGAAATACAAACCCAAAATGATATCAAACTCCACGAGGGGACGTTCAACAAGATTTGTATGAAATACCATTTCACCAATGATAGAAGTAATATTGATATAAATATTGGTTTCTTTAATAGCTCCACCTTTAGTTTTTAACAAAATTCCAATGTCACATTCATGAGGTGATATTTCTAATTTCTTCAAAAATCTCTCAAAAACGAAAGATTGTGAAGATCCAAAGTCAAATAGAGTATTGGAATATTTTGAAAAAAACCCATGTCATATCTATAACCACTACATTTGAAGGTCTTATATCAACCATAGTATTAGAAAATGATATTTCCATTCCCTTCTTATTTTCATCTTGCTGGTTTCCACCTTGGTTAATCGTCTTTGGACACAAATTGGCAAAATTCCCTAACTCACTAAATCTGAATTATCTTACCGTTCGATTTTCATTGCTTGCATGATTATCTCCCTTATAATCATGAGAAATAGGACCAGTATTACCACATCAAAAGAAATTCCAAGACTTTAAAATAAATTCTCCATGATTATTTCAATCACACTTCTCATAAGATGGAAATTTAGTTTTCTTGACACCAAACTTATTTGATGAATGATTTACCATTGTCTACTAACCGGACCTCTACTTTTACTTGATCTTGTAGAACACATGATCATTAAGAAGACTCTATTTATATATTTTCAACACATCTGAAAATTTTCTCCTAGCTTTTGAACCCACGTGAAGCTAATTCTCATCCTTATCTTAGCTTTAATCCTGAGTAAAACCAATTTATCGTACTATTATGATCCCTGGTAAAATATGGGACATACCATTCCAACCGAGTGAAATATTCTTCAAATGCAGCCACGAAATTTTCCTCTTGTTGTCCCAATTCCATACTTTTCTTATCCATCGTATGTCCAACAACCTTAGAAAAATATATATCAATGAATATATTATTAAATTTATCTCATTTAATGGCATGAATATCATCACATCCTCTAATATTTTTTACCATACCATTATTCAACATCACCTTCAAAATGATAAATTAAAAGAGTTTCCTTTGGTGCTATAAACAACCCATAAAGTCGAAAATTATTTCTTGGGATTTAATCCATTCTTCAGTTAGGACAGGGTCATATGATCCTTTCAAAGATGATGGATATTATCCCCCAAAATGATTAACCATCTCCATGTACCTCTGTGGTAGATCATGTTACTCTCTTTTATGAACACCACAACCATTTATCGCTCGAGTCAACTGAGCCATCACTCCAAAAACTACATAGTTTTGATTTTGACCCAATCAAGATGCTGATATGGAATTATTTTTTCCTCTTCATTCCCTCCCATCAGATATTCCATATTTAGACTATGGAAAACCATTACTACTCGACATAACTTAGAGGATGCAACATAGTAATATTCAAATGCTATAAAATTTTAACTTACACTACTACAAAAATGGTCTTTATCCGCACTCAAAACGGGCTTTATCAGCGCTAAAAAAGCACAGTAAATCTTGGCGCTGATAAAGGGGGGTACCCTTTATCAATTCTTTTTAGCGCTGAAAAATGTATCTTTGACACACTAAAAAAGTGTTGATAAATGAAACCGTCATCAGCACTAATGAGGCGCTGATAAAGCATCAGTTTATCAGCGCTCCTTTAGAGCTGATAAACTGATCCTTTATCAGAGTGTCTTTAGCGCTGATGAGGGTGGAGTTTCTCAACACTTTTTTAGCGCGGATAAAAGCTACATTTATAAGCGCTAAAAAAGCGTTGATAAATACCATGTCTGATGCTACGAAAAAATCTACAGCAGCACACTCGAACACCTACAAAAAAATTCAGCATCCCAATAAGGTAATTAGAGCAAGTATACCCATAAAAAATTAACACATAAATCATAAGCTAAATATAGTAATTAATGAAACATGGGATGTAGAGAAATTTCACCATATAGGTAGGGTCATGGATTCATGTAAATCATTGTTAGATATTCTAAATAGAATAAGGATATCAATGTGGATATAAATATGATATCATCTACTTCCTTGTTAAATAGCATAAATTATATTTATAAGAGGATTTAAATAGATACTATGCTTTGGAAGAGGGATCTAGATGTATTAATTCGATCTAATGGTTAGAAGGATTGATGGTAAAACAATGCTAGAGTGAGGGAATGATGGATGTTTTGATTGGTTGAGGACACCACTATAAACTTTTAATATATTTCATGATTATGTTTCAGTGTGGGTATTGAAATGATCTAAGGATGTCTCTAATAAGTTTGGGCCCTATGTTTGGGTGATGAGACATCATATTTTATGTTGAGACCGACCATTATAAAGAATATAAAACCATAGGTGGTTTGAATGGTGTTTTGTGTATGATCGGGTTTGGAGTGAGGGAAACCACACTATGAAGGTTTTTCCATGGTCATAAGTTTATTCTAGTAGTCAATTGTAATTTTTTGGAAAACCATGACTTAGAATCAACTTGTATGAGTTAAGGCCGATGATGAAGATGACTGTAATATGGATGATGAGTTAATTGATAACACTATAGTGTATTTGGAAAGATGATTGGGGCTATGAACTATATTAGTGGTTTGCTTGTGGTTATTAGTGGATATGTTATTGGTAAAAAATAAAGTACGTATTTGGTGTTACATAGTGGTATCTCTTTCATTTTTCTGGAGTAAAACACTATGTTCTAGTTATCAAAAGAGAATAATGTAATTTTAGTGTTAATTTATGAATGGTCATTAAGGATTCTTGTGGGTGAGAATTAATATGTGTGTAGGTTGTAATTCCCACCCAATTTCATTTTAAACAAAAGAGAGACCCTTTGAGTGATAGTGGTCACACCGTGACTCGGATTGAGGTGGGGTTGACTCATACACATCACAAAGGACACGTAGATCATTCTCCTAAAGGATCAACACAATACGAATATGTTTGGTTGAATTTTCATAAGTCAGTTGTTGTTTTCACTTAAAATTGTGTACATTTTATACAGAATAGAGACCCTTTGAGTGGTACCGGCCACACCGTGCCTCGGATTGAGGAGGGGTTGACTCGTACATGTCACCAATGACCCTTGGATTGTTCTTGTAAAAGTTAAAGGCAATCCGAATGCGTTTGGTCAGATTTTCATAGGGCATTTGTTGTTTACAAATAAAATTGTGTCCATTTTAAACAAAAGAGAGACCCTTTGAGTGATAGCGGGCACACCGTGCCTCGGATTTAGGCGGGGTTGACTCGTACATGTCACAAAGGACCTATGGATTGTTCTCCTAAAGGATAAACACAATTCAAATGCGTTTGGTCAAATTTCCATAGGTCAGCTGTTGTTTTCACTTAAAATTGTGTCAATTTTAAACAAAATAGAGACCCTTTGAGTTGTATCAGCCACACAGTGTCGTGGATTGAGGCGGGGATGACACGTACCCATCACAAAGGACTCGTGGATAATTATCCTATTGGATCAACACAATCTAAATGGGTTTGGTCAGATTTCGGTAGGTTAGTTGTTGTTTTCACTTAAAATTGTGTACATTTAAAAAAAAATAGAGACCCTTTGAGTGGTACCGGTCACACCGCGCCTCATATTGAGGCGGGGTTGACTCATGCACATCACCAAGGACCCTTGGATCTTTATTATAAAATATCATGTAAATCCAAATGCGTTTGGTTGGATTTACATAGGACAGTTGTTGTTTTCAATAAAAATTGTGTCCATTTTAAACAAAAGAGAGACCCTTTGAGTGATAGCCAGCACACCATGCCTCGGATTGAGATGGGGTTGACTCATACACATCAAAAAGGACCCATGGATCATTCTCCTAATGGATCAACATAATCTGAATGTGTTTGGTCAGATTTCCAAAGGTCAGTTGTTGTTTTCAATTAAAATTGTGTCCATTTTAAACAAAAGAGAGACCCTTTGAGTGATAGTGGTCACATCGTGCCTTGGATTGAGGGGTGGTTGACTCATACACATCAAAAAGGACTCGTGGATCATTATAATAAAGTATCAACACAATCCTAATGGGTTTGGTCAGATTTTCGTAGGTCAGTTGTTGTTTTCACTTAAAATTGTGTCCATTTTAAACAAAATAGAGACCCTTTGAGTGCTACCGGCCAAAATGTGCCATGTATTGAGGAAATGTTGACTCATAGACATCCTTAATGACCCATGGGTTGTTCTTATAAAGGATCAACACAATCCAAATGGGTTTGGTCAGATTTCTGTAGGTTAGTTGTTGTTTTCACGTAAAATTGTGTCCATTTTAATCAAAATAGAGACCCTTTGAGTGGTACCAGCCACACCCTGCCTCAGATAAAGGCAGGGATGACTCTTAAACATCAACAAGGACCCTTGGATAATTATTGAAAAATATCAAGACAATCTGAATGCATATGGTTGGATTTCCGTAGGTCAGTTGTTGTTTTCACTTAAAATTGTGTCCATTTTAAACAAAAGAGAGACCCTTTGAGTGATATTGGTCACATTGTGCCTTGGATTGAGGCGGGGTTGACTCATACAATTAAAAAAGGACCATTGGATCTTTCTCATAAAGGATAAACACAATCCTAATGGGTTGGTCAGATTTTCGTAGGTCAGTTGTTGTTTTCACTTAAAATTGTGTCCATTTTAAACAAAATAGGGACCCTTTGAGTGGTACCAGCCACACCGTGCCTTTGATTGAGGCAAGGTTTACTATTACACATTAACAAGGACCTGTGGATCATTCTTCTAAAGAATCAACACAATCCGAATGGGTTTGGTCAGATTTCCATAGGTCAGTTGTTGTTTTCACTTAAAATTGTGTCCATTTTAAACAAAATAGAGACCCTTTGAGTGGTACCAGCCACACCGTGCCTCGGATTGAGGTGGGGATGACTGTTACATGTCACAAAGTACCTTTGTATCGTTCCTATAAAAGATCAAGGCAATCAGAATGTGTTTGGTAGGATTTCTGTAGGTCTGTTGTTGTTTTCACTTAAAATTGTGTCCATTTTAAACCAAAGAGATACTCTTTGAGTGCTACCGACCAAACCGTGCCTCGGATTGAGGTGGAGCAGACTCGTACACATCAAAAAGGACTCTTGGATCGTTATTATAAAATATCAAGACAATATGAATGGGTTTTGTCTAATTTCTGTTGGTCAGTTGTTGTTTTCACTTATAATTGTGACCATTTTAAACAAAATAGTGAACCTTTGAGTGATACCAGCCACACCATGCCTCAGATTGAGGCAAGTATCACTCTTTCACGTCAACAAGGATCCTTGGATCATACTTATACAAGATCAAGGCAATACGAATGCGTTTGGTTGGATTTTCGTAGGTCAGTTTTTGTTTTCACTTAAAATTGTGTCCATTTTAATCCAAAGAAGGACTCTTTGAGTGCTACCGGCCACAACGTGCCTTAGATTGAGGAGGTGATGACTCGTACACATCACCACAGACCCATGAATAGTTATTATAAAATATCAATACAATCCAAATGCGTTTGGTCAGATTTCCGTAGGTCAGTTGTTGTTTTCACTTAAAATTGTGTCCATTTTAAACCAAAGAGAGACCCTTTGAGTGCTACCGGCCACACCGTGCCTCAGATTGAGGCGGGAATGACTTTTTCATGTCACCAAGGACCGATGAATCATTCTCCTAAAGTATCAACACAATCCTAATTCGTTTGGATGGATTTCCGTATGTTAGTTGTTGTTTTCACTTAAAATCGTGTCCATTTTAAACAAAAAAGAGACCCTTTGTGTGGTAACGGCCACACCATGCCTCGGATTGAGGCAAGTATGACTCGTAAACGTCACAAGGGACCCGTGGATTTTTATCCTAAAGGATAAACACAATCCAAATGGGGTTGATCATATTTCTGTAGGTCAGTTTTTGTTTTCACTTAAAATTGTGTCCATTTTAAACAAAATAGAGACCCTTTGAGTGGTACCGGGCACACCATGCCTCATATTGAGGCAGGGTTGACTCTTACACGTCACCAAGAACCCATAGATCATTATCCTGATGGATCAACACAATCCGAGTGGGTCTATTTGGATTTCCATAGGTCAGTTGTTGTTTTCACTTAAAATTGTGTCCATTTTAAACAAAATAGAGACCTTTTAGTGCTACCTGCCACACCGTGTCTCGTATTGAGGCGGGGATGACTTTTAAACATCAACAAGGACCCTTGGATCTTTATTACAAAAGATCAGCTCAATTCAAATGCGTTTGGTCAGATTTCCATAGGTTATTTGCTGTTTTCACTTAAAATTGTGTCCATTTTAAACCAAAGAGAGACTCTTTGAGTGATACCGGCCACCCCGTGCCTCATATTGAGTCTTGGTTGACTCTTACACATCACAAAGGGCTCTTGAATCGTTATAATAAAATATCAAGACAATATGAATGGTTTTGGTCAGATTTCTGTAGGTCAGTTGTTGTTTTCACTTAAAATTGTGTCCATTTTAAACAAAATAGAGACCATTTGAGTGCTACCGGTCACATCGTGCCTCAGATTGAGGCGGGGATGACTCTTACATGTCACCAAGGACCAATGGATCATTATCCTAAAGGATCAATGAAATTTTAAGGGGTTTGGTCAGATTTTCGTAGGTCAGTTGTTGTTTTCACTTAAAATTGTGTCCATTTTAAACAAAATAGATACCCTTTGAGTGGTACCGGCCACACCGTGCCTCGGATTGAGGTGGGGTTGACTTGTACAAATCACCAAGGACCCTTGGATCATTCTCCTAATTGATCAACACAATAAGAATGGGTTTGGCCGGATTTCCGTAGCTCAGTTGTTGTTTTCACTTAAAATTGTGTCCATTTTAATCAAAGTAGAGACCCTTTGAGTGATACCGGTCACACCATTCCTCGGATTAAGGCGGGGTTGACTCATACACGTCTCAAAGGACTGATGGATTGTTATAATAAAAGATCAAGACAATCTAAATGCGTTTGGTCAGATTTTCATAGGTCTGTTGTTGTTTTCAATTAAAATTGTGTCCATTTTAAACAAAATAGAGACCCTTTGAGTGGTTCAACATTTTTGCATGTTGTTGGTGCGTATAATCTGTTAAAATGTGAAAATTACTCAATAGAAATAGGATGTTTTAGTTAATAAAAATTAAAAATTTTGAATGAACATTTACATACAACAAAGTTTTATCTTTTGATCCCCTTATACCCTCTCAAAAATGACCACCAATTGTACATGTCCCTAAGTCAGATCGTCATTTTATTTGTGTACAATCTTCCATCAGGTATGCGGCCCCATCATTTCTGAACAAATCTATATCGTCTTGTGAGTATGAGGCTTTTTTACAGTCAGATTAGTACTGTAAAATATAAAAATAAAGAATTAATAAATAAATTAAACGAACTAGTAGTTGTTTTTAAAAATACCTCTTTAAGGATGCTAGTTTGTTGATGAAAAATGATCTATTTCATAAATTTACAAACATAATAACCACAATCATTATCATTTGTTTGTTTTGGACACTACAAAAAATTGATCATTAGGAGAATAAGTAACTTGTGTTGAGATATGTTTGGATAGTGAAATTTTATTATATATACCCTAATATTTGTCCAGACGTAGTACTTTCTCACCTCTTTATGCATAGCCCCTGTCCTAATTCATTTTTTTAGATGACAATGATACACCGCCCTATCATAATAGAATCCTTAGTAAAAGATAATATAAATTATATTACATTATGTTTAGACCTAAAACGTAAGATTTAGTGTCTTACAGATTCACAAACTCCATCATGTGTGGTCGGTTTGATGGATATCCTTTATTTGAATCCAGAAAATAAATCTTTGGAAATCCAAGTTCATGGAAATTAGCAACCAATGTTGACTAAAAAAAGGAATAAGTAATAAAATAAGTGAAAATATAATTTATATTCTTTAATCGTATAGTTTTACCCCTACATGGTTGGTATTAGAAAGAGTCTGTCATCTGTAATCTTTCTTTCAAATGTTTTCAACAAGTCGTTCACTATTGTATCCCTTTTTGATGGCTCTAATTTTTTTAGGTGTGTTGATGTGGTATGAGGACTAACGATTCCAAATCTTGGCTCATGGGAAAATTCCTTCAACTGTTTTTCATAAATGTGTCTGTCAACAATATAAAATGCATTTAGTCATAATTTGCACATTGGATCATCTTTTAGAAAATAAAATCATGCAAACATACCTCATATATATATTTACAACTATGATGCCTAGCCAACCGTTTTCAAGGATCTCATTTACATTTTAAATAGAAACAAAATCTTGACTTTCCTCTCCGTATATATTCTCTTTGAAAACTACTATGTTACTATTACCATCTTTTATCTTCGTATCCACATGAGTATTCAATGCTAGTAAATGTGGATAGAGAACATGGGGTGTTATTGTGCTTTCAGTAGCTCCTTGGGATCGGTTGGTCAATCCTTTAGATGGCTTTGAGACGACGTTTTTCACCCCCTTCCCTTTCTCCGTCTATAACAACAATCATTGGTCCAGAACCGTTTTCATTAATTGTTAAAGGTTTAGCTTGAAAAAAAGGAAATAAATACCTCTTTGTATTCATGTACTCTTAGAAGTTGTGACGGCCTTGCAAAGAATGTCCCAATAGCCTTTTCGACCGTATGAATATCATCGTCAATAAGTGGAATAGGTAGCTCTGTATTTGGATCATGAGCTACAGTAATCGTCACTTTCAGATGATCTTTCAGAAGTGGTCTATTATGCAGCGTGGCATCTGGGATATTGAACACGGTGGCCCTCACTACAAGGTGATAGGTGGGTGTTGACAGATATAAATCGCAATCATTATCACCATGTAGAGGATCAGTATAGAAAAATTATCAATGTTTGTTTGATTCACATTTCGTGGGAAAAATTATTAGAATATTGATTACCATGTCTAAGACAGTTCTTTGAGGGTAATGGTTCACCTCAAAGCTGGTGGGCGGTGGGGTGGGATGTTCACGCGCTGGTTGTTCCTGACTTGTGTCTTCCCTTTGCTTCCCATCCATAAAAGTTGCTAGCAACTCTCCCTGCCATTGCAATTGTTTTTCAAGAGTTGCTATTTTTTTGCTCATTTGTTCCAATTTTTCATCTATATCATCCATTTTTTTCGTCTTCTCAAAATATACTCGGGGTGTCACTCCAAACCCCGCACTCTGACATGACCACATTTTTTGGGCTAATTCAAAGTCCTCGATAATAGGTCTGTATCCTCTACAGGAGTAGCTGATTCCTGTGACTGTCAGATATAGGAAAATAACTAATTATTTTTATGTAATAGAAATTTAAAACAAATATTTTTATCATTCTGTCATACTTACACATATTTCCCACACTTTCTGTGTGTTCTCATCTACTAAATTCCCTTCCTTATTCACACGTGCCTCCTTCCATATCACATGATGTGGGATGGAAGTGTATTTGGTTTTAGACTCATCAATCTACATATAAACATGAAAACATAATTATGATATTGTTTATTGGAACCTAAAAATATTACTGTAAATTTAAAATACATACTATTTTCTTTTTTAATGAAGCGTACCACATCCTTTCTTTACGATAGGGGTATACTGGTTTTGATGCACGTTCCTTATTTTTAGTACATAGTTTCTGCTTAATAAATGAAATATTGACAATCAAAGTGATGAATACAGGTATCCTCAAATAATATATTATCACCCACAATGTACCTGAAACTTCTCATCCCCACAGCGGCCAATAAATGCATCTCATGCTTCTTGGGATATCAGGTGAGCATAGACAATGGGTGGCTGCGGGTTTATTTTTCCTTTGGAATCTTTCAGGTGATATCTTGTTAAAATAGTGCGAAAACCTTGATGAATCCTTCCTGCAAGCCTTAGTACATAATCCTTGTGTGAATCGTCTACTATAAATGTACTCTACAAGAGATTGAGAAGAGTAAGACATTGTTTCATTATTTTATTTGCTAGTAAATTAAATAAATAAATTGATAATGTTACCATAATTTCTTCCCAGATCACAGCCTTCAGCCCGGACACAACGTGGTGCCATGAATTTATGTCAATCGGCATGTGTTTCCAAGTGACTACTCCAATGTAGCTGCTAAAAATAGCATTGTTGGGATTCACATGTTGGGCTGGTACATTTCATATGACTTCAAATTTGAGGCATTTGCTTTTCGCCTTAAAAACTTTGGCTAACACCGTCAAACTACGACACACCTATGTTTTCTACGACGTCGATCCTTCATTCCCGACCATTTCATCGTTATCAACATCATCTATATGTTCATCTGAAATGGTATCAACGACATGTGCTAATGGTTTTTGGACCTCAATAGCAGGAGCAGCAGCAGCCGCAGCATGAGCAGTAGGAGCCACAGCAGGAGGAGCAGCAGGAGGAACATGAGCCACAACAGGAGCAGCAGCAGGAGCAGTTATAGCTGTAGGAGCAGCAGGAGCAGCAGTAGCCACAGCTGCAACAGCTTTAAATACTTGTTCAGCCTCAAGGTTAGGAGCACCATAATGTGCAGAAGTCATTATCTGCAAAAGTGGTTGAACAGTTAATTTATATTACATAAATTCAGAAATGATATGATAATAACATAAGATAACAAGATCTATATTAAAAAATATATAACCTGTTTATTGAACTCTCTTTCTTTTTTTCAAAGGTTGAAGGGATTTGACACCTCTATCGATTATCCAAATCCTTTCATTGTGGTCTCCTCTAACATAAAAAACATCATCTACATTGGGACCGCTCTGAAATGACTGTGACGTACCACTGAAATGATCGTCCTCAACTGAATTTTCATCGTAACCTTCAGTAGTTTTGGACGATAACAAAACAATCGACCACTCTCAGTTTTCAGGTTCAGGAACATAAAAAGCTTGTTCCGCTTGAGATTCCATTATAATTTGTTCTTCTTTGTACCCTTTTTTACTAAAATCAACTTTCACAAATCCACACTCATCTATTTTAACACCATTGTTGTTATCAACCCATTAGCATTGGAAAATATTCAATTGGAATGTTGTATAATCCAACTCCCATATTAGTTTGATAATGAAAAAGTATAAAATATGTGCATAAATTGGATTTCTGTCCTTACTACTAGAAACAGGCATCGCTTCATCCACTAGTGTAACTCCACTATTTTGTATGGTACAATCTTCATCATGTTCATCTATATAGAATTTATAACCATTAATTACATAACCACTGTAAGATAATACATACACACTTGGTCTAGAGGCTAGCCATCGAAGTCATTCTGAAATTGAATTTGGATTTTCATCTAACTGCTTAAAAATATGGTCTTGAAACCGTCCTATAAACTGGTGATTATGTGTATTTGATAACCATTTTTCATCCCTTGATGGATTCAACTTCCTAAGAATTTCTTTTTGAGTTTCAATATATGGAGAAACCTCCCAACTATTATTCAAAACATAAAGATGGGTGAACTCCCAATCTGTAATACTGATTGTCACAACTTATCTTACAGAAATTACCTCACCCTCAATGCATCCAGTGTGATGAGATTTAGGGAGACCAATGCTTCCCACATCATATAGGTATTCGGTACAAAATTTAATGGCTTCCTCACAAATATATCACTCCACTATAAAATCCTCTGGACGACTTTGATTTTTGACATACCCTTTCAAAATCTTCATATACCATCCAACATGATACATCCATCTATAGTGAACAGGACCACAAAGTCAAATCTCTCTCACCAAGTGAATCATCAAATGAACCATCATATCAAAGAATTTTGGTGGGAAGATCATTTCTAATTCACAGAATATGATGACAATTTCTTTTTCCATAGTTGGCAATTTTGTCGGGTCTAAAAAATTGCTACATATAGCTTTGAAAAAGAAATAAATTTCAGTTAACGTATAAAGAAAGTTATTGGGAAACATGCAACGTAAAGCTATAGGAATTAGATCTTTCATCAAAACATGGAAATGATGTGATTTAAAACCTATTAACGTCAAATCATTCATTGACACAATGTTCTTAATATTTGATGAATACCCCTCTGGAACCTTTACATAAATGAAGAAGTTGAAAAACTCATATCTCTCCTTCCTAGAAAGAGTATAAGTAGCTGGAGGAAGAAACATTCGATTTTCACCCTTCACGGGAGCCAACTCTTCTCATATTACCATGTCAACCATGTCCAACCTTGCTTTAATTCCATCTTTTGTGTTTCCAGGGGCATTTAGCAATGTTCCAATAACACGGTCACATACATTTTTTTCCATATTCATCACATCAAGAAAATTTCTGACGTACAAACAATTCCAGTATGGTAATTCAAAAAAAACTGATATCTTTTTCCAACGGATTTTCATAAGGTTTTTCAAAAATGGTTTACCAAAAATAGTGTTCAGATCTTCTACTTTCTCCAACAGATGATCACCTGTTAGTGGAGGTGATGTTGCGCATTATTCTGAACTTCCATTGAATGATGTCGTCCAAGATCGGTACTTATGCCGATGAGGTAGAAATCTACAATGTCCTAGAAACACAGATTTCGATGAATGTTTCAACCTAATTGATTCTGTATCTTCTTCGCACACAGGACACCCTTGAGTTCCTTTAATGAAATAGCCTAAAAAATTTCCATAAGTGGGGAAATAACTTATTGTCCCATACAAAATCACTCTCAACATGAATTATTAACTTTTATAAGCATCATACAACATAACACATGAATCCTATAATAACTTCAAATCCTCGATCAAAGGAGCCAGAGAAACATCAATATCATTACCTTTTTGTTTTGGTCCTGATATAAGCATAGATAACATGATGAATTTTCACTTCATGCATAACCAGGGTGGCATGTTATAATTTACCAACATAACAGGCCATGTACTATGAGTGCTGGGTTGAAAACCAAAAGGATTCACTCCATTTATAGATAATGCAAGACGAAGGTTTCTCGGCTCTTTCCCAAATTCAGGATACTCATGATCAATTTTCTTCCATTGAGGAGAGTCATCTGGATGACGTAATTTCCCATCTTTATTTCATTTATCTGCATGCCACGATAATTGTCTTGCAGTTTATTCACTTCCATATAGACGCCTAAACCTTGGAATGATTGGAAAGTACCATACCACTTTCATTTGATTGGATTTATCTTTCTTGTATCGAGAAGCACCACACTTTGGGCATTCTGTAAATGATTTGTTCTCCTTGTGAAACAATATATAGTCTTTCAGGAAGGCATGTATTCTTTCAGAAATCATACCCATCGAGCATCGCATTCATCTAGCTTCATATGTCCGGCTTGGGAGATCATTATCTTCTGGGATCATGTCATTCAAGAGAGAAAGTAGTTCCGTAAAACTGACATCACTCCATTTGTTTCCTGATTTCAATTTATACAACTTCAGTATAGCTGACAATTTTGTATACTTAGTGCAACCATCATACAATGGTGTCTTTGTACAACTCTTTAACTTCTCAAACAATTTTGGGCAATCACAGAGTTCATCTTCAATTGTCTTTGTCATTTCCTCAATATAATATTCATCTTCATTGACATATGTAATCACATCCTCCATACGGTCTTATTCATTATCCATATTTTTATTCATATCTGATGATCCATAAAATGCAGTTTTATCCCAACGAGTAGCTATATTCATTTTTTACCCATGTTTATTCCAAAATCTATAACTCCTATCTATTGCGTGACATATCAAATGTTCTTCCAACTCCTCTGGAGTAAGTAGTCTAGAATAACAACAACTTAAACACGAACAAAGGATTTGAGAAGGATACTTTGCATGATCCTTTGCAAACTTGATGAACTCTTTCACTCCATTCTCGTACTCTATTGTCAAACTATTAGCATCAATCCAATATTTATTCATCTTCATCCTATTTGAATATCAAATATTAGTATTTATGGTTCATGTACACAAAACAAGACTTCCAAATATAGTAGAAGATAACCAATTCCTTATAAAAATATAGATTAATAGAGACTAACCATTAGTATTTATTCATCTTCATTAAATATAATTACTTTAGATTCATTACAGTTTCCTCAAATAACCCAGAACAAACAAAAGAATAATCAAGAATGATACATCTACCACTCATAGGTCTCCACCCTACATTCAATATCATCATGCCTAAATACCCATATATCCACACATACACTTGTCACAAATACATATAAACCATATCCTCATCAGAACCAAAGTACCAATATGGATTTCAATCAGGTTACTCGACTCAAGTGGTGGTGTGTAAGAAATAACAATAAAATATATTAAGTATATAGTCACACATAAATCTCAAACTGGTGTTAATGATCCAATAAACCAAAGGTATCATTCCATCTATCAGGACACTCTGAAAGAGCCCACATGCGACAGTAGTCCCAGGTGGTGAAGGTTCCTGAGGAGGAAGGGGTGAACACAAACCTATTGGGGTTCGAGGTTAGGTCACTGAGGTTGAATATGGACCGATACTCCTACAAGGGTTCATTCCATATTTCACAAACCATGCCCTGGTACCCTAGGATGTTAACCCACTGCTAGTGGAAGTGAAACCATTCCTGAAGATCATGCCAAAAAGAAATGGAAACCAAGAGGGGGTGAGTGAATCAAAATACCTCAAGAAAGATGAAAAAACATGGTATTTGATAATATGTTAATGGCTTTCATGTTGGCTAGACACCTATCTAATAGACTCCACAAGTGGTGATGGCCCCTGCAGTTGTTGCACCAGGTGAAACTGTCACCTGAGACACTAAGATCAATGAGGCCCTTCCCAGCCATGAACTGAACAAACTCCATGATGGCCTTCCTCTGGAATGGGCTTCTACCTTTCCTTTCCTTTGGGTTGGAAATTATATTAAAGTCACCCCCAACAATCAATGGTTGGTGGCCAGGATCAAAGGTATTTTTTTCACTCCATAGAGATTCCCTTTGAAGAGGGTCATAGCTTCCAAAATCAAAAGTCATAGGGAAGGACGTGTCACCGTTGGACACATTGGTAGTGAAGAATTGATTGCAATCTTGAACAGTCTCAACAACATATTTATTATACCAAAATACCCATTTGTGTCTTTTGGAGGGGTCAGAGTTTAGAAATCCCTGCAACTTAATCTTCCAGGATAATTCTATGATTATTATTGGGTTTTTTATGTTATTTGGAAACAACAACAATGAAATTATGATTTTTGATTACTATAGTGAGGAATTCCAATTTAACATGGGCCCTAAGGCCATGAGAATTACATAGGAAGATAATAATGACGGGTAGGATATGGCTCTAGCATTGGATCTAGAGCTAGTCACCTTATTGAAGTGGGAGGATGATCTCTCATTGAGGTCCCTTGATTTTGAACATGTTAATAATACCTTCTAGTTAGTAAGCTTCATATGAGTGGGAGATGGGAATCCAAAGGGGTAGGGGAATGATGGGTAATGAAACTTGGGGGCTTGTGAGGGAGTTCTCTATGGATCAATAAGTATTTGGAGCTGGATGATAGGCTCAGAGCCAAGGGAGAAAGAACAAACACTTCTAGGAAGGGGCCTGGACACTACAGAGAAGCAGTCTGTAACCTTAGAGAGGTAGAAGGATAGAGATGGAGGTAGGGGTGGCAAGGCTATAAGGCTTGGTGGTCTGGGAATCAAGCCATAAAAGTGCACTTCCAGAAAAAGTCACTTAGATAGCATGAAGGAAATAAGGGGGGAACCCCTCGAAGAAAATAGGGTTCAAGCATTGGATGACCTAGTAATGCATCAGAACCGGGTGGTGTTGTCCTTAAATAAAAAGGTTATCCTTCATTCCTTACTTTATGGGGACATGGTGTTGGATCTGAGGGAATCGATCATACCTAAAAGGAATCTAGTGAAACTCGAATCCAAGTGTGAAGGACCTTAAATTTTTCATCAACTTCACTCTGATAGTGTAAACTCATTGATCGCCATTGATGATGAGCATTTCAATCTTTTCACCAATACTAGTATGTGAAATTATAAAAAATACCCCATAAAACACCACTAAATTCAAATTTCAAACAAAAATATGCTATTGAATCATGACTCAAACCTCTTTTCTCTTCTTTTCATTTGATACACCCTTGCGTCCCTTTTTCTCGTTGTACAATGTATGTACCAAGGTTCATCGACTATTTCAAATAACATTGATACAGATGATCCTTTTTACATCGATATGGAGATCAAAAGGTATATTTGCACATGTTGATAGTTACCAATAGTCAAAAAACATCATAATGTTTGATCAAAACCTCTGAAACCTGTCAAATTAATCTTGGAGATCACTTGATGCCTTCAGAATGGAAAATCATTGATTATGTCTTACCATCAATCCATAGTGAAACCATGAGAATAGTGTGTCCCCCGATTCAAGATCATACATTTCAAATAAAACCTAGACTCATTCATATGATCTGGAACATGGTTCAATTCTGTTTTCTCCAAACTAAAGACCCACATGAACATATCTCTAACATCCAGGATGTTTAGGATTCCTTTCACAACTAGGGAGTTTTTTATGACACAATCAGACTATGTATCTTCCCATTCTTCCTAGAATATCAACCTATGTACTGGATAAAAAGGAAAACTTATATGTAAATCATGACATGGGATGACCTTTACAAGAAGTTCTTAGATAAATACCTTTCGCTTCTCTGGACTTGGAAGCTTTAGAATGAAATTCATAACATTGATCAGAAAGACGGGGAATCCACTTGGTTAGCATGGGATCGATTCCAAGAGTTTATAATGCAGTGTCTAGACCATGGTTTAGGAATTTAGGTCTAGATGTAGATGTTTTACCAAAGAAATAATCCAGACACACAAATTTTATTTGATGCTACAGCTGATGGAGGATTAATGTTTAACACCCCAATAGTCAGGAGAAAAATTCTTGATGATGTTTCTCACAATCAAATCATGTTTAATGAGATCGTGGAACACATTAGCATGGTATCGACCATGTGGATGAGAACA
The DNA here is from genome assembly GCA_963277665.1 of Viscum album. Classification (NCBI taxonomy): domain Eukaryota; kingdom Viridiplantae; phylum Streptophyta; class Magnoliopsida; order Santalales; family Viscaceae; genus Viscum; species Viscum album. Next base: position 1,258,718,895 of record OY728151.1, on the reverse strand, counting down.
CCATATTAGAAGTGGAAATTTAAGCACACACAATGATGCTAGAATCAATCCATATGTTAGTTGTACAAACCCCTCCAACACTGTAATAGAGATACAATCATGTAATATGTGGGGTGTCCCACATCTATACTAAGACTACAAAGCACGAGTTGAGTAGTCACAAGGCCAATATTTTAATTATATCAATTATAATCAACATAAATCTCCTTTTCAATAGCATATATAGCTCTACCATTAATGTAATGCTTAGCAAAAACCTCATAAAAATCCAAGATATATTCAACAATGAAGTGTTCAAGCCCCATTTCAGTATCAAGGACAACCAAGGTATCCACCAATGAACATAGTACACAGACTTGAGAAAAAAATGCCAAAAAACCCCTTCCCAGAAAGTTCTTAGCAGTAATTTATACCTACCCATCCAAGACCTCAATAATAACCTGCTCCCCAATGTAACATAGAGATCCTCCTGGCTACCTTTATTCAAAAGGTAGACTATAGAATTACCATTGAGGAAACAAAAATGAAAACACACTTATCTAATTTACGAAATGATAATGATTAAATGTGTTAAATATTAATAAATTATATGATATATTACCAGTTACCGTACCTATTAATACTGATATGTACCCTAGGGAAGAATCCAAGGTACTAGTACTCAGATGTGATAAGGTATTGAACTTCCAACAATCAAGGGAAAGAGAAGACAGGAAACATGAAGATACTAGGAAATAACTAGCATAAGAATGAAATTTTGATAAGACTACACCAGAAACCCCTCAAGGAATATCACCAACTAAAAGTGACCAAAGTATTGAGCAACCACAGGAACTAGTTTATGTTTTCCCACAATAATAAAATACACCTCTTCCTTTACCTAAAGGATAGATACAAGGCCAACAGGAGCCATAATACATTAATTTCCTAGATATTTTTAATCCACTACACGTCAACATACCATTTTCCGAATACATTACATATATATCAATGTTTGAATTTTTTTTACAGATCCACTATCCAAATAAAGAAAAATATAATATCATGGGTTCATATCATTAAATTAATAATTCACACTTCTTGAGATCTATAAAATCCCACTAAAAATTAGAGATCTAGAATGTTTTTTAAATCCATGCACTATTGGAACTGCATGTTTAGAAGAGATTTATGGAATCATAGAGCCATCATTAACATAATGTCAATGAGTATTTTCTGAAAGTTATTACTCCAAGAACTCAAAACCACTAGAATAGTAATGAAACTTTTCGACCAATCAGTGAAGTATCCCATGGGTATTATTTATATTGTTTTTGTTAATGTCGAAAAATTCATCTTTCTAGCTGAATTACTAGTTATGGAAATAGAAGAAGAAGGTGTCGTCCCCATTATACTTGGAAGTACATTATTATACATAGGAAATTCCATGATAGATTTGAATCAGGGATGTCTAATCTTCTATGTTTTAGAATAATAGGTAGTGTTCAACCTGGTCAATGCTTCCCAAAAATTATACAATGTTGTATAATTCAATGGAATCTCTGTTTCGAAAAATGGATATGAGTACATGGACATTAAAGAAGAAAGTGAAGATTAACTCACATAGAAGGAAGAAGAGTATGATTTTGAGGAAGTAAGATTCATTTAACCTCCCATTAGGGAAACCTTTCCACCTTTCTTTCTCTCTATCATTCAACCAACCATGCCGTAACTAAAACCTCTACCCAATACTATAAAATACTAAAATATTCATTAAATCTATCATGAAAAATCAATATATGGTTATGTGTGATGAGATAGGAGAAAAATATTAAAAAATTATTTGTAAGACATGCCTTAACGGGAGATCTGGCAAGGTGAATCACTGCGAGCGACGGAGGTCCGGAAACGAAGCTCGAGGGTGTTGCGGGCGGCGGAGGTCTGGCAAAGTGAAGCTTGAGGGTGGAGGAGGTCTAGAAATAAGAAGCATGAAGGCGGCGGAGGTCCAGCAATGTGAACTCAGTGGGCAGCGGAGGGGATTTGCAGGGTTCCAGTACCGTGAGAGCTTTAGGTCGCGATAAAATGAGGGAACTGTGCAACTGACTTCATAAAAAAATAGACTAAGGTTTTATCAGCGCTTGTTTTAGCACTGATAATGGTCCTCTTTTTCAGCACTACAAAAGTGCTGATAAATCCATCTTGTATCATAGCTAACATTTTAGCGCTAATACATGGATTATTTATCAGCGATTTTCTAGCGCTGATAAAGGGTCTTTTTATCAGCGCTTTCTTAGCACTGATTAAGGTTACCCTGTATTAGCGCTAAAATTTTAGCACTGATAAAGGAATTCTTTATCAGCACTTTTCTAGTGCTTATATAGGGAGCCTTTATCAGTGCTTTTCTAGTGATGATAAAGGCTCCATATATCAGCGCTAGAAAAGAGGTGATAAATAATTCTTTTATGAGTGCTAAAATTTTAGTGCTGATATAGGGTTTCTTTATCAGCGGTTTAGCTTAGCTCTGATATAAGGTGGTGATTCCCTTGCCCATTTTTTTAGAAGTGTTAAACCTAAGGTAAAATCTTTAAAGGTTTGATACTAATATTAACAAAACCTCTAATGTTATCTAAACCATATTTTGATAAAAACTATAATAACCAACCCTTAAACATTAAATAATCTTGAGTTATGTCCAGAATTTAACTTTATTTCACATTAAGGGTCTTATCATGTTTAGAGATTTATAGAATTAGGGCATATATTATACATTAAAAATATATATAAATACAATGTCGACCCTTCCAATAGTACCCACTTCTTTTATAAAACAAAAACTTATAAAATGAAACATTGTTTCTTTCCATGTTTAATCACCATAAATTTTTTTTACCCCTTCATTGACTCTATTCTCACTTAAATCAAGTGAAAAACATTTCAAAACATGGGATGATCATAAAAAGATCAGTAAGGGATACATAAAGAAGGAAAACTATTTTCCTTGTGAAAACATGAAAATTCATGAATACGTTAGCATAAAGTAATACCTTTCACCCTTAATAAGTATTAAATACTTTCCTTTGAATAAAATCTCATTACTTACATTTTTTATAATCAAACAATTACAATGAATCTCATAGAAAAAATACATAACATATTAACATTAATTGGGAAATAATCATACATAAATGTAATAACCATTAGGTTGAATTCCATTCATGTCACTCTTATAAATTGAATAACCATATGGCAAAAATCCAAATCCAATACATTAGAGGTTATATCGTAACCACCTGTCCTTGGTTTATCATGGAACCATAAATCTTTGGTTTATCATATAATGACCCATCAAATTTCTATGTACTATGATATAAAAATAATTCATAAATGATATCAATTTTCATCATTTCAATTATAAAATTTCCTTTTCAATCATAATGAATCATTTCAAGATATTTAAATAATCAATACATTTTCAAAACCATATTCAATATCAAAATTCCAAAAAATGAAATAATGGATTTATATTTCTATTAAAACAATTAAGGCTTATAGAGGAATCTAAATATAAAAGAATGGTTAGGATAATGGATAAGTCACTATCATCGTATATGTAAAACACTTTCCTTTTTTCATTTGTAAAGAATTTCAAATGCTCCTAATAGAGAGATTATTTTCAAAAACCATTTAATGAAATTAAAATTAAAGTGTTTTATTATACACCTATAAAAGTAGGAGGTGCATAATAGAAAAATATTCCTCAAGGAATGGATATTGAGACGAATTCCCTTACCTTGAGTCTAATTCGTCATGTATGTTCTTTATCTTCATCTTCTTCGAATGGTCTCTTTTAATTACCACCTTAACACCTTTAATGAGGGTGTTCTGTCTAAAATAAGTCCTATAGAAGGTGTAGAGAGTTTATAGGAATGGTTTTCAATAGATTTTGGTTGAACCAAATGGTTTTATAAGTTTAAGGAATAGAAATAATGGGTTTCTTTTTATAGGAGTGAGGAGGCGCACCTTTGGAGATGCCAAAAATATTAAATTAATATAAATTAATTATTAACTCAGAATGACCCCAAATTGAGTTATTTCAATGATAAGATGAGTATATTTCTAAATAATCTCAACAAATAATTTTTATACATATGTTTAATTCATTTTAAGCAATATAATTTTTTTCCCTTTATTTATTTTATTTTAATTTTTATTGTTGTAAAAATATTTTAAATATTAAAAGACTACAAATTTTATTTATATGGGGAGAATTTTTCATAACAGGACTTATTAAAAGTCCATAAACCATATAATATCCACTTTTTAATTTTTCATTATTTTTATGATTTTTAAATAATTTAACAAAATATTATTTTTCTAAAATATCTGTACTATCAATTTTACCACTATTCATTTCATTAGAGTTAAATAATATAAAAATAGTGAGATAAATTCAAAATACCCTTTAATAGACTTATAATATGTAATATTCACCTATAAAATTCCTATAGTACCCAAATTAGTTCAAAATATATTTATTTTTATTTTTTATGAAAACATTTGTTTCATATTTCTATTAAAAAAAATATTTATTATGTTATTGTTGTGTGATCATTTATGGTAATTAGTTAATGTATAAAAATAATAAATAAATTCCCTTGATTTAGAATAATTCCTTATATTTTTAATACATTTATTATATAATTTATACCATGTTAATCCTTACATTAAAATTATTATTCTTATAAGAAATAAGAGGGTGACATTTAGTCACATTCTTTTTTTTAATAATATTTATATCATTTCCATGTAAAAAAGTCCATTAAATGAGTAAATTATGGTCCATATTGGTTAAGGGTAGTATTTTATTCATCTAATAGATTTTTTGTATGTTTTAGTGAAATTGAATTTTCCACATCATTTTATTTGTTACCCTTATTTACCTGATTTACCTTTAATTATGTTAAATACAAAATTACCAAAGTTACAATTAAAAAATTCCAAAAAATAAAAGGAACCTATTAAAATAATTTAGAACCAATTATACCAAATATGTAATCTGTTTGTAAACATTTAAAACACAAATTCTCTGTAATTAATTAAAATTAATCTTATTGATGATGTGAGAAAATAGGTCTTTTAAAAGTAAAAACCATCAAAAGATTGATATGTGGTTTTATCCAATTCCAATGTAAAATTACTTCAAATTAACTAAGTTAGATTAAATGATAAATTAATAATATAATTATAGTTTAAAACCAATTAAAAGGATAATCTAACTATATAAATAAATTATATGAAAATGAAGTTTTCAATTAAAATGCAGAATTTTCGCTATTCATTAAAAGATGAACTTTATCAGAAAAATACTAAAAATTCAACCAAACAAATATATATGTACCTATCAAAAATAAGAATATTATTTTCCCAAATATAACATATAAAATTTTCAAAAAATATATTTAAAATGGGTTCTCTGTCAAAAGGCAATAAAACTAGTTTTTTTAGAAAAACAATTTTTTTATCCATAAAACATGATTTGTCATATAAGTTTTTGAGAATATTGTATATTTTAATTACTATATATTAATACATATGAAAATAATTATTCTATCATTACCTTTTTACTTACAGTTTTCCTAGGACAGATGACATGATTTTGACATGGCGTATATATTTTATTTGTTTTGTGGGCATTTACCAAGTTTTTTTGGGTTTTGTTATGTGATTCATGGTAGTTTTTTTATTATTGATCATTGTTAAATTTGTTGTTTATCATGTTTTTCTACTGTTTTCTTACTCTGGTAAAGAGGGTATAGTCTCCTCACAGTCCTCATTCGACCCACAATAATAGTCAGTGGCCTTTAGCATACGAGGAGGCGTGCCTGAGGTCTTTCGGTGAACTGGCTTGTGGAACTAGTTTACTGGAACCTGAGATGGGATGTTGAAAATATAACATTTCTAAATAAACTATAAATATTAATTAAATTGAAATGATTCAAAATAAACAAATATTATTTTCATATTTTGTTAAGATCATACCTCTAGGGACCACCAGATCCTCACTAACATCTGGTGAATTTTTTTTATTTTATCACCCTGATTCACATAAAAATGAGGATTAAATATTAAAATATTATATTTATAAAAATAGTTTCCTGATAGGGTAAAAAATTGATACTAAATTAATTTGGTGCTAAATGAAAAATTATTTTCCTATTATTACTACACATTTAAAATTCCAAGCTAAAATCATGTTTACATGATATCTGTATTTTTTCTAAAATTAAATATTTACATTACACTATTTTAGAAATAAAACATTGAAATATTCTGTAAAAAATCCAATAAAACTCCTAAAATTCATTAAAAACTTCAATCCAAGGGTTAACAGCAAATATTAAACACAATAAAACCATCCCACATATTTTATGGGGTCATTTATTGGATTAAAATCACTACTTTCCACCTCAGGTGTCCGATAACAAAAATTATCTTGGAAATTTTTAGGCACCAAGAATATAAATTTTCATACCTTAATAATAAATATATATTTAATATTTTGTGCCTCAAAAGGATAAAACTCATCTTTACGATAATAAAACCTCATACGCATGAACTCTTGTGAACCCCAACACATGATCTTCTATAAAAGTAACACTTTAAAAAAGATCAATTCAAAATTAAAAGGAGATAAAAAAACCGTACACCAAAGAGATGCAATAACCTCGGACACCCAATCCCATGTTAACTTCTCTAATCCCATATACCTCCATCATACTTGATCTAATGTAATAGATTATTGAACATAATATGTGTTGGTTATGGGTTCACTTTTTTTCACCACAAGATACTTCCAATTGTTCTGAGTATATATGGGTTTTTATATTAATTTCAGATCCTCCTATAAATCCAATTAATTACATGACACGCCATGAGAAGAATTGGGTAGCTGCCTCCACAAAAATAATGAAGAATATAGTTTACACCTTCTATAAATAAAATTATAGTATCAATGATTTTCTATCACCTTGTATGGTCCAATATCTTATAGGGAACCAAAATCCCTCACAAAAAATATATCGTCCTTTTCATATAGCCAATTCAATAAAGGTGTAAAGGAGAATTTTTACATCATACAACCAGTTAAAGAACTTATCACATTCTTAAATATATCATACATGAGAAAACATTAAAATCTATAACATTAAAATAAAAAATAATTGAATAGTTTAAAATGAAAAAAATATTATGAAACAGAACTCAGGTTGCATTAAAATTCAACATTATATTTTTGTAAATTGGATTCTAGTTTAAATACCATAACATTAAAAAAATGGATCAACATTGTTTCCAATTATCCTTAAATTACTAATTAAAACTCATATCCTCTCTTTTAGTTAATTCCTTATAGAGAAAAACATAGAAGTGATAGAAGATATTTCTTATATGTTTGCAATAAAACCAATGGATTGAGTCAGACAGAAAGGTATGTAGGGACATATATCTTATAATATTTGTACAAGTCAATGTTATATCATGCCACTATCCCATATGATGCTTACTGATGATATCAATATTTGAAGACACCTTGAATATTTTTTTCTATGTATTTTTTCTTAAATAAAACAATTCATCGTTTCATGTCTTATCCATCAAGAAAACACTATCATAATCTATAATAATAATACCAATCATCATTTTATCATTTTTAAATCATTAATTTCATTTCAAAAAAATTGGTACATTCTTATAAAACCTAGGAATATTTCTAGTTATTGAAAACATAAATCGTCACCCTACTCTCAAGTTTGACACATTTAATGTATCTACTATGCTAAGACAAGTTGATTTCATTTATATTTATTTATTCCAATTATCCATTTAAAGAGATTACAATAAAAAGATACACTTTTCTAGGGAATCATATAATGTAAATAATAATTTAATATCACTATAACATCGATTAAAATTATGTATTTATTTTTTTCAACTACTATTTCTCCCATTATAATTACATGGTAAATTAAAATAGTATCATTTACTAAATCATTAGTTCTATGGATGCATAAAATCTCAAGGTTAAATTTCACGATCTATTCATATATTATAAGTATTTAAATAACTATGGTCAAATCATTGTTACTACTCTTATAGAGGTGTCAATGGAGATGATCTCATAAACCTGTAAGGATAAATATTCATTTTCATATCAGAGCGTCTTTAGCGCTGTTGAGGGTGGAGTTTCTCAACACTTTTTTAGCACGGATAAAAGCTACATTTATCAGCACTAAAAAAGCGCTGATAAATACCATGTCTGCTGCTACGAAAAAATCTACAGCAGCACACCCGAACACCTACAAAAAAACTCAGCATCACAATAAGGTAATTAGAGCAAGTATACCCATACAAAATTAACACATAAATCATAATCTAAATATAGTATTTAATGAAACATGGGATATAGAGAAATTTCAACATATAGGTAGGGTCATGGATTAATGTAAATCGTTGTTAGATATTCTAAATAGAATAAGGATATCAATGTGGATATAAATATGAAATCATCTACTTCCTTGTTGAATACCATAAATTATATTTACAAGAGGATTTAAATAGATACTATGCTTTGGAAGAGGGATATAGATATATTAATTTGATCTAATGGTTAGAAGGATTGATGGTAAAACAATGCTAGAGTGAGGGAATGATGGATGTTTTGATTGGTTGAGGACACCACTATAAAATTTTAATATATTTCATGATTATTTTTCAGTGTGGGTATTGAAATGATCTAAGGATGTCTCTAATAAGTTTGGGCCCTATGTTTGGGTGATGAGACATCATATTTGATGTTGATATCGACCATTATCAATAATATAAAACCATAGGTGGTTTGAATGGTGTTTTTTGTATGATTGGGTTTGGAGTGAGGGAAACCACACTATGAAGGTTTTTTCATGGTCATAAGTTTATTCTAGTAGTCAATTGTAATTTTTTGGAAAACCATGACTTAGGATCGGCTTGTATGAGTTAAGGCTAATGATGAAGATGACTGTAATATGGATGATGAATTAATTGATAACACTATAGTGTATTTGGAAAGATGATTGGGGCTATGAACTATATTAGTGGTTTGCTTGTGGTTATTAGTGGATATGTTATTGGTAAAAAATGAAGTACGTATTTGGTGTTACATAGTGGTATCTCTTTCATTGTTCTGGAGTAAAACACTATGTTCCAGTTATCAAAAGAGAATAGTGTAATTTTAGTGTTAATTTATGAACGGTCATTAAGGATTCTTGTGGATGAGAATTTATATGTGGGTAGGTTGTAATTCCCACCCAATTTCATTTTAAACAAAAGAGAGACCCTTTGAGTGATAGCGGTCAAACCGTGACTTGGATTGAGGTAGGGTTGACTCATACACATCACAAGGGACACATGGATCATTCTCCTAAAGGATCAACACAATCCGAATGTGTTTGGTTGAATTTTCATAAGTCAGTTGTTGTTTTCACTTAAAATTGTGTATATTTTATACAAAATAGAGACCCTTTAAGTGGTACCGGCACACCGTGCCTCTGATTGAGGAGGGGTTGACTCGTACATGTCACCAAGGACCCTTGTATTGTTCTTGTAAAAGATAAAGGCAATCCGAATGCGTTTGGTCATATTTTCATAGGGCAGTTGTTGTTTACAAATAAAATTGTGTCCATTTTAAACAAAAGAGAGACCCTTTGAGTGATATCGGGCACACCGTGCCTCGGATTTAGGCGGGGTTGACTCGTACATGTCACAAAGGACCTGTGGATTGTTCTCCTAAATTATAAACACAATTTGAATGCGTTTGGTCAAATTTCCATAGGTCGGTTGTTGTTTTCACTTAAAATCGTGTCCATTTTAAAAAAAATAGAGACCCTTTGAGTGGTATCAGCCACACAGTGCCGCGAATTGAGGTGGGGATGACTCATACACATAAAAAAAGGACTCTTGGATCATTCTACTATGGGATCAACACAATCTAAATGGGTTTGGTCGGATTTCGGTAGGTTAGTTGTTGTTTTCACTTTAAATTGTGTACATTTTAAACAAAATAGAGACCCTTTGAGTGGTACCGGTCACACCGTGCCTCAGATTGAGGCGGGGTTGACTCGTGCACATCACCAAGGACACTTGGATCTTTCTTATAAAATATCAAGTAAATCCGAATGTGTTTGGTTGGATTTACATAGGTCAGTTGTTGTTTTCAATAAAAATTGCGTCCATTTTAAACAAAAGAGAGACCCTTTGAGTGATAGCGGGCACATCGTGCCTCGGATTGAGACGGGGTTGACTCGTACACATCAAAAAGGACCCGTGGATCGTTCTACTAATGTATCAAAATAATCGGAATGCGTTTGGTCAGATTTCCCAAGGTCAGTTGTTGTTTTCAATTAAAATTGTGTCCATTTTAAACAAAAGAGAGACCCTTTGAGTGATAGTGGCCAAACCGTGCCTCAGATTGAGGCAAGGTTGACTTGTACACATCAAAAAGGACCTGGGGATCGTTATACTAAAGGATCAACACAATCCGAATGGGTTTGTTCAGATTTCTGTAGGTCAGTTGTTATTTTCACTTAAAATTGTGTCCATTTTAAACAAAATAGAGACCCTTTGAGTGCTACCGGCCAAAATGTGCCTCGGATTGAGGCAGGGTTGACTCATAGACATCTCCAATGACCCGTGGGTCGTTCTCTTAAAGGATCAACACAATCCAAATGGGTTTGGTCATATTTCCGTAGGTTAGTTGTTGTTTTCACATAAAATTGTGTCCATTTTAAACAAAATAGAGACCCTTTGATTGGTACCCGGCCACACCGTGCCTCGGATAAAGGCGGGGATGACTCTTACACATCACCAAGGACCCTTGGATAATTATTAAAAATGATCAATACAATCCGAATGCATATGGTTGGATTTCCGTAGGTCAGTTGTTGTTTTCACTTAAAATTATGTCCATTTTAAACAAAAGAGAGACCCTTTGAGTGATATTGGTCACATTGTGCCTTGGATTGAGGCGGGGTTGACTCATACAAGTCAAAAAGGAACCTTGGATATTTCTCATAAAGGATAAACACAATCCGAATGGGTTGGTCAGATTTCTGTAGGTCAGTTGTTGTTTTCACTTAAAATTGTGTCCATTTTAAACAAAATAGAGACCCTTTGAGTGGTACCAGCCACACCGTGCCTTGGATTGAGGCAGTGTTTACTCTTACACGTTACCAATGACCTTTTTATCATTCTTCTAAATAATAAACACAATCCGAATGGGTTTGGTCATATTTCCATAGGTCAGTTGTTCTTTTCACTTCAAATTGTGTCCATTTTAAACAAAATAGAGACCCTTTGTGTGGTACCAGCCACACCGTGCCTCGGATTGAGGCGGGGATGACTCTTACATGTCACAAAGGACCTTTGGATCGTTATTACAAATGATCAAGGCAATCAGAATTCGTTTTGTAGGATTTCTGTAGGTCTGTTGTTGTTTTCACTTAAAATTGTGTCCATTTTAAACCAAAGAGATACTCTTTGAGTGCTACCGGCCACACCGTTCCTCGGATTGAGGTGGATCAGACTCATACACATCAAAAAGGACTCTTGGATCGTTATTATAAAATATCAAGACAATCTGAATGGGTTTTGTCTGATTTCCGTTGGTCAGTTGTTGTTTTCACTTATAATTGTGACCATTTTAAACAAAATAGTGAACCTTTGAGTGATACCTGCCACATTGTGCCTCATATTGAGGAAATTATGACTCTTTCACATCACCAATGACCCTTGTATCATACTTATAAATGATCAAGGAAATCCGAATGCGTTTGGTTGGATTTTCGTAGGTCAGTTGTTGTTTTCACTTAAAATTGTGTCCATTTTAAACCAATGAAGGACTCTTTGAGTGCTACTGGCCACACTGTGCCATAGATTGAGGAGTTGATGACTCATACACATCACCACAGACCCATGGATCGTTCTTATAAAATATCAACACAATACAAATGCGTTTGGTCAGATTTACATAGGTCAGTTGTTGTTTTCACATAAAATTGTGTCCATTTTAAACCAAAGAGAGACCCTTTGAGTGCTACCGGCCACACCGTGCCTCAGATTGAGGCGGGAATGACTTTTTCACATCACCAAAGACCCGTAAATCATTATCCTAAAGGATCAAAACAATACTAATTCGTTTGGATGGATTTCCGTAGGTTAGTTGTTGTTTTCACTTAAAATTGTGTCCATTTTAAACAAAAGAGAGACCCTTTGAGTGGTAATGGCCACACCATGCCTCGGATTGAGGAAAGGATGACTCATACACATCACAAGGGACCCGTGGATTGTTATCCTAAAGGATAAACACAATCCAAATGGGGTTGATCATATTTCCGTAGGTCAGTTTTTGTTTTCACTTAAAATTGTGTCCATTTTAAACAAAATAGAGACCCTTTGAGTGGTACTGGACACACCATGCCTCTGATTGAGGAATGGTTGACTCTTACACGTCAACAAGGACCCGTAGATCATTATCCTAAGGGATCAACACAATTAGAATGGGTTTTGTTGGATTTCCATAGGCCATTTGTTGTTTTCACTTAAAATTGTGTCCATTTTAAACAAAATAGAGACCTTTTAGTGGTACCGGCCACACCGTGCCTCATATTGAGGCGGGGATGACTTTTAAACATCAAAAATGACCCTTGGATCGTTACTAAAAAATATCAGCTCAATTCGAATGTGTTTAGTCATATTTCTATAGGTTAGTTGTTGTTTTCACTTAAAATTGTGTCCATTTTAAACCAAAGAGAGACTCTTTGAGTGATACTGGACACCCTATGCCTCAGATTGAGTCGTGGTTGACTCTTACACATCACAAAGGGCTCTTGGATCATTCTAATAAAAGATAAAGACAATATGAATGGGTTTGGTCAGATTTATGTAGGCCAGTTGTTGTTTTCACTTAAAATTGTGTCCATTTTAAACAAAATAGAGACCCTTTGAGTGCTACCAGTCACACTATGCCTCTGATTGAGGCGGGGATGAATCTTACATGTCACCAAGGACCAATGGATCATTATACTAAAGTATCAACAAAATTTGAAGGGGTTTGGTTATATTTCCATAGGTCAGTTGTTGTTTTCACTTAAAATTGTGTCCATTTTAAACAAAATAGAGACCCTTTGAGTGGTACCGGCCACACCGTGCCTTGTATTGAGGTGGGGTTGACTTGTACACATTACCAAGGACCCTTGTATCATTCTCATAATTGATCAACATAATCAGAATGGGTTTGGCCATGTTTCCGTAGCTCAGTTGTTGTTTTCACTTAAAATTGAGTCCATTTTAATCAAAATAGAGACCCTTTGAGTGATACCGGTCACACCATTCCTCGGATTATGGTGGGGTTGAATCTTACACATCCCAAAGGACTTATGGATCGTTTTAATAAAAGATCAAGACAATCTGAATGCGTTTGGTCATATTTTCATAGGTCTGTTGTTGTTTTCAATTAAAATTGTGTCCATTTTAAACAAAATAGAGACCCTTTGAGTGGTTCAAATTTTTTTCATGTTGCTGGTGAATATTATCTGTTAAAATTTTAAAATGACTCAATATAAATAGGATGTTTTATTTAATAAAAATTAAAATTTTTGTATGAACATTTACTTACAACAAAGTTTTATCTTTTGATCCCCTTATACCCTCTCAAAAATGACCACCAATTGTACATGTCCCTAAGTCAGATCTTCATTTTATTTGTGTACACTCTTCCATAAGCTATGAGGCCCCCTCGTTTCTGAACACATCTATATCGTCTTGTGAGTATGAGGCTTTTCGACAGTCAGATTAGTACTGTAAAATATAAAAATAAATAATTAATAAATAAATTAAACGAACTAGTAGTTGTTTTTAAAAATAACTCTTTAGGGATGCTAGTTTGTTGATGAAAAATGATCTATTTCATAAGTTTACAAACATAATAGCAACAATCATTATCGTTTGTCTATTTTGGACACTGCAAAAAATTGATCATTAGGAGAATAAGTAACTTGTGTTGAGATATGTTTGGATAGTGAAATTTTATTATATATACCCTGATATTTGTCCAGACGTAGTACTTTCTCACCTCCTTATGCATAGCCCCTGTCCTCAATAATTTTTTTAGACGATAATGATACACCGCCCTATCATAATAGAATCCTCAGTAAAAGATAATATAAATTATATTACATGATGTTTAGACCTAAAACATAAGATGTAGTGTCTTACAGATTCACAAACTCCATCAAGTGTGGTTAGTTTAATGGATATCCTTTATTTGAATCCATAAAATAAATATTTGGAGATCCAAGTTCATGGAAATTAGCAACCAATGTTGCCTAAAAAAAGGAATAAGTAATAAAATAAGTGAAAATATAATTGATATTCTTTAATCGTATAGTTTTACCCCTACATGGTTGGTATTAGAAAGAGTCTGTCATCTGTAATCTTTCTTTCAAATGTTTTCAACAAGTCGTTCACTATTGTATCCCTTTTTGATGGCTCTAATTTTTTTAGGTGTGTTGATGTGGTATGAGGACTAACGATTCTAAATCTTGGCTCATGGGAAAATTCCTTCAACTGTTTTTCATAAATGTGTCTGTCAACAATATAAAATGCATTTAGTCATAATTTTCACATTGGATCAGCTTTTAGAAAATCAATTCATGGAAACATACCTCATATATATATTTACAACTATGATTCCTAGCCAACCATTTTCAAGGATCTCATTTACATTTTAAACAGCAACAAAATCTTGACATTCCTCTCCATATATATTCTCTTTGAAAACTACTATGTGACTATTACCATCTTTTAGCTTCGTATCCACATGAGTATTCAATGATAGTAAATGTGGATAGAGAACATGGGGTGTTATTGTTCTTTCAGTAGCTCCTTGGGATCAGTTGGTCAATCCTTTAGATGGCTTTGAGCCGACGTTTTTCACCCCCTTCCCTTTCTCTGTCTATAACAACAATCATTGGTCCAGACCCATTTTCATTAATTGTTAAAGGTTTAGCTTGAAAAAAAAGGAAATAAATACCTCTTTGTCTTCATGTACTCTTACAAGTTGTGACGTCCATGTAATGAATGTCCCAATAGCCTTTTCGACCGTATGAATATCATCATCAATAAGTGGAATAGGTAGCTCTGCATTTGCCTCATGAGCTACAATAATCATCACTTTCAGATGATCTTTCGGAAGTGGTCTATTATGCAGCATGGCATCTGGGATATTGAACACGGTGGCCCTCACTACAATGTGATAGGTGGGTGTTGACAGATATAAATCACAATCATTATCACCCTGTAGAGGATCAGTATAGAAAAATTATCAATGTTTTTCTGATTCAAATTTCGTGGGAAAAATTATTATAATATTTATTACCATGGCTAAGACAGTTCTTTGAGGGGAATGGTTCACCTCAAAGCTGGTGGGGGTGGGGTGGGATGTTCATGCGCTAGTTGTTCCTGACTTGTGTCTTCCCTTTTCTTCCCACCCATAAAAGTTGCTAGCAACTCTCCCTGCCATTGCAATCGTTTTTCAAGAGTTGCTATTTTTTCGCTCATTTGTTCCAATTTTTCATCTATATCATCCATTTTTTTCGTCTTCTCAAAATATACTCAGGGTGTCACCCCAAACCACGCACCTCTGACATGACCACATTTTTTGGGCTGCTTCAAATCCGTCAATAATAGGTCTGTATCCTCTATAGGAGTAGCTGATTCCTATGACTGTTAGATATAGGAAAATAACTAATTATTTTCATGTAATAGAAATTTAAAACAAATATTTTTATCATCGTGTCATACTTACACATATTTCCCACACTTTCTGTGTGTTCTCATCTACTAACTTCCATTCCTTATTCACACGTGCCTCCTTCCATATCACATGATGTGGGATGGAGGTATATTTGGTTTTAGACTCATCAATCTACATATAAACATGGAAACATAATTATGATTTTTTTTATTGGAACCTAAAAATATTACTGTAAATTTAAAATACATACTATTTTCTTTTTTAATGAAGCGTACCACATCCTTTCTTTACGATAGGGGTATACTGGTTTTGATGCAAGTTCCTTATTTTCAGTATAGAGTTTCTGTTTAATAAATGAAATACTAACAATCAAAGTGATGAATACAGGTATCCCCAAATAATATATTATCACCCACAATGTACCTGAAACTTCTCATCCCCACAGCGGCTAATAAATGCATCCCATGTTTCTTGGGATATCAGGTGAGCATAGACAATGGGTGGGTGCGGGTTTATTTTACCTTTGGAATCTTTCAAGTGACATCTTGTTAAAATAGTGCAAAAACATCGATGAATCCTTCCTACAAGCCTTAGTACATAATCCTTGTGTGAATCGTCTACTATAAATGTAATCTACAAGAGATTGAGAAGAGTAAGACATTGTTTCATTATTTTATTTTCTAGTAAATTAAAGAAATAAATTGATAATGTTACTGTAATTTCTTCCCAGATCGCAGCCTTCAGCCCGGACACAACGTGGTGCCATGAATCTATGTCAATCGGCATGTGTTTCCAAGTGACAACTCCAAAGTAGCTATTAAAAATAGAATTGTTGGGATTCACATGTTGGGCTGGTATATTCCATATGACTTCAAATTTGATGCCTTTTCTTTTCTCCTTAAGATATTTGGCTAACACCGTCAATCTACGACACACCTGTGTTTTCTACGACGTCGGTCCTTCATTCCCGACGATTTCATTGTTATCAACATCATCTATATGTTCATCTGAAATGGTATCAATGACATGTGTTGATGGTTGTTGGACCTCAATAGCAGGATCAGTAGTAGCCGCAACATGAGCAGTAGGAGCCACAGCAGGAGGAGCAGCAGGAGGAACAGGAGCCACAACAGGAGCAGCAGCAGGAGCAGCTATAGCTGTAGGAGCAGCAGGAGCAGCAGGAGCCGCAGCTGCAGCAGCTTGAAAGACTTGTTCAGCCTCAAGGTTAGGAGCACCATAATGTGCAGAAGTTATTATCTGCAAAAGTGGTTGAACAGTTAATATAGATTACATAAATTCAGAAATGATATGATAATAGCATAAGATATCAAGATCTATATTAAAAAATATATAACTTGTTTATTGAACTCTCTTTATTTTTTTCAAAGGTTGAAGGGATTTGACACCTCTATAGATTATCCAAATCCTTTCATTGTGGTATCCTCTAACATAAAAAACATAATCTACATTGGGACCGATCCGAAATGATTGCGACGTACCACTGAAATGATCGTCCTCAACTGAATTTTCATCGGAACCTTCAGTAGTTTTGGACGATAACAGAACAATTGTCCACTCTTAGTTTTCAGGATCTGGAACATAAAAAGCTTGTACCGCTTGAGATACCATTATAAATTGTTCATCTTTGTACCCTTTTTTACTAAAATCAACTTTTACAAATCCACACTCATTTATTTTAACACCACTGTTGTTATCAACCCATTAGCATTGGAAAATCGGCAATTGGAATGTTGTATAATCCAACTCCCATATTAGTTTGATAATGAAAAAGTATAAAATATGTGCATAAATTGGATTTCTGTCCTTACTACCAGAAACAGGCATCACTTCAGCCACTAGTGTAACTCCACTATTTTGTATGGTACAATCTTCATCATGTTCATCTGTATAGAATTTATAACCATTAATTACATAACCACTGTAAGATAATACATACACACTTGGTCTAGAGGCTAGCCATCGAAGTCATTCTGAAATTGAATTTGGATTTTCATATAACTGCTTAAAAATATGGTCCTAAAACCGTCCTATAAACTGGTGATTATGTGTACTTGATAACCATTTTTCATCCCTTGATGGATTCAACTGCCTAAGAATTTCTTTTTTAATTTCAATATATAGAGAAACCTCCCAACTATTATTCAAAACATAAATATGGGCCAACTCCCAATCTGTAATACTGATTGTCACAGCTTCTCTTACAGAAATTCCCTCACCCTCAATGCATCCAGTGTGATGAGATTTCGGGAGACCAATGCTTCCAACATCATATAGGTATTCGGTACAAAATTCAATGGATTCCTCAGAAATATATCACTCCACTATACAACCCTCCGGGCGACTTCGATTTTTGACATACCCTTTCAAAATCTTCATATACCATCCAACAGGATACATCCATCTATAGTGAACAGGACCACAAAGTCAAATCTCTCTCACCAAGTGAATCATCAAATGAACCATCATATCAAAGAATTTTGGTGGGAAGATCATTTCTAATTCACAGAATATGATGACAATTTCTTTTTCCATAGTTGGCAATTTCATCGGGTCTAAAAAATTGCTACATATAGCTTTGAAAAAGAAATAAATTTCAGTTAACGTATAAAGAAAGTTATTGGGAAACATGCAACATAAAGCTATAGGAATTAGATCTTTCATCAAAACATGGAAATCATGTGATTTAAAACCTATTAACTTCAAATAATTCATTGACACAATGTTCTTAATATTTGATGAATACCCCTATGGAACCTTTACATAAATGAAGAAGTTGAAAAACTCATATCTCTCCTTCCTAGAAAGAGTATAAGTAGCTGGAGGAAGAAACATTCGATTTTCACCCTTCACGGGAGCCAACTCTTCTCATATTACCATGTCAACCATGTCCAACCTTGCTTTAATTCCATATTTTGTGTTTCCAGGGGCATTTAGCAACGTTCCAATAACACGGTCACAAACATTTTTTTTCCATATTCATAACATCAAGAAAATTTCTGACGTACAAACAATTCCAGTATGGTAATTCAAAAAAAACTGATATCTTTTTCCAACGGATTTTCATAAGGTTTTTCAAAAATGGTTTACCAAAAATAGTGTTCAGATCTTCTACTTTCTCAAACAGATGATCACCTGTTAGTGGAGGCGATGTTGCACATTATTATGAACTTCCATTAAATGATGTCATCCAAGATCGGTACTTATGCCGATGAGGTAGAAATCTACAATGTCCTAGAAACACATATTTCGATGAATGTTTCAACCTAATTGATTCTGTATCTTCTTCGCACACAGGACACCCTTGAGTTCCTTTAATGCAATAGCCTGAAAAATTTCCATAAGTGGGGAAATAACTTATTGTCCCATACAAAATCACTCTCAACGTGAATTATTAACTTTTATAAGAATCATACAACATAACACATGAATCCTACAATAACTTCAAATCCTCGATCAAAGGAGCCAGAGAAACATCAATATCATTACCTTTTTTTTGGTCCTGATATAAGCATAGATAACATGATGAATTTCCACTTCATGCATAACCAGGGTGGCATGTTATAATTTACCAACATAACAGGCCATGTACTATGAGTGCTGGTTTGAAAACCAAAAGGATTCAGTCCATTTATAGATAATGCAAGACGAAGGTTTCTCGGCTCTTTTCCAAATTCGGGATACCCATGATCAATTTTCTTCCATTGAGGAGAGTCGTCCGGATGATGTAATTTCTCATCTTTATTTCATTTATCTGCCTTCCACGATAATTGTCTTGCAGTTTATTCACTTCCATATAGACACCTAAACCTAGGAATGATTGGAAAGTACCATACCACTTTCATAGGATTGGATTTATCTTTCTTGTATCGAGAAGCACAACACTTTGGGAATTCTGTAAATGATTTGTTCTCCTTGTGAAACAATATACAGTCTTTCGGGCAGGCATGTATTCTTTCAGAAATCATACCCATCGAGCATGACATTCATCTAGCTTCATATGTCCGGCTTGGGAGATCATTATCTTCTGGGATCATGTCATTCAAGAGAGAAAGTAGTTCCGTAAAACTGACATCAATCCATCTGTTGCCTGATTTCAATTTATACAACTTCAGTATAGCTGACAATTTTGTATACTTATTGCAACCAGCATACAATGGTGTCTTTGTAAAACTCTTTAACTTCTCAAACAATTTTGGGCAATCACAGAGTTCAACTTCAATTGTCTTTGTCATTTCCTCAATATAATCTTCATCTTCATTGACATATGTAATCACATCCTCCATACGGTCTTCTTCATTATCCATATTTTTATTCATATCTGATGATCCATAAAACGCAGTTTTATCCCAGCGAGTAGCTACATTCACTTTTTACCCGTGTTTATTCCAAAATCTATAACTCCTATATATTGCGTGACATATCAAATGTTCTTCCAACTCCTCTGGAGTAAGTAGTCTAGAATAAAAACAACTTAAACACGAACAAAGGATTTGAGAAGGATACTTTGCATGATCCTTTGCAAACTTGATGAACTCTTTCACTCCATTCTCGTACTCTATTATCAAACTATTAGCATCCATCCAATATTTATTCATCTTCATCCTATTTGAATATCAAATATTAGTATTTATGGTTCAAGTACACAAAACAAGACTTCCAAATATAGTAGAAGATAACCAATTCCTTATAAAAATATAGATTAATAGAGCCTAACCATTAGTATTTATTCATCTTCATTAAATATAATTACTTTAGATTCATTACAGTTTCCTCAAATAACCCAGAACAAACAAAAGAATAATCAAGAATGATACATCTACCACTCATAGGTCTCCACCCTACATTCAATATCATCATGCATAAATACCCATATATCCAAACATACACTTGTCACAAATACATATAAACCATATCCTCATCAGAACCAAAGTACCAATATGGATTTCAATCAGGTTACTCGACTCAAGTGGTGGTGTGTAAGAAATAACAATAAAATATAATAAGTATATAGTCACACATAAATCTCAAACTGGTGTTAATAATCCAATAAACCAAAGGTATCATTCCATCTATCAGGACACTCTGAAAGAGCCCACATGCGACAGTAGTCCCAGGTGGTGAAGGTTCCTGAGGAGGAAGGGGTGAACACAAACCTATTGGGGTTCGTGGTTAGGTCACTGAGGTTGAATATGGATCGATACTCCTACAAGGGTTCATTCCATATTTCACAAACCATGCCCTGGTACCCTAGGATGTTAACCCACTACTGGTGGAAGTGAAACCGTTCCTGAAGATCATGCCAAGAAGAAATGGAAACCAAGAGGGGGGGAGTGAATCAAAATACCTCAAGCAAGATGGAAAAACATGGTATTTGATAATATGTTAATGGCTTTCATGTTGGCTAGACACCTATCTAATAGACTCCACAAGTGGTGATGGCCCCTGCAGTTGTTGCACCAGGTGAAACTGTCACCTGAGACGCTAAGATCAATGAGGCCCTTCCCAGCCATGAACTGAACAAACTCCATGATGGCCTTCCTCTGGAATGGGCTTCTACCTTTCCTTTCCTTTGGGTTGGAAATTATATTAAAGTCACCCCCAACAATCAATGGTTGGTGGCCAGGATCAAAGGTATTTTGTTCACTCCATAGAGATTCCCTTTGAAGAGGGTCATAGCTTCCAAAATCAAAAGTCATAGGGAAGGACGTGTCACCGTTGGACACATTGGTAGTGAAGAATTGATTGAAATCTTGAACAGTCTCAACAACATATTTATTGTACCAAAATACCCATTTGTGTCTTTTGGAGGGGTCAGAGTTTAGAAATCCCTGCAACTTAATCTTCCAGGATAATTCTATCATTATTATCGAATTTTTTATGTTATTTGGAAACAACAACAATGACATTATGCTTTTTGATTACTATAGTGAGGAATTCCAATTTAACATGGGCCCTAAGACCATGAGAATTACATAGGAAGATAATAATGACGGGTAGGATATGGCTCTAGCATTGGATCTAGAGCTAGTCACCTTATTGAAGTGGGAGGATGATCTCTCATTGAGGTCCCTTGATTTTGAACATGTTAATAATACCTTCTAGTTAGTAAGCTTCATATGAGTGGGAGATGAGAATCCAAAGGGGTAGGGGAATGATGGGTAATGAAACTTGGGGGCTTGTGAGGGAGTTCTCTATGGATCAGTAAGTATTTGGAGCTGGATGACAGGCTCAGAGCCAAGGGAGACAGAACAAACACTGCTAGGAAGGGGCCTGGACACTACAGAGAAGCAGTCTGTAACCTTAGAGAGGTATAAGGATAGAGATGGAGGTAGGGGTGGCAAGGCTATAAGGCTTGGTGGTCTGGGAATCAAGCCATACAAGTGCACTTCCAGAAAATGTCACTTAGATAGCATGAAGGAAAAAAGGGGGGAACCCCTCGAAGAAAATAGGGTTCAAGCATTGGATGACCTAGTAATGCATCAGAATCGGGTGGTGTTGTCCTTAAATAAAAAGGTTATCCTTCATTCCTTACATTATGGGGACATGGTGTTGGATTTGAGGGAATCGATCATACCTAAAAGGAATCTAGTGAAACTCGAATCCAAGTGTGAAGGACCTTAAATTTTTCATCAACTTCACTCTGATAGTGTAAACTCATTGATCGCCATTGATGATGAGCATTTCAATCTTTCCACCAATACCTGTATGTGAAATTATAAAAAATACCCCATAAAACACCACTAAATTAAAATTTCAAACAAAAATATGCTATTGAATCATGACTCAAACCTCTTTTCTCTTCTTTTCATTTGATACACCCTTGCGTCCTTTTTTCTCGTTGTACAATGTATGTGCCAAGGTTCATCGACTATTTCAAATAACATTGATACAGATGATCCTTTTGACATCGATATGGAGATCAAAAGGTATATTTGCACATGTTGATAGTTACCAATAGTCAAAAAACATCATAATGTTTGATCAAAACCTCTGAAACCTGTCAAATTAATCTTGGAGATCACCTGATGCCTTCAGAATGGAAAATCATTGATTATGTCTTACCATCAATCCATAGTGAAACCATGAGAATAGTGTGTCCCCCGATTCAAGATCATACATTTCAAATAAAACCTAGACTCATTCATATGATCTGGAACATGGTTCAATTCTATTTTCTCCAAACTAAAGACCCACATGAACATATCTCTAACATCCAAGAAGTTTAGGATTCCTTTCACAACTAGGGAGTTTTTTATGACACAATCAGACTATGTATCTTCCCATTCTTCCTAGAATATCAACCTATGTACTGGATAAAAAGGAAAACTTATATGTAAATCATGACATGGGATGACATTTACAAGAAGTTCTTAGATAAATACCTTTCGCTTCTCTGGACTTGGAAGCTTTAGAATGAAATTCATAACATTGATCCGAAAGACGGGGAATCCACTTGGTTAGCATGGGATCGATTCCAAGAGTTTATAATGCAGTGTCTAGACCATGGTTTAGGAATTTAGGTCTAGATGTAGATGTTTTACCAAAGAAATAATCCAGACACACAAATTTTATTTGATGCTACAGCTGATGGAGGATTAATGTTTAACTCCCCAATAGTCAGGAGAAAAATTCTTGATGATGTTTCTCACAATCAAATCATGTTCAATGAGATCGTGGAACACATTAGCATGGTATCAACCATGTGGATGAGAACACCATATTAGAAGTGGAAATTTAAACACTCACAATGATGCTAGAATCAATCCATATGTTAGTTGTACAAACCCCTCCAACAATGTAATAGAGATACAATCATGTAATATGTGGGGTGTCCCACATCTATACTAAGACTACAAAGCATGATTTGAGTAGTCACAAGGCCGATATTTTAATTATATCAATTATAATCAACATAAAACTCCTTTTCAATAGCATATGTAGCTCTACCATTAATGTAATGCTTAGCAAAAACCTCATAAAAATCCAAGATATATTCATCAACGAAGTGTTCAAGCCCCATTTCAGTATCAAGGACAACCAAGGTATCCACCAATGAACATAGTACACAGACTTCAAAAAAAAATGCCAAAAAACCCCTTCCCACAAAGTTCTTAGCAGTAATTTATACCTACCCATCCAAGACCTCAATAATAACCTGCTCCCCAATGTAACATATAGATCCTCATGGCTACCTTTATTCAAAAGGTAGACCATAGAATTACCATTGAGGAAACAAAAATGAAAACACACTTATCTATTTTACAAAATCATAATGATTAAATGTGTTAAATATTAATAAATTATATGATATATTACCAGTTACCGTACCTATTAATACTGATATGTACCCTAGGGAATAATCCAAGGTACTAGTACTTAGATGTGATAAGGTATTGAACTTCCAACAATCAAGGGAAAGAGAAGAAAGGAAACATGAAGATACTAGGAAATAACTAGCATAAGAATGAAATTTTGATAAGACTAAACCAGAAACCCCTCAAGGAATATCACCAACTAAAAGTGACCAAAGTATTGAGCAACCACAGGAACTAGTTTATGTTTTCCCACAATAATAAAATCCACCTCTTCCTTTACCTAAAGGATAGATACAAGGCCAACAGGATCCATAATACATTAATTTCCTAGATATTTTTAATCCACTACACGTCAACATACCATTTTCCGAATACATTACATATATATCAATGTTTGAATTTTTTTTACAGATCCACTATCTAAATAAAGAAAAATATAATATCATGGGTTCATATCATTAAATTAATAATGCACACTTCTTGAGATCTATAAAATCCCACTAAAAATTAGAGATCTAGAATGTTTTTTAAATCCATGCACTATTGGAACTGCATGTTTAGAAGAGATTTATGGAATCATAGAGCCATCATTAACATAATTTCAATGAGTATTTTCTTCAAGTTATTACTCCAAGAACTCAAAACCACTAGAATAGTAATGAAACTTTTCGACCAATCAGTGAAGTATCCCATGGGTATTATTTATATTGTTTTTGTTAATGTTGAAAAATTCATCTTTCTAGCCGAATTACTAGTTATGGAAATAGAAGAAGAAGGTGTCGTCACCATTATACTTGGAATTACATTATTATACATAGGAAATTCCATGATAGATTTGAATCAGGGATGTCTAATCTTCTATGTTTTAGAATAATAGGTAGTGTTTAACCTGGTCAATGCTTCCCAAAAATTATACAATGTTGTATAATTCAATGGAATCTCTGTTTCAAAAAATGGATATGAGTACATGGATATTAAAGAAGAAAGTGAAGATTAACTCACAGAGAAGGAAGAAGAGTATGATTTTGAGGAAGTAAGATTCATTTAACCTCTCATTAGGGAAACCTTTCCACCTTTCTTTCTCTCTATCATTCAACCAACCATGCCGTAACCAAAACCTCTACCCAATACTATAAAATACTAAAATATACATTAAATCTATCATGACAAATCAATATATGGTTATGTGTGATGAGATAGGAGAAAAATATTAAAAAATTATTTGTAAGACATGCCTTAACAGGATATCTAGCAAGGTGAAGCACTGCGAGCGACGGAGGTCCGACAACGAAGCTCGAGGGTGTTGCGGGCGGCGGAGGTCTGGCAAAGTGAAGCTTGAGGGTGGCGGAGGTCTGGCAATAAGAAGCATGAAGGCAGCGGAGGTCCAGCAATGTGAACTTAGTGGGCAGCGGAGGGGAGTCGCAGGGTTCCAGTACCGTGAGAGCTTTAGGTCGCGATAAAATGAGGGAACTGTGCAACGGACTTCATAAAAAAATAGACTAAGGTTTTATCAGCGCTTGTTTTAGCACTGATAATGGTCCTCTTTTTCAGCACTAAAAAAGTGCTGATAAATCCATCCTGTATCATAGCTAACATTTTAGCGCTGATACATGGATTATTTATCAGCAATTTTCTAGCGCTGATAAAGGGTCTTTTTATCAGAGCTTTCTTAGCACTAATAAAGTTTACCCTGTATTAGCGCTAAAATTTTAGCACTGATAAAGGAATTTTTATCAGCGCTTTTCTAGTGCTTATATAGGGAGCCTTTATCAGTGCTTTTCTAGTGATGATAAAGGCTCCGTATATCAGCGCTAGAAAAGAGGTGATAAATAATTCTTTTATGAGTGCTAAAATTTTAGTGCTGATAGAGGGTTTCTTTATCAGCGGTTTAGCTTAGCTCTGATATAAGGTGGTGCTTCCCTTGCCCATTTTTTTAGAAGTGTTAAACCTAAGGTAAAATCTTTAAAGGTTTGATACTAATATTAACAAAACCTCTAATGTTATCTAAACCATATTTTGATAAAAACTATAATAACCAACCCTTAAACATTAAATAATCTTGAGTTATGTCCAGAATTTAACTTTATTTCACATTAAGGGTCTTATCATGTTTAGAGATTTATAGAATTAGGGCATACATTATACATTAAAAATCTATAAAAATACAATGTCGACCCTTCCAATAGTACCCACTTCTTTTATAAAACAAAAACTTATAAAATGAAACATTGTTTCTTTCCATGTTTAATCACCATAAATTTTTTTTACCCCTTCATTGACTCTATTCTCACTTAAATCAAGTGAAAAACATTTCAAAACATGGGATGAGCATAAAAAGATCAGTAAGGGATACATAAAGAAGGAAAACTATTTTCCTTGTGAAAACATGAAAATGAATGAATACGTTAGCATAAAGTAATACCTTTCACCCTTAAGAAGTATTAAATACTTTCCTTTGAATAAAATCTCATTACTTACATTTTTTATAATCAAACAATTACAATGAATCTCATATAAAAAATACATAACATATTAACATTAATTGGGAAATAATCATACATAAATGTAATAACCATTAGGTTGAATTCCATTCATGTCACTCTTATAAATTGAATAACCATATGGATAAAATCCAAATCCAATACATTGGAGGTTATATCGTAACCACCTGTCCTTGGTTTATCATGGAACCATAAATCTTTGGTTTATCATATAATGACCCATAAAATTTCTATGTATTATGATATTAAAATAATACATAAATGATATTAATTTTCATCATTTCAATTATAAAATTTCATTTTCAATCACAATGAATCATTTCAAGATATTGAAATAATAAATACATTTTCAAAACCATATTCAATATCCAAATTCCAAAAAATGAAATAATGGATTTATATTTCTATTAAAAAAATTAAGGCTTATAGAGGAATCTAAATATCAAAGAATAGTTAGGATAATCGATAATTCACTATCATCGTATATGTAAAACACTTTCCTTTTTTCATTTGTAAAGAATTTCAAATGCTCCATATAGAGAGATTATTTTTAAAAACCATTTAATGAAATTAAAATTTAAGTGTTTTATTATACACCTATAATAGTAGGAGGTTCATAATAGAAAAATATTCCTCAATTGATGGATATTGAGACGAAGTCCCTTACCTTGAGTCTAATTCATCATGTATGTTCTTTATCTTCATCTTCTTTGAATGGTCTCTTTTAATTACCAACTTAACACCTTTAATGAGGGTGTTCTGCCTAAAATAAGTCCCACAGAAGGTGTAGAGAGTTTATAGGAATGGTTTTAAGTAGATCTTGGTTGAACCAAATGGTTTTATAAGTGTAAGGAATAGAAATAATGGGTTTCTTTTTATAGGAGTGAGGAGGCGCACCTTTGGAGACACCAAAAATATTAAATTAATATAAATTAATTTTTAACTCGGAATGACCCCAAATTGAGTTATTTCAATGATAAGATGAGTATATTTCTAAATCATCTCAACCAATAATTTTTATACATATATTTATTTCATTTTAAACAATATAATGTTTTTCCCTTTAATTATTTTATTTTATTTTTTATTGTTGTAAAAATATTTTAAATATTAAAAGACTACAAATTTTATTTATATGGGGAGAATTTTGCATAACAGGAATTATTAAAAGTCCATAAACCTTATAATATCCACTTTTTAATTTTTCATTATTTTTATGTTTTTTAAATAATTTAACAAAATATTATTTTTTCTAAAATATCTCTACTATCAATTTTAACACTATTCATTTCATTAGAGTTAAATAATATAAAAATACTGAGATAAATTCAAAATACCCTTAAATAGACTTATAATATGTAATATTAACCTATAAAATTCCTATAGTACCCAAATTAATTCAAAATATATTTATATTTATTTTATATGAAAACATTTTTTTGATATTTCTATTAAAAAATATTTATCATGCCATTGTTGTGTGATCATTTATGGTAATTAGTTAATGTCTAAAAATAATAAATAAATTCTCTTGATGTAAAATAATTCACTATATATTTAATACATTTATTATAGAATTTATACCATGTTAATCCTTACATTAAAATTATTATTCTTATAAGAAATAAGAGGGTGAAATTTAGTCACATTTTTTTATTTTAATAATATTTATATCATTTCCATGTAAAAAAGTCCATTAAATGAGTAAATTATGGTCTATATTGGTTAAGGGTAGTATTTTATTCATCTAATAGATTTTTTGGTATGTTTTAGGGAAATTGAATTTTCCACATCATTTTATTTGTTACCCTTATTTACCTAATTTACCTTTAATTATGTTAAATACAAAATTACCAAAGTTACAATTCAAAAATTCCAAAAAATAAAAGGAACCTATTAAAATAATTTAGAACCAATTATACCAAATATGTAATCTGTTTTTAGACATTTAAAACACAAATTATCTGTAATTAATTAAAATTAATCCTATTGACGATGTGAGAAAATAGGTCTTTTAAAAGTAAAAACCATCAAAAGATTGATATGTGGTTTTATACAATTCCAATTTAAAATTACTTCAAATTAACTAAGTTAGATTAAATGATAAATTAATAATATAATTATAGTTTAAAACCAATTAAAAGGATAATATAACTATATAAATAAATTATATGAAAATGAAGTTTTCAATTAAAATGCAGTATTTTCGCTATTCATTAAAAGATGAACTTTATCAGAAAACTACTAAAAATTCAACCAAAAAAATATATATGTACCTATCCAAAATAATAATATTATTTTCCCAAATAGAACATATAAAATTGTTAAAAAATATATTTAAAATGGGTTCTCTATCAAAAGGCGATAAAACTATTTTTTTTTAGAAAAACAATGTTTTTATCCATAAAACATGATTTGTCATATAAGTTTTTGAGAATATTGTATATTTTAATTACTATATATTAATACATATGAAAATACTTATTCTATCATTACCTTTATACTTACAGTTTTCCTTGGACAGATGACATGATTTTGACATGGCGTATATATTTTATTTGTTTTGTGGGCATTTACCTAGTTTTTTTGGGTTCTGTTATGTGATTCATGGTTTTTTTTATTATTGATCATTGTTAAATTTGTTGTTTATCATGTTTTTCTATTTAAGGTAAATTGGATTTTATTATCACATAAAGGAATAAAAAATTAAATGAAACATTAAACAGTGAAATAGTGGGAGAAAACCATGTTATGGTTTAGAAAGAATATATGAGAAACATTTCACTAATATGAATGAATATGTCATAGCGGGTCAAAAACAAATCATTGTTTGCTCATGAGAAAAATGGGTTTAGATGAAAATAGTAAAAATAGACAAACTACTGACCATGGTTCTAGGAGATAAATAATGTCATTCACTGGGGGCCATTAGGACCCCGAAAATGTCATTTTTTAATTGTAAATTTCATTTTAAAGAGATAAAATTATCATAGATAGGTGATTATTGTCATTAATGGAGCTTTATATTTTCATTAACTCACTATCCACCACATTGAGAAAAGAAACATCATGTTTATTTTTACTACATATTGTTTTGAATGAAAAAATTTTATGGATTGGTTTACTTGGTTATTCAAGATAAGAACAAGAATATTACATAAGTGACATGTTATGCTATAAAATAATACACATAATGGATTTCGTAAATGTTATGAATGTAAATAATGAAATGGAAATTGAGTATTTTGGGAGATTTATATTTTTATGTTGTTTTTTTGATCTATAGTTAATCAATTGAAACTATGTCATGGTTCTTATCATGATATTGTAGATTTAAATACTCTATATAAAAATAGTTATTCTGAAGAAAAATGTCTATATAGCTTAAAAAATCAATAGAAAATTCCAGGGAGAATAGAGTCGGGTTTGGGAGAAGAATATGGTATACAAATAATTGAGGGATAAAAGGCACTTAAGAAGGATGAAATACGATCATTCATGTTTTTTCATGGTCATTGTTCATCTTTTTTCCAATATATTACATTTATAATACTTATACAAAGTTCAATAATATCATCCCACTCTATCCTTTAACATCTATTTATAATAATTCGTGAGCCTATGATGTGGGAGACAACCTAATAATCAACTTGGATTGATTCACTCGTAAATATTTGGGGAACCATTAAAAAACTATTATTTTAATGGGATTGTCTTTATCATTGCACTATATTTCAATATTGACATTTCTTTTTCAATGTTATATAAACTAATTAGAATATTTGAAAAATATTATATATGGGACAAGATTTTGGGAGAGCTGATTTAACCCCCCTCTTAGAGATTTTCATTCCCATTCTTGGGTTCATTAATTGGTATCAAACCAGAGGTTTCATGTTTACATTAGAGGATATTCAAACGATATAAAATAAAATTAAAATATCTAACAATATATGTCTTTCATTTAATTTTTATATATTTTTCAATTGAATACTTTAAATAGATAGTGTAAACTCCATCAAAAACAACATTATTACTATAATTGACAGAAAAGAGAGGACAGATTCAAACTTTCTATCATTATTTATAAACATTCTTCAAATAAAAATGAATAGTGTTACCATATATACATAAATATAGGTTATTATTTATCTTACAATCAAAAATAATATATAATATTATGGAAGATATCTCAATTAATTTCATTCATCACTCTTTGATATAGAACACACCAATGTGATGGGTTCCAAATTAATCAATTATATATAAAAAATTAACTAATATTCAGGAAGACGTAAGCTGGTGTGAAGGATAAAAATTCAAACTTATCATGCCTAATTTAAATATATTTTTTGGATTATTAAAAAGAATAACTTTTTATAAGGTGGAACAATATTGTTAGCAAGATTTGAAGTAGTGGGGATACACTTGATGATTCAACCAATGTGAAAAAATTCAGGAGAATATAAGTTGAACAAAAAATTTATACTCATATTGATCAATAAATTTTTGATTTTATAATTTTTTTTAAAAAGAAAATTGTTTCTTATGATTTATAAAATTTCTTTCTTTGAAAGATAAATAAATTTTAGAGAAGGATAGTACCTTTAAATCCCCAAAAGTCTTGAATATCAATGAATTAGATAGGTTTTATGATAAATAATATGATGCAGGTGAAGGTGTCAAAAATTTCAATGATTTTATTTTATTTTCATCTACATTATTTCAAACAAAAAGGGTGAGTATAGAGGTGTTGTTCATTTTATGTACTGTAATTATAGATATATTGAACTTTTTTAAGTAAACTTCTTTGAGGGGAACTATGATAAGGATAAAGATGATCAATCCAAAATATTACCAAATAAAAATTCCATGATTTTTAATGGTTGAAGTGGAATGAATTTCTATAAAGGAATGGGGTATTGCAATATATTATGAAATATTATTTTTATATTAAAATATGATGAAAGATCCAATTGTGAGGAAATTGAATATAAATAGGAAGACTTTTTGGATTTATATGATAAAGATTTAAAGGAAAAATCAAGGCATTTAAATGATTCCTCTAGTAAACAAGATATTAAAGAGGTTAAAAGGTCATAATAAATAGTGAAGGAATTAAAATTTATAATAGAAATCATGGATGTCTATTGTATTTTTTTAATCTTTGGAAATTTTCATGGTTTGTATCTTTTTGAATTTGGGAAGTCTTATCATATCTTATGATAATTTCATGTCAGTTAATTATATTAGGGTTCCCACAAAACCTATAAATATTTTTTTATTACTAATAAAAAAATTAATTTTATATATAATATATCTCATGGTTTATAAAAAAATATAATAAAAAATAAGATGGATATATTATTGGAAAAGAAAACCATTAATGCATCAAATGTATGGGTAGATTCAAAGAATGATGGTGAATCCTATTGGAATATTAGAGATCTAAATTATATCCTTATTTAAATAAAAAATAATTCTTATAATGTTCCAAATACTTTTATTACAAGGATAAAAGAGTTATATATAAACTATTAAAAGTTACCTGAAGATAAAACTTCATTGAAGAGTATCTTGTTTTATTTCAATTATTCTATAGAGGAGTGAGAGCATTGGATACAAAAGGAGGTAGAGAAATAAATGGTAGTTATGATAAAAAGAGTAATAAAACCTCATATTCTCTTAGAAAATGTGATATATACATTTTTTATCTCATGTTTGTGTTAATAATCATTGAATCAATAGTGTTTTGAAGAAAGAAGATTGGGGGTTAATCATAATGGAAAATTAAATAAAATTAAAGGATCTACTTATAATTAAAAAGGTAAAGAAAAAGAAACAAATAGATTTTGAATAATAAAAATTCTATTCCATGAAAGTGTGAAAGTGATAACAAACATTAATAAAATAATGGAAACTTGAATTATGTGTAATATAAAAGGACATGATAATAACGATTTTCATAAAATTATACCAGAGAAATTGATAAAGAATATCGTATCAAAATCCCAAAATAATAGGAATGATCCAGAATATGAATTGGTATTTTATGTTTCATGTGAAGAATTAAAAAATGAAATTACTTGGGTCATTGATAGTATTTACTTATTACTTATATCAATAAATAAAAAAATTATATAAATTTATTCAGAAATATGATGGGGTTGTTGTAAAATATAGGAATAGAATTTCTCAAAATTCTAATGGGATTTAAAATAATCAAATTACTTGGAAGATGATCACTTAAAATAACATTTTATTTATTTATATATTGAGACATAATCTATGGAGTGTATATGAGAAGAGTTAAAACTTAAATTAAAGGATTTTTTAGAATAATGGTCATCCTATTAGAATATTTACGGATGAAAAATTAATCATGGAAGGGTAGTGGAAAATAAAAATTTATTTTTAAAAAATGAACATTAAAAAAAATATTACCACATGAGTTTGAAGAAGGATAAATAACTATTGTAACATCCTTACCTAAGGACTCAAGTCCTAAGACCCAAGTCGGAACACCAAATGGAATAAAAAACAATCACTAATAATAAGAGTCTACAAACAAGATATGTGGGAATAAATGAATTGTAGAGATTTATTTTCATAATAGAAATTTATATTACACCGTGGAAGTGTTTATGAAAACATATGAAGAAAACCATCTTACCAAAAGGTTGGAAGTGAAATGAAAGAAAAACTATTTTTATAACAACATGAGGTTATATTTTCCTTTAAAACCTAATGTGTTTGATAGATTTCTCCACAATAAACACCGAACTAAATCAAAACTGAGATAAAAACTTTTTTAACAAGACCGTTATGACATAGGTGTTAAGTAATATGGTAAAAATATAAATAATCGTAATAGAAATTCAATAAAATAGATGAAATGACACTAGTTAGTGGGAGTCTTCCTTATGAAGTTCATTTTTCCAAGCCTGGAAATTAATTGGAGTCACAAGGATTTTACCATTACCAAAACCAAACCAAACTTCAAAAATTACATTATAAATGAAAACATATGCGATACAAGATCATGTTTGTAGAAATATTCATGATATTTTTGCCTATGGAATCACAACCAAAAACATCCACCAAAGCTTACCTTTTGTTTATATCTTACATAGAGATATGGAGGGGTCACGTAACTAGAAAATTAGGATAATATAAAAATTTAATTATCAATGTAATATGTTATATTTCACATGTATTTTATACATTTCATGTTTTTTAATTTCAAAGAAAATGATCGTTTATTTACCAATGAATTGTTAAAATTAACAAAATCATTTTATTCATAAAAATATAGTATATTTATAAAATATATATTCTTAACATTCAATTAAAAAAGATACATATATTATATATAAGATATATTTATAATATGAATAATATATTAACACCAATCTAGTTAGTAATTGCTTGGAAATAAAATTGAGAATATATAATATTTTTTATAAAAACAGATTTAAATGTATTTTTATTTAAATGTAAAATTTAGAAATTTTTATTTCACATATTTAAATTCATTTTTTATTTTTATGAACCATAATATCATACAGTTAATTTTATATATTTTTATGAAACACTAAATTTTTAGATGAATGGTTAAAAAATACTGATTTTGTTAATATTGTCACTTTTCTGGCATTATCATTTTACAAGACTCACTTAAAAGATTTTTAAAAAATTATATATTTATATATATAAAGTAAAATAAATAATTTAAAATTAGTATAATGAATTTATATAACACTTGTTAAACGTTTTGTTCACTTACATAATATTTTACTCCAAAAAGTATTTTTATTCTCATATATTAAAAATTATTTTTCATCACTTGTATAAATTAAATAAATAAAATGATGTAATATTTCATATCTACATTTTAATATTATTTAATAATTTAAATTTCATTTTTTTGTAACAAATTATGGTTACTATGATTAAATTTAATCACCGTGATAATGGTGAATGGGTTTTGTCAAAGAATTGTATTTTAAATATTGCGTAATTTTTATTTAATAAATTAAATTAATATATTTTATAAAATTAAATTGAAATTATTTATAAACATATATAAAATATATTATTACTCATTTAATTGTTATTTAATTTAGAAAATATTACAAACACATAATGGAGAAAACTAAGGTAATCTTTAAAAAAACGTTATATATATATATTATATGTTTAATTTTGAAATATTTGTAATTTGAATTAGATTTTATGGTTCTTAAATTTATTTATAAAATTAATATATTATAATTACTATGATCTTACTGTTTTAATATAATACACATTACATTGGTAAAAACTAGTTACCAAGTTAAAAATAAAAAAAGAAAATTGTAAAAAATAACTGTATTGAAAGAAATGAAACATGTTTAATTTTTTTTTGAAAATGAGTGGTAGAATATTTCTCAACCTTATACCACCAAAAAACAATTATTTCCTACTTTTTAGTAATTTAACCATTAATAGTGTGATTGTATCATAGAAAAAGTAATGGGTATTTACAAAAGTTCTATTTTATTCACATATAAAGGTGTTCACTTCCACAATATTTCTTCCCCATTTAAAAATCCTTAGATCTAATATATAACTAAAATAATATATCATAAATCCAATAACCTAATACTATAATCCTTTTTCTTTCAAAAAGAACAATCTAAGAACCCTTAAGTTGTCACTAAATGAAGAATATCCAAAAGGATATGTAATGTTCTTAACTTAACTCTATAATTTATTTTCTTTTTCAACCCCAAAAAATAAATTATAATCCTTGAATGTATGATAAAATAATTATTAATAATATGATGAAATATTATTATACTTAGTAAACATTCTATTTCTACCTTCCTCTAGAACCATTCGAAAAATGAAGATGTCATTATTTGTATGTGTGGATTACCGTACCCATGAATAGAATGTTCTATTATCCATAATAGAATTTAATAGATGACAAAAAATATCCATAAAATAAAAATATAATAATTTTTAAATTATAAATATTATTAAATGATAATTATTTTTTTCTACCCCCACATTGTTCAATGGAAATTTAATATGTCATTTATTTGTACGTGCAGGCCACTGCATCCCCTTATAAACACATTTATTTTCCATTACTTCCAAGTAAGGATGAATTTAAAACTGAAATTAATATATAATAAATATATTTATGAAACTATTAATATTATTTAAAGATTATATTGGATACTATTTTAGTTATTTTAACAATAAAGGATCATAGTAAACTTAACAAACTGAAATAAAAATATCAAGGAACCTTTCTTAATTTGAACCCATTTTGGAAAAAACTAAGAATACATATATATATATTGGGCTTATGTAATCATAATATACATACACCAATACAATTATGGAGATTTTGAAGCTATTTTACAACAAATTTGACAATATCCAATATATTGTAGATGTTTCAGAGAAATTTACTAAATAACCTCAAGTAACGAACATTAGTTAAAATAATTTAATAAATGAATAAAATATGATAATAAATAAGCAAAATTAAATAAAATATACCTTATAAAGTTTCCTAATAATGTTTTAAATAAAAATAATATTATTTTTCAGGAATTTACGTACATTCCTATAATGAATAACGACCTAAGGTAAGGGTTTTTACATCTCCATTCTCTTTATTGGGAAATGATTTGTATTCACCATTTGTTTCATTATGTTGTGTATATATATTCTATGAATTTAATTTTTACATAATTTTAATTCAATTTACGGGGTTCAAAAATCCATCTCGAATTCAATCATTCACAGACTTTCGAGTCAAAAGATAATTAAGTTATATGTTTTTTTCTCTAAACATTCACTCCTTAATACATTTTTATTATGAAACTCAAAATTTTATTTTATAGTGTAATAATAGAAAATATACTTCTATAATCATCAATCAAGATTCACCAATGGTATTTATATCTATATTTCATTATCATGCATTTAAATTACTTTGATTAAAAATTTACAAATGTTGTAAGGGTGTCGATAAACCCAATCACCTTTCAATGAGTTATAATTCTCCTTATTGAATATCTTTATTCTGAGATTGGTTACTTTCACCATAAAAAATTATTTCATGAAAAAATATTTTCCAATTTTTGTAAAATGAATTTTTTATTTCTTAAATTTTACAATCTTAAATTTCTTCCTCAAAATTTTATTATTTTTGAGAATGATTCACATCCCCTTTAACAACGGTTTCCCCTCTTTGTCCATATTTTACATTATCACTAATGTTATCCTTCTTATTTAGAAACTATATAATGTAATATTTCATGTGGTATACATATTTCTCTTTATCCATTTTTGAAATGATGTTTTTAAATCCATTTATTAATGTGGGTTTTTAACAAAGTAATTTTAAAGTATTAAAAAATTCTACCAACTATGATCATTTGTTTCATCATCCACACCACATTTCATATGGAAAATAATTATTCTTTTTCGAGTATCCCTTATTAGTTATTATTGCTAAAATAGAATATTATTAATATTTTTACTTCACCAACTTTATAAAAACTTTTGAAAGTGACTCATAACTTCAACTTTTTGTAGCACTATAATTTTTTAAACGAAAACACTTTTAAAATTTCGATTAAACTTTATTAGTTTCCTCTTTGGTAGTTATGAATCAAGGATAAACTTATAAATAATCCCATAATATTTTATCTTCCGAGATTAAGATTTCAGAATATCCATTACATCATTTTTCTTTCCTAATCATCCATTGTGTATAAGAAGTTTTTTTGAATTTCATCCCTCTATGAATACCCTAATTTTAATTCAATTAATTTAAGGGAATTCAACAAGAAATCCATTTATTAATTGATTTAGAGAAATTATTTACTTTACCATATATCCACTACTCTATATGTTCTTTGTTTGATGTATTCTTATGTAATAATCTAATATATTTATTAATTTCGAAAATATCAATTATTTTTTAATTGTTATTTCTATATGGATGTTTATTTTTTACTAAGGAATTTTGGTTATGTATTTTACAGTTTATTCATTCAATAATATCATAAATTAATTCCACATAACTAGGGAAGGTTTTGTCCCACATTAACCACTAATAAATAGGTATTATGAGAAACAGTAGCCTAGTTATTTAGTGTATTCCTTAATTTCTTTTATATATATTGTTTGAGGTATTAATATAATGTAGATGTCATGGAATAAGGACTTAAAGCTATGTAATGTCTTAGAACAGATCCTTGAAAATTCTGGTATTATGAGTTTCATTACCATTAAATTAGTTATTATTGTTTATGTGTTTATTTATGTTGTTAATAATGGTTTTTAATCTCATGTGTTCAATTATAGGGAACTATGAGATTATCATTTTTTTACTAACACATTATACACTCTTTATTTATTCTATGATACATTTTAGTATATTTTTCCCTTTATTTAGTGTATGCGCTCCCCCTTGTTATGTTTCTATTTCCCTAGGTTAAAAAGAAAAGTATTACACATTATATATCTAGAAGAATATAATGTGAGTATGATTTATTGGATATGTTGAAGACCTATTATAGATTAAATAGTTTCATATATTGTGCGAACAATTTATATAATTAGTGAAATTCTTAGGCTTTATTCATGAATTTGGTGTCCTAACTCTCAAAAACATATTCCTAAATAGTCATGAGAAGGTTTGTAATGAAATATTTTCTATAATTCATGTAATAATGGGATGGTTACATCTTGGGTGTCATAGATGGTATTAGATTAGGGTTTAGATTATATTATAGATTAAGATTTCATTTATTAGGGATAATTTAGGAGTTATAAATGTCAAAAGGGTTGATAAGTTAATGTTGATCATAAATTCAAATGTATAGATAACCCATTAAGGTAGTCATGGTAATATAGAATATTTTTTGGAATTAAGATGAGATAAATTTAGTGAAACCCATAGGGATGATTCCTATTATATTAAAGAATCATATATTTTAGAAAAGACTGGTTTTTTATCACCTAGAAAATGAATCCTTATCTAGATATTGAAAGTTTATGTGACTTTGGAAGAGCGAAACCTAGTGGTAATCACCATGAAAAATTTTGGTTGAGTATCAACTCTATCTTCACACATAACACTAAGGGTGGGCCTACGACTATACACCAGGTAAGATAATCCTAAGGGATATTATTTGGTTGAATTTCATAGAAATTATAAACCACTATAAAGGATTTAAAAACATCTTTATGGTATGGTGGGATAACCTCATTAAAGATATATGATGAATAACTTAGATTGAAATGAAGAAAATTTTAGGTTAGGGTACATATGTCATTTATGATCTATTATTTTTAATCTAATATTTTTATTTTATATTAGATAATTAAAATAAAATTGATATTTTAATATTAATTTATTAAATTTATAGTTTAATCCCAAGGGAACCAAGTTAATAAGGGATTGCATCGATAATGTAGAGAATTTCCCAACAAGAAACTTAATGGGATCAAATATGGAGTAATAATTCATGTGATTATGTATTATGATATATCATGAATTACGATTAATAACATAAACATACTCGATTTTCTAAACAAATAATAGAATATATGGATGGTTTCTCATCGATGTTTTTGTGACAAAGAAGATAAAGGATAGAAGGTTTAATTTCATACATGCCAAAAATGTGGGAAGAAGAACCAAGGAAAATGATTTCATGGAACATGGAATTTTTTAATATATGGGAGTGGTGGATATAGATAATCTAATTTTTTAGGAAATTGAAAATTTAAATTGGCACAGTTAAATGAAATAGAGTTTATCTAAAAGTACCACTGATAATTTATTGTTTTGACTATGGGAAACATGGGAATTATCCAGTTCAATTCTCTTATCAATGGGATAATAAGGATTAAAGGCATCTGAACTTTCTTATAAAATCAGAATAAGAGAAATCCTATGAGACCATAAATACTAAAGTGGGTTATTGATAGACTATCAATGAAAGGGTGATTATGATCACCCTTTCTATGTAAAACATATAATGTGGGTCTGGATACCTAATACCAATAGATTATTGGATGAAATTGTAGGAGAAATATTTAATATCATGGTTAATCCTATTATGAGGAATGAATTATGTTTTTGTGTTTGTAAGGTTGATATCTCTCTACAAATTATTTCACGGTTCATTTCTATCTTTTAGATACCATTATCTATTTCCA
Source organism: Viscum album (assembly GCA_963277665.1). NCBI lineage: Eukaryota > Viridiplantae > Streptophyta > Magnoliopsida > Santalales > Viscaceae > Viscum > Viscum album. The sequence continues at coordinate 1,258,678,999 of OY728151.1, read as the reverse complement.
CTATTAATAGATAATTAAAAATTTAGATGGTGTAATTTATTTAATGGGGGAGAATGTAAAGCCATGAAATTTTAAATTATGTTTTCTCTTAAAACCTAATGTTCTCAAAATCATCTTCTAATCACAAAGCTAAACTAAAATGAATCCATGATAAATTTTTTATCAATATGATTTCTATAACCAAGTCATTAATTAATGTGGTATAAATAGAAGAACCCATATTATAAAATTAATAAAATGTAAAAAAAATGGTGTCAGGTAGTGGGAGTATTCTTTATTAAGTTCATTTGTGTGTTATTGGAAAGGAAGTGGAATCACTAGGGTTTTTACTAGACCAAGAAAAATCTAATATTAAAAAATTATGTTATGACCAAAATCAAATAAGAGATAATATAAATATTATAGAAGTTTCCATGAGATCCATTCTAGAAAAATAACCACCATATACTACCGAAAGAGATTACCTTATACTGAGATCTTATGCAAATAACTTGAGGGGTTATAAAGTTATAAATTTATTATTTTAATTCCCCGACCCTCCTCATTGGCTTGAGTTGAGGTGGAAGTTATACTTATCCTTAAGAGACATACCCAAGGTGTTAAAGGCTAGCAATAAAATTTAAGAACTTCATGAATGGTGGGGTAATATTTTCCCTTGGAAAATAAATCAACAAACTAAAAAACCCATTACTAACACAACTACATTATGCATGTCTACAATTTAACACAAATAAACCACTCTCCAACCAAAAACATACAATTAACAAATCAGAGTACCAAGTGGAAGAATAAAACAATGAAACACAAGACACCGTGACAAAACACCATTATATATGCCAAGCTAAAAGTTCCAACTACAAAATTTCCCAAGCATCATGAAGTAGAACTACATTAATGCAATTCTTTACTTTTACATGTCCTTCAGAATATAACACCTACAAAAGAACCCAAGTTCCAAAGCATGGGGTGAGTAATAATACTCAGTAGGCTTTATACAAATGCCATTCCTACTTACGATACTCATATAGAAGATGATATCACCTTTATGTAAAACAATTTATATATGGCTAGTAATGAAACAAATTCCAAAAATCCAAAAAAAATCCTTAAAAAATTGTTTTCCCAACTAGATAAATGTTAAAGGAAATAAATAAAATAATTCATAACTGATTATCTATTTCAGAACACCATTCCCCATTCTATTTTGTGTGGTCACACAAATAATTTAATCATCCATGCAATTCCACCACACGAGCTAGGTATTACCATTATTGGTGGAACATCACATCCAGCATCATCCCTTTTTTATTGTGTTACTTCAGGCCATATTCTAATTTTTTTGGGTACTTCATGGCTACTATCCATTCGATCTAACTTGTGCTTAATTAAATAATCCAAACAACCATGCCAAATAACATATACCAAAATCATGAAAAAATATACTTTCCAAACTAAATCATTCCTTCAAGCCACACAAGTTTTCAATTAAAACAACAGATTTATTGAAAACCACTTTTTTAATCCTTTTCCTCAAATAAAACCAAGGGAAAAAATTTAAAATCCAACAAAGAGGCATATTGAACAACAACCTCATTAACCTCCAAAACCCTTAAATCAACACAGAATTGTTTCCAAAAAAGATTCTCACATCAATTTCACAATCTAATTAAAGAAAAAATAATAATTGCAAACCAAGGATTTCAATTTCTAGAAAGAGGATTCGAGACTGGATCGACCTACCTTTAGGGTTTTGGTGGAAATGAACAATGGAACACACACTCACTAAATCTGTGTGAAAACTCCACAATACCTCCATATATCCCTTCCCCTATCATCAAAAAGGATAAATTTAACCATTATTGGAAACAAAAAAAGCCTAGATCTCTCAACAATGGAACTAGATAAAGAAAACTAGGAGAGAGAGGAATGTAGATATAAAGAAAACCAAGAATCTACCAAGAAGAGAGACTAACCAATGGATATCTTCTTTCAAACCAATAAGATATCCCTTTTAAATATTTCTGAAATGGTGGGGGGAGGTTTCCTAACCATGAAGAGAAGTAAATACAGAGTGAGGGTCGAAATGGGGCTTAAATGGGGTGTTTAGGGTAAAAAATGCATGATGCCATTTAAATACCAATTTTTAATGTTGTGCACAGTTAGCTCACACGGTTAGAAAAAAAGAGTTCTCTAATTATGCACATGTTACTATCTCAAAAGGGTGCCTATTAAAGTTAGTATGCGTGGTTAGAAAAACCATTCAACAACCATCCAAAAGCAGTTTGTCCCAATATACATGTTTAGGCTGGGGATGCCGCACCGTTTGGAAACTATCGACCTTAATCGTTTGCCAACACCCTTGCCACAACCACAACTTTCATGGCTTCCTGCAAGTGTTTCATGGTTTTCGCTAACTGTTCTTAAACCATGTGCACTTAGAAAAGTCTCAAAACCTTCCCAAAACCATACAAAATCTTCCAAAGCTTACCAAACCACTCATATATACATAAAAAGTCATAAATAAGGGTTATATACCTCAAACTCGGGGTGATGTGTTCTCCCCGTCATTGGTATTACCATCCTCATAAGTTATAAAACTGTTACTTTTTCAAAATTAATTGGCCCATTGCTTAGCCATTTCTTTCTCCCATTACCATGTCTCCTCTTGGATGTGACCATGTTTCAACAAAATCCACAATAGCCTAATTCTTTTCCTATGAAAAAGATTCTCTTACCTATCCACAATCTAAACTAGCACATGGACCAATAAATAATCTGAATCTAACACAATAATATACCATCAAATGACATGGTCAAGAATCAGATGACACTTCTTCCACTAAGATACATGAAATAAATTATTCAATGAACTAAACTATGGTGGAAAGGCTAACTAATATTTCATCTCTCCAACCTGCCTAGTATCTCAAAAGGCCCAATATAACTTAAGGGAAACTTTAATTTCTATACAAAATAATTATTTACAAGCCAAGGAGAGATTCATAAGAATATATGATCACCCACCACGAATGAAAATGGTCATCGATGGTGCCCCCTTAAGATTTCTGATGACTTTGACCAATCTCCATTCTTTTCCTGATCAACTAAACCTTCTTCGTTGTGTCTTAGACCAGGCTCATCCCAGCCATCAAAGTCTAACCTATTTCCACCCAACAAAGTGCATAATGACACATATTATAATAAAATGATTCAAACGGGGCCATATGTATCGAGGTTTGATAACTATTATTATAATATAATTCCACTAACACTAAGTGATCCTCCCATGAGTCACCAAAATCTATCACATAATCCCTTTATATAACTTCAAATGATTATATCATCCTCTCAAATTACCCATATGTCTAAGAATGATACGTTGTTCTCATAGTCAAATGATTCCCAAGGGATTGATATATGTATTTCCAGAAATGAGATGTGAACCTCATATCTCTATCTGACACAATTTAAAAAATCACACCATTCCTTTTTACTACTTCCTGGATATTGGTTTTGGACCGATCATCCATCATATGAGATTCATGAATAGGGATGAAATTGGCTAACTTTGTAAGGCAATCCACTGTCATCCATATGGAATTGTTCTTTTAAACCATTCTTGGAAGACCTGTAACAAAATTGATAGCTATCTACTCCCATTTACGTAGTGAAATAGATAAAGATTGAAACATACATGTTGGCCACTAATGCACTACCTTTACTTGATGACATGTCAAGAATCTCAATACAAACTCATAAACATCCCTTTTCTTACCCACCAACCAAAATAATGATTTCAAAATCATATAAATTTTCAGAATTTTGGGTTGGACTGCTCATCTCAAATGACGATAGAAACTAAGAATTTGTTCTTGAAAATCCATTGGTATAACCATCCGATTTGGAAACCACAAAACTAAGTCACCATCCAGATTCCATCCCTCAATGGTCTCTCCACCATTGTGTTTTCGCATCATATCCCCACACTCTAAATCAGATATATGTGTCTCTTTAACCAATAAAACCAAAATAAAAACCAACAAAACTTGAAAGAAAACTGTTACATCACCTCAGACATCACATTTAAAACACATGTCAGATATAACCGACATCAACTGTCGCTGGTCTTATGCTTATTTTCTAGCCTCTACATATGACTTCCTAAATAATTCATCTACCACCTAATTTCCTTTACCTGGTGTGTACATCAATTAGAAGTTAAAAAACTATAGATACTCCATCCATCTGCTTTAAATTAGGTTCAAATATCATTGTAATAAAATATTATTTAAACTATTATAATCCATAAACACCATGAATTTCTCACCAATGAGATTATGAAAAAATGTATTCAAATTATTCACCAAAGACAGTAACTCTAAATCATGTGTTGGGTAGTTATTCTCATGAAACCTATACTTCCATGATCAATACAAAAAAACACGATCCCCTTTCATGAAAACACAACCCAACCTGGATCTTGATGAATCCCAACACACCACATACCCTTTCCCTAATTCTGGAAAAACCAAGATTGGTGTTAATGTAAGGATACTTTTAATCTCTTCAAAAGACACATGAAACTTCACATTCCACTAAAATGGAACGTTATTCCTTATAAAGGTTTTAATCAGTGAAACTAATAAAAATAATTCATGAATAAAGCATCGATAATAACGAGCTAGACCCAAGAAGCTTTTTATCTCAAAAAAAATATTTGGAAGTTTTAAAGAGATAACTACCTTTATCTTTTTCAAATGCACTAAAAACCGTTATCATATATAAAATGGACATGTAAACATACCTTTTGTGCCCAAAAATCACTCCTTGATAATTTGGTATACAACAGGTGGTCTCTCAAGATTCCCAAAACTATTTCCAAGTGTTTCTCATGCTCATATGTTACCCTAGAATACACCAATATAACATCAATGAACACCACCATGAAAGAATTGAGGTATCTATGAAATACCAAATTCATATATTTTATGAAGGCCACTAGTTAATTTTTTATACCAAAGGGAACTACTAGATACTCCTAATAGCTGTATATACTCATGAATTCTATTTTCAGAATATCGTCCTTCTACACTCGCAATTGATGATATCCAGATCACAAGTCAATTTGGGAAAACCATTGAGCTCCCCTCAATGGATTGAGAATCTAATAAATTTGTGGGTGTTGATATCAATTTTTGATCATAACTTTATTAGTTTTATGAAAATCAATATAAATCCGAAGAGTTACATCTTCATTTTTAATGAACTAGACAGGTGCTTCCCATGGAGATGTGTCAGGTTAAAAAAACTTTATTTTCTAACACATTAAACTGCAACTTCAAATCCATCAATTCTAGTGGTTCCATTCAGTAAGATGGAAGTGATTTAGAACTTTTACCAAGAATTAGATCAATCATAAACTCAAATTACCTTATGAGTGACAACCCTGATAATTATTCAACAAAGACATACAGAAACTGATCAACAACATGAGTAAAATAGTTTCTCTTAGTCCCTTCCATCAACACCAACAAAAAAGTTTATAATTTATTTAAGATCATCCCAAATTCTGAGGCTAACAATCCCATTGCACCCACCTTTTCCTTTTTTTACCCCACTATAGAGATGCTTGACCCTATTCTATGTCGTGAAACAAATCATTCCTATGTGATAGTCGGTATGATAATTAAACATCACCATCCAATCCATACCTAGGAATATTTCATAAACACCCATTTCAAGCACTGAGATGCCCAATATCAACTCCACCCAATTAGCATCTATGTGACACTCTCCCCACAGAATGGATCGACGCTCTCTTTGACCGAGAGAAGATTGATGTTCCAATACAGAAGGCATTATTTCCACATTTAAACCCAATATTTCAACAATAGAATAATAAATTAAAGATTGAGATTCACCCATATAAAAAAAATTATTTCTTAAATATAGAAATAAATATAATCATGCCTCTCATCATGGATGGTCCTGATTGATCATCCATCAAAACCTGCTCATCTCTGAAAACATTCTAACTCGACACTCTTTTATCATTATTACCCTTCTAAAACTTCCCCTACAGAGGAGTCATAGTGTTCATAGAATCACCATGGATAACTATACTCCCCTGAAAATGGGTATGTTACTTCCCTTTTCATATAGGAGAATAAGTGTCTTGTGACCCTTGAGAAGTGTCACAAATGTATGACCTTGAAGCGTTGTGATATTAACCCTGAAGATATCCCAACTTATAGAAGTTATAATATGATAGAGGTTGGGTTGTACATTCATTATTCATGTGACTTAGAGATCCAGATAAGAATCATCTTGGTTTACTCTTACGCTTCAGAGGAAGACTCATTGATCCCACTGACTCATTCCGAGCCATAAACCCACTTTATAAATAAGTGTCCCTTGTCTTCTTTCTCCCCACATTAGAGTTCCTAGCATTTACCATGGGTATCAGCATGAGTCCTCTCTCTATCACTGCCATGATATCACTTTTGAGAATAGTTTTTATATTTACCATTTATGTATAATATCTTATATAGAACACTATAATAATTGAACATATTTCTTTCCTCAAGCATGCATAAAAAATGTGTGTATTTTAGGGTTCACTAGCTACATCATTTTGTAAAAAACTAGACTAGCTTCATGAACTAGGATGCATATTTTGTTACAAAAAAGACTCTTTTGTTTCCATTTAAATAAATATGATTTTCACTCAACTTGGAACATTTGAGGGTAGAATTGTATATTGAACAATTCCTCAAAGCTCTCCCATGGAATACCAAGTCCCCTTTAGCTTAGACCACAAACTCCAACCATTGGTGCACAATATATTCCATCATATGTATAGCTATGTAGATTTTAAACTCCACTGGTGTTCCTAGTAAATCGAATATTCAGTTTATCCTATTGGTCCATGCTTTTTTGTTCTGAATTACCCCAAAATGTGGGTGGATAATTTTTTTGAAACAGAACTGAATGATCCAAATTATTTAGTTCAGCCTTTGGGTTTTTGTTACCTACTACATGAAAATATTTCACTATGTTGTAAACAAGATGATGGTTCACCTATGGTATATGTGAAACCTCATATTCTACAACTTCCACTGGTTAGTCTCTACGATGCCTACCTCGTTCCATTTCATCCGAGACAATAAAAACAGTAATTCCAAGACTCCAAAAACTAAATGATATAAATTTCAAATTCAATAACATTTCATGAATCACATCCATGATTTCCAAATTTAAATATTTCTTATGTTCAATCATCTTGAAAAATCCACCATGTTATTGATGATCAACCCATTTTCAAAATTTCAATACCATTTTCCTTTTAATTTTGCGCATTTGAAATAATTTATAGTTTTATTTAAAAAATAAACTCATTCATATACCAACATAAATATTTATCCCAGCTAATGTATGACATCCTAGTGGGAATTAATATCTACATTTCATGCCATATTATTCTCAATAGATAAACCCATGATAATTAGATCACAATTATATAAGTGTATCAAAACATTTATGTAACCAACTCCCTATTAAATTTAAGTTCAATTTAAAAAGGTTAGAAATCTATTTTTATGTTATACAATTCATGTTCCGACAATCTTACACCTTTATACCATACCATGTCAAACAATAACCTATGAATTAATGCCAAATCCAAGAGTGATGATAGATGAAATGGAAAAAATATCTAATACCAATTTTAATGTCTCACCCCTCCTCATTAGCTTGAGTCGAGGCAGAAGTGATACTTGGCCTTAAGAAACATCTCTAAGGTGCTAATGGCTGATAATAAATTTGGAGGGATTCATGAATGGTGGGGGATTATTTTACATTTTAAAAGAGAACAATAAACTAAATGATCTATTATCAACACTAATACATGATTCATGTCAACAATGTGTTAAAAATAACTTACTCGCCAACAACAACCATAAAAAACCATAAAATTACCAAATCATAGTACCAAGAGAAATACTGTAACAAAAAATCTCAAGACACCTTGACAGGACACCAGAACCCTATGCCAAGATCCAAGATCCAACTCAAAAACTACCCAAGCATCACAAAGTACCACTGAAAAAATGAGATGTTTTTCTTTTACCTACGACTCAGAATACAACACCCTCAGAAGAAACCAAGTTCCAAATAATGGGTAAGTAATAATAATCATTAGGAATTACCAAAATGATTTCCCTACCCATTCCTCTAGGGTAGAATAAGTTATCAAATTTATTTAATATAATTTATATAATTCCATTTAACAATGCAAAAAATTCCAACAATCCAAACACATCCTTAACAAAATAGTTTAACCAAATAGACACATTTTCATGGAAAGCCACCAAACAAGTCAGCACTCATTTTCCAGTTCACAGTGGAATTACCCGTTCTATTTATCATGGCTGCACACATAATTTAATCATACACACAATTTCACAACACAAAATTAATGTAACCATTAATGGTGGAACTACATGTCCAACCCCATACACTTTATATTATGGTACATCACACCACATTCCAATCCTTCTTAATAGAAGTTCAAGCCCAATTTCTATTATATAAAACTCATGCTTAAAAAATTAAGCCAAAAACCATGCCAAATAACATATACCAAAATCATGTCAAATGGTACTTTCCAAACCAAATCAAACCTTCCAGCCATACAACATTTATATTAAAAAAACATTTTCATTGACACCCATTTTTTGAATCATTTTCCAAACAATAAAACAATGAAACTGATTTCATAGACAATATTTTAAATTCCAATGATGAGGTATGTTCCACAAAAATATCATAAACCACCCAAACCCATAAATCAACACTGAAGGGTTTCCACAAAAGCTTTACAAATCAATTTCAAAATCAATTTACTTTAAAAAAAATTATATGAAACCAAATCCTTCACGTTCTAGCAAGATGTGTTAGGGTAAGTCCAACTACATTTAAGGTTTTTGCAGAAATGACCAATGGCACAAACACTCACCAAATATGGGTGAAAACCTCACAAAACAGCCTTATATCTTTTACCCTAAGATCAAAAAGGCTAAATATAACCATTGTTTGTAAAAAAACACTAGATATATCTACAACTAAGTTAGGTCTAGAAACCTAGGAGAGAGAAGAAAGTAGATCTAAGGGAAACAATGAAATTACCATGAAGATAGACTTACCAAAGAAGATCCTCCATCAAAACACCAAGAAATACCTTCAAAAATCCTCTAAAATGTTTGGGAAATCTTCCCTTACCTTAGAGAGAATAAAATACAGAATGAAATTTGAAATGGGTCTCAAATGTGGTGTTTGGGGTTAAAAACACGTGGGTCTATTTAAAAAAACAATTTTAATGTCGTGCATGGTTAGAAAAACTATACGTGGATTATGTGCCTTCTACTATCTCAAATGTGAGCCTCACGTGGTTGGCCTGCATGGTTAGACAAATTGTGCACCAAACATGACAAAGCAAATTGTACCAATATGCATTGTTAGACTGGGGATGCCACATTGTTTAGAAACTGTGCACTATAACAATGCACTAACACATTTAAATCTATCAAAATTTACATGGTTTCCTTGAATGTGTAGAGTGATTTTCAATATCTATTCTCAAACCTTGTTCCCTTAGAAAATCTGAAAAAACATACCAAATCCTTACAAACTATCCCAAAGATTACCAAATAAATTATATATACATAAAAATGCATAAATAAGGGTTACATACATCAAACCAGGGCTGGTACAAAGATGATATAAATATATAATTATTAATGTAATGTGTTATTAATCACATGTATTTTATACGTCATTCATTTTTTATTTTAAACAAAATGGTGGTTAATTAATAAAGAATTCATAAAATTGAAAATATCACTTTATTATTAAAAATATATTATTTTTTCTAAAATTGATGTATTATATGATTTGTTTAAAGAAACTAAATATATTTTGGATAATATATATTATTAATATGAATAATAATTAATGTTAATCGTGTTATTAATTGATATGTAAATATGTAAACATGGCTTCAATTTTTATGAAAATGGTTATCATTAATTTTTACTTAAAAGTTAAATTTTAAACTTTTTATTTTTCCAAATTAATATCATTTTGTGATTTAGAAGAACAACATTATCCAATGTTAATTTTTTTCTATTTTTCTAGAAAATTGATTTAATGTAAATATAAAAAAATATTGATTTTTATAATACTATCACTTTTATGACATTGTCATAATTTAAGAATGAATTTAAATATATTGATGCATTTTTTCATTAAAAATATATTTTTTAAATGAAATAAATATTTTAAAATACTATGTTGCATTAATAAAATCCAGGTTTTCCATCTTTTATGCATGACTTTTATTTTAATCTAAAAATAGTTTCAATTAACTTATATTAAAAATTAATTGAATCCAGATTTAAATTTCAGAGTGTGTCCTTAAATTAGTCATTTTGTTGATAATAAAAATCATTATTTTTTTATTTCATTTATATGTAATAAAATATTTAATTATGTATTAATTAAGGTATGTTCAATTTTGATCAAATAATAATATTTTTTTTTCTTTTTTGGTTTTTAGTTTTTATTGTTAATAAAATGTTCAAAAAGTTCTATGATGTTTTATTAGGATAAATAAGATATTTGAGGTCTTAAAATGTTATTTTATATATTTTGGAACTAAAATTTGGCATAGTATAAAAATTAAAATTTTTGGAAAAGTATGGAACTGACCGTGTTAACTGAAAATGATAGTTGACTGTGTCAACTAACCATGTCACCCAACAATATCACCTGCATGTGCCAACTAATTGCGTGAAAAAATGAACCTACTATGGAACCATTTGTAGGACCTATCGTGGAACCTACCATGAAAGTTATCATGAGTACTGACCATAAGTCAAATTATCTTCTCTATTTTGAAAATAAAAAGGGCTACATAACTCAAAATTAAGTGATTCTTTTTGAGTTTAATGTATAAAAATAATTAATTAGAATAAACAAAACCCTTAATTGATCTATATGACTCTAGAAATTAGATTGAAGTCACTTCATATTTTCAGTTTGAATTCTACAGTATTCTAAAATAGTTTTTACACTATATTGCAATGATTAAATGAGATTTAGAAGTCTGATTAAGTATAATCATGATTATATATAAATATAATGAAATTATATCAATATAATTAAGCTAGAAATAATGTTTTTTTTTATTTTTTTGATGGTATTTTTTAAGACTGAAACTTTATAAAATTTCTAAAATCACCTACAAGAAAAGCATGCATGTGAATTTCCTTATGTACACTATGCTATATATATTCACCTATATGAATCCCCTACAAACGTATCCTATTTTATTCAAATATGTTGATCTTTTTATGTGGATTGTTTTATTTTCTCAAGGATATTTTAAAATTGAGATATATGCTCTGTTTTTCATAACATTTCACTATTTAATTTAATGTATTATTATTATGGATATAATTAATGTTCTATTTTTTCTATAATAACTTATTAATTATTTAGAATCAATTATAATATATTTTAAATTTTTTTATTAAATTATTAATCAGAAGGATTGAAGTAAAATGTGGATTTCATTGCAAATCACATGTTTTAAATTGAATATGGTTGGAATGTGAACTGTTTTTCTCACATGATTTATGGGAATTTTCCAAGTGTTAATATTGATTATAATTAGTCATTAGTATTTTATTAATTATACTGATTTTTTATCATTGTAGAATACGAATTCCGTTTTACAGATTGTCGAAGTGACCCAAGAGAGTATGTTTTTCAAGAACATTCAATACTAAAAATATATACTGTATTGGGAAACATAACTTACAATAGAATTTTGGTAATGAATATTTTGTGAATAGATGAACTTGATATATGAATTTTGATATATCTAGATCTATAGAAACTGATAGATGATACACCTGAAATGTACATGGGGTATAAACTTTGATGATTTTGTATAGCTCTCAAATGGACATGAACTATATGATCCTTTGCTGCTAGAGAATTCAATACTTCCTCAACTCTCAAACACTAAATTCATACATCTGATTCTATGGTTCTAATTATTTTTATCCTATTTATATGTTCTTAATTATAAAGGGTTATAATAACTAATAAAATGTAGGTAACTTGGTTGTGACTCCCAAATAAAATTCAGACATTTGGTTGTGCCTCAAGGGGAAAAGGGTGTTTAGTTTGTGCCTCTAGGTAGAAAAATTCATGTTAGTTTTGTTTTAAGACTCCAAGGGGAAAATTCTATGTAATGGGGTTGTGAATCTAGTTCGAAAAAATCATTGTAAGATTCAATTGAATATTTTATACTAGGTTCCATTGGTCTCAATTCATGAGAGGGATGGAGAGTGGAGTAGGATCATTTAGATCTGAACCAGTTTAAAAATATTATGTTCTCTATTTATTTTTATTTTTTTTTGTATTTAAATGATAAATTATATATAATTATTAAATTCAATAATTCTTTTTAAGAAGGCCAATTCACACCCATCTTTGATGTTTTCCCATCTTAACTCATGACCAACAATAGGTGTGAGAGGATGTTCTCTAGCTCTCTATATATATAAATATATATTATTTGTGTTGACCATTTCCTTACTTAACCATCAAGGGGCAATCATATTTATTAATATAGTAGTGAAAAAGTTTGAAAGATTGATGGATATCTCAAAAACCACCTCATTTTGATATCACTGACTCTAGACATTCAAAATCTCAAATAGAATCTTTCTTAAAGAAACATAGCATTGATCATTAGATAACTATGGAAATGTCATTAAAATTCATCAGAAGGTAAACTAAAATATTTTCTTGGAAATTATGTGGTAGAGTATGTTCTAAATTATAAGGTGATAAAAAGTTTATAATATATAATAAATAGGAATTTTTATAGACTTTTTTCAATATTTAAAACTACACATGACATCCAGAAACTTAATCAAGTTCCACATCTTGATTTATATAAGATTATTAGGACTATTCTTTGTATGTTGGGATCTAAATATCTAAAGTTAAAATGAGAAATAATGATAATGGTAATCAAATGTTCCATATAATTACAAGTATTGCAATTTCTAGGAGTTCTTTGGGAGAGACTCTTGAAAATACTATTCTTATTGAAAGAGTTATTAGAAAAAATCCTAATAAGTTATAGGATAAAAATTGTTAAATATATGAATATAATTATTTCATGATATATACTCTTGATGAGACTATCAGATCATTATTACAATATGAGATGGAACTAAAAAATCTTGTTGAAGAAGATAATTTAAATAAGAAGGGAATTGATTTTAAATAAAATATTCATACTTACTCTTATGATTCTGAGTTATATGGTGGTGACATGATTGATATAGCCTATGTTTCAAAAGGAGGATATAAAAGAAATAAAGGATAATCAAAGAGATCTCAGAAATATTATCCCAAGGATTATCATAGGGAGAAGAAGAATGGTATTTTCATTTATGAAGATTATCAACATATAATGTTTTATGAATTTAATAAAAGGGGTCATATTAAGCCTAAATTCTCATTACTAATAAAATGGAAAAAAATAAAAGTAAGAAATATAATAATGAAAACAAGTAAATGGATGTTGGATGGAGTTTTAGTGACCATTCAATAACTATTGAAGAACTAAGATCTAAAAAAGATATTGTAAACTTTTTTTTATTGGATTCTTCATATTAGGTAAGTGATTATACCTATTATTCATATTCTGAATCCAAATATGAAAAAAAATATATTGAGGAGTTGATTAAATAATTCTATAGAAATGAACATATATCTAATAAAGCTTCTATTTTATGCAAGAAACATAAGAAAAACCATAAGGATGTTCTTAAGGGGAGAGAAAATTTGAATAAATCTATCCATAATGATAAATATTTTCCTCCTTCATATCTCAAAATTACATAAGAAAGTATGAAAAATTCTTTTCCTAAAAATGATAAATTAAAAATATAAGTTTATTTCGTTTTAAAATCTCATAAATTGAAAATAAGAAATTTTGATACCATTCTTAAGGATAATGAACTACTCAAAAATGGAGTTCCTAGTTTAAAGTAAAATATGCCCTTTTTTGTTTAGGGTAGAGAACACATTGATAAAATTCAGAGTTTTAAAATAATGAACATAAGAATAACCCGACTCGGTTATGATACTAATTTACCTAAAATGTATAATTAAATATTTGTTAAAAGATCTAATTGAAGTACCTATATGGCCACTTGTTTTAGGTGTCATATGAACGATATTAATTCCAATGATTATTACTTGAGATTTTCATAATATCTTAACATTACTAAGGTTTTAATTTCGGAATAATTATCTTCCATATTTCCTATCAACAAATGTTTGAAATCTATTTATGTTCCCAAAAATTCATATGTTAATCCCAGCAGTGTAGGTTCCATGCATAGTTCAAGTATGCAATGGTTAATGCCCAATTTTTTATTTTTTCCATGATCGATGATCAATCTATGATCTATACAACAATAAACATTGTGATTAGAGAAATTGAATCAAATATTTAGACAATGGATAAAACATCAAAACCAGAGGTAGGATCATAATATTTTATTTATAATTTATTTAATCAACTAAATAATTACCTTGCATGAATTCCTTCTCCATTGATAGACGTGAAACTAGATGTACATTGTATGATCGTTGTGTTGTTTGAATAAACAGTATATTTGTGACAACCGGGCCCTGGTGACAGCACAACCACCCCGCTTTAACATGGTCGTCGGGTCCTGGCCAACCAGGTACCACCAGTTGCCCCCACAGACACGTGGGGCCCACCCCAGGGTCCACCCACATGCCTGAACGGGTCATCTGACTAATGACAGTCCCCACAGGCCAACACATGTCCTTTCCAGTGTGCTTTGTCCTCACTCACACACACCCTGGGGAACTTCCTAGGAGGTCACCAATCCTGATCACTACTCCAGGCCAATCACGCTTAACTGTGGAGTTCTAATCAGGCAGGCTCCCGAAAAGGAAGATGCACCTTGTTGACATGAGTCATATCATTTAGTCATTTAACCCTTTATCATTTGTGGATGTTACATTCACCCCCCCTTTAGAGCACAACGCCTTCATTGTGGGCCCTACATCTCATCCCAGGCAGTGCACCATGCACTTAAGGCTGGGTTCCTCCTCTGATACCAAATGTAACGACCCATACTTTACATACATTGTTAATACTTCAAAATTGAAGCACACTTATTACAACATATGATAAAACCACAAAGGACCGTATAGGTATAGTGTCTTTAGAAACTTAGAAACATAAACAACTGGTTCATAAATATTCTACAGTGTATCCCATTTAGTTCATCATATCTAGAGTCCCTTTTAGCATATTCTACTTAATATCCATCTTCCTGACCTGAGGAAAAGAAAACATACAAAAAGGGTGAGCTCAAATGCTCAGCAAGGGAAAATAAAAGAAATAAAAATCATATCATATCTTTTTGAAAATCATAACCTGCAAAAGAGATCATAGTATCTTAACATGGAATAAATCATAGAATTGAAAATGAGATACCCATAATCATAACATAAAACTTGAAACTTTGTGGCATGCACACGTAATCATGGAAAATCATTTCTTGTTTGTCATGACTCATTCCCAAGACTATCTTAGCGGACAAAGTCCATTTGTGAACAGAGTTCACTCCTCGTTTCAGTCCTGTATCACTGAACCGAAATAACCTTCCGTTCCAGCCATGTCTATCTCATGAAATATAAATCTTTACCCAATGCATTGGAGGGAGATGTAGGTCCCACCCATCTCATAATGATACCATTCTTATGTGTGCCACAAAATCATAAATAATACATCATTGCATAACCCATGTAATACAAATGGGAATCTTAAACATCATGACATCATAAAACAATTCATATAAGATAAAGGAATTCATAAAAATAATTCCATCACAACATAATCAAATCAATTTAATAATAGGGATAAAAATAGAACCCTTTATTATCTTAGATGGAAAATAATTTTGATAAAACACTTGAACTCCATTCTTGAGAAAAATATCCTTTCTTCTTCAAATTTTTTTTTCCTTTCTTAACATGTCATAAAACTTTAAACTAAAAGAAGTTGAATAAAAATAAACTTGAAAACTTGTAAAGTAGTCTTCTTTTAAATAATGTTTTAAAAATCCATTCATGTCGTATAAGTTAAAAAAATATTCTTCGTACTTTTGTCGGAAAAGTCAAAAAGTACCTCGTATGAAAAACGAAAAAAGATTCCATTCATATATTTTACTAAAAACTCACTGAAGGGTAAAATTGGATTTAAAAAATTGTATGTGGATGGAAATAATATTACATATTGAGGAAACATGGATGTGGATGATAAAATACACCCCAGTAAATACTAAAGTATAAACAATCTCGGATAAAAATGAGATTGTGATATTTCCCTTACCTTAGGTCCGATTTGCTTTGTACGTGTCCGAAGATCCTGTATAATGGTTTAAATAATGTTATTGACTTATTCCAGAATCATACATATTGATATGATATCATATATGTTCATATTCTTAGCTTCTTATTAGTAATATTTCATTGTTACTTGTTACTCGGGTCTTTATTGCCTTTTGTTCTTATGCGTGTTTTGCTGAATAAATTCTTATTATTCTTTTAAGGTTATAGATACCTTATATCCAGAATGGTATTAGTGTAACATATATCATATTTATTCATTCAATTAATTTATATAATTACTATGTAAAGATGATCATGTAGAATGAGTCGCATCACATCGTGGAGACGGTATTCCGTACGTATGCACGAGCGATGATATTGTTCCCATGATCGTGTAATTGTATTTAAGTGTATTTATACTATTTCAGTATAAATATAACTTTATAATAATCATATATAGTTACTCATTACACCATTATACCCATCCTTATAAGGTGATGGTGGAAAATAGATTACACCACGGCGTGGAGACGGTATTCCGTACGTACGCACGCTCGGTGATTTCATTTTTCCGTAGGATGGATAGAAGGTGAATTAGGGTTGTTTCATATTTATAATAACATATCAGTATGTAAGTAATACTGATGTTATTACTTTAACATGAAACAACTAAATAAAAAGAAGTTGAAGAAGAAAGAAATTGAAAAGATCGGTAATGGATATTACCTCTTCTTTGAAACGCCTCTTTGAATCCTCCACTTAGGGAACTAAGATTGGTCTTTGAAGAATACCAGGACCTCTAGGATTATTCTAGGGAAGTGGAGAAGATATTTTGTCAGGGGTTGGCCGAGCTTGAGTGCTCAAATTGGTGTGAAGAGGAGGGGGGGAGGTGCCCTTTTATAATGGAGGAGAGGGGCACCTTAGAAATATCTCAAAATATTATTTTATATTAAAGTCAAAATCGGTTTATAATGGTTCCAAAGGGTCTTATTTAGAAGGTAAAGTGGGGATGGGTCTAAAGCCTATCAAACAATAGGATTTAGACAAGTTTAGGTTATTATTTTAACCTTATCAATTAGATTTAACTCTAAGTTAAATAATTTAACTTTTACCGTGACTTTTTGTTTTCTTACACTATACGGTCAATACACTTACTATAACATTCCAAACGAACCCCAAGTTGTTTATTATTAATATATATATCCTTATCTAAGTCATTTCTCTGAAACGTAGATTTTTATGAATAAAATAACAATTAATAATATAATATTTGATTTAAAAACTATTTTGTGTCAATTTTGACACTATTTGATATATGATTTTTGTGAAAGTCATAACAGAATTATATGTTCGAACAAAGTTGATTAAATCAACACTAATATATCATAGTAACCTAGAAAATTAGTGGAATTCATAAAAAGTCTCAAATTACATTTATTTGAGAATTTATAACATCAATTATGTTAACATTTCCTTAAAAGGGTAATTACTACATCATCGTTGTGTCATAAATAAATTAATTTATTTAAAGTCTAAAAATTATAAATAAAATATTATTATGTAGGAAATCTTTTTATCTTTCTAATTAATATTTATAGTCGAATTTATCTTATGTATAACCCCATATTAAAAATGTTTTAGTTATTAAACTTTGATTTTAACTATTTTAACTATTCATTAAATAAAACAATATTAAATGTCATAATCTAATCCAAGTGGACCTAAATGGTCATATTATATTCATAAGGTTGTTTTTGGTCAAATTACACTTATCCAATAGAATTAGGACATGTGTTTGGGTAATAGTAATATCATATTTACCATTAGTTACCCTATTTACTATTAACAGTGGTAAAAAAAAGTAAAAAGTTACTATTCACCAAAAAATTATTTTTATCTCATTGAACCACATTTTACTTACTGATATCAACTGTGTCTATTGGATTTTTGAAATTCCATTTACAGAAGTGGTAAAATTAAGTTTTATGCAAAATTCAGTTTTTAACCTACCACTTAGTGGTTTCACTATTCATCAAAAATTGAATGTTTTCAGAAAAATACCAAAATTTCAGCCTAGGCTAATTTCGGTATTCCAAATCCAAAAAATCAAGTCCATTTTGAAAAATAAAATTTATAAAATTTCAAAAAGTGGTTATTACTATTCATAACTGTAAGTTTTAATAATATTTTAATAGCATATCGTTGTTTAGTGAAACTCGGTATTGCATACAACACAAGCTATCGAGGAAGGTCGCAATTGCGTGTAAAGTAAGTCAAGCTAGTGTGTAGTGAAAGATTCCTTTGATGATATATATATAACATAAAAACAAAATATTACTCATAAAAATCTCGGGTGTTACAATATTCCCTCTAGCGGTGATCCACACGTGTTCTAAATATATCTGAACATCATTATATGAATCTCTGAGTGCTAGGACAGTAGATCTTATCACCTATGTTGTTCGCCTTTGATCATGATTATAATCACTTCTAATTCATTCTCCTTGATTTCTCTTAACATGAGAGTGGTAGGTAGAGAATGATTTTTCTCCATTCATATGAAATTTATTAGAGAAGGGGTCCCTCTATGGCTTGAGAGGATTATCCAAATTTATTGGGCACAACTAAACAAATTAATTGAATCTTTTATAAAATAATATAATTGGGTTTATATATCACTAGGGTTAGAAACAAATAATTGCACAAGTTCCCCTTGTTATTTATTTAATCCCTTATTTAACCCCATTTCTATAATAATATTATTATTACTATTTCTCAGCATTCACTTAAACTGTGAATTAAATTAAATAATATTTAATAAAATACTATTTGATATTTATTATTTAACACTGAACCTAAATACTCATTCCCCCATTTCTCTATAATAATTATCAATACTTGAATAATGACTATTTATTTAATAAATAAATATCGATTCATTATTTACCAATAAATAAATATATATTATATTCATCAAATAGAAAACAAATAATTATTAAATATTCTACTCGCATTATATTCTCTCGAATAATTGGTGACGTAGTATATGTGATCAGGAGAACGTGAAAAATTATTAAACCACGTGTGGTAATAATATATATTCAACTTTTTAAATAATAATAAATAATAAATAATTTAACTGAGATTCTGGATACACTTATTGTGTGACCATTTGTGCCTCTTTCTTAGTGAATTTGATGAATTAACCTAAAGTGCAAGTTTAAGATTTAGCAACATGCCAAGGAACCAATATTGAAAGAAGTTAACTTTCAAGTGATGTAACTCATACAAAAACATATTATGTAACATAATACCTTTATCATGATATTTCTAATCAAGTAGGTTTCATACTTGTTCTATCAACCTCTGTGCTTGATATATCTTTCTTTGACTTCTTAGAAATTGAATATTCCAATATAACACCAAGATCATGGATGTATTTAGGGTATATAATTTCCATCAAAGGGCCTAATTTATCACCGTCTATTAAAGAATATAAGTGAAAAATCATTTCCCACATTATTCATTAATTCAATATTACTCGTGATGCTACAATTGTATCTCACCTTACCACGAACATATGTCATCATGGTTTTTGTCAATACATAAAATTATGTGACTCATAATACTCATTAATGATAATTTTAATGTCTAAGGATCAATACAAATGTCTATATATGAGAACATAAAATGAAACATATAAATGTGGATTTCCTACTATTGAGTCTCATTCTCATGATATCGTACACTAGAAATTACCAAGGGTGTACACCATGAGAAGGTTCCTCAATGTTCTATGAGTCTCCACCCATGATAGCCTATATCATTTGTGTCCCTTAAATTGTACAATATCTCTATAGAACATATATTTAATAATATTATCATAGTGCATCTGAGTTCACATCATAGTAGGGAACCGTTAAAGACTTTTAGCATGATCGTTACTCTTAGGAAAATATCACATACTATGTTACATAGAAGATTGATCATGATATGATAAGGAGTTTACAAATATTCAAAAAAATGAATATATGTTATCATAAGGTATATGGAAGTTGGTACAAGGGAAAAACTCCAACAGACTCCCACTTTAACTAGAGCCAAATTCTAAGAACATTCAGTCTTCTAGCTCTCACATGATACCGATGCTTCTTCTATGATTGGACTTTATTCAATAGGCCTACCATGTTCTACTCTTTGAGTACTCTGTTTACTTCAAATTCACTCCTATGATAAAATACCTCAAGAGTTGAAACTTCTAGATTATTTTCTTTAATTGTTAATGTGACCTTGGCTATTTTCCAAGATACACTACTACAGTATTATTTCAATACAATGTGATTAGGTATTTAATTATATGTAAAAATAAAGATCCTGGACAATTTTTTTTATCCAAATGGATTCCTTGGATACATCAGAAGCCACTATATACTCAAAATCTACTATGTAATTAGTGACAACTAGAAGCTTTGAACTCTTCCAGCTCACATAACTTCTATTGAGATAGAAAACATATCCTAACTATGACTTCAAATCATTTTGATATGTCAGAAAAGAGGCATCTATATAACCCATAATGACCAGCTCCTCATCTCTTTAATGCACCCTGAATAATTCTTATTTCTTCCCAAATACATAAGGATATCCTTAATAGAAGACCAATTCTATTCTCTAGGATCATCTTGATATCTTCCTACCATAATCCATGATAAGGAAACATAAATTATAGTAAATAACATGACATAAATGATTGATCCTATTATTAAAGCATATGATATCTTACTCATTTTCTATTTGTTCAGTTGTGTTCGAGGACACATTTTCTAAGAAAGATTTAAACCATGTTACACAAGAACTAATTACCTCTTGGACTATTCCACCCTAAATTTCTTTAGAATATATTCAATATATGTTATTTGAATTAGTCCAAGAAGCCTCTTTGATCTATCATGAATGATCCTAATACCTAGAATATAGGATGTCTCACCTATTCCCTTTTTAGAGAAACCCTTCTTTAACTATTCATTATCAAACTATAGGACTGTTATATCATTTCCAATATGTAATATATCATCAACATATACTACAAGGATAACAGTCATATTCCCACTAATCTTATTGAAAACACATGTACCATAGTAATTCTTAATGAAATAAAATTCTTTTAATGTTTCATTGAATCCAATGATCCATTACCTAAATTCTGGCTTCAATCCATATATTTATGTATGCAAATTGAAAATCCTTTTTCAATTACCTCGATTCACAAAATCTTCTAGTTGTGTCTTATAATCATCTTTAAGAAGGATCCAATTAAAGAAATATGTTTTTATATCCATTTTCCGGATTTAATAGTTATGTAAAACTTTCATAACAAATAGTATTATGATGGATTGAATCATGGAATCACATAAAGTCACAAACCCTTCTGGTTGTGTAATATAGTCCTTCACCTATGTTCTGGATGCCTCTTTATTTAACTTCCTAGAAATTGAGCATACCTATAGAACACCATGGTAATGGATTTATTTATGTTATATCATTTCCATCAAAGGTCCTGAGATTATAACTTATATTAAACAACAGATGTTACAAATCTGTTCTTATGTTATGAATTAATGAAATATTACGAGTGACTCATCCAACATATCCTACCTTACAACAAACAAAAGTCTACAGGGTTTTCATTAATACATCAAAGAACATAACTCATAATACTCATTAAAAGTAATCATAATGTCTAAGGATTAATACATGTTTCCACATATGGAAACATACAGTGAGACATATAAATATGGATTTCCTACTAGCAGGGCTCATTATCATTAAATATGAAACTGGATATTACTAAAGGAATACACAATGATAAGGTTCCTTAATTTCCTATGACTCTTCACACTTGATATCTTGTATCATTAATTTCCCTACAATGATATCATCTAGCTAAAAACTGTATATTTAATAATAGTTTGATAGCCGTTCTTGGTTCTCATCATATCAGGGAAATACTACGAGCTGTTATCATGACAAATACTTTTAGGACATTATCACATACTATATTACATATAATTATAATCATTATTTGATAAGGAGTTTATAAATATTCAAAAATATGAATACATGTTATCATAAATTGCAAAGAATTTGTTTCTAGGGCATCAAGTGAAATAATAAAACATAGATTTCCATGGGTACAGAAAATCTATTAAACATATTTTTGTAAGAAGTATTTCTTGGTAGAATCAAAAAGAATATTTGGTACATGAATAATTGATTTTAAACCCACCTGAATATAGATATATCAAATTTTATTTCAGTCAATTGGTATGATGAAGGTAATGTTATATTTGGTGATAATTCAAAAGGGAAGGTAAAAGGATTTGGTGAGGTTTAAATTTCTAATTATGTTTCTATTTAGATAAGATTAATTTTTGAAGGGTTGAATCATAATTTAATAAAACATTATCCACTATATGACGAAGGAATGTTTTTTAAATTTCAAAAAGTAAAATTAATTGTATAAATGATCAATTTATTTTGTTTTATGCATTCAGAAAGGATAATATTTATTAAATTAATATTTCGGAATTAAATTGTCAAAATATAAAATGATAAAAAAATACAATCTGATAAAATTTTATGGAATAGGAGGTTGTACATTCTAATTTTAGGATAATGAACAATATTTCTAACAGCCAAACTATTTTTTAGCTACTAGAATAGAAATAGGTCAACACCTTTGTTTTTTATTCATGCTTGAAAGTTAAAAAACAAAAAAGTAGTTTCATGTTAGTAAAGGAAGTACAAACATTAAGGCCCATTGATCACATTAATTAATATTTATTTGTTTTTATTAAACCTTCTAGTTTGAAAAGTAAAATATGTTGTTTTTTATTTTTGGTGATGTTACAAGATACATATGGGTTTACATTATTACTCTTAAATATGAAACATTATATCAAAATTTATAACTTTTTGTGAATTTGTTCAAAATGAGAAATGAAACACAATTTAATCAATTATAATTTATTATGGTGGTGAATTAAAGAATGAAAATTTTTCCATTTTGTTTGAGTAAAATGGTATTTTTACAATTTTTTATCCTCTAGGACACCCCCACAATAAAATTGTATAGAAGGGAGGAAAAATAGAAAACTTCATGAAATGGATACGAAAATGATAAATGATTAAAATATATATTAATATTTTAAGGAAAAATATGTCAATAAATATTATTATCTTACTAATAGATTTATTTTAATACCCTTTTCAAAAAAATACTCCTTATGATATTTTTAATGGAAGAATACCTAAAATTGGTTATTTTAGTCTCATTAGTTATAAATATTTTATTCTTAAAACAAATGATATATTAGATAAAATTGATGATAAGTTTTATGATAGTATTTAACTAGCATATTAAAATAATAGTATGTAATACAGAGTACATAATAAAAGAACCAAGGTTGTTGAATATTTGATTCACATTATGTTTGATGGAGAATCTTTGAATAAAAGAGATTATAATATTGAATAACTTGAGGAAGAATTTAGAGAATTTATTTTTGAAGAAGGAACCCAAGATAAATATTCACATATTGAGGAGAATAATATATATTTTAAATATGAAACTATTTATGAAAATTCATAGATGACCTATAGAGATCAAACCACAGATAATGTTACTGGTAATGTTGAACCAAAACTTAAATCTATAAAATCCATTAAGAATGTTTATTATTATCATGGTTTGATTTGTGGTTATGTATTTAGATAATGAAAATTAGATCATGGACATTCCAAATTAACTAAATCAATTATCTAGGAATAATGTGGGGAATAGTTTTTCTACCCCAATTAATTATCATGTTATTGGAACAAAATGGATCGTTGGAAATAAACTTGATGAATCTAGAAATATAGTTAAAGATATATATTTATTAGTCTCTCAAGGTTATTCAAAAGAGGAAGGAATTTATTTTTAAGAATATTCCTCATCAATTTTGAGATTATAATCAATTTGGGTATTATTATCAAAGGATACATTTGACCATTTAAAATTAATTCAAATGGATATAAAAACATATTTTCTGGATTAGTAACTTTCTAAATAAGTATATATTAGATAAACCAAGGTTTTGAAATTGAAAATAATATTGATCATGAATTAAACTATATAAGGAATTATATAGTTTGAAACAAGGTCCTTAAGATTATTTTTCATTGTTGACTATTTTTATTTTTATTTTTTAATAAATGAAAGGTTGATCACGAATTTTTTATTAAGAATAGTAAAAATGATATATTGGTTTTAAAAATTTATTTTGATGATATTATATTTGTATCTTCAAACAAAAATCATTGTAAGGAATTTTCATAATTCATGATCTCTGAATTTCATATGAGTATGATGTGGGAATATAAATTCTTCATTAGTTTACAAATTTTATCAAAAAATCATGGTATTTTTCAAAATCAATCCAAATATTATAATGAATTACTTAATAGATTTATATTTGAATCTTCTAAAAGTGAACATACTCCCATGAGTAGTACTTGAAAATTAGATTTTCATAAATATTATAAACCCGTTAATCTTTTCAATTTTTATGTGACCTAGATAAAAAATTTATCATAAGGAAATTCACATTAATTATATTGGAAGGATCAATAGATTTTCCAAAGTTTCATTAAATTTTTGTTTATTTTATCCTTCTATAAATAAATTTTATTTGATAAGTTATTCTGATATTTATTTTTATTGATGAAATATAGATTAAAAGGTAACATCAGGTATGTTCCATTTACTTGGTAAATATATATTTTCATAGGATTCAAAGAAATAAAATTCTATTTAACTTTCAACTATCAAAACTGACTATATAGATGTTGCATAATGATGTTCTCAATTTTTGTGGATAAAGAAAACACATTTTGATTATAGTTTCATTTTTTATAAGATTCTAATTTTTTTGATAATAAATTTACAATTTCTATTTCCAAAAATTATTAACAATACTCTATGACTAAAAACATATATGTTACATTTTATTTTTTTAGATATCATGTTCAAAAAGTAAATACAATTAAAGAATTTGTTTCTATAAGAATCTAACTTGCTGATATCTTTAATAAGCCTTTAAACTTAATTATGTTTCTGAAAATCATGTTTGAACTTGGTATGATGGAGATTTAAATTTAAAAATCCATAATTTAGGGGGAGTTTATGTGTATTTATGTGATGAAATTTTGAGATTTATTTGAAATCTATGATATTTGTAATAAATATTTCATATTGAATTTAATTATTTTATGTTCATGTTTGTGTATTATATTAATTTTTTGAGACATCTCATACATACTATTTACTTTTAACATTCTTTCAAAAAATTTAGTTAGCATAAATATATATATTTTTAAGGGTTTATTATTTATTTTACAAAAACAATTAAAATTATGCTTGATAAATAGTGTTTTATTGATACATATTTTGATAATGGAAAGTTATTTTTTTCTAATTGATATATTTTTAGGAAATATGAATGTTTTATAAAGTACATAAATATAGTTTTTTTCATAGTATATTTTTATTTAAAGGGTATTAGTTTTTAAGTATTAATTTGAAAGTGAGAATTCTTCTTTTTAAATTTTATGATAATTTCAAAATGGGGTTGAATGATATTGAAATTATACTTTTTTTAATTATAAAAAATGGGGAGAATGTAGAGTAGATACATGATTCACATTATGGGTTTATAATAATAAAATCATTCATTATTTTATTTTATTTATGAGTTTTAATAATTTTATTTATGTACGAATTAATGTATTCTTAATCATGATCATATCTTAATATTTATTTTTTGATTTTTTAGGATTTTTATTTTTTATTTTTTATAACATGTTATAAAGTTTCATGAATTTATCCTTAGAAAAATAATTCATTTTAGGTCCTAAAATATCATTTTACATATTCTCGAACTAAAATTCAGCAATCTCTCAAAATTTAAAATTTTAGAAAAGATTGGAACTGACCCTGTCAATAGACCATATAACTTGACCATGTCCATTGACAGTGACACCTAACTATGTGAACTGACCATTTCAACTGACAACATGAACAAAATATTACTACCATATAACCTTTCATGGAACCTACTGTGAATGCTAATGTGAGAATTAACCATGAGTGGAATTATATTTGGAATTTTGACTATAACATGGGATAAATAAATTCAAATTATGTAATTATTATTGAGATAGAAATTAAAAAAAAAATTATATATTTCATTAGAATAAATAAAATTCAGAATTTATCTCTATGACTATAGAAATTAAATCGAAGTCACTATATGTTTTCATTAGAATATTTCATATTTCAATAATAAATTATCTACTCTAGTTTTATTATAACATGAAATATAGAATTATTATTTAGTAGATTCTTGATTATATGTAAATATAATGAAATTATATAAATATAATTCAATTTACAATCAAGTTTATTATTTTTTAAGGAATGTTTTATGTTTGAAACTTTATCAGCTAAGTAGTCTACAAATTTCTCGAATCACCTATGTGAAAATTACGTACATAAATTTCCTTATATAGATATAAATACGTATATTTTACTATATAAATATCCTAAATACAAATACTAAGTCAATACCATATTTGGATTTTATTATTTGGATTTTTTATTTCCGATAGGATGTTGTAAAATCTTGATATTTTCTCTGTTTTTCAAAACATTTTACTATTCCCATTGATGAATGTTTATTATTGAAATAATTAGTTTTTTATTTGTTATATAATAACTTATTAATTATTTATAATCCATGATAATATATTTTAAATTTTTTTATTATATTATTTTCACATGGTTTAATGTTTAACATCAATTTCTTTGGAAAACGTGATATCCAAATTAAATATTGTTGGAATGTGAACGGTTTTTCTTGAATGATTTATGAGAATTTTCCGAGGGAGTTTAATGTTGATTATAATTATTCTTATGTTTTTTATTAATTATACTAACATGTAATCATTGTACATCAGGAATTTAATTTTACAGATTATGTAAGTGACCCACATGAGTAGGATTTCATGCACATTCAATAAAGAAATGAATATTTTGTTGGTAAAGGTAAAATGAATTGTCCTTCTAGTATTTAATTGTTAATGAAAATAATAACTCAATATATGTATTTTTAAATATCAAAATATATAACAAGAGATATAGGATATTATTGACCTATACTAGGGATGAAAACTATTATAATTTATAATTGTTCTCAACTATACTTTAACTATTTTGTTTTCATAGCTGGAGAGTTCACTACAACCATTACTCTCAAACCCATAATCTAAACAAATAATTGGGTGGTTATACTTATTCATATTATCTTTATGTGTGTCTGATTTAAAGGGTTATATTAACCAATAAAATGTAGGTAACTGGGTTACGTCATGGAGACAAAAGTCAAGTATTGGGTTGTTCCTCCAGGAGAAAAAGGAATGTTTTACGGGTTATGCCTCCAAGTAAAAAAATGTTAGGATAGTTTGTTTTTAAGATGATATGGGGGGAAATGATTTATATTATATTCATTATAGAGGGTTTCATCACTCTCAGTTCGTGAGAGGTTTGAATAGTGGAGTATGATCATATATATATGAACCACTACAAAAAATATTCTATGATTATTTTCTTTTTATTTTCCAATACATTTACATTATAACTCTGATATAGACCTTAAATTCATTAATCCATTTTTAAATGACCAATTCACCACCTATTTTTTATTTTTTGATCTTTACTTGGGAACAATAGAAATTAAATACAATAAATTGGAAAAAATATTTCATATGCACATGTTCATATTATTTATTAATTTCCATTTCAATTTTTAATGACCATGATAATTGGGTAAGGGTTATTTTCAATGAATTATTTTATTATTGCTGTGTAATTATAATTTAACAAATCAAATTGATCTATTTTATATAATTTAATTGATATTATTTTATATATATGAGGATATATTATCCCTCATTTAATTGGAAATAGATTTTATATAAGATTAAGAACACATATTAGAAAAAATAGTATTTTACTACAAAATATTTTTCCTATATATTACATATTTTAATTTAATAGTTAATATTAACACATTTAGAAAGTAAATTATAGTATATAAAGATTAAATTATGTTTTATGACATAAATATTTGTTATGAATGGTTACCTTACATTTTTTAATAGAATATAAATTAATTTTAAAAAAATTAGTTACCAATGTAAAACCAAAAATGATAAAAGGATAAAATCTTGTTGTAAATACTTGAAAGATGATTAAAACATGTGTTAAAATGAGTGTTGAGGATTTATAGACCTTAAATCACTCAGATCATCATTATTTCAAACTTTTGATCCATTTACCCATGAATAGTGTTATCCATCACTGAAAAGTAATGGGTATTTTCATATGTTCAATTTTCTTAACTTATTAAAAGGGATCACCTCCATCAAATTTTTTCACCCATTTAAAACCATTATACCTAACAAAATACAACCATATTCTCTCATAAACCATCTCCCCATTTGCAATAATAATTTTTCCTTCTAAAATAGAAAATTAAGGATCCATAAAGCATTACCCAAGGAAGAACATCCAAAAAGAGATGTAATGTTCACAACCTTGATCTCTTATTTGTATTCTTATTCTACCACCTAAAACCATTTATAATCCATTAAAGTCTGATTGCATATATATTAATAATACAATAAAATGATATTATACTAAAATAATGTCCATTTTACACATTCCACCAACACCATTCAACAAATTAACATGTCTCCATGCATATATGAAGAATATCACCTCCATGAAAGACATGTTAAATTTTTCATAATGACCATTCATTGATGATAAAAAATATTTATTTAATGAAAAATTATAATCTTTCTAGAATTATTAACATTACTAAAAAATAATTATTTTTTAATACCCCCATCCTATGCAATGTAAAATGAAAGTGTCATAGGTGTGTATTTGTGGAATACCTCCTCCACGGAACGACATATTCCATTTTCCATTACCACCTAACACAGATGATTTTATATATATACCCTGACCCTAGTAGCCCATAGTTGATGGTTACTTTGTTACATTAGCATTATATATGAGGAATCACATCCAAAAGGACTGAATATTTTATTTGTTTTAGAAATAAAGATACATACTTGAACCATAAATTACAATTGAAAACATAAAATAAAAACATAGATAATCCTTTGAGAACAAAATTATTCTTATAGTATTTACCTTGAATATCAATCATATAAAAATTCTTTGAACCATAGGGAAAATATAACTTAATATTGGGGTAATATTAGATGCTCAGTAAGGGTATGTATACAATTCAAGCTATCATAAATAAGAATAAAAATCATGGAAAGGTAAATAAATGAAACATGTTTCATTTAATCAATAACATGATCATAATATTGTAGGAATAAAATATGATCAAACAATTCCATTTAAATATTCACATGAGCTTGAAAACATAACCATGGATATTCTACTAACAGAATAATCACATGTAAATCAATAACTAATCTCAAAATGATGAAATTCATAATTCAATACATCTGAAACATACCATATATGATTCATGATATGAATAAAATACTACCAAGTCTTCATGTCAAGAATCAAATAAATGGGTAAGTCCATGGAAGAAACCCAATCTAGTTTGTCTTATGGAACCTATTGATGCATCGAGGGGCTATAACAGGCCTCACCCATAACTTAATAAGTCCAATAAATTATTTATATGAAAGAGTTAACAAAAAAATCAACATAAACATTAATATTAATAACTAACATAAGAAATGTGAAAACATTTCCCAATCAATAAACCTAACCATAAACCTTCTACAGTAATATAGAAAATGGTATCAAAAAAGCACATCCACATTCAAACTTATCATACAAATTCAAAGAAAGACCAAAGATAATATCAATGCAATATATCTACATTTTATTATAACTAAAATAAATGGTTGATGTCATTAATGAATATAAATTCCATAAAAATATACTTAAATTTTTTTGAGTAAAATATCTTTTGAATTTTGAAAATCACATTCTATAAGAAAATAATCATAAAATAATATAAAAATATTTCCTTTGAAAATTATAAAATAAAAAATAAAACATTTAATTGGTCATATAGTCTAGAAATTTCTTTCATGTCATACATGTTAAAAGAAATATTCCTTTCACTTTTTCAGTAAAATCTAACCATGAATTGTGTAGTAAATAACATGAAAATTACATTCAATTTTTTTAAAAAAAATTAAACACTGGTAAAAATTACTAAACAATTTTTTGATAACTTTTTAAACCCTTTTGAAAACTTTTTTAGAAAACATGGACAAGGTATAGTAATATTCTTCTATAGATATTTAAATTTAAATTGTCTTGAATGAGATTTTTAAATAAACCCCTACCACTTTGTAATCAGTCTAATTGTAATCCTCATAAAATAATAATATTTAAAAAAACATTAAATATCATGATAATAAATAAATTATTAATATAACATATAAAATGGGATTTATATACACCTTATAAAATAATTTATCTATAGAACATAAAAATATTCCTCCATGAAAGGAAATTGAGATAATGTTCTTTATAGAGATCATATTATTGAAGTGAGCATTAATTAAGTGAAAATTGAGTTAAGAAATCCCTTAACATAGGTATGAAATTGGTCTTCAATTGTACTTAATGTCCTATATTATAAAATTAGATTCATTAAATACTTAATATATACCATTTTACATCTATATTTGATATATTATTTTTTTATAAAGTCCATTAATGGCTATTTTTATGAGTTATAAAGATAAATTTAATCGTTTTGGGAGGGTTTGTTTCATGGTTTCATGGTCGGTTAAATTTTGTATATATATGTATTTTTTTAATGGAAACAATTCTCAAAAGGTGAAATGAAATTGTATTAATGAACTTATAGAGTTTTAAATGGTCCCATATTTCTTTTATCTGACATGAGAATGATTTATTTTATAAAACATTAATGACCAATGTTTAGATTATTATAGAATTATTTCTGACCATCATGAACTAGTTTTTTTATTAATATTGGGTTTATATATTATTTCCAGAACATGAAATAAGTTACAATATAATTATTAAAATATTATTCATCAATAATTATAGTATTATGGTCATCCTTGAAGGTGGTAATGAAAAAAAACCAAATCATTATCCACAGAGATGGTTAACATCCATAATTTGGATAATGGTTTTATTTCATTGAATAAGAGAAGATGAGAAATGGGTTGGATATGAAATATTCAGTCAGAAACATAAAAATAAATTATATATTATAATAGAGTTATTATTCTTTTATAGATGAATTAGGTGAAAATAAAATAGAAGAAAAAAAATAAATTAAGGGAGGTTGTTTAAGAACATTACCTCTTGAATATCATGTTATTAAAACACCCCTTAAAAACATGTAATTGGTATTTGGGTGATAACAGTAGAAAATGGACATGGGGAGAGTGGCTAGGAGATTGTTTGGTAGATATTTCAAAATCTTCAAATCTTATTAGGAGAAAGTGGTTGTGAGGAGTTGTTTTTATAATTTAGGATGGGTGGTTTTAAATGATTAAATAATGGTTATTTTATATTCAAAGCCTATCACATTTTTGTGGAATTAATTCAAAATAATTTGGTTGATAATAAATGTTTTAAAGGATGTTTTAGGTCGAAAAAAAAATCAAACATACATTTAATGTTTTAGCTTTTAGGTATTTTAATATGTTACCTTTTAACATTAACTTGTTACATTATTTTTCCTATATTGTAGTAAATCTTTTTTTACCATGGTAAATTTTTTATGCATAAAAATAAAAATGACAATATAACCTAATTTATAACTCTTTATTATAAATATTTAATCCATTTACATGATTCAATTTATAAAATAGAAAATAATGAATTCTAAATATGTTATGCATATAACTCATAAAAATGATTTTTTAGGTTAAAATCATTGATTTCAAAATTGGTAATAATGTGTTTCTTAATGTAATAAATTATGTATTATGTGATAACATAAATACATTTTTATCAATAATAATGGTTGATAAATTTAAAATCCTGATAATTTAAATTTTCCTATCACGGGGTGTGATAAAAAATTGTTTTTTATGTTAAAAGTGAAGTAAATTGGTTAACCTAGGGTGTCTCTAGATAAGAACATAGAAAACTCATTTTTCTCACTTGAAATTTGAGAATGTAGTGTAGATTTTTTTATGTTATTTTATTTTAAAAATAAATATTGAAATTAAAATTAATTTTAAACACAAATTGATTAAGAGAGTAATGAGAATAGGGTTGGATCACTTTTTAAAATTTATTTTGGTCATAAAAATCATTTCCCCTCTCTTCATATAGAATTATATTTGAAATACAACTTGATCGAGGTGTCAATCACCCATGGTTGAAGGATGCAATGGAAACCACTATTTTGCCCATGAAAATCCATAAACCATTCCAAAAATAATAAGGAATGTCTCAATCAAATTATTTTTACCATTATAAATATAGAAACAAGGCACGTATTCCACAAAATATCCAATAATCATTAGACACACACCACTGAACACAAGCTGCTCAATCGAGATAAACTACACTAGGAAGGGAGAGTATGATGATCTTAAACCAAATATATAAATAATGAGTCAAACCAAATCCCAAAATATGACCTCATTAAGAGAAATGGTAACCAAAAATATATAAATAATTCAATAGAAAAAATAGTTTTAAATTATAGTAAGATAATCTGACATTACAAAATGAAAACTCCCCCTTCCCAAATCACTCAAGATTTTAACCCCTACATGTGAAGGGTAATAGTATAGAATGGGGAAGAAGTGAACATTATTAAAATAACAAAAGAGAAATTAGGAAATCTACAGCACTTAAGGGTTCCAATTCCCCATCGA
Organism: Viscum album; assembly: GCA_963277665.1. Classification (NCBI taxonomy): domain Eukaryota; kingdom Viridiplantae; phylum Streptophyta; class Magnoliopsida; order Santalales; family Viscaceae; genus Viscum; species Viscum album. Next base: position 1,258,645,432 of record OY728151.1, on the reverse strand, counting down.
ATCCCCTCATTCTCCTCTATAAACATCATTTAATGGAAGTGGACGCACATATTTATAGTGTTTTGAGGTGAAACTTTTTCCCTTCAGATTTTATCCACAAAAAGTCTGAGTTTATTTTGAATAATAAATTGAAAATTATTGGTAAATTTTCATTATAAAATCTGTATCTACATCTCATGGTTTTACTCTCTCAAAATCAAAGATTCTTTGTACAAGATTCAGAAACACTATTCTTGAATTACTAAATAAATCACATTCTATATGGTGAGACTCTTTAAATTCCTCTAGTTTGGTGAATTTAATGGCATCGTTAATGAATGATATTCCACATTAAATTTAATTCGAAAATTTGTATTGGATTCCTATTTCCAATCCATCTTTAATCGCCTTAATTATAGGTCTCTAGACCAAGATATTCCTCATTTACTAAGGTGGGGTCCATTTTGTTGGCCAAGAAAAGTATTCAAATTATTTAATTTTTTTGGGATTGTGGGTTCCAAATTTCCAATGTGTATAGAAGAGAAATTTTCATCCCATGAATAAAGCAATCCTGAAAAATGATTCACTCTAATTGGATCAATATTGTAAATTTTATTATCAAAATATAGATGTGATAGAAAATTGTTAAATTTCCACAATAAAGAAATTTAACATTTAAGAACACAAATCAAAAAATAATAAAATGATGGAAATAAGCTAAAATTGAATAATTATAAAGTACTAGTTATTTTAAACACAAGTGAAAAATAATGAAAATATTATCTTTATTGATTCCCCCGTACTTATAACTTGGACTCCTTGATATATAAGAATCAAAATCAAATCAAATAATATTAAAAGAACATACCCATGAGATCATCCAATTTTAAAACAAGAAACAAAAGATATCATACTTCTCAAAAACCATTATTTAATGTTCTACTTTCAGATAAGTAGATATATTTCTACTTCATTTCTCCTCCCATACATTTAAAACACCTACGTAGCATTAATTTTCCCTAAAACCACAAATGTCGATTTTCAATAAGGATTTTCTCATCCAAACCAATGAAAATGTCACCATTGGCTTGATAAATTCCTAGTTCTGTACCTGTTGTGAGTCAAAGACAAGTGTTTATCTAGATTGGGTTTTTTCATTGGATTTTGGTTAGTATGGTTTAGATGTCAGAAATCCTTATGTTGAAAAATGAGGTTTTGAAACTTTTTAAACAAAAAGTGTGTGATTCAAATTTTTAATCAAATATAGTCTCCTCCTCACTCTCCTTATCACAAATTTAACTCTAATAATATTTTAAAATATCATGGACATCCCACACCATCAAAATTGAAGCATTAAAATAACATTTATCTTATCCTTTATTTTTTGAAAGCTCTAGATATGAAAAAATCTATTTATCATTATAGATTTAAAAAGGAAAATCTTTCAAAAAAAATCATCATTAAAAACCCCATAAACATTTTAATTTCAACCCAAAGTATCACCAAATGAGGTATAACAACACAAGATAGCATCCTACATACCTAAGTTCAATGAGATCATGCAGTTTCACTTCAAGAGCAGGTTGAATTGGGAAAATTATCATATAATGTGGATAACCTGATAGTTGTTTCATGTAATCTAATGTATACAAGAGTTGAATATACATGTAACGATATAAAAAATAATATTCTCAAGAAAATGGTTCTTTAATACCAAATAAATGAATCAGTCATTTAAATCAAAACTACCTAAAACAATAATGTTTGACAAGAATAAATTAGCTTTTGGTTAAAGCAAGCACGAATTGTTTCTCGAAATAAATGAGGTTTATGTAAATAATATGAAACAAATGGTTCATAATTGTCATGGGAAAGTGATATTAAAGATAAATAAAGTGAGATGGGGAATGGTATTCAAAAATTATAGGAATTCTCATGAAATTTCCAAATATTTTAACTCTAAAGAAATTCATTTTCATTATTCATTTAAGCTCAGTTTTAGGGAATAAATTATTCCACTTATTAGAAGTGGTTTCAAAAGTGGAAATTATAATCATTTGATCTCAAAAATTTCAAAAACATGAAAAAAATGATAAATAAATAGAAAAAATTCCAAAAATACACTTTAATGAAACAAAAAAATGAATATCCTAAACTAAAAAGATTCCATCCCCCAAAATTAAATGATGAAATGTACAAAAGTAATTAAAGTGTATTTAACATGTATGCATATATTAAATTGAATCGTATAAGGCATGAAAGTGTAAAGGATAGGTACGACTTGATGGATTGTGTTGATAAATAGGTTGGAAAAGTGTGATCTCCTACAATTACTCTAATGGAATGGTCCCATGGAATTTCATCAGCCTGTTTTCATTAGAAAGGAATGGATCCTACTCTCCATCCTTCGCAATATACACAACATCGAATGTGTATACATGAATAACTATAAATGTGTCTTCCTATATGGAAAGAAGTTTACCTAGAATAAGCTAGAGTCTGAAGTTAAATAAAATAATTGGGTCTCTAGTATGGAATTATTTTATTTGGATTATCTTGTAATGAGCCACTATTGTTCCCACTTTGTAAATCCTAGAATTTTCAAAATCTACCATTCTAATTGTCTCTTGTCCGTGAAACTGCAATCTTCTCTCTTTCCTATAACTTTCAAGATCCAAATTCATTTATCACACATCCCAGAATGCCTTATGTTCCAATTCCACAAGTATATGACATATTTTACCAAACCTAATCATTTATAGACTCAATATAATTGAGGTTTTGTAGGAAACCTGTAATCCAATAATTTGGTTTCTATCCTTTGGATCTTATCCTTCCTTTTCAGTTTAAAAACCTTTTCTAAAATGCATTTGATTTCATTATTAGACACTTTATCTTGACCATTAGTCTATGGATGATAAGGACTTGATTTTTTATGATGTATCCCAAATTTCTTCACAAAATTCACCATTGTCTTTTTTTAAAAGTGATTCCCCTAATCACTGATGATGTCTCTAGAAAATCCAAACCTAAAAAAATTTATACCTGACAAAATCACCAACATATTTAGCATCGTTAGTCCTGGTGGACTTTTCTTCCACCCATTTTGATACGTAATAAGCTTTAAGTAAGATATAAGAATTCGTAAATTATATTGGGAAAGGTTTCAAAAACTAAATACCTCATTCTTAAAAAATTTCACAAAAATTACATGGATTTTAGGTAATTTTGTCTCTTTAAAATATTTCCATAAAACTGACATTTTTCACACTTTTTTAAAAATTTATTTTCATCTATAAAATGTTTTAGCCAATAAATTTTGGATTATAAAAACTTATTTTTACCCCTTGATATCAAAACTATCCTCCATATCAAAATTGTGACAAAAGTTAGAGAAATAATCAATTTCACTTTTAGGAAAACATCTTCTTATCACTTGTTCTCTGAAAAACGTCGAAAAAATAGATCACCTGATATGTAATATAAATATTCATATATCACATTTTTAATTTAGTTGTAATATAAATGATATGGGACCTAATATATTACAAGATAATTAACCATGTAAACAAACCAAGAAACTTCTCCTTCAATAAAATAAAATTTCTCTCCTATAAAGAGATCATTTAATGGTTCTTTGTCTATAATTTTAGCTTCATGGGTGTTGGGAAGTCTACTTAACTAATTATACACTTTGTTATTATCTTTCATTTTTGTATTAGATTTCTTTGTTGAACTCATGTAATAGTAACATTGATATTAGAAACCTCGGTTTATCTTTATCCTTCTTTATTAAGTACCTAAGAGATGCACGATTAGAAAGCACAGTGACATTACTTCCAAGAATATATGATACATATATTTCTAAAGAGATGAGACGTACTAAAAATATATTTTTATATGGTTTTGTAAATGAATTGGGCCATATATATGGTTCTTAATGAATTGACAATGACTTGTGGACTACCCTCAATTCACTAATATAGGATTGTACCAACCGCTTGGTTAGAAACATCACAAAGTAGATCGAATGCTTCTTCCCGATTTTTTGACTGCATCATAGGTGATGTAATCTATATCCTCTTCAATTCATCAAATGATTACTTAATTTTACTATGGAAATCCAAATCAGTATCTTCAAAAATTAATCTAGATAGAGGGGGGGGGGAAACTTACTAACATCATTGAAGGTTTTAAAAAACATTATCCATTTTCTTTGAAAAATGGTGAAAATAATTTCCAAAAACTATGAAATAATCAAATAAAAAATCCAACAAATTTTCAATGCAATAAAAAAATACATACTATGAACATTTAAAATGTACCAAGAGAATTAACTAATCCCAATGGAATCCTTTTATATGGAAACAATTTATGAAGAATCATGTAAAAGTACTATTTTATTGATCCTTAAGAGAAATAGGCACATAAAAATAACCTCAAAATCTATCAAAAAAGAACAAATGATTTCTACCTACCAATCACTCAAACATATAGTGAAACTATTCTGAATTCTCACACTGATTGATTCATTATTTTCATTTGTCACTATGTTTGGGCTAGTTTTTTTGTAATTACATGAGTGGGGTTAAAACATTTTGAATATGAAATGGGATAGATAATCCCAGATTCTAATATCCTCTCTATCTTCTTCTTCACAACCTCTATCAAGGAGAGATCCAACCTCCATTGGGGATATCTAAAAGGTTTGAATTCTCCCTTAATAAGAATTTTATGTGGGAACTTTTTTGGGTTTATTCCTACAATATCACTTATTCTCCACCTTATTTCTTGTAAATTCTCTCTCAAAATCTCAATCAAGGATTCTTCATGGGTTTTGGATGGATTATTACCAATTATCATGGGTGATTTCTCTCCCTCTATAAGGTATACATACTTCAAATTAGTGGGGAGTGGTTTTAATTCAAAATTAAGGATGGTCAAGGGACCAAATTAAACTGAGGTTCCACATATCCAAAGCATTGACCTTATATATAGAAAAAATCATATCATATTCTTTATCATTTAAAAAATAATTAAATAAATTAGATTTTACCTATTCTTCCAAATGAAATCAGAATTTCTAGAGTTTTGGAAATTTATTTAGTGATATTTTTAATGGTAAAATTATATTTTATGGCTATGATTTTATGGGAAAAAAATTATTATTCAATTAATTTAATACTAAATTCATGGGAGAGTTAAAAAGAGTGATTTATAATCCGATGCGTGCCTCAAGGATGCACAATTATTGAAGTGGGAAATATTGTCTCCAAACTCCCTGATGTGTGTCCCTTCATATTAATTGATGATTTTTTTGTCTTCATTTAGATCAATATCCCCAAAATGATGTGTGTGTGTGATGGGATCCTATATTCTACCATATTCAGCACATAGAAGTCATATATGAATAAGAGATCATTTACTTTCATAAGGATACCCTCTATAACACCTATTGGGAAAATTGATGTTCTATTTGCAAGATGGTCCCCCACTTGGGTTGGATTCAAGTCTCCCATCTGTAAAGAAGTGTAAAATGAGTGATTTAATACATTAATTTAATCACCAATATAAAATAAATCATTAGATAAATTTAAATAACTAATGGTACATGGAAAGGAAAACATACCTACATCTTTACATTTTGTAGAAAATAGTGGTGTGGTGAGTGATGAGTCACTTATTCACATTTTTATTCTATAATTACCTTGATGTATCCTTTTCTTGGTGAAAATATTCTTCAAAAATTTAGTATACTTTGGAATTTATTTTTGAGTTATTTAAGCTAGGGGAAATTAATTTCCATTTCAAGAAGGTGTCAAAAAATTCTTTTTGGAATTCTTATTCATATAATATATTTGATTATATAATCCTTGATGGAAATATTGGGGTAATACGTTATTCTCTATTTTTTTTCTTTGAAATTTTGTTTCCTGACTTTTCATCTCCATCATATCATTCCCCTCCACCTCTTTCTTTTCATGTTCATGGTGTATTTTCCTATAATTTTGAGAATTCCATTTTTAATTCTCCCTCAGCATAGGTGGTCTTGTTTTAGGTTCATGGGTTACTAGTGGTTGGAGTTCTTTTCCACATATTTTTATTATCATGATGAAATTTCCCTTTTGGTTTGGGGTTTTTTGGAAGTAATATTCCCTATATTTTTGTTTAAGAAGTCTTCAAGACTATCAAGATTAGAGGAAAAAAATTATAGTGCATTCCATCCCATCAAAGTCTTGTTTATGAAATTTTTTGCAATTCAAACTTGTGAACTGGTGGATTTTTCATAGGGTCTATAAAATGTTTTTGGTTAGTGGTATCCATTTTGGTTATAAGATTTCCTTTATTAAAAGTTGGTGGATATTGGAATTGTTTCTAGAATTATGGTTAGTTTTGGTACTCTTTTTGTATGGGGGACTAGCTTGATTCTGATGATTTCCAAATCCATATTGGACTTGGATTGTATCTCACAATCCTTGATTTTTTTTTGTAAATTTATCAGATAATGTAATACGATAAAACTTTCCATTCCTTATATTTCAGCACATTGGTCAATGAAATGATCAGATGACAAGCATAAACCACATACCTTAGCTGGTGCTTGTTGTTCACTCAATTGTTTAAAATCCATTAATATCACTAAACTGGTTAGCTTATAAATTTGATGGATGAGTATTTATTAACTCATGAATAACTCTTTTTTTAGTACCTATTATACCAATCTATTTCTAGTTCTATGAAATCTTCTCAATCAATACCTTGGCTTCTTCTGGTGAATTTTCTATCAATGTGCCTCCAGATAATGATTTAATAATTTTTCTATCATTTTCAAGTAATCCTTGATAAAAGAAGACCACAAATTGATGATCCTCAACTACCTGATGGGGGAAGCTAGAACATATCTTTTTAAATCATTCCCATTACTCGTAAAGGGTTTCTCCAGATGAATTTTTGGTTGAAATTGTTTTTTAATGGTTTTTCTACTGGTGGTATGGAAGAAATATTTAATGGAACATCAGACTATGTCATTAATATATGGAACATATCTTGGTTTTAGTCTATTAAAACATTCTTTGAAATCTCCTTCCAATGAAAATAGGAATGTATTACACTTTTTTTTCCTCATCTACACCTTAGGGTCAAAAATTAGATCATACAAACATGAACTCTTTATTATGTTTTTTTGAGTCTTCCCCTACACAGACATGGAATTTTTGAAGCAATTTCATCCTGTTAGGTTTTATCTAAAAATAATTTTTAAATTATAGTATGAAATATATATTTTTTTTATTAGGTAATTATGGTGTGAAAAAGGTCTCTAAGGGTTTAGTTCTAATTTTCATCAATGGTGATAGGTTCGGAGTGAACAACTGATGTTTCAAAAGAGTTTTCAATAGAAATTTCCACACATTCATATCTAAAATTAATTTTTCTAAGTATATTAAACAGGTTTCTTTCAATTTCATGATCTAGGGAGAAATGGATAGTGTTTTTCGATTTTTTCATGCAATATGAAAAATTATATTGATGAAACCACCTCCCTGGAAATGGTGCAAAGTTTTGATATGTTTCCATAATGGGGTGTGACAAAAACCATTATTCTCTAAGATATAAATATAATAAATTAGTTAGACAACGTTATCTATAGAGAGTATTACAAAATAATTATATCTATCACTTGAAATTAGAGAAATATATGGAGGTTGTTTTTGAAATTTTTTTATTTTAAAAAGAAAAAATGAAATTCAAATAAAGTTTGAACACACATTACTTAAAAGGGTGATTGGTCAAGGTAGAATGAAATTTTTCAATGACATCATTTTTTTTAAATAATTCCCCCTCTATTATTATTTAATTTCAAATGAAAGACTCCTCGCTCGAGTTTTCAATCACCTTTTGTTTAAGAAAGCAATGGAAACCACTCTCATATTCATGAAAACTCATAAACCATTCAGAAAAAACTAAGGAAAGTCCTTATATGGATTTTTTATCCTTATAAATATAGAAAACATCAACTTACTCTACACCTATTCCAATAATTTCAAGACACTCTCCCCCTAAGACAATCTATACAATCTAGACAAACTACACTCGGTGGAGGATGTTTAAATATCTTTAACCAAAGATATAAAAAATGAATGAAACAAATACACTAAATACGATCTCATTAATAGAATTAGGAACCATTGGAAATAAAAATCATATAATATAAAAATAGATTTAAATTATAGTATGAGACTCCAACATTACAAAATAAATACTACCACTTCCATAATCTCTCAATATTTTTACCTCATTATGTGAAAGGTAATCGAATTGAATAGGGATGAAGATGGAATTATGAAACTAATAAAAGTGAAAATAGAATATCTAAAGAACATATAAGTTCTTATTAACCATAATATACCTTATTTATCCTTCTTCATCACCTTTTAATAGAAGTGTATGCACATATTTTTAGGGTTGAGAGATGAAAAATGTTCCCCCCATATTCAGTACACCTAAATATTGAGTTTATTTGGCATAGTAAATGACAGATTTTTAAGAATTTTTCTTCATAAAGGTCGTATTTATCACTCTCTCTCTTTTACCTGATATTTTTAAATATCAAATTCATTGGATAAATGTGAAAAACATTATTCCCAAGTTATAAAATAATATTTTTATGTCTAAGGTGACTCTTAAAATTCCTCCACTTTGGAGAATTAAATGGATTTTTTAATGAGAAAAATTCCAAATTAAATTTAATTTAAAAATGAAACTCAGTTTATTATTTCCAATACATATATAATAACCTCATTTTCAGGTCCATAGGCTGAGATATACTCCATTTACTGAGGTGGAATCCATTATATCTTCCAGAAAAAGTATTCAAATTGATTGATTTTTTAAGTCCTATAATATTCAAATTTGTAATGGGTCCAGAATAAGAAGTTGTAAAAAAATTATTCATAATAAAATAATCACTCAAATTAAACAAAATTTTAAAATTTATGTCTAGAATATAGAAATTATAGAAAACTATGAAATTTCCAGAATTGAGCAATTTTCACATTTTAGCCCAAAACTCACCAAAAATGATAAAATTATAAAAATAATCTCAAATTGATTAATTTAAAGGGATTAAATAATTTAAAAACACATTATAAATAATGGAAATACTATCTCTAGAAATCATATAATAATTATTTCATAAGAGTTATGGTATTTTTTAAAAATAGTATTTTCACAATTGAACCAAAAAATCAACTTCTGACAAAGATACCAAAATATTATCCTAATATAATTTATATGTGATGAGTCCAAAAAATGATTTTTTTCAAAAAATTTTATTAAAGTTAAAAAAAATTAATTATTTTTATTTTCTCATCAAAACCAATAAACATATCATTTTGAAGAAAACATATATTTGATGAATAAAATGACTTTACTAAATATTATGTTTTCATTTCCTAATAAAAATTAACTATGTTTTGAATATTAAATTTATCTTTATTTCATCATATGGTTAATATTATTCACAACCACCAATTTTGTGGCTAGTTTATAACTGTTGTGTTAAAATAATAGTATTTTAGAGTTCATTTAACCTTAATGTTCTGTGAAACATAAGATATCGAACATAGTGTTCTCCAAGAATTTTTGGGTGTTACCCTTTAACAATGTTATTTATGTATAAAAACTATATTTATGACACTATTAATATTCATTAAGATAATATTATCGATTTCATCGGTGATTTTGACTATAAACTATCATAGTAAACTGAACTTCCAAAATTGAACATATCATGGAATTATTTTTAATTTGAGTCTATTTTTTGTAAAAACATAAGAAACTCTTTAAATTTACATCTAAATTAATAATAAAATACATACACCTAAATACTTTTATTGATTATTAAACAATTTTTGAAAACATTTTATAATGATCAATATACCATGGAAGTTTCATATAACTGACATAAGTTAAAACTATTTAATAAATAAATAACACATGGTAATTCATATACTTTATAAAAACAAATATGTATAAAAATGTTCTTATGAAATTTAATAATATTATTAATATTATTATTCAAGAAGTTATATAAACACCCAAAATGTATCAGAACCCATGGAAAGGGTTTTTTCATCTCAATTTTTCTTCATTGATATATGATTTATATTACCCATTTCTTGCCTTTTTGAGTGTATATATTGGAAATGAATTGATTTTTTCCTAATTTTTAATCAATTTGTCAGTTTACATTTTCATCTCAAAATATATCTTATATGATTTTTCGATCCAAAAGTTACCAATGGTGTAAGTGTTCTCGTTTCAACTTTTACTCCTGTAGACTTATTTAATATTATACAAAAAATATTATTTTATAGTGTACATAATAAATAACTTACCTATATTATAATTTTTAAAGTTTCATTAATTCAATTTGAATTTATTTTTTATTATCCCAGTTGTATATTCCTTATATTCAAAATTTAACAAAGCCATATGTGTGTCTCTTAAATAAATCCTTCTTCACTAAATTATAATTCTCCTTCTTGAAATTATTTTTTTCAAACATGGTTTCTTCCTCAATTTGATTTTATTTTTGTGTAATCTGTCTTAGCCTAAATTCAAAATTAATTTTCAATTAAAATATTTAACCTTGATGAATTTATTTATTAAAAATTATATTGTTATCGAGAATAATCATATTCCCCTTCGAAAATGGTTTTCCATCCTTGTCCATTTTTTCAATTCCTTCCAATATTGTCCTTCTTATTTGGGAACCAAATTTCTTATTATTTCATGTGGCCTTTATAAATCCATTATTCCACTTTAAAATAAAATTTTTTTATTGTTTTTATGATTTAGGTTTTCAACAAAGGTAATTTAAAGTATTTAAAAAATTCTTTTCATCAATGATCATTTTTTATTGTCCACTTAACATTTCTTATAAAAAAACTTTATGAATTTTTCAAGGAACCATTATTAAAGATTGTTTTTAAAAGTAAATATTATTATTGGTTTTACATCACCATTTTCAAAATTAATTTGAAATGTGACTCATGACAACCTATCTTTATGGAATTTTTGAAAATATTTTATAAAACCACTTTTTAAGTTTCACTTCATTTTTTCCAATTTATGTTAAAAGGGTTTTACCACCTTGGTAGTTATTTTACACGTATTTCCTTATAAATCACCTCATACTATTTTCTTTTTGAGGATTAATCTCCTAGAAAATCCTTTACTTCTTTTTTATTTCATAATCATCCACATTGTGTGGTCACGATTTTTCTTCCAATGTCATTCCTCATTAAATACCATATTTATCATTCCATTATTTGAATGGTATTCAACCTGAAACTCATACACTGATTTATTTAGGGAATGTATTGATTTAATTACATACCCATTACACTATATGTTGTTATAATTCAGGATGATTATCTATAAATATATTCCCTTTATTGAATGGGGAAATGTTGATAATTTGTATACAAGTTATTTTAGTAGGAAATTTTTTTCATTAATAAGGAATGTTGGTTATGTATTTTATAATTTATAAATTACATAATATTAAGAATTAATTGACCTTAATTAGTGATGAGTTTGGCCAAAAAATTCCCCTTGATTCATTAGTAGATATCGGGAGGCAAACTGTCCATGAGATTTTGTGTATAAAATCCTATTTATTTAGATGTCCTAGTTGTAGTGTTTATAGAAAGTAGATTTCTTGTCATAGGGCCTTGAAAGAATGTAATATCTCGGAATAATTCCTTGATTAATATAGAATTACTAATTCCATATCTATGAAATTAATTATTATTTTCCATGTGTTTCTTTATATTTTTAACTATATATTAGATTCAAGAACATGCGATCAATTATGTAGAATTATTTGATTATCATTTATTATCTACCATATTATTCAGAACATTTTAATTATATGATAACTTAAAGTATATGATTTTCCTTACCATGTATTTGAGATCCCTATATAATGTTTTAATTACTATATGTTATAAATGAAATTTTGACATGTGATATGTTTAGAATAATAGTATGTGTGAAGAATTTATAGAAGATGTTAATGACTTATTATGTATTAAATAATTTCTTTTTTTGTGCCAAAAATATCAATTTTTTATAAATACATGGGATTTATTGATTAATGATGTGTCATAACATTCAAAAATAATAAACATAACAAGCATTGGAAATTTATTTTTTGAAATATTCATTATAATTGATGTAATTATTTGATGATTATGTATGGGGTGTCATGGTTTTTAACAAAAATGTTTTGGAAACTAAACAGAAAACTAAGGAATCCCTTCAACTACCATGAACAGAAAATATCCTTGAGGATTATCCTCTACATCCATGACTCTCACCCAGAACTAAAGATCTCCACTACTGATTAAATGTGAAATATTCCCTTTACAAACATCCCAACCAACCAAACCTATGTTTCTACCAAAGTTAACATGTTATGGGTGAGTAGAGGACATTGTATGAAGAACTATAGGTAAAAAAACACTAGTTCAAAATTATATCAATAACCAAACAGCCAATCATTATAATAAACAATATAAAGATTATGGAAATAAATATACAAAAATCTATCTAAAATACTATAAAGAGTTAAAGAGGGATGCCAGTAATGAAAATCAAACTGGCCATCATATCCAAACCATTTCACAGCAAAAATCCAAGTCCCATAGGAAATTAACATCACCCCACAACTAATAAAAATACAATTTTCCCTATCAAATATTTCATTCCCATGTTAGGTTATTATAAACTCACCTGTGGAAGAAATTACTTCATGATTTCCCAATAATTCTATAGAAAATCTATTTCAGGTTTTTTACCTACAAAAAGAAACGTTATTCCATGTTCCATTTCCATAGTGGAACTCTATTTCTCATCCACATTAAAATTATTGTAAGATACCCACTCAAGTTGATCCTTCACTCCTACAGTTCTTTCATTCAACCCATCCATTCTTAACCACCTTTTCTAGGTCACCTATCCTTGTTGTATGAATACTAGAGGTTTTTATCACACTCTTTTAGACACACATTCATACTATATGAAACAAAAAAAATCAATATATGTCTCACTAAAACATAATGCATGCACTATAATACTCTCTTCCTCATGGCATGTAACATAGATATTTCCAAACATTTCCTAACATTCACACACTTGATTATAATTAAAAACTATTTTTAATGTTTCCTTAAATAATTAATACCTATATTTCACTTCATGTGATTAGAAAATAAATTTAGTTAAATAATAAAAAATGAAAAAAATAAAAAAAACTACTTTTTTGTTCATAAATCACTTTTGAAATACCCATTTCAAAAAAAACACTAAAATTCAACATTTTCATAAAAACCCTAGTTTTCCAAAACCCAAATTTTTCTCAACCCAATTTTACATAAAAACTATACTTTCAAGTATCCCATTAAATCACACAATTTATGAATATATCCAATTCAAATGTAGGTTTAAATCCATCTATATAGTTTTATAATTCCCAATAATTCCCCAATATCACGCTAATAATACCACAAACAAAGCTGCTAGTATCCCAATTCCAAATCAATGGAAACTATATTTTTTAATTTGATAACATAAATTCATAGTAAATAAGATCCATTATAGGATCCTAGAAATGGAATGATAAAAAATGAGTTCAAAAATCCAAATATGAGGTTTACCAATATATAATTATCATCTAATGATTCTATGATTAAAATCATTCAAAAAAATTGACAAATCACACAAATCAACTTTAGGACACATAAGGTTGAGGTAGTTTGAAAGGAAAAAAACAATCTCAAAATACCAATTTCCATAATTATTTACAAGGTAAAATAACCCTATTAAACTATGGTAGGACCCATCAAACTACAATAGTTGGTTGTTCAATTATCTAATAAATACTAGGCATGATCATTTAAAGTTCCATGGGAGAACATTGTACTGAAATGTTCCTCGCCATTTCAAAATCCCCTCATACATATCACCCTAATGTTTTTAACTAGGAAAGACCAAGGTACAACTTGAGGATCATGGTGGGATGCTCCCCCATCCCCAATTTCATAAGTGAACCTAGGAATCATAAGTTCAAGATCGTGGTGTGGTGTTATCTTTATTCCAAAATCCCCCTCTTTACACTACAATCACCTAGATATATCCTACACCCCTGAACCTAGATATTAATCATGGATTAAGAAAAACCATTTGCAGTCAAATCCATGCTTCATAGAAAAAGGGATAAATTGTAGTGAAACACATTATGGTGTAACAACCCACATCACAGTGTAAAATTGCTCAGATTCTCTTTAAAATATTACAAACACCCTCTTTTCCACTATAAGAACAAAAAAACAAGAAAAATGTTACCATGAATAAAAAATTGTCATTTAAGCATGAATATCCGGACAAAACCTAGAGGAAAAATACCCATACTCTACCCAAATTCCTAGGAGTTACAAATATGGTACTAAAGACATGCTCATTTACTGAAAAATAAAATTGGGAGATTTTTAAATTTTGATATTGTTTGAAATATTGTAAATATTCATAGAGAAATACACAAATATTTATATATTTTTCACAATGATAAGATGATGAAAAAAACATACAAACTAGTGTATATCAAAATGAAGAGTCTACTAAAACAAATATATTCAAATTTATATGGAACATTGTGTCTTAAATTAAAAAATATAGATAATTAATTCATTAATTTAATATATTATTTTACATATATAACTTTTGTTTAAATTATTTCAAGAAAATATAAGGCTCTTAAGTCATTTAAAAACTATCACTGAGATATTAAAAAATATTATATACCATCAAAATTTTTGATCCAAAAAATTGATTTAAATACAAAAATGGAGACCTTGAAGAATATATTTATAAGAATAAACTAAGGCAAAAATATATCAAACTATATAAACCTCAAAAATTTAGAGTATCAAAATAGAATAATTTTTTTTGTTAGATATGGGAAGCACCATTTTATAAAGCCATGGTAATTAAAAAATGAAATATAGGAAATAATCCACAATAGTGCCTATGTATATTGAAAATGGATGCTTAACCAATCCAATTTCTGTTAACATGACTAATAAAATATGTTTTAAGAAGATACTAAATTTTAAGAGTATGAGTTTCTTTAGTAACCCTTGATTTATTAAGATCAAATGATGTTAATTAGGAAAAATATATGAATAAGCTGATGAAGTTATTTTTTATTTTTTACACATAACTGAAGATGTTATAGGTAAAAAAATAAAAATTTTAAGAATAATTTTAAGATATTGGATTTTATTATCATGTTGGAAAATATAACTTAATCAAATAATTTAAAAATGATGATGATATTGAAAAGGATTATGGAGAAAAAATGATCAACAAGTTAAGACATCAATTTGAGTAGTTGTTTTGCATCATGTATAAGATGATTTTGAAATTTAAGATAATTTGGAAGTCCTAGAAAATCATGTTTCAATGTTATTATGACTTAGAAGACATGTAGAACCTAAAAATATATTAGATATTGTATAAAAAATTTCACACCCAAAACAAATGTGGATTTTATATTATACAAGCTTACATTCTCAAATTATAAAATGAACTAAAACCTACAACATATCATTATTTAATATAGGTAGATGCAATTATTGGTACTCTAACAAGTAAAATTCAGTCATTATTATAATGAAAGAAGTTTATTATGTTGTAGTATCATAATCCCAAATTAGAATGATTATGATGAAAAGGTTGTATAAATACATGAGAGTGGAAACCACATATTCATTTTTTATAGGGTGTTATAATCAAAGTGAAGTCAATATTTTAAATAATATAGTGAAAATTATCCAAACATGTTAACCTCAATTGTCACCTCATCAAGAAGAAAGTGGAGGGTTCGGATCTCAATATAGAGTATGTTTTCACAAATAAGTTTTTAAAAAATAACATTATATATACCTTTATTAAAGATAACTTCCTTCACTTTTCTATATTTTTATGTGTATATTATCATCTAAAATAATTATATGTACATGGTTTATATTTTTCATTTTTCAATCCTTCAAATTCATTGAAAAAGGGGGAGAATGTCGTAGGATTTTCCATAAAGGGGTAATTGTTTTTCATTATAGGAGAATAAAATGATGAACAAGAAGTTCAAAGAGAGTTTCATTGAGGGGGAGGCAATAGGATATATCAGTTTGAAAAAAATATTTTAAAGATCAATATATGTTACGTACAACTATAAAAAAAATGATTAAAGGCCCTTGGATAATATTTATTCGTTCATGGGGAAGATTATAGGGACCTCAGTGAGACTTAGATAACATATAATTGTTCTATTAATAAAGATTTGGGGTACACTCACTAATATTACTACTAAAAAAGGAGGTATTAGAAGTGGTGATTTTTTCTTCTCGAAGAATTTTAAATCACTACATATTTTGTGGTTGACAATCATTTAGCAACAATTATTTTTCAGAATATTTTTTTGTATGTCATTTTTTGAGAATTTAGCGGATATTTAGATTTTATTTAGTAGTGATTTTTTTTAAATATTAATCTAGAAATAAAATAGGTAAAATGAACCCAACAACTGCTAATATATCTAGAAAAAATTATGTTTAGTAGTGGTTAATATAAACCTTCACTTATTAAAATTTAAAAACATTATGGGTGGTTTATAAAAACCACTGCTAAATATTTTTCATAAAAAATAATTTTTCAAAAACTATTTAATGAAAAATATAAATTTAAAAACTCTAACAGGAAATAAAATAAAAATGTAAATTCATATTAAATCTTTCATAAATACATCATACATCTACAGACATATAAAAATACATCAACAGTCACTATAACCTCAGTCACCATACCCATGGTCACCTGATAACCTTAGTCAACCCATACCTCAATCATCAATAAATACATATAAAATATGTTCAAAAACAACCCATGGAAAATATACACCAATCCTATGGCCTTCTCTATATACATCGACCTCCACATCACCTTATATACCAGAAACGATCACATAATCTCCTAAACTGTAACAAAAAAAAGATAGAAATTAAAACTAAACATAATAAATCAAAATTAAAGTGGAATCATTGATAAAATTTGAACAAACCGCAAAACTAATAACCATCACTACTGACTTTTAAAGAATGTATTAGATTGGAATAGCCAACCTCTGGCCTACTTCCATAATCATTCACATATAATAAAAACAAAAACATTTTAGAAAACAATGGTAAAAGAAAAAAAGACACAAAACATATCCAAAATTTTATGCATAAAATTTATTATTTCTTAACCCAAAAAAATACATTTTAACAAAAAAACAAAAAAAATATCATGAAAAGCACTTTTAAAACATAAAATTAGAAATTTATGATATGATTCAACACATGAAATATAAAAGAAATAAGTATATAACAATCTAATTAATTTTCAAATAGATGTTCAGATTTCTTGAAATTTAAATAATAAACAAATTATAAATACATTGATATGAAAACATTTCCTATATTTCAAAAATACCTCACGTGTGGTTTTCCCAAGAATTCATGTTAATCTAAAGTTGTTTTCTTTGATTTTCACCATTATTCACATGCTTTAGTGTTTTAAAATGCCAAAACCCTATTTAGAGTAATCCTAGGAAAACCTTAACTCGGAATGTTGTTTCATTGGTTATTACACTTGAAAAGTAAATCAAATTTCATTTTTTTCTAAAGGTTTTGGTAAATTTGTAAACTACTTACCAAGTCATTTAGACCACCCCACTTGTTAGATTAATGCTTCATCAATATATAAATATCAAAAATAAGTCATTAGTGGTTTTCTAATGATTTCAGAATGAGGTTTAGTGGATTTTTACATTTCAGAAATAAATATATAGTAATTTCCCTATAATTTCATGCAAATCTGATATTGTTTTCTTAGTTTTAACACCCCCCCTGACACATATTCTGTAGTATTTGGTACCTTTTAAAACTATTTACTGGGTTATGTCGAACTCACCTGCATCATATTGATGTCTTTTCTATGCATACACTTCAAAAATAACTTAAAAGTTTTTTCCCATGATTTAATGTGAATTTAAGATTTTTCTACAGTTGTGATCGTTACAAAAATGTTTTATTTTTTAGAATACTAAAAATGTGTATATGGGTATTCTGGGATAACTGTATCATGGAATGATGTGATGATAGTTAAAACATTTCTAAAATAAATTTACTGCTGTTTTCATATGATTTCATGGAAATCTGATGCTATTTTCCTAGTTTTAACCCCATGTCATATGTTTTTAAAGGTTTATATACATTAAAAAACTATTTACTGAGCCATTATGACCACATTATACACTAGAATGATTTTTTTCTCTCTTTACATACAAAAAATAATTCAATAGTAGTTTTACATTGATTTCACATCAATATGAGGTCATTTGATGTGGTTTTGACCACTACATGCACGTTTATTGTTTTAAAAAATTAAAAATGTTCTTACAGGCATATCAGGAAAACCTTATCTCAAAATGTTGTGAAAATAGTTCCAAAATTTCAATAATAAATTTATGGTCATTTTACCCCAATTTCATGGAATTCCGACATCAATATTCTTAGATTTTGACCCCGTGACATATATTTTTGACAATATTGGTACCTTCAAAAATAGTTTATCGAGTCATTCCAATAACACTGGATGTTGTATTGATGTTTTTTCTATGAATACACATAAAAAATAACTAAATACTGAGTTTAACGTGATTTGATGTTAATATAAGGTTTTTTTCTATGGGTTTTTTCATTGTATGACCATTTTAGTGTTTTAAAAGGCTAAAATGTATTTATAGGAATCATAAGAAAATTATAATTCGGAATTACATGATATCATCTAATGTGTTTCAAAAATTAATATATTTTTTGTTTTCCATTAATTTCATGACAATATGATGTCATTTTCCTAGTTTGGTCCCCTAATACATGTTCTTAAAGCCTCTCGTACCTTTGAAAACTGTTTATCAAGCAATTATAACCACACAACATGTCATATTGACATGTTGTCTATACATAGTTGTAAAAAATAAATCAATGATGGTTTAACCATGATTTTATGTTAATATGATTTTTTTCTATGGTTTTTAAAATTACGTGAAAGCTTTAGTTTTTTAAAATACTAAAAATGCATTTACAGTCATTCCTATAAAAATGTGAATAAAAATGTTGTGTCTTCAGTTATTATATTGAAAAAATTAATATATATTCGTTTTCCTCTAATTTCATGGATATCATAATTATTTTTTCCTAGTGTTGACCCCTTGAAACACGTTTTTAAAGGCTTTAGTATCTTTAAAAAATTTTTACTAATTCAAAACTGAGAAAACAATATTTTATTGTTTTCAAACTTAAGGATAAGGATCCATAATTCATTTTTTGACATGTAGGTATCAATGACATGTCAATATGACACATTATTTGGTCGATATGACTCAAATTTCATGTTTTGAATATGAAAGTATCATTTTAGTTTTATTTATGGAAATTGTATAATTGTTTTGGTGAATGTGTGAATGATTTCTACAAATT
The DNA here is from genome assembly GCA_963277665.1 of Viscum album. Classification (NCBI taxonomy): domain Eukaryota; kingdom Viridiplantae; phylum Streptophyta; class Magnoliopsida; order Santalales; family Viscaceae; genus Viscum; species Viscum album. Next base: position 1,258,625,810 of record OY728151.1, on the reverse strand, counting down.
GGAATTTAACTTGGTAGGATATGTTATAGGGCTCATAATTTCCTTAGGTATTATGTTGGTTATCCATTGAAATACTGAAACTAAAGAATTTTCCATTGTCTACCACCAGAGATACTGTGTTTTCCCATAAGATTCATATTCATTAAATTTTTATTTCAACCTTCAAATTTCCCTTTTATATTTCTAATTAGTACCACCACCTAATCCCCCACTAGTTGTAGCAGTAAGTAATAAATGTGCTCTACCAAAGGTATCTAATAGAGTCCACCCATAACATATCCCTAAGACACACATAGGATTATCCTCCCCTAAACTATTCCAACTCCATCATTTTTGAAAACTGATGATGATTATGAAGGTTTATTATCCCATTTTTCATGAATTTTAATCCATTAATCAAAAACAATTATTAATGATATTTTAAATTATCTAAAATTCAAAATATGATCTAATTAAATATTTTATTATTACTATTTTTCATTATTTTATTACTATAAAAACATAATAATGAAAAATAAATTATAACAACAAAGAACACGTAATCCCAAATAATTGGGGCCATCAAGAAGGATAAAATTGTGCCAAATTGGAATCATTTAATCCATATAGGTGACCCAATTTAATTGGGTTTAATTATTTTTTGATTTTATTATTTATTTTTCATTATTATGTTTTTATATTCATGAAATAATATCAAATAGTAATTAAAAGTACTTACTCCAACATCTCTGGTAGGGTCATTTACAAAACACCCATCAAATTTCATATTAAGAATAAGCCACATATTTTTTTAGACAAGAGAGTGACCTAATTAATTAGACATTATAAAAAATATAAATAAGCTTGAAAAAATGTTGAATTAAAAGAAATTATATAAATAATAATTGATAAAATATAAATCAAAATTTTTCATTTTCTTGAAAAACTCTAAGATCCAGTAATATGAGGAAGGACTCGTTTATCATGATGTACTGTATTTTTTAGATAATTCCTTTAGAAAATATAAACATTATTAAAAAAATATAATTTTTTTTAGTTTATGTTATTAAGCCCCAATAAAATATGAAATTACCTCATGAGATGCATCTCAGTTAATATTGACAAACAACTTTCATTCTTCATTAGAAATTCCTTTAGCCACTTTCTTATACATATGTCATGATCTTTGAGATATATCATTAATCTTAATCCAAAATATCTATTTAAATAATGTCCTTTTATTATACAAATTATATCGATTCCATGGGCTTAAAACGAAGTTAGGGACATCAAAATGAAAGAACATCTAGAAATAAAAGACATAACACTTTATAAGTACGTTACAAAAATTTATTCATGTATTTTAAATTAGTTATAAATGAATTATAAATTAATATTATGTTTACTTGATTATCGAAGACCTCATTTTTACAGGAAGTGGGAATATTAAACAAATATTTATAATTAATGGGAAATATCACCGTCTCACAAACAAGGTTACTAATAATTTGTCCATAAATTCTGTAGAATCAGAGGTAGGCATCCTGAACTCATCAAATATATTTATAATCTTGAAGTACTTCAGGTCTCATACATCTATAATGATCATATTTATATCACTTCTAATGTTATCATTATATACCTGAAAAATATATTAATAATTTAACAAAATATATAGTATTTTTTATACTGATATAAATACTAGTAATAGAAATGCACCAATATCCCCTTGAGTAGGGGTTAAACAAATACTCCATCACCAGAGGTGAATCATATAGTGGGATACAAATAACTTCTATAGAAATAGCCAGCTCACAAGAAGTCTTGGGTAGAATAGAATCACCAAGATCTACTAAATTTTACGATAGTGGTGGTGTGTAGTGAGATTATTATTGGATAGGATCTTGATTTTTTTCAATAAAATTATATAAATTCAATTGGTTCAGAAATATTAAATGTATAAAAAATTTGCAAACTAAATGATATTTTTTAAAAAAATTGAACAATCTAATATGTACGAAACACGTATAAATTTTAAATTATAATGTAGTTTTGTCACCAATTTAGACATTCAATTATCTCTATCTTCATTGTATTCACTATTATCAACATCTATTGCACTGAGTTATTCGTTTTCACTATTACTTTCAAGTTCTATTATAACTATATTTCCAAGAAAAAAGTAGTTCAATGTTTTTTGGTTGAGGAGGTCCACTTTCTCAATGTACAAATTGATCTTTATCGCCCATATCATCTAAGTATCTCAACCATACGTGTACAAAAACACTCCAAACATCATGTATTTCATCATACACATAATAAAAATTCTTTAACGGTGAGGTCAGGATATATTGATCGTGCTTTTCATGCTCATTAGAATGTATCAAGAATGATAAGTTGACATAAGTATAATGTAATGAATCTTTCATTATACCACTATCAATGTTGACCAAACTTCATTTTAATAAGATAACTAAAAATTTACCATGATATTTTAATTCAATTATATAATTTTACTTTTCATAGTATCCCAAATATGAAAGTGTAAATAAACCTTTTGTGTTTTCAAGTATACTTCCTAATAAATTATGATAAACTGGAAGCCATAAATATTATAGGCATAAAATCTCTTCACCTTCCTTAGAGTAACTTGAGCCAAAAAACATTAAATCATCTGATATTTCATCACAATGATAAAAATTATTTATTTAGGTAAGAATATATTGGTTGTTAATTTTAATATATAAAAAATAACTACATATCAATGATATGAATATTACTATATACTTACATGATGGGAAAACAGTATGAAAATATCTATATTAATAACTTTTATTAATTCCATCTAATTTTGATATAGACCCCTTAGCCACATATTTTTTTGCAACTAAAATTATTAAATAAATGGACATTCAGTGATACTATTGAGTATCACATATCTCTATGCTTGTAGCAACTCTAATTTAGTTAGTGTAAAATTTTTTCACTTTGTAATTGGTCATCCATTTTTTAGACATAGTGGTGACTGTTTTATAGAATGAGAATTATTGGATTTGTCATCAACACATCTGACATGATTGAATCTAGTGTCAATCCCATCTAAATACCTAGAATATATGGTCATTCACTCTTTATATATGTAGCCTTTAGCAATAGATCCTTCTGGTTGAGATTTATTCTTCAAATATGATTTTAAATGTCCTAAATACCTTATGAAAAAAATAATAAACATATTAAAAAATCAATGATTTTATAAAATTGTATTTACAAATGAAAATAAAAATAATATCAATGTACCTCCCAATTGGATACATCCATCAATTGTGTTCCAGTTTACCAAGTTTTGTTTCTTCAACTTAATGAATAATATAGAGAATCATGATTGTGAATAATTAAGGGGTCAATAACATATCCAAATGAAAGTGTCAAAAAACATATTTCATTATATTTAATTATTTATGTATAAACCTAAATTTATGATAATCGTTAAGAAATTCACGATGAAACATGAAACACCATTTTCGACAATGAGGTAATCAGAGAGGTTCAAAATCAAAATTAAAAAACAAACAAGCCAAATTTATATGAGTGCTCCACCCAGATAAGTTTCCTAGTCTATGAATGTCACAAATTTTCCACATTAAAGAATCATGAATTTTGAATAGTTTTATCATTGATGAATCATATGTTTCTACACCATCATCCAATAATTCTCATAATTATAAGACTAGAGGTTGAATGGATACTTTAAAGTCATTTTTAAGAATTTTTTTCCAGGAAAAATCCTTGAAATAATGAAATAAATATTATTTATACACATCCATAGAGGTATATTATAGGGGACTAAAACAAAAGGACAAATTATATAACTAGTGCACAAAGTACCAAATTGGTTAGAACCATCAAAACCCAATCTCAAATGTGCATTCCTAGGTTTCGAAGAAAAATATGGATATATTGAATAAAACACCTTCCATGGTTTTGAATATTTTTTATGTCTCATCAACCTATCATTGTTACTATACTTAGCATGCCACTTCATGTCGTATGCAGCCTCGGACGACATGAATAATCTCTAAAAGTATTTTTCAGAGGAAATTAACCCAATAACATTATTGGAGTTTTCTTCTTTTGTTTATTCCAAGGGTTAAATTGATTTATAATCCCATTTTTGTTCCTTTAATTCCATCTACTTAATCTTCTGCATTCTTACTTATCAAACCCTTCTCCCCAATATAGCATGAAATCATTAGGGCATACATGTACCTTTGTGCCATCAAGTACATGTTTTTTTATAATTTTTATCATCACATAGAATGATGTTGGGATCTTATCTTCTCTAAATGAATCATGATGGAATTCTAAAATAATATACATTTCTTTTTTAGGAAATATTTAGAGAAACTTCATATGATACAACTAAAGTAAAAAATTCAACTCCAAATACTTGGTACACCATTGATAAAGTTCATGTTGTATGTCTTTAAGTAATTTATAAAACTCATTTTTTTGTCACAGAAGTTCAAAGAAAAATCTACCTGATCCAGATCAAATGATGGTTTTATTGATCTGTTAAAATCATTTACATCATATCTCTCATATCCAAATGTGTAATTGATAATATTTAGAACTAACATATCATATTGTGGATTAATTTGTGTTTCATTGACATTATTTTCATGGTTTTTATTTTCAATAGCATTTGATTCCCCATTCCATATCCAACATACATATCTAGTAGTAACCTGTTTTAATATCAAATGATCACATACTTCATTTTTATTTAACCATCGGTTGAATTTATAATCATGAGAAAAAATTGTATTCTAACATCCACTAAATGGTTTGAATTTCATAATCCAAAAATTTTCCAAAACCCTTAGCTTATCAAGGTGTGTTTGTAGGAAAATTAATCTTTATTTTATCCATAGGTATTAGATTTTCACACTTATAACTATAAATTCAGATATAAATTTTTAGTAAAACAAGTAAGATCAAAATTAAGCATCACCCAACTTCATCATTAACTAGGGTAGGGCCTTGATTCGACATAACAAAAATTCCACATTAAAATGATTAAATGAAATATTAAAAATATAAACAATATAAATGAATAAATATTTCCCCTCACAATAATATAGTCAGATATTGTGTAATATATTCATTAAGAGAGTGACATAGGAAACTATGATGTGAAGTATACTATTATCAGTCCACCATAACATAAGAATATAATTCTTCTATTAAAATATATCTTAATTGTATACTTTTAATATATTATTATTATTATTTTATGTTACAATAACATTATTTTATATTTATCTAGATTTTTCTTCGAAAATTATGAAAATAAAGATTTTTTATTTCTCAAAACAAGAACATGGCAAGATGATATCTGGTGACATTGTCTCTTTTGGTATAGCTCTCAATTCTTGGATTCATGAAATATGAAATATATTCATGGTAAAGATGAATTCATTGAAAACCATTCTATAAAACTACATCAACCTTAACAAGTATTTAAAAAAAGATTTCTCATAAAAAGTATAATTAAAGTTATATTTAACCTTGACATTAAAATTTCAAATGTATGTTTTTTGGATTACACTACTATAAAATAGGAATTCAATAGAGTTGGTTGTTATCAAAGCTAGAAAAATTTACTAATAAGGGTGCCCTTTATATGTTCTAAAACGCATGCTGACAAAGAGTCCCTTTTAGCTATTATTTTTTAGCACTGATAAAAGGAACCCTTATCAGCACATTATTTTGACTACTGTTAAATGGTACCCTTTATGAGCAATTTATTTTTAGTTCCCATAAAGGGTTCCTTTGTCTACTCTTTTTTAGCACTGATAAAGGTCTGAATAAAATGAAATAAGTAAATAAATAAATTTTGAAAATTATTTTATTAATAAAATATCAAAAATATTTTTAATTAAATTATTATTAATAAAAAAAGATAAAATTGATTATACTATATATAAATTATAAATACTAATAAATAGTACATATTAAATATATAGATATTTTTAAAATGAAATTTAAAAAAATAAAAAATAAAAATATGTAAATTGAGAAAAAATATTAAAAATTTTATTAATTGAATAATTTTTGATGATGTTAATAAATAGTATATATTAAATATATATATATATATATATGAATGTATATAAATATGATTTATATAGTATATAATACTTATGTTTTACATTAAATGGTAATATATTTATTGAATAATGGTTTAGAATTTAAAATTAATATGAATTAAAAATTCTGACTAATTGCATTGAGTAATGGATATAATTGATTGTTGTTTTATTTTTCAATTTAACATAGATCAAACATGTGTTATATTGATTTCACATATTTTTAATTAATGATTTTTTATTTAAAACAAACACACACACACAAATATTTTGGGAATTTAATCAATTTCAATTATTTATTTTATATTTTTTTTTATGTCTTGATATATTAAATATTAATCTTTATTTAAATATATGGCCATATTTTCTAAATAATTTATATTTATTTAATACAACCTGTCCATTTTTTTAATTTTGTAAATGTGTAAAAAAATTTAATCATTCAATTGCACTCTTTTTTAACATGCATGAACATGAGATTAAATATTCATAAATATTTTTAAAAAAATTTACACAAAATATTTACAAATAAATATATTTATAAATGTATATTTAATGTTTTTATAGATTTAAAAATATATAATTATATATAAATAAAAATTATTTATTAAAAAAGTATTTATATAATTATAAACAAATAATAATATTTATTTAGATAATTATATATTGAAAATAAATTTATATTAATAAAGAATATATTTTCTATATTTATATTTATGTAAATTTATTAAAAATATATATATAATTATATTAATATTTATAATGATATAAATCTTATTTCTTTAAAAAGTATTTATATATATATAACTAAATAATTATATATTTAAATAATTATAAAATTATTATAAATATATTTATATAAATAATGCATTTACTGTATTTATATTTATTTGTATTTATTAAAAATTTATATAATTGTTTAAATATATTTATAATATTTTTTATCTATGATTATAATTATAAATCCACTGTCCATGCTTAAGAAACAAGCGCTGATAAAAGAAATATTTATCAACACTTTTTTTGTACTCATAGAGATGTTTCTTATTATCACTAATTAGTGCTTTTTGGAAGCACTGATAAATGTGTCCGAATTTATGTAAATAACCCAAAACAATCATGAACTTATCATAATATCTGAAGCATTCCGTGGAATCCCCACTCTACCAATGCTCCTCCCAGATGAATCGAATCTCAAATCATGACTTGAATCAAGGCTCAAATCCAAGGGTTGAATGAAAGTATGGCCTGAACGTTTTCAAGGATTTTTATATCTCTACTTTCTCTTAGATAATTCAAAGCTTCAACCCAAGGTATATTATTTCATCCACCTACTCATCACTCATTGAATACTTGTTTAGTGATATATATTTTTGGTTTTTTATCTTCTTTATTTCTTTACCATCGGCATATCCCTATGGTCTAAAATTTTTATTGGGGATGTTTGGTTGAATGGAGATTGGGATATGATTCCTTTCACACCCCACCCTCACTGCTTGCTGATTCTGAGCAACCAACCCACCCCTAATGCCATTGACGCCTACTTCATGATATCTGTAACACCCTTACCCCTACATCTATGATCTAGTTTATTAATTAAATATATTGCCATGATTAAAATAAATTTTTACCCGTAAGGAATTTATATTTTAGTAGTTTCGTAAAAATAGATACAAATATAACTTCAACATTACAGCTTGAAACAAAATACAATATAGAAATTTCTTTGAAAAAATCCACAACTCCAAGGTTATCCAATCATTCCATTTATAATATACCTCTTCATTTCCTGGGAAAATGAAACATAAGAAATGGGTGAACTAAAATAATAAGTAATGGAAAGCAATACAGTTTAATATATCAAAAACATAAACATTAGGCATGGTGAATAACTAAAAAAAATACCATTAAAGATAAACTAGAACACATTATTGAAGGAATAAGATATGAATAAAGAATTCCATAATAAAGAATAATCAGGGTTAATCTACTAGTTGAATAACATCGTGAACTTTCATTTAGTAGTTTCATAATGTGGGAATTTTTAATGCCATACATAATAACCATACTATTAAGACCTCATTCCAAAACCATAAATAACCATTTTTTCAAGGCCTCGTACCAAGATTATAGTTTGTCTCAAGAGACCTATCGATGCTTCGAGGGGATATATTGGGACCCACCCTTCACTTATTAAGTCCAATGGATTCCTTATATGAATGCGGATAAACGTAAACAACATATACATTCATACTGAAACTGATATATTAAATGTAAATAAATTTCCCCAAACATTAAGCATAAACACTAACCTTTCATAGTAAATTGGTGAATGGTTTTAAGATATAACTTCCATAGAAAAACTAATTATAAACCCATAATTTAAATTTTATATATGATATAATAAAATATTATTTCCAATAAAACATAATAATCAAAAATAGTGTTGAAATAGATGAAGATACTCTTATAAAATCATAGAATAATTTTTGAGATAAATACTCTTTTAATTTGAAAAGAATAGTTCATTTGGAAAATCCTTTTTATAAAACCATAAGTGACGTAAGATATTATTTCGAAAATAAAATTTTTTATTTTATAAATATAATTTTTTTCTAAAAATAGATTATACAGTTCCCTTAAAAATATATGTGAATTTGAGAAATTCCTTTGAATCAGATTTGTATTTTTGGATGAATTTATTAAATATCCTTTTGAAACATATATCTCCACATAAATGAAAGTAGGATTTTTGTTGGAACACATATATAGAAAATTCACACATAATTTATGAGTATTAAATATGAATAAATAATAATTTAATATTGGTAAGTAGAGAATAAGTGTAATGTCTCGGATTTTCCATGGATTATTTTTAAATATTATATGGAATTATTTCGAGACCGAGCAAGAAGACGGAACATCATTCCGAGGACTAGTGAGCCCGGAATGGTGCTTTGAACTTTTTTTATGTTAAGTGAGTTGGCACTTGTGCATGGTTGTTGCAGTTTCCGAACGGATGCCCGGATTAAAAATCTGAGGGCACCGCTACATCCGGGACGACGACTTTACCTAAGAACGAGCCTAACCTCGACTGACACGGGTCGAGGGAAAAAGTTAATTTTTGTACGTTTTAAGTAAAATAAAATAAAATAAATTCACAATGTTTATTTTATTTATTTTTAGAAATATTCGCTGCAGCGCAGCGACGGGGAAAACGAAGTTGAAGGATCTTGACAATGACGGCAGCGTGACCCTTTTGTTAACAATCGATCCTTTCTTAAAGGTAGGGGTTGTTATTTTATTCTATTTCCCCCATTTTTAAATATAAACGATGAACACAGATCAACCACAAACATGTGGATCCGCAGATTCATGCATTCTTGTGGGAGGGATTTTATTTGGGATGATTATGGGGAAATTAATCCACAGTGATCATTGTTGTTTATTTTTGCTCTGTTTAAGCCTGTAAACTAGAGTTGATCAACGCCATGATGAATGACGGCAGCGTGACCCTTTTGTTAACAATCTATCCTTTCTTAAAGGTAGGGGTTGTTATTTTATTCTATTTCCCCCATTTTTAAATATAAACGATGAACACAGATCAACCACAAACATGTGGATCCGCAGATTCATGCATTCTTGTGGGAGGGATTTTATTTGGGATGATTATGGGGAAATTAATCCACAGTGATCATTGTTGTTTATTTTTGCTCTGTTTAAGCCTGTAAACTAGAGTTGATCAACGCCGTGATGAATGACGGCAGAGTTTTGTTCCTCAAATTTGTTCTATTGGATTTCTTCCCTTTTATTTCATGCGTTCTTCGCATTCGTCGTGAAGCAATGAACAATGGATCGTTTTGCATCCACTTTGGACGCAACGATCCCAAATTGAAGAATCAACACCACGACGACCTTGCGGAGTTGCGACAACAATGGCGGATGACGAATCGGACCAAATTAGAAAGGGTCGTTCTTCAAGAATTCTTCACGCGGGAAAAAAACATGTTTTTGGGGTCGATCGGAGGTCCGGAAAAACTGGAAGAAGCTTCGCGGCATCGGGGTGACCAAAACCTTGGAGTTTCATGGTGATCAGATAGTCGGATCGACGATTGGGGAAGCATGGGAGGCGTTCTAGTGAAGAGCATCGTTTCTGGAAATTTCCAGAATACACGACATGTACTTTAGAAGAACATTCCATGTAGTACAGGAAGCAGCGGCTAGGGTTTTAGGGGACAAAGAGGAATCACACTGTGTGTGCCCCTAGTCACAGGGCGTGTTAGACTTTCCCCGAAATTCGGCCTGTAATTGGGAAGTTCATGAATACATGATTATCTACATGGCTTCTGAACATGGCGTGTACAGCCTGGTAGAGATGGCAACGCGGAACTCAGCATGTATCCAGGTGGTACACAGACACGGGATGGAGTACACGACCATGTACTCCATCACACGGCCAGGCGAGACCAGTGACGTGGGTCACCCTGTGTACCAATTATATGGGTTGTTGTACATGGGTTGATGACCATGTACAGGCACATGGACAGTGTACATGGAGCCAACCCCAGTCACTCTGACATGGAGTTTACATCGTACTATATGCCGTGTACTCAGTTTTTCTACACGACCAACCTCACGACATGGGCGGTTGTACACGGGCAGTACCCAGGGTCAGACTACACGGCATGTAACTTTTCTACACACCTTGTGCTTTTTGGAAAGCGGCATGGTCCTCTTTTTCAATGCATCTTGGACATCTTCTGTTTGGGTTATTTCCCCTTCTTCGCATTCCCCTGAAGGTCAGGCATCATTTCCTTTTACAGGAGTATGATCCCTTCAGCAGGACTTTCTGTGGTAGAGTCAGGCATCCATCTGAGATGCCCAGATCGAGATCCTCTATCCATTCTTGATCCTAGTTAGAGTTCGGCATCAATGTGACCAAATCCACTGGGCATCGATCCTCTACCTAGCAGGTGAATTACATATGAGTTGCGGTATCCTTCATGGCCCTAGAAGTGATCCTCATCTGGGTATTGTGATATTTCCCACTCAAGAGTGTGTCTCCCGTAATGAGTGAATCTATCTACCGTAACCTTATCAATTAGGAATGTGTCTCCCGTAATTAGTGTAACTACCTCTCGTGACACTTCCTGATGAATGGTACTTGTCGGACGGACGTCATCAAAGCTATAAGACTCGTGGAGTGTGTTCTACCAGAATGAGTGCTTCGTGGAATCTTCGAACTAAATCCCTAGCTGGGGGTATGCGGTCATGTGACTTGTCTCTAGACTATGAGTCTGGGTTTTCAATATATTTGGTTTGTGATATATGTTCTGTAGACATATACTATGCATAGCTGATAGTACCTTTACTTTTTGTACTGTTTTGTGGTTTTCTAGGTCCTCTACTGAGTATTGTTATACTCACCCATGCATGGGCTTTTCTCGCACGTGTCATGTCTTGTGAAGACGAGGATCCTTTTTATGGATTCCATGGAGGACCAAGACAGGATTGAGATTTCTGGGTTCCCTACATGCCGAGGCGTTCCTATGGCTACGAGCAGCAATCCCAGTACCTTTTGTGTTTACAGGTTAGACTTTGCAGTTTTTAGACTTTTGTTTTGGTGGCATTTTATTTTGGACCAGTTTAATTTTAGTACATTACCTTCTGTCATACTCTATTCATGGGGTTTAGTTGTATTGATGCATCTTTTTGTTCCTTAGTGTTTTTACATTTCATCATTTGTGGGCATGGAGTTGTGTGTGTGTGTACAAGTACTTAGGCAATGCCTCCCATGATTAGTAATATGCCTACTTGGTGCAATTCACCACCCCCTGACCTATTGGAGGCGGGCTTGGGGAGTCATGGTGTGGGCCCCACTGGGATGGGTTATGACAGAGTGGTATCAAAGGTGGTCGGTTATACCTTAGTACCAAGAGTCTGTGAGTTTTGGGCAATGGTGTTAGGTGTTTCGAGCTCGTCTTTCAGGCCAGAGACTCGAGTATTGGTGCGGCAACCAAGGTATCCATACACTAGGACTCTGATAACCTGCTTTTCAACTCAGTTTCTGCAAGCACTGGTCTCAGGGGCAATAAAAGAAAGTTACATGCATCATATAGGAATGGGTTATGTTTTCCATGTCCTTTTTGTTAGCTATCCATATATACTCATTGACCATAGTACATCTTGTTTCATTACAGGATGCCTCTTCTACGCATACCCGCTAGGATTCAGTAGCATGATCACGAGGACGACACCCTCAGTGATGAGGATTCGATACAGGGACCACTTCCCCAGGCGTTTCCACCAGGTGGTACGCCAGATATGCCGCCACCAGTGGAGCATCCCGTGGTACCTGTGGTACCGACCGATAAGGAGCACAGGCTGAGCGCGCTCCATGAGTTCTAGAGACAGAGGCCACTCAGGTTCCGAGGCGAGCCTGATCCTCAGGCAGCTGAGGACCGGCTTGAGGTGGTAACCATAGTTTTCCGTCTAGTGCAGACACCAGCAGACAAAATGGTGATCCTAGGAGCGAGCCTTCTTCCGGATTCGGTAGGACGATGGCGGATTCTGACCACATAGACTCATGAAGATGAGACTCTTTCATGGGCGGAGTTTGAGCGACTCTTCAGGGAGGAGTTCTCTCCGGTTACGCTGAGAGCTATGTGCATCCAGGAGCTTCTTCAGCTCTAACAGTGCAGTATGACAGTATCTGACTATTCATCGAGGCTCACCAACCTCACCCGGTACTCGATGGATATGGTCAGGGATCACTACTTCAAAGCTCGGACCTTTGAGCGAGGTCTATGACGAGACATCCGAGCTAGTTCCATGCCTCTATGAATTTAAACTTATGATGGAGTGCTTGAGCGGGCCTTGGTGAACGAGAGCTTATTGGCAGAGCAGAGATAGCCAACGGTAGTCAGCAGCAGGTAGACAGGTTCGGAGACCCCGACAGCAGGGAGCCGATGTCAGGCATAGGGATCTGGATGTAGGAGGTGTCATATGAGGAACCAGAATAGAGGATTGATAGTCCATGTCTCTCAAGCTGGATCGAGTCAGCCTAGGGAGAAGCGATGTTATGCATGCGACGGTAGGGGAAATATCGCTAGAGATTGACCGACTCGTCAAGCTGCTTATAAGGAAGCGGTGGATGGGCCACCGAGGCAGAGACAAAGAGTGGAGCATAGAGACCCGCCAGGTGGCAGACAGGGTAGAGGAGCAGGGAGAGCTGCAGTTGGTGGCAGACGCTTTGACTTACTTCCACCACCACCCCCAGGTGGTCCCCACCAGGCTCAGAGAGCTGGGGGATAGGGATGGGGACAACTGCATGCGGTCGAGACATACGACCCAGGGGCTCATGAGATGATTAAAGGAATGATCTGTGTCTTTTCTACCTTAGTTTTCATACTTATAGACATAGGTGCTAGTCATTCCTTCACATCCATGTGACTTGTACAAAAGCTCGAGATTCCGGTAGAACCCTTGACTCGATCCATATGCTTGGAGACACCTACGGGAGGAGACTCGATGATCACACAACTTTGCAGATAGAGTGGTCTTACCCTTGGAGGTGAGAGTTTCGGTTGGAACTTCTTGGTGGTAGCATCGAGGCCTTACGACATCATTCTCAGTATGGATTGGTTATCTTCATTACATGCCCAGATTGACTATTTTAGGCGAAGAGTGTGGTGTGTCTACCGTGATGGAACGAGGTTTTCCTTTGTCAGAGAAAGGGAAACCCAGGCGGCGCAGAATGGGCTTATGAATAGGACGGTGTAGCCAATCACTCATGAGTTGGATAGACTTTACCTTGGAGTAGTAGATGTTGTGAGTTCCCAGTTCCCAATAGTGGTACCGGAGTATGAGGACTTCTTTCCTGAAGATGTTCCAGGATTACCCCCCCCCCCCCCCCGCTGAGAAATCGACTTCTTTATCCACTTACACCCCAGGACGGCACCGATTTCCTCATCAGCATATCATATGGCTCTCGTAGAGCTTCGTGAGCTGAGGGTGTAGTTGGAGGATTTGTAGAGAAATTGTTTCATGAGACCCAGCATTTCACCCTGGGCGGCCCCAATCTTGTTTGCCAAGAAGGCATATGGGAGTCTAAGGTTGTGCGTGGATTACCGGCCCCTGAACCAGGTGATGGTGAAGAACAAGTATCCACCGCCAAGGATCGATGACCTCTTCGATCAACTAAGAGGGGTACAGTTGATCTCGAAGGTTCACCTTCGATCGGGGTATCACCAATTATGAGTACGGGATGAGGATATACTGAAGATGGATTTCAGATGCCGCTATGTCACTATGAGTACCTGGTGATGCCTTTAGGCGTGATGAAATCCCCTGCAGTGTTCAGGGGACTGATGAACCGGATCTTCCAACCATAATTGGATCGGTTCATAGTGGTATTTATTGACGACATCCTTGTGTACTTGGCGTCAAAGGAGGAGCACGCAAGACACCTACGGATTGTTTTAGACTTACTTCAGGAGCACCAGATTTATGGGAAGCTCTCAAAGTGCCAGTTCTAGATTCAGGAGGTCCACTTTATGGGACATGTCATCTCAGCAAATGGAGTAGCTGTAGACCCAGCCAAGGTGGAGGCTGTGTTAGCATGGGAGCCACCTCGGAGTGTGAAGGAGGTTCAGAGTTTCCTTGTGTTGGCAGGATATTACCGGAGATTCATTCCATATTTCTCCCGGATATCAGAACCAATGAAAGCCTTGACAAGGAAGGGGAAACCCTTCATGTGGATGGAGAAGTTCCAGTAGGATTTTGAGAAGTTGAGACAGAGTTTGACGAGCACCCCTGTCTTGAGATTGCTAGAGGAGGGTGTCGAGAACATATTTTTCTCTGACGCATCAGAGACCGGGATCGACTGTGTCCTGATGCAGAGGCAAGAAGTGATTGCTTATGGTTCGCGCCAGCTTAGGCCACATGAGAAGAACTATGAAACCCATGATATCGAGTTCGTTGCGGTAGTCTTTTCATTGAATATGTAGCGACACTACCTTATGGGCGAGAGATTTATCGTCTACTCTGACCACAAGAGCCTCAGGTACATATTTTCGTAGAAAGATCTGAATCTGAGACAAAGGTGTTGGCTAGAGTTTCTCTAGGACTATTATTTTGAAATAATCTATACTCCTGGGAAGGGGAACAGGGTGGAGGATGATCTAAGCAGCAGATCAATCACACAGATTTTGATTGAGGCGACATTGCAGTTAGCCACATTACAATTGTCCTTCATGGATAGGTAAGATGAAGCCTACCTATAGTTGATGGTTGTCGCCCCTCCACTCTTACAACGGGTTAGGGAGGCACAGCTAGGAGATATCTACTGTGTGTATTTACGTGCTCAGTTATCCACAAGACATGATCCTAATAGATATTCACAAGGTGGGGAGCACGTACTTCTTTTCAGACAATGCACTATTGTACCAGTGGTGTTTTAGGAGGAGGTCCGGAGGGAATTTCATACATCCCCTTTGGTGGTATATCCTGGAGTGGAAAAGATGTACTAGGATCTCTGATGACAGTTCTGGTGGTCAAGCATGAAGAAGGCAGTAGCAGAGTTCATTTCTTGATGCCTCACATGCCATCAGGTGAAGACTGAGCACCTGGTTCTAGCAGGATTATCTCACCCATGGAAGTTCCATAGTGGAAGTGGGGTGGAATATCGATGGAATTCATGACAGGCTTACCACAGATGTCCAATGGGCATGATTCCATCTGGGTGATAGTTGACCGACTCACCAAGTCAGCCCACTTCCTATCTATAAGGGTGCAAAGTTCTGTAGAGAGCTTGGGATGCCTCTACGTGTAGGAGATAGTTCAGCATCTTAGTGTCCCCTCGAAAATAGTCTTAGACCGAGATGCTCGTTTCAAATCCTGGTTGTCGAAGGGATTTCAGGAGGATTTTGGGACTCAGATACTCTTGATCACAACATTTCATCCCCAAACAGATGGTCAGACAGAGAGGACCATTCCGGTTCTGGAGGATATGTTGTGAGCCTGTTTCTTGGACTTTGGTCGTAGTTTGGGAGGACCACCTACCATTTTTGGAGTTTTCGTACAACAATAGCTACCACTCCACCATTGGTATGGCATCGTTCAAGGCCTTGTATGGGAGACTATGTCAGTCACCACTTTGTTGGACCGACCCCAGATAGTCAGCACTCATGGGTCCAGAGTTGGTGCAAGATACCACCAAGAAGGTGCAGATCATCTGGGAGTGGATGAAGACTGCACAGAGCCGACTCAAGTCTTATGTTGACAGACGACAAAGACCTCTGAAGTTCGAAGTGGGAGACCACGTCTTTCTTCGAGTCTCACCTTGACAAGGGTTACAAAGATTTAGATGAGGCGGCAAGCTATCTTTGAGGTTCATCAGACCTTTCCAGATACTATGCAGAGTTGGTGAGATGGCATACCTCCAAGCTCTACTACCACAGTTGCATCAGGTACATGATTTCTTCCACGTGGAATAGCTGAGGAGGTACTTTCATGACCCATCCCATGTCATCGACTAGGGCGAGCTGGACATCGAAGATGGAGCATCCTTTGCTGAGTACCCAGTGGAGATTGAGGATCGGCATGAGAGGATCCTTCATGGGCGATCAATTCACTAGGTGTGCATCCAGTGGTAGCACTGGAATCTTCCGGAGAGCATGTGGGAGTGGGAGTCCAAGATTCATGCTCAGTACCCACATCTTTTTGAGTAGCCTTTTTTTTGGCTTTTTGGGGACGTAAAGCCCCAAGGTGGGGAGAATGTAATGTCTCGGATTTTCAGTGTATTATTTTTAAATATTATATTGAATTATTTTGAGACTGGGCGTAAAGAGGGAACATCATTCCAAGGCCCAGTGAGCCTGGAATGGTGGTTGGAGCTTTTTTTTGTTAAGTGAGTCGTCACTTGTGTGTAGTTGTGGCAGTTTCCGAATGGATTCCAGGACTAAAAATGTGAGGGCATCATTGTGTCCGGGACGATGACTTTAACTAAGAATGAGCCTAACCTCGACCGACATGATTCGAGGGAAAAGGTTATTTTTTGGATGTTTTAAGTAAAATAAAATAAAATAAATTTACAAAGTTTTTTTATTTCTTTTTGGAAATATCCGCTACAGCGCAGTGACGGGGCAGCTGTTTCAGTTGTTAATGTCATGTCATAATGACTCATAAATAGCATCACTGACTCATTAAATCTATAGCGTGACAGGATGTCAAATACGTTTCCCTTTTTATTATAATAATCAAATATTACTCATTGGCGATGATTGAGAGAAACCTCTAAAGAATCTGCAGAGCGTTGGAGCAATCTCTCAGTGATGAACAACTATGGATCGAATTTGAGATTTGTTGTGCCAACGAAGTTGAAAGATCTTGACGATGATGGAAGCGTGACCCTTTCATCTAAAATCAAACCTTTCTTAAAGGTATGGGTTGTTATTTTATTCTGTTTCTCCCATTTTTAAATTTAAATGACGAATGCGGATCAACCACGAACATGTTGATTTGTGTATTCATGAATTCTTGCGGGATGGATTTTATTTGGGATGACTATGGGGAAATTAATCCATGTTGATCATTGTTGTTGATTTCTACTCCATTTAATCCTATTAATGGTAGTGGATCAACATCGTGACGAATGACAGTGGAGGTTCGTTCCTCAAATTTGTTCTATTGGATTTCTTCCCTTTTCTTTCGCACGTTCTTCCCATTCTTCATGGGGCGATGAAAAACGGATCATTGTGCATCTTATTTGTAACGCAAAGATCCCAAATTGAAGAATCAACACCACAACAACCTGCGGAGGTGAGACAATGATGGCGGATGACAAATCAGACCGAATTAGTAAGGGTCATTCTTCGAAAGTTCTTCGCACTGGAAGATCAAAGCATGTTTTTGGGTCCGATCGGAGGTCCAGAAACATTGGAAGAAGCTTCATGGCATCGGGGCGACCAAAACTGGGGAGTTTCGTGGCGATTAGATAGCCGGATCGATGATTGGGGCAGCCCGAGAGGCATGCCGGAGAAGAGCGTCGTTTCTGGAAATTTCCAGAATACACGACGTGTACTTCTGAAGAACACGTTGTGTAGTACTAGCAGTGGTGGCTAGGGTTTTGAGGGCCATAGAGGAATCACACGGCGTGTGACCCTGGTCACACGGAATTTTAGACTTTCCCCAAAACTCTTCATGTGCTTTGGGAAGTACATGGACACGGGATGATCTACACGGCTTCAGAACATGGCGTGTATAGCCTAGTAGAGGAAGCTATGCGAAACTTAGCATGTATCCAGGGGGTACATGGACATGGGAAAAAGTACACGATCATGTACTCCATCACACGGAAAGGAGAGACCAGTACGAGGGTCACCCCGTGTACCAATTACACGGGTTGGTGTACACGGGTTGATGACCGTATACGAGAACATGGCCAGCGTACACATAGCCAACCTCAGTCACTCAGACATGGCATGTACATCGTACTACACGTCGTGTACTTAGTTTTTCTACATGAACAGCCTTACAACACAGGCCGTTGTACATGGGAAGTACCCGGGGTCAGACTACATGGCGTGTAACTTTTCTAAACCCTGTGTACTTTTTGGAAAGAGGCATTGTCCTCTTGTTCACTGCATCTAGGACATCTTTAATTTGGGTTTGTGCCCCTTCTTCTCATTCCACTAAAGGTCAAGCATTGTTTCCTTTTACAGGTGTATGATCCCTTTAGCAGTACTTTCTGTGGTAGAGTCAGGCATCCATCCGAGAGGCCTAGATCGAGATCCTCTATCCATTATTGACCCTAGGAAAATTTTGGCATCGACATGACCAACTCCACTGGGAATCGATCCTCTACCTAGCAGGTGAATTCTGGATGAGTCGCAGTATCCTCCATGTCCCTGGCAGTGATCCTCATCTATGTATCATGATCTTTCCTAGTAATGAGTGTGTCTCCCGTAATGAGTGCATCTATCTACCATAACCTTCTCACTCAGGAGTGTGTCTCCCGTAATGAGTGTAACTACCTCTCATGACTCTTCCCGACAAACAATACTTCTCAGATGGATGTCATCAATGCTATAAGACTCATGGAATGTGTTTCATCAGAATGAGTACTTCGTGGAATCTTTGAACTGAACCCTTCACTGGGGGTATGCAGTCGTGTGACATGTCTCTGGACTACGGTTATGGGTTTTGAGTTTATCTAGTTTGTGCTATATGATCTATAGACATATATTGTGCATAGCTGAATGTACCTTTACTTTTTTTACTACTTTTTGGTTTTCAGGGTCCTCTACTAAGTATTTTATAATCACCCCTACACAGGCTTTTCCCACACGTGTCATGTCTTGTGAAGACGAGAAGCCTTTTTACGGAGTCCAGGGCGGACCAAGACAGGACCGAGATTTCTGAGTTCCCTACAGGCTGAGGCGTTCCTACGACTACGAGCAGTAGTCACAATACCTTTTGTGTTTACAGGTTGGACTTTTCAGTTTTCAGACTTTTTTGGTGGGATTGTATTCTGGACCAGTTTACTTTCAGTACTTTACATTCCATCATACTATGTTGGTTGGGTTTAATTGTATGCATGCATCTTTTTGTTACTTAGTGTTTTTACATTTCATCATTTGTGGGCTTGGATATGTGTGCATGTGTACAGGTACTTAGGAAATTCCTCCCATGATAAGTAATATGCCTACTTGGTGCTAGTCACCAGCCCCTGTCCTATTGGAGGCGGGCTTGGGGAGTCACGGTGCAGGCCCCACTGGGACGGGTCGTGATAATAAGAGTTAGCCAAATGAAAATCGAGGTTCGCAAAAAAATTAGTACTTGTATGTGACAAGAGTTATCATAACATTTTCATGAAAGGGGGTGAGGAAATAAAAATTAAAGGATCTCAAAATAAAAAAAATGCAAAGAGGAATTTACCTCTTGAAGTTATCATACTTGAGAGCCTCTTTAGGGGATAAGTTATGGTATTTTATTGAGAACAATGTCTTCTAGACATTGTGGAGGAGATTGGGAGGATATTTGAGCAGAATTTAGACAAGACACAATGCTTTAAAATAGTGAAGAGAATAGGGAGTGGGGGTTATATTAGATGAGAGGGGTTATTTTTTAATATCTTATCCATTATTTTATTATTTCCCTTAAGACAACCAATATTGTTGAGTCATGTGACCCATAATATAAATAAGTGCATGTGAGTTTTGACCATGTCTTCTTACATCATCCATGATGCTAGTAATAGTAAATTTAACTGATAATGAACATATACGGTAAATTACCATATTTTACAATTCATAAAAAATTCAAGTATTTCAGAAAAATCCCAAAAATTCACCCATACAATTTTTTGACCAGAATAATTCAAAAATTAACTCCTGTTTTTGAAAATAATTTTCTAAATATGGTTAATTTAATTTTAAATAAAATCATAATTTATTCAAAAAATAGAAATTTTAAAACTATAATTCGTGTTATATCACCATGAAAAATTAATCAATATATCATTATCTTATAAACATAAGATAATATTAAATTTATTTATAAATCCTTGGGGTGTTACATTATCCCCTACTTTTAGAAATTTTGTCCTCAAAATTCATAGAATGTTACCTCATAAAAAGATTTGGGAAGGTGTTCATCATAATCTCTTTAGGATCCCATGTTAACTCTTTGATTTTATGATTTTTAAAAATTATCTTTACAAGTCCAATCATTCGATTCTTTAACACATGTTCTTTAGTTTCCAGAATCTGGATAGGCTCTTCACAGTAAGATTGGTCAGGTTCCAATTTTGTACCTTCAGAAGTAAGGACATGTGTTGGGTCTAGGATGTACTTTCTCAACAATGATTCATGGAACACACTACGTACTTTAAAAAAGCTAGGTGACATATCCAAACAATATTTCACAACTCCAATTCTCTCTAGGTTTTCAAAATGTCCAATTTTCCTTAGGCTCAGTTTCCTTTTCTTCCAAAATTTCAGAATTCCATCTCCATATACAAAGTCTTGAAACTTCTCATCATTCACTACAATAATTTTCTTTTGAATATTCTCATCACTAGGATGAGAACTTTTAATTCTTTCCAATAAAGATAGTTGGTCAACCAATTGTAAATGTAATGATGTTTCACCCTCTTTGATAATTCCCATGTCCATTCTTACTAGATCCATGAATGCAGAATACCTTTCAATCCTCATTTTTCTTAGAACTCCATGATACTTCCTACTCAATGCATCAGCAACCTTATTTTCCTTTAACAGGTGGTAGTGTATAGAATAATCATAATCCTTAAATAGCTAAATCCATTGCCTTTGCCTCATGTAGAGACATTTTTTTGGGAAGATATATTTTAGACTCTTATGATCCATATATATCTCACATCTTTCACCATAGAGATAGTGTCTCCATATTTTTAGAGCCAAGATCAAATCAGCTAACTCAAGATCATTAGTACGATATTTTTGTTTGTGAATTTTTAACCACCATGATGCAAAGGTAATAACTCTATCATTCTACATGAGGACACAACCACGTCCTTTATATGATGCATCATAATTGATCACAAACCCATAATTCCTAGATGGTAGAGTTAGTATCAGAGCATTTAATAATATTCTCTTCAATTCCTCAAAATATTCCACACATTATTTGTTTTCATATGAACATAACCCCTCTACGTGTAAGCTTGGTCATTGAGATGGATAAACAGGTGAATTTATGAACAAAATTCTGATAAAAACCCCCAAGACCACTAAAACTATGTACCTCTGTTATGTTCATTGGAGTAGGCCATTAATGAAAAACCTTGGTATTCATTATATCAATAGATATTCTATCTTTAGAGACAATGTTTCCAAAAAAGTAAATTGATTGAAGCCAAAATTCACACGTGTTAAACTACCCATATAATTCATTTTTTTGAAAAGTCTTTAGAATAGTATGCATATGATTTTCATGATTTAGTATCTTATGGAGTGTACTAGGATATCATTTATAAATACCACAAAAAATTCCTCAATATATTCCTTGAAAACTCTATTCATTATATCGATGAAGATAGAGGATGAATTAGTCAGTACAAAATGCATTATAGTAAACTCTTAAGGCACATACCTAGATCAAATTGTTGTCTTTGGAATATCTTCCTTCCCCACATGGAAATGATGATATCCAGATTGAATTTCAATCTTCAAACAATATTGGGCTCCATGAAGTTGATCAAATAAATCATCAATTCTTGGTAAAGGATACTTTTTTTTATTATTATAGCATTGATCTCTTTGTAGTAAATGCACAACCTCAAAGATCCATATTTCTTTTTAACGAAAAGAATAAGGGATCCCCATAGTGAAACACTAGGGTGAATAAAACCTTTATCACTCAATTACTCTAGTTATTTCTTAATTTCTACTAATTCCATAGTTTCCATTCTATAAGGAGTCTTTGATATAGGTCTTGAACTAGGAATTAAATCAATTGTGAACTCAACTTCGCGCTCTGGAGGATGTCCAGGTAAATCCTCTGGAAAAAAATCAATATATTCTTGTAAAATATGTAAATCCTTTATTTGAACATTTATTTCCTTTCTCAAAGATATTGAGTTCTCATCCTCCTCAAGAATATAATTTAGTAGAGCTATAGAGGGTGGATCTAGATGAGGATTTGATGGTGATGTTTCTACAATAAAGATAAGCTATTCCACAACATCCTATGAAATTGTAACTTACTTCTTCCGGTAAAATATTTTTGAATAACAATTTTTAATCCAATATATACTGAGGATTATATAAAATTCAATTATGAGTATGATTATAGAATCGGTAGATAAAGAACGTCTATATTCCATAATGTGGACTTCCTGACACATCTTTCTTTCAATGATACTTCCCTTAAGAGACTTGACTCACAACTCCTTTATTAAATAAAATTGGAAATATATAATTTTCTTGAAAAACATAGAAGATATGAAGGAAAGAAATGATCCAAAATCAAATAAATAACTGGTTATGTTTGAGAAAACAATTATAGTTCCTTCCACCATGTCATTAGGAACTTTAATATCAGCAGTTGTGATCGCATAAGCTAGGCCTTGCTTGTAGAGACCCGATTCTTGACGTACATGGACAACACATTACTTTTGCGGAATAATTAATACATAACAAAAATAGACACAAAAGGATCGTAATAGTTTAGTGTCTTTGGAAACTCGGAATATAAACTTCTAATCATGTTGAAATATCATCAACAACTCCCATAACGATCTTCCCCTTTTTGTTTCCTTACCTAAAACCTTTCTTTATTTCCTGGGGAAAATAAAACAAATAAAGGGTGAGCTCAAATACTCAGTAAGGTCAAACATAGATAACATAAAACAATCCATAAACATTTGGAATCAAAAACATCAACATGAAATTTAAACATCAAAATCTTGAGCAAAGAGATAAATCGTGGAAGTATGTAAGGAATATATCATAATGGAACATCAACCATGATAAAATATAATTGGAATAAAACATGTAACTGTGGAAACAATTCAGCACATGTTATGATTTTCATAGTATCCAAGGCATTACTGCCAAGACCATCTTAGTGGACAAAGTCCCTTTCTAAATCGAGTTTACTCCTCGTTTCAGTCCTGTAACACTGAACCAGATTAACTTACCATTCCATCCATGTCTATCTCATGAGATATAAATCTTTACCCAATGAATTTGAGGGAGATATAGGTCCCACCCATCTCATAATGAAATCATTCTTACTTGTGCCACAAAATAAACTTAAAACATTCATCATAACCCAATGAATAAAATGGGTTTCATAAACATCATCCAATCATCACATAATCCATATAAAACAAATTGATATTTCATCATAAGAAAAGTGAAACCATGTAAATCATAGAGACATTATACTTGAAACATAAACATACTGAATAATGTCATCTTAGATGTAAAATAGTTTTGATAAAACACTTGAAATTAATTCTTTAGGAAAACATATTTTCTTCTTTAAAATCATTTCCTTTTCACAAAATGCCATGAAGTTTTATAAGAAAAGAATTTTGGTCAAAATAATCATGAAATATTTTGGAGGAATCTTCATGAAAATAAGGCTTTATAAAACTGTAAAAATCCTTTCATGCTGTTTACGTTAAAAAACATTTTTCTCGTACTTTTGTCGGAAAAGTAAAAAAGTACCTTGTAGGGTAAATAAAAGAAAGATTCCTTCCATAACATGGGGTAAAATTAAAATGGGTAAAAATGAATTTAAACATACATTATTACACTTTTATAAAACATGGAAATGGATGATAGCAATAATCCCAGTAAATACTTACGAATAAGCAATCTCGGATAAAAATGAGATTTACACAATTATCCCTTACCTTAGGTCCGATATGCTTCATACGTTTCCGAACCGTTTTTATAATTATTTAAATAATGTCATTGACTTATTAAAGAATCATATTCATTGTTATGTTATCATATATGGTTCACTTATGACTTTATATTACCCGTTCTTTTGTAAGTTCCATGTTAAAACAACGTTTTGGGTTAAATCGTTTTATTTATCATACGTGTCTGGACTTGTTGTTCTTGATATTATTAATTATATCCTGATTTACTTAATTCCAGAATTTAAAACATGATTTATATATAATATAAATTCATCATATACATATATATATTATAGATCGATAAAAAGAATTAAATACACCGTTCATGGAGACGGTAGGCCGTACGTACGCATGAACGCTGTTTTCATTTCCTTATTGAATTGAATGAAACTAAATAGATGACATAAATATATATATACATAAATAAAATAGCATTATTATGTCATATATTTCATGATTACTTATTATATATACTTTATAATCATTCTTTAATGGTTATCATGGAGAGTGAGTCTCATCGCGTCGTGGAGACGGTATTCCGTACGTACGCACGAGCGATGATATCATTCCCATGATCGTGGAATTGTATTAAAGTGTATGTATAATATTACAGAATCAATATCACTTTACAATAATCATATATATTCATTACTTTCACCATTATAACCATACAAGTAAGGTGGTGGTGGAAAATAGTTTACACCACGACGTGGAGACGGTATTTCGTACGTACGCACGTGCGGTGATTTCATTTTCCGTAGGATGGATATATGGTGAAATATGGTTGTTTTATAATTATAATAACATATAATTATATGATTGATACTGATGTTATTACTTCATAATGAAACAAATAAAGAATAGTAAGTGGAAGAATAAATAAATTTGAAAGAATCAGTAACGGACATTACCTCTTCTTTGAACCGCCTCTTTGGGACATCCTCTTAGGGCACTAAAATTGGTCTTTGAAGAATACCAGGACATATAGTATGTTTCTCTAGATGTGTACAAGAGAATTTTTCAGGGGTTGGCCGAGATTGAAGTCTCAAAGTATTGTGAGGAAGAGAGGGAGGAGGTGCCCTTTTATAAGGGAGGAGAGGGGCACCTTTGGAATAACTAAACATATTATTTTATTATAAAGTCATATTCGGTTTTTAAGAGCTCAAAATTGAGTTATTTCAAAGCTAAGGTGGGTATGGGTATAAATCCTCTAATCCAATATAATTTAGACAAGTTTAGGTTTCTATTTTAACCTTATCATTTAGATTTAACTTTAAGTTAGATAATTTAACTTTTACCATGTCTTCTTGTTTTCTTACACTATAAGGTTAATAAAATTACTATAAAAAGCCAAAAGAACCCCAAGTTGTTTATTATTAATATATATAACCTTATCATAGTCATTTGGCCGAACCTTATATTTTTAGGAATAAAATTACAATTAATAATATAATATTTTTAAAAAAACTATTTTATGTCAATTTTGACACTATTTGGTAATTGATTTTTGTGAAAATTATAATATAATGATTAGTTCTAAAAAAGTTAACTAAATCAATAATAACATGTCATATTAACCTCTAAAATTAGTTTAATTCATAAAAAGGCTCAAATTACATTTATTAGGGTATTTATAACATCAATTATGTCAATATTTCATTAATAAGATAATTACTACATCATATTTGTGTCATAAATAAATTAAATTATTTAATGTCTAAAAATTATAAATAAAATACCATTATGTACGGAATCTTTTTATCTTTCTAATGAATATTTATAGTCGAATTTATATTATGAATAACCCTATATTATAAATTATTTACTTATTAAACTTTGATTTTAACTATTTTAACCCTTCTTTAAATAAATTAATATTAAATGTCCTAATCTAATGAAAGTGGTCCTAAATGGTCATATTTTATTCCTAATTTTGTTTTTGGTCGAATTAAACTTATCCAATAGAATTAGGATATGTGTTAGGGTTATAAAAATATCATTTTTACCCTTAATTATCCTATTTACTTTTAACCGTGGTAAATAAAAGTAAAAAGTTACTATTCACCAAAAAATATTTTCATCTCATTGAACCACATTTTAGTCCTTGATATTAACCGTGTCTCTTGGATTTTCAAAATTCAATGCACAGAAGTGGTAAAATTTTATTTAAATGAAAATGTCAGCTTTTTTATCTACCACTAATTGGTTTCACTATTCATCGAAAATTGAAGTTTTTTAGAAAAATTCCAAAAATGCAGCCTAAGAATTATTTGATATTCCAAATTAAAAATTGATGTCTATTTTTCCAAATTCAAAACATATAAGTGGAATTAATTAATTTTAAAATTAATTCCCGTTATCAAAACAAATATCGTGTTTTTAAAAAACAATAACTATCAAAAGATTGATACTTATTTATATCCAATTTCAAAGTGAAATTAATTCCAACGACCAACATTGGATTAAATGGTAAAAATATATTCTAATTACACTTTAAACCCAATTATGAAGATAATCTAACCTTATATATTATTGCGATGAAAAAATTTGTTTTTAATTGAAATATAGTGTGTTTTTACTATTCATTAAAATATGAAAGTTATCAGAATAATATGAAAAATTTATCCAAAGTAAATTTTTATATCCTGATTCCAAAGAAGAATTTTATTTTGTCAAATTGAACTTATATAAATGTCAAAAACAAGATTTAAAGTAGGTGCGCCATCAAAAGGTGGCAAAACTACATTTTTTTTGAAAAATACTTATTTTACTCGAAAATTTGATTTTGTTCTCATACCTTGTTCTAGAAAATATGTAAGATGAATAATAATGTTATAAAATTCAAAATGTTGTTAATACTATTCATAATGGCTAGTCCATAATAAAATTATAACAATATATCTTTGTTTTGTGAAACCCGGTATTGCGTACTACACACGCTATCGAGGAAGGTCGCGATTGCGTGTAATGAAAGCCAAGTTAGGTTTGCGTATACTGAAATCTAATAAGGTGTTTCATATAGTGCAATATAATCTTGGTGTAACATACAATAAAATACATCAATGAAATTAGAAAGAATACTTTTCATAAAATCTCAGGGTGTTACATTCTTCCCCCCTTAAAATGAATTTCGCCCTCAAAATTCGTCGGCGTTATAAATCGTTTACTATTCATAAAAACCCACATCGTATAAAGGAATACTAAAACTTAATTTTAAAAACTAATTTATGAAATGTAGCGATTACCCAAAGTAACTCATCACTGGGTCTCTATATAGGATAACATAGGTTAAAATATGTATATGGAAGAAAAATCTAACCATCAAGTTCTGATGGAGAGTGATAGAGAACATGGCTATGAAAAAGACAACAATCACAAAGCCATAAATTTGTGATGATCTAGGGTACCATCTGATTCATCGGATATAAGGGCACTATGACAACATTTTTGGTTTTCAACATCATTTCCCTAAAGTTGAAGAATTTGAATTAGAATAAATACTTACTTTATTTTGGTACAATCTCGTTGTTGTTCGTGCCTTGAAAAATTTCCACTTCATCTCTTAAAGAAATGAAGTTGAATTTGTTATTCGTGAAGTGTTAGCAGATCATGTGATAGAATGACAGGTCATTCCATCTGTCTCAAACAAAAGGTTAGAGAAAGTTATAAAATATACATAAGTTGATCTATAGTGAGATTAATCATATATGGTTCCTAAAATAGACTTATACTTCATATATCATACTGCTTAATATAATAAAACTAGTTTCTACTAAACAGGGACTTCTTGTAGGCCAGTGGTAGGTGATAAAGGCCAGTCACACTTCAGTTGTGGGTTAGATTCTCATATCCTTGTCTGAAACGATGGGTTTTCGCCCAACCTACAGGTTGTCCTTTTTCAAGAACTACATTACTATAACATCCCATCAATAATATCGAAAAAAGTTATATCCTTAAACAATAATAACTTATGTCCAACATAATCCATGCCAATATTTATCTAAAATACTTCAGTCTAAGCTCATAATATAAAGAAAACGATTACTTGAAATGTCATCAACCAACCATCATTTATCCCCCATTATCTTCTTGGTCACATTCTAATCATGTGAATACCTTAATAATGTATTCTCTTGAAAAATGAATACCCATTAAACCTTAGTGAAAACATGAATGTTGTCAAAAGTTAACTCTTTCCACATACCAAAATCCAAAAATTCTATATACTCAAACCATGATATAAACTTCTCCTTATATCAATCATGAGCTCATGAATATTTTCAAACATTTAATTTTCTCTTTATCCCTTCATTATGCGCATATCATCTACTTTCAAAAAATACTGGTACCATTCATCACACACATTCAAAACATAAGGAAAGAAATCAGTGTAACAATCCTTAGATGTCTCTTTATTGTATATGAGATTACTTATACAACATTACACTTAATAAACATGTAATCATTCCACTACCTTCTTAAACCATTGACCGAGCTTCAACAATTGTTTCATCTCACATATCATTTGCAGTCTCTTCATTATCATCAACATAAATATTACCCATACGAACATACTGATTCTCTTCATGAGACTTTCCCTTAGGTCATTAGATTGCATAATGCTCGTACATTCCACATTTAAATCATTTAACCATTGTTGATATCGTATAAATACCATTATCCTCATCCATGGTGTTAACTGAACCTTTTCCTTTGCACTTACTGGCTTTATGTCCTTCTTTTCCACACCCAAAGCATCTTCTAGTTCTTTTGAAACATTCTCCTTGATGCCTCTTCCCACATGATTTAAATAGAGGAAATTGAACATTATATCCTCTATGATCATCATGAAACTCCATTTCATTTGGTTGCTCATGAATAATAGCATTCTATTTTCCATCATATCCTCCATTATCATGAATCATCTTGTTCCCAGCCATTTTCTAAAACCCAAAAAAGAATAGTGTGAGAAGCAAAAATCATAATAAAGTGGGAGTAACTTCAATATCTAACATCTTAGGTTTAATCTAATATCGTTACAATAATTCGAGGACAATAACCTATACTTATACTTAACCTTAGGTACATACCTATACATACCTTATAAATATCTCCAAGGATCTCACTAAAGTTCTCGCATCCTAGTTTCCAAAGGATGACTAAACCTTTCCTCAGATACCAACTATAGAGACCCGAAGCTTGATATACATGGACAATACATTACTTTTGCGGAATACTTAATACATAACAAAAAAAAGACACACAAGGATAGTAATAGTTTAGTGTCTTTGGAAACTCGGAATATAAACTTCTAATCATGTTGAAATATCTTCAACAACTCCCATAACGATCTTCCCCTTTTTGTTTCCTTACCTAAAACCTTTCTTTATTTCCTGGGTAAAATAAAACATAAAAAGGGTTAGCTCAAATGCTCAGCAAGGGAAAACATAGATAACATAAAACAATCCATAAACATTTGGAAGCAAAAACATGAACATGAAATTTAAACATCAAAATCTTGAGCAAAGACATAAATCGTGGAAGTATGTAAGGTATATATCATAATAGAACATCAACCATGATATAATATAATCGGAATAAAACAAGTAATTGTGTCAACCATTCAGCACATGTTATGATTTCCATACTAGCCAAGGCATTACTTCTAAGACCATCTTAGTGGACAAAGTCCCTTTCTGAATCGAGTTCACTCCTCGTTTCAGTCCTGTAACACTGAACCGGATTAAATTATTGTTCCATCCATGTCTATATCATGAGATATAAATCTTTACCCAATGCATTGGATGGAGATATAGGTCCCACCCATCTCATAATGAAATCATTCTTACTTGTGCCATAAAATAAACTTAAAACATTCATCATAACCCAATGAATAAAATGGGTTTCATAAACATCATCCAATCATCACATAATCCATATAAAACAAATGGATATTTCATCATAAGAAAAGTTAAAACATGTAAATCATAGAGACATTATACTTGAAACATAAACATACTGAATAATGTCATCTTAGATGGAAAATAGTTTTGATAAAACACTTGAAATGAATTCTTGAGGAAAATATCCTTTCTTCTTTAAAATCATTTTCTTTTCAAAAAATTCCATGAAGTTTTAAAAGAAAATAATTTTTTTGAAAATAATAATGAAATATTTTGGAGGAATATTCATGAAAATAAGGCTTTATAAAACTGTAAAAATCCTTTCATGCCATAAACGTTAAAAACATTCTTCTCGTACTTTTGTCGGAAAAGTCAAAAAGTACCTTGTAGGGTAAATAAAAGAAAGATTCTTTCCATACCATGGGGTAAAAGTAAAATGGGTAAAAAGGACATTAAACATACATGAATACACTTTTATAAAACATGGACATGGATGATAGCAATAACCCCAGTAAATACTTACGAATAAGAAATCTCGGATAAAAATGAGATTTGCACAATTATCCCTTACCTTAGGTCCGATATGATTCGTAAGTTTCTGAACCTCCTGTATAATGATTTAAATAATGTCATTGACTTATTACAGAATCATATTCATTGTTATTATATCATATATGGTTCACTTATGACTTTATATTATCCGTTCTTTTGTAAGTCCCAAGTTCTTCATTATTAATATATATAACCTTATCTAAGTCATTTGGCCGAACCGTAGATTTTTAGGAATAAAATTACAATTAATAATATAATATTTTTTTTTAAAAATATTTTATGTCAATTTTGACACTATTTGGTAATTGATTTTTGTGAAACTAATAACAGAATGATTAGTTCAAAAACAGTTAACTAAATCAATACTAACATGTCATTGTAACCTATAAAATTATTGGAATTCATAAAAATTCTCATATTACATTTATTTGGGTATTTATAACATCAATTATGTAAATATATCATTAATAAGATAATTATTGCATCATCTTTGTGTCATAAATAAATTAAATTATTTAATGTCTAAAAATTATAAATAAAATACCATTATGTAAGAAATATTTTTATCTTTCTAATGAATATTTATAGTTGAATTTATCTTATGTATAAACCTATATTAAAAATGACTTACTTATTAAACTTTGATTTTAACTATTTTAACCCTTCTTTAAATAAATTAATATTAAATGTCCTAATCAAATCCAAGTGGGCCTAAATGGTCATATTTTATTCCTAAGGTATTTTTTGGTCAAATTAATCTTATCCAATTGAATTAGGACATGTTTTAGGGTAATAATAATATCATTTTTACCCTTAATTATCCTATTTACTTTTAACCGTGGTAAATAAAAGTAAAAAGTTACTATTCACCAAAAAAATATTTTCATCTCATTGAAACACATTTTAGTCCTTGATATTAACCGTGTCTCTCGGATTTTCAAAATTCAATTCACAGAAGTGGTAAAATTTTATTTAAATGAAAAAGTCAGTTTTTTTATCTACCACTAAGTGGTTTCACTATTCATCGAAAATTGAAGTTTTTTAGAAAAATACCAAAAATTCAGCCTAAGAATTATTTGATATTCCAATTTCAAAATTGATGTCTATTTTTCCAAATTCAAAACATAGAAGTGGAATTAATTAATTTTAAAATTAATTCCCATTATCAAAACAAATAGCGTGTTTTTAAGAAACAATAACTATCAAAAGATTGATACTTATTTATATCCAATTTCAAAGTGAAATTAATTCCAATGAACAACATTGGATTAAATGATAAAAATATATTATAATTACACTTTAAAACCAATTAAAAAGATAATCTAACCTCATATATTATTGCGTTGAAAAAAGTTGTTTTTAATTAAAATATAGTGTGTTTTTACTATTCATTAAAATATGAAAGTTATCAGAATAATATGAAAAATTTATCCATAGTAAATTTTCATATCCTGATTCCAAAGAAGAATTTTATTTAGTCAAATTGAACTTATATACATGTGAAAACAAGATTTAAAGTGGGTGCTCCATCAAAAAGAGGCAAAACTACATTTTTTTGAAAAATACTTATTTTACTCGAAAATTGATTTTGTTCTCATACCATGTTCTAGAAAATATGTAAGATGAATAATAATGTTATAAAATTAAAAATGTAGTTAATACTATTCATAGCAGCTAGTCCATAATAATATTATAATAATATATCATTGTTTTGTGAAACCCGGTATTGCATACTACACACGCTATCAAGGAAGGTCATGATTGCATGTACTGAAAGCCAAGTTAGGGTTGCATATACTGCAAGCTAATATGGTGTTGCATATAGCACAAGATAATGTTGGTGTAGCATACAACAGAAGACATCAATGAAATTAAAAAGAACATTTTTCATAAAATCTCGGGGTGTTACATTGCTCCCTTGGAAATATTTGGAAAATGTTTCCTTGATGACTATGATAATAAGTTGAATAATGGACCTTCTATATGAAATTATAGCATTGAACAATTGTAGCTTTTTCTTCCCCTTAAAATCTTGGGATAAGTGGCCTTTTTATGTATTCTTGTAACAAACACACATACCCTTTATGAATGTACCAAAGTGTCTCTTCCTATAATTATCACTGGGTGGAAAATTAACTCTTCCATTCTTCCCCATTTACATATTTTACTTTCTATAGTTTTCAAGACACCTATTCTTCTCTTTAGTTCCTTTAAAATCATAAGACTTAGTGAATTCTTTTTCCGTCTTGATAGATGGGACTATATCTTCATATGATGCGAAACTTTGGGATACTAGAGCCCTTATGATTAATGGCTTTAAATCATCAAAGAATCGATCAACCTTGCTCATTGGATTATGTATGTATTCCGCAACATGTCTTTCTAAGCTTGTGAAGTTGGGTTCATACATTGCAAAATCCTTATCATCTTTTTTCTCAGATTCAAAAACTGCATTTCTATAGCTTCTCACTACTCACGAGGGAAGTATTTTTCTAACAACTGTTCCCTAAAATACCTCCATTACAACTCCTATTTTTCATCATTTTTTTTTGAATTAAATACCATGACTAATCCACATCCCTTGATATATGATAAATTGGCATGGAAACCTTCTCTCTTTCGTTACTTCCAAAAGTGAGAAATAACATCGCTAATGAACTTATCCATTACTCTATTACAAATGGATTTATAGTCCCATTAAATGATGAAGGATTATGTTTCATAAAAGGGTCTAAAATAGATCATCCATGTTGTGGATCTAGATTCCCCATACGTGTAAGGTTATTATTCATAACCTGAGTCAATTGTCCCAGTATAGTTATAAGTTCCTCATCACCAGTCACAGCACAAGAGCCAATATCATTATCTTGTATAGGAGGAAAATCTCTAAATGAGATATGCGTGTTCATGTGGTTTACATTCCTTCTACTTGTCATCATTTCTAAACAATTGCATACACAAGATTAGGTTATGAATCATAATTCACTACCACAAAATAGGGTTTCCACAGTGCCACCCTATAATAGCGCTAAAAAAAGCCCTGATAAAGGGGGTACCTTTATCAGTGCTAAAAAATCTCTATTAAAGGGAAATTTTAATATCGCTAAAAAAAGCGCTGTTAAAAGGTACCCTTTATCAGTGTTTTTCTATACTACTAATAAAGTCACCCCCTCTATCAGCACTTCTTTTAGCACTGTTAAAGGGGACCCCTTTATCAGTGCTTTTTTAGTAGCGCTGATAAAGTGGGGCTTTATCAGCGCTTTTTCCTAGAGCTGATAAAGTGTATATTTAAAAAAACAAATCATGAAAAATACTATATTGATATATAAGTATATTTATATTGATAAAATATAATATATATAATTTTAAATATGTTTTAGATAAGTATAAATAGACTATTACATTTAATATATAATACATTTAGTGAAAATTGCTTTAAAATATTTTAACAAATATTATTAATTAATAATTTTCTAATTATCATCAACTAATAATCATTTTATAACAATATTAAGACACAAAAAATCAAAAAAAAATTAATAAATGATCTAAAATAAGTAGAAAATGTATCTCAAACTTCAAACGGCCAAAACTTTTGATCTGGGTGTCCATTTGAGCTCTACAACATATAAAATCAAAGCATGCAACGAGCTTTATGCACTATTAACCCAAGGGAACCTTCTGTCACATTTTTCGAGGCCAAAAAAGTCTTAGAAGGCCTCCAAAATAGAGTTTTTAGTCTAGATACCCAAATTTGTTAACATTCGATGGAATTTCAGCCTTGTTTTAGGGGGTCTTTTTGACCTTTTTCACTGGGGACTGAATTTATTCCAAGGGGTTACATTTATATTGATATTATGGATTCAAAATTTTATCATTTTTTCATAATTTAATGTTATATATAATCAATTATATAAAAATATAAACATATTTTTTATATATTCTCCTATAAAAATTTCCGTTTATAAATAAATAATTAATAATATTTAAATATAATTATATTTCTCAATATATAAGGCTTATAAAAATTAAAAAATAATAACCATTTTATTTAAAATACAAATATATTAATATTTATATACCTATATGATGTGTTTGTGTGTGCGTGTATATATATATATATATATATTTGTGCGTATGTATAGACAAACTGATATATACTATCTATATATTTTAAATATATGTATATACATATTAATATATAATATTTGTAAATATATATAAATATGTATATTTATAATTACAAATACACATATTATATGTGTGTGTGTTGTATATATGTATTTATATATTTATTTATTTACACACAAAAAATGCATATTTTATAAATGTATTTAAAACTAATCTTATAAATATATATTAATATATGAATAAATAAATTAATATATAAATATATCTATATATATATATATTTATATACAGATATGTATATATATATGTATATTAATATACATATATATATAACTGTATATATATTAATATAACTATATATATATATATTAATATAAATAAATATATGTTAATATATATATTTATATTAATATATTAATATATGAGTAAATATAAGTAAATATATATTAATAAATGAACATAAAATCAATATGGTGAAGTGGTAAAGGCATAGGTACCATAGGAAACAGGTCACGAGTTCGAATCTAGGGGGAGGGAGGTCGCAAGCATGGGTGCCGAATAAGGCCTACTGTTGTTAAAGGGGGTGGGGCGCTGTTAAAGGCCTGGGGGCGGCTGGGGCATGTGGGATGGGGAGGGGGTGGGCTCTATTGAAGGGGGGATTTAAGCATTGTTGAAGACACTCCCTGAATTGTAGAAATATACTTTTATTTTATTTTTTTTAACTTTTATCAGCGTTTTTGTAGCATTGATAAAAGGATCCTTTATCAGTGCTTTTCTGGGCACTGATAAAAGGGACCCACCCCCTTTATCTTTTCCTCGATTAATTGTGCTTTTATAGTAATGTTAATGCCCTTTTCTAACGTTGATAAAGGCCATATTTGCAGTAGTGATGTATAATTTCAACGTAGAAAAGTACTTAGCATAAATTGAAATCCTATACATATATAATATCATAATCATAAACACGGTTTCCTTAGATAAAAATTTACATTTAAATTCTTCATAATGGATTCTAAAAAAATGTGAATTATCCCAAGCATATTCCCTTGGAGTGTCAAACTAGGTGCGCAGTAAGGCTTGTTGTCGTGTACCATGATACCCTTCGTCTAATCTGAAACTCCTTATTAGAGTTGTTACTCATAGGTACATCTATTCCAGAACCACATCCACTTATAATATCCAGATAGGGATGTATTTTCTATAAAGAACCATATAATATATTCCTTATCAAAATACTAGGTTGTCGTTGTTGTACGTTTATCCTCAAAGTCAATCTTTGGGTTTTGTTCCCAAATATACGTTTTCTAAATCTAGATTCTATGTTTTCTACACAACTTCCATTGATAACAACTATAACGCCCCGACCCCTGTATCCCAGAGTTAGTGCATTACTTCATTACACTGGAATGATTATAATAATGGTGTATCCTGATGGAATGAATATTTCATTAGTTTTGGAAAACCAAATACAAACATAATTTCTACATTACAACTGGAAAGGAAATACAATATGTAGATTCCTTTGAAAACATCCATAGCTCCTATGTTATCCCAACATGTCATTCATAATATACCTCTTTATGTCTTGGGGAAATGAAATTTAAGAAATGGGTGAGCTTGAATTATCAATAAGGGTCAGGAATATTGTGGAAGATATCATAAACATAATCATTAGGCTTGGTGAATTACTAAAAACACCTACATTTAAAAATATAATTGAACACATTATGGAAGAAATAACAACTGAATAAATAATACCATAATAAAGAATAATCATGGTTATTTTACTAGTCGAATAAACTCAGGAACTTTCAATTACTAGTTTCATAATGTGGGAATGCATAATGTCGGACATCATAACCATACCGTCAAGGTCTCGTTCCAAGACCATAAATAACCATTTTATCAAGGCCTCATGCAAAGACCGTAGTCTGTATTTTGAGACCTATGGATGCATATAGGGGCTATAGAGGGCCCCAACCATCACATATTAATTCTAATTCATTCCTCATTTTAATGTGTATAATCAAAAACAACATATAAATTCATATTGAAACTAACATTTGAAATGTAAATAATATTCCTCGAACATTAAGCATAAATACTAACCATTCAGAGTAAATTGTTAAATGGATATAATATAGAACATCCACAGTCACACTAATAATAAACCATTCAATTAAATATGGTAGATGATATCATAAAATTTTAATCCCAATAATACATAATAATCAACAAGAGTTTTGAAATAGATGAAGATAATCTTATAAAATCGTCGAGTAATTTTTTGAGATAAATACTCTTTTACTTTGAAAAGAAGAGTTGATTTGGAATATATTTTTATAAAACCAGATGTGAAGTAAGATATTATTTTCAAAATAAAATTTTTATTTTAGAAATATGGTTTTTTCTAAAAAACAATTATAGAGTGACCTTTTAAATAGGTAATAATTTGAGATATTCCCTTGAATTGGGCTTGTATTGTGAAAATAAGTTTTGAAATATCCTTTTAAAACATATAATTCCCCATAAATTACAGTAATTTTTGGTTGTTACACATATATGGAACATTAAAACCTAATTTATGAAGAGTAAATATGAATAAATAATAATTTAATAGAGTTAGGTAGAAAATTAGAGGGACCTGAATGAAAATGGAGGTTCGGGTAGAAAATCTTTACCTTAAGTCTGATGGTGTTATTACCATGATCTTAGTGTCCAGGATAAAAAAATCATTAATTAGTATATAAAGAACCTCTTCATTGTGTAATTGTTTTATTTTATCCTTATTTAGTTCATTCATGTCCTTCTTGATGGCTTTAAGAGGATCAATTTTATTGTTTTGGAGTGTCTTCTTCCTTGGTATTCAAGACTGGTTTACTTATATACATGTAAGGATAAAAATGTAAGATGATAATGGTTTTAAAATTTTATTAACATCTAGAATATTACAAGGTTATAAAATTCATTTTGTTATTGGGTGTGAAGATGAATCATTATATAAAACATTAATGATAATTTATTGGGTTAATTGGCGTTTTTGATCACAACGAACTCATTTGGTTTAATAAATTAATATCATTTGTACAAAAAGATTGAAGAACATTACATATGTTATAATACATATATTTTAGTCTGATTCGACCATAAAAACGGTGTCATATCCATAATTGAATAATATAATAGAAATTGAAAACCAGTCGTCCTTGAATGTGATAAATTAACACATCTCAGACGGTGTTTTCATTTCTATTATAAATGAACGGGAAAGAAGGGACGATGATAAATTATTACATTATCATATAAAAATTCCAATTCGTGTAAGGTAAAATATTTATAATATCATATTGATGATAGTTTGTGAAGAAAGAAAAAAATGAAAGGAACTCAAAATAAAAATAAATGACAAGAGGAATCTACCTCTTGAAGTTATCTTCCATGAGAGCCTCTTTAGGGGAGAGGTTTTGGTCTTTTTATGAGACCAAGGGATTTTAGATGTGTTAGAGGATCTTGGGATGATATTTGACATGAATTTAGACAAGGCACAAGTCTTGAATGGAGTGAAGGTAAGAGGGGTGGGGGTTTGTAGTGGAGGAGAGGGGTCATTTTTTAATATCTTTTTCATTATCTTGTTATTTCCCTAAAGATGATCCATAATGTAGATTCATGTGTCCCATAATAGTAATAAGTGCCTGTGATTTCGAACCAAGTGTGATTTCATCAGCTATGATGCTAGGAATAGTGAATTTAACTGATAATGTATATATACAGTAAATTACCGTATTGTACTATTCATAAAAAATTCGATTATTTTAGAAAAATCCCAAAAAAATCACCCAAATCATTTTTTGATGTGTTGAATTCAAAAATAAACTCCATTTTTTTAAAATATTTTTCTAAATAGGATTAATTTAATTTTTAAATAAAATCATAATTTATTAAAAAAATAACAATTTTAAAACTATAATTCGTTTCGCATTATCTTGAAATATTAATCAATATCTCGTTATCTTATAACCATAAGACAATAAAATAATAATATGATTTACTATTCGTAAGGTTTATATTAATATTCATATTGGTATATTACTATTCACCAAAAATTAAGTTTGTCTTATCCGACTTGAAATATCTAACTAAACGCAATTGTATATGTTACTTTTTCGAAATTCAAATCACAAAGGTGGAAAAATTATGTTTGCTGGATAGGTTATAAAAAATTTGTGTTTTGTAGAAATTCAGTGTTTCATGCATTCAATATTAAATTTATTTATAAATTCTAGGGGTGTTACAAGATCACCAACCCCTTAAAATTATTCATAATTTTAAAATAGAATAAATCTCATCTTCATTGTTCCCTCTTTCTGCACATGACTGACTCCCCTCATATGTGATCGATCCTACCAGCATAGGAGACCACCGCCACCCTTTTACACACAGATAAACACCAAATGAGAAATCCTCCAACTTTTATAATCGACCATAGGGTCTACTAAATGAAATCCAGGGAAATTCCCACCTCACCTAGCACATATCCATAAAATTATATATATATATATATATATATATATAATGTTAAATTTATAATATATTTTTACTTACATACACATATAGACCCACATGCGATTTTATAAATACATTAAAATTTATGTATGTTAATATATATATGTGTGTGTTTGTGTGTCTGTATAATATATATATATATATATATAATTTTGTATAAAATAGATTTAAAACTTTCCATATATAAATATGTGATTTATTTGAATATTTATATGTATAAATTTGAAAAATTACAAATATATAAAAAATACATATATATATTTATATTATATGTTATATATTTATATATTATACACACACACACACACATGTATATTTTTAAAATATATATATATATATATATATATTATACAAATACATTATGAAAATATATGTGTTATAAAATATATATATATATATTATACTATACTAATATATATTATAGAAATATATTATCCCAATTAATTATAAAAATATACTATATAAATATATTATACCATTATATTATAAAAATAAATATTATACAAATTTTTTTATACAAATATATTACACAAAATTATATGTATACAATTAAAAAATTCAAATTTGTTATATATTTATATATATTATATTTTTATGTTAATATATATGTTAAATATTATATATTTC
The DNA here is from genome assembly GCA_963277665.1 of Viscum album. Lineage (NCBI taxonomy): Eukaryota > Viridiplantae > Streptophyta > Magnoliopsida > Santalales > Viscaceae > Viscum > Viscum album. The sequence goes on along the minus strand of OY728151.1, from coordinate 1,258,585,488 downwards.
TATATTATACAAATATATATATATATATATTATACAAACAAAAATATATATTATATTACAAATATATATATTAAAATATTATAAATAATGATCTATATTACATATATATATATATATATTATACAATACTCAAATATATATTATAAAAAAAATATTACACATGTATATTATAAAATATGTTAAACAAATATGTTATACACATATATTTTAATATAGTTCATTCTATGGATGAAATTCATCATCCAATTTTACTTTTGAAGATTCATCTCACTTCAAAACTATTTTTTTAAGACTCGGTCATCTCCCATTTAACTTAAAACCTCTCTATCTTTCATAATTACTATTATGTATTTAATTATGACTAAAATTTTATACTATGTTCCCAAAATAACCATAGAACCCATAATGGACATGAAAATTAAATTTTCTTATAAAGCCTACACTTTGTCTGCATGAATGTAATTCTTGATTTCAACCTATCTATTCATAATTTTGAAATCAATTTATCATCTAAGAATTTTGAGGTGAATAAAATATTTATCATTATTCGATATATTCTATTCCAATAATTATTTTTTCTATTACTTATTTATTTTTAATTGAAATTATAATTTTTAAATATTTTATAATATTTGGTATACCATTAATATTAAATGTAATAATTCCTTAGGTTTTTACATCACTTGTTCAGAAAAATAGTGTGGTGGTTATCAAATTCTATATATGTTGGAATAATTATTAGAAATTATTTTTATGTATTCATCATTTCAGGACTATATGTATTCGTTCAACCCCTATCAATCTCTGATTACAATCCATTTTTATGAAATAAATCATTATTTATTAAATTTTTTATCAATACATTTTTAAATATTCTTGTTTATTGAATGATAGTTTATTATTCTTGTTTATATTATTTGTGTTTCTTATTACTCCTTAATTGCCTATATTATATCTTCATTAGTTTAGGGTATTTAAGAAATACTTGATGGCTCATTTTAAGAGAGATAGGACTAGTATTAGTTAGATGATTGAAAATATTAAATATGGGATTTACCCAATAAATATAGATTTCATAGAGGCCCAAAATATTCATATATCATAACAAGTCCCCACCGAGACCCCTTAAATCACAGAAAATAATCTTTATGACCCATAAATCTCACCTTAAATTGGATACAATTTAATAACTACATCCAATAGTTTAATTCTTAGAAATGGGAGGCATTACCCCTTTTAGATAACATAATGGAGTAAAAATGTCATCCTCATCAGCTTCATCTCTAGAATAGTTATTATTGATATTTTTACTTGAGACTCGACCCTCATATCTTTTATGTTTCTTTTACTACTCAGAGCATTAATCATCCCATATATGATAACTTCTTAGAGTATTTCAAGAAACATTGTTGCATGTCCACAATATAAGGAGGGTGTGTGTCAAACAACAAAATGCAATGATTAATGTTTGAGAGACGAGTTGATGAGGATGAATGTTGTCTATAACTTTCACCTTTGAATAAATTCTGAGGATAACACATAACATAGGCAATTAATTATTTTCATAAATTCAATTAAAAAATATTCATTATTCATTACAGATATCATTTATTTAGAATATTTTTTTCCATAAATCATGCCTTTCTGCAGAAAAACATCAACAGGATTCTTCTCCATCGAAATATTTTCACCCTAGTAATGTTTTATTTATCACTTTCCTTCAAGTTCCCTCCAATATCTTTATAGGAAGAGAAACCATGCTTCCATTTCTCCATCATATTGGTAATATTTATTTTTTTACAGTAAAATAATTGTCCATATAATTAATATATTATTTCTGTTGGTCAGAATAGAGTACTCAAAAGGGGCGTGAATTGAGTATCTATAAAAATTTTCTATTAAAATTGGTTCTTTGAAAATTACCCCAATTAAAAATATAATCTAAGTTAGTTTGTAGTGAATTTATTAGTGTCATGAATGTTCAGTTAATTTCTCAAAATATTGATTAGTTCTCAGTTTTATTTATATAAATATTAATACAACTTTTAAAACCAACCTACTAGTTCAATATATTTATAAACACTATCTAAACTGACTCTTAGAGTTCAATTTATTTTCATGAAATATGTGATAAAAATAGAGTAAAACTAAATAGTAAAAACACAACGGAAATAAACCAGAGGTTCAGTATCAAGATCAGACTTAGTTCTCTCCACTTGGTGATCACCTTACACCAAGATTTTTAAATTAATATACATTTTGATCAACACCCCAGATTAAGGTTCAAAATATCACATAAGGCTATCTAGGTCACACTTGACCTCTACCACAGTTCTTCATGGGAAAAAACAACAACCATGTCAGACATGACTTCTTCTACAATTCTATGTGGGATACAAATGGATGAAAATAACGTAAGTTTTATGATATCAGGTATCCTCTAGTTATGTACAGGAGTCAGTGTGTGTAATTAATAGATACACACACTGCTCAGATATTTAAATAAGTGAACACAAGAGAGATAAAGATGTAGAGTTAGGTCTAGAAGGATCTATGTGATATGAAGTGAATATATGGACTTGTTTGATGTAGTGGAAATGAATTTTGAGTCCTCTTATGGAAGATGGATCCAAAAACATAGTATTGTAGTTTGGCATTGAGCTACAGGTATGGGTGTGCATATATGTTCTTCTCCTTCTTGAGATATTAAAGTGCGTTGTCAATTAGTTTTTCATCTTGATTGATATTTCCTTGTGTGTTCTTCTGTTCACAATTGTTTCATGAGAGTTGATTTTATTCAGTATCTATCGCTTTCACACAGCATGCACGAACACACTCAACTCTTTTTGGGTACTATCAGTATTATTTCATTTTAAAATGTTTCTTATTTTTGGGGGCCGACAGATATCATGTAAATTCCACATGCATTGGCTCATCGTACCTCATACTGTCTGCTAAAATTTTTAAAGACAACATTAAATAATTTCAAAAACATTAATTTTCTTAAATACGACTGTTAGAAAAAATATTTATTAATGCAGATTTAAATATTCTATTGGTGACTCATCTATCGTTGTCTTCTTATGTCGGTGTTTCCTTTTATCAGTGAGAAAGTTGAACTATAGATGAGACAGTTGAACTAACAGTTACTCATTTCAATTGACAGTGAGTCCTTTCATCAGTAGCTCCATGCAATGGTAGGTCACTTGGACTGACGGTAGGTACTATGTTTCGGGGAGTCATATGCAATGGTGAGTCTACTTGTATATGTTGGTGTCATGTCCAATGGCGAGTCATCTGTCTGTCGGTGTCATGTCCAACAGTGAGTCGTCTATCATTCAGTGTCATGTCTAATGGTTTCAACATCACATACATATAATATATGCCTATTTGATTTGTCTGTTAGTGATTCATCTGTTTTTCAGTTCTAGTGACTCATAGTTAGAAACTTTTTACATATTATATCTGTCTTTCATTTCAATAAAGTCAGAGAGTGTTAAAACTCATAAAAACATAGATAATCACTTAATCTTGTCTAGACATAAACACACATAAATAGTTATGTGTAGAAATGATCTGATATTTAAGATTATGCTTTGATATATGCCAATATATGACATGATTTGGGAAAATTAAAACCATTATTGTCAGAGATAGTGTCCAACATCATCTATGGGCCAACAATATTCCCTTTTTATAATCACAAATCATGGCATTATTGAGTTCCATTAGAGAATGATTACACTAAACAATTAATAATATATCAGAGAGAAGATTAAGATAATGTGTTAGAGAAGCATAAACACATATTATAGTTGAATCTCATAATAATAGTGGTTAGTAAAGGTCTCTCACTATTAATAATTCTTTATAAAATTTATAACCATTTTGGGATTATTAAAAAGTGTTGGGAGAAAATAACATGAAAATAGTAAAGTATAAACAATGAAATAACATTTATAAATAGAGTAAACTGGAAAACAAGACATACAATGACTCATCCCTATCTAATTAAAATAATTCCGCACTATAGAGTAGGATAAAGTGGATCCTTACCCTTATCAAAATGATCAATAGAAGGTGCATCATAAGGGTTAGGTTGAGAGGTATGAGGGTCTGAATAGATTTTGAGAAGATGTAGAGGCACTCCTTTATGAACTATAGAAGAAACAGAACGTCTCTGCTAAGAAAGAATCTAGGGATGAATAGTTTTTGTAATGACAATTCTAATCTGAGATAAATCCTAAGAAACTAACATCTGAGACCGAATATGAACAAGAACCAGAAGATCTATGTGGTGCAGGAGGAGGAATCACAATGGCTTCACTTTGGACATGAAGATATGGTTTTAATAGCTTGATGAATTCTTCAATGATCTCTCCACCATATTTCATAGGCTTTTCAAAATAATATTTTTATATGTATACTTTTTGAACAAATAATTAAATTCTCTGAGCTTCTTAATCTGATCCTTAAAGGACTTTTTCACTAGAGGAAGTGCTAGATTTGTGGCCAAGTACCTAAACAGGCTGTTTATTTAGTGCTTTGTGATGAGTTTGGAGGAAAACTCATTAATAATTTTGGTCAACTCTTCCTAATTCTGTGAAGAACTCCTTGTATAATATATTACATGATCATGCACCTTATCTAATGTATCTTCAAATTTTTCCATACTTGAAATCAAGGCTAGCATCTCCTCTTTAAACACTGAACTAATAGTAGAAAAATCTGTAGTTTGGGAGGACTGAGCAAGTGGAGAAGATCTTGAAGCTATAGAAGAGGAGGTAAGATCCAAAAATTATTTCCTTATCTTTGAAAAATAAAGATCTTTAAAATGATAAACATGTTTCTCAAGACCTTTCCTGACAATTTCCAATGTATTCATATAATTTGTGGTTAAGTCTGTAATCCCAGTTGTCAACTTCTTCATATCACTCCTAATAATGGTATTGCATGTCAAAATTGTCTCTACAGCTGTGATTAGATTTGGTTGAATTTCGTTTATCACCATCATTTAAATAGAAGAAACATCATCATCAGAAATACAATTTATGGTAGGAGTAGAACTTGAAGCGCCAGATTTATTTATGTCATCAGCCATAGATCAGAGAGCTCTCAAATTATCAGTCATCTCACTATTCTCTCTCCTGGCTTCATCAGTCTCATACCTCATCTGAGATAGTACTTCGTGTCTTATGGAGGCACATATATCTTCCTTGAATCATTCAAAATCGTATTTAAAGACATATTCACTAGAAAGGATCTCATCCCCTGGTTCTTTTACAGCAAGGCCAACAATTTCATCATCAGAATCTTTATAATCCAATCCCAATGATAGATAACCAGGATTAATTATCCATTTAGAAAGAATATCAGACTCCAAAGGAGTAAGGTTATCAAACCATAACCTTCCAGTTTGATTCTCTTCATCGGCTTGAAAATTTCATCCTTGAGTCTCCCCCTCAGTGTCACCTCTTTGGGAATATTTCTCCCCCTCTGTCAGGTTTCCTTCCTAGGTAGCTTTTCCTTAAGAAGTGTTCTTTTCCATGTATAAACTACTTGATAAACATGTTCATCTTGAGAAACATTTTCTTCTTGAACAACACCCTCAACAGAGACACAAGTATTAGCTTTAGAAACTTCTATACTCACAACATCATAACTTTCATTAGGATGATCAGATTCATAGTCACTCTCACTTTCATTGCTCTCTTCATTATCACCATCTTCATTCTTCTCATATCTAACTTCATTATCAAATTTCTCAGGAACTTCTTCCCTTCCTAATTCTAGTCCATCTTCACCACTACCAGCTTCTTCCGTTTTATCTTCTTATTTATCTTCTTTTTCATTAGATTCACTAACAAAAACTACACCACCTTCAACTTCAGTTTCTTTACTACCAGAATATTTGATAATAGGATCATAAGGGGGTAAGTCCAGAGGTGGACTTAAAAGTCCAATAGAGACTCTTTTTGATGGTCCAGTAGTGTCAGGGTCACTTTGATCATCAAATGGTGATCCCAAATCTCTAACAGTAGTAGCATACCCCATGTTCCTCATATGAAGAATATGTTACTTATTCTTCTGAATCGAGACCAGGATCCAATACATCCCTTTGTCTAAGAAAATGATATATGGGATTAAACATCTCATATAATCTATCTTCATCACCAACCCATTACTTCCTCCAAGGGATCAAATTAATCTTTATTCCTTTACAGATGTCAGAGCTTAATCATATTCTACTGCATTCACTAACTACCACATCCTCAGCTTTATTTACACAGCCCTTTTCCTTTAACATAGCTAAAATAATTCATTAATAGAAAATAAAATTTTATATACAACTAGGTTTTACATCTCATTGATTTGAAACATTAGATATCTACATATATTCCATTTAACACCTTTCTAAATCAAATAAACCAAGTATACATCATCATAATTTAGAGAAGAAAAGTGCCCTTTTCTAGGACAAATCTGGTATTTCAATTATGAGGCAATGGGTCTCTGGTTCACTTCATTTATAGTTATCTCTTTTATATATGTCTCATAGAAAAAGAATTCACTTTTAGGAGGATACATGCCTTCATAATCATCAAAACTCTCTTTATGAGTTACCTTAAGACATTAATCCCAATATCTTAAAGATTACGGGATTCTATTCCCCTTCACAATCTATTTCACCCATGAAACATCACTTACTTTTAAGAAAAAGTTTCATATTTATATAAAACTCATATACCAGCTTCATATAAAATACTCTATCATTTTTTTCGAACCATTAATGCCATCGTTGATCTTACAGTAATTTCAACAAAAATTATTTTCTTTCTAAGATCCATTCCACCAAAACTTACTTCTAGGATATTACAACATGGTTTTCCAAACTGGTATTCAAGAGACTCGAAGGTTTTCTCGATTCCCCTTTTTGTTTCTTGGATGCATGAGACTCACCCACTTCTAGAGATCGCTTCACTCGCTCCATTATGATAACTTCAGTATGGAAGTCTAAAAATGACAGGTTGGGGTAGATAAAGAGAGAGACGGTAGAGGGAGAGTAGTAGTAAATAGGTTAGAGTGGATCGATTAAAATTTATATCATTTAAGGCGTTTTAAATTTTATAATTTCAAAATCATGAACCGGGTTCACTGGAATTAATGAATCAGTGTCGTTTTGATAAACAAATAAATCATAGAAACCCAGTGAGTCGTCAGTGTTAGTATGAAAGACTCTATAAAATACTAACAGTGTCAGTATGACAACGGTGTCAATAGGACAATAGTGTCATCGTAAAAATGGTGTTGTCATGACAACGACGTTGGTATGACAACCATGTCAGTATGACAACAGTGTTGGAATGAAAAGGGTGTCAACATGACAATAGTGTCAGCAAGAAAATGGTGTTGTCATGACAACGATGTTGGCATGAAAAAGGTGTCAGCATTAAAACATCACAGAAAAAGATTAAAGGAAAATAAAACATTGGGTCTTACTGATTGATCATTCCTAATTCATGTCTAATGTAATTTATTCTTTCATAGTTCAATGGCCAGGTGAATATATCAGTAAGATGATATTCAATGCCAATAAATTCTAAAGTAATATCACCCTTTTGATAATGATCTCTCAAAAAGTGATGTTTAACATAAATATGTTTTTTTCTAGAGTTATAAATTGGGTTCCAAGAAATGTTAATAGAATTTTTGTTTTCACATATTATAGGTACATCTCTAAATTAATATCCATAGTCTATAAGAGTATGTTTCATCCACAAAATTTGTGTACAAAAGCTACCAACGGCTATATATTCAGCTTTGGCAGTAGATAATGCAACAAAACTTTGTTTCTTACTACACCATGAAACCAAAGATTCTCCCAAAAAAGTGGCATGTCCGAGAGGTGCTCTTTATATCTAACTTGCATCCACCAAAGTCAGCATCAGAATAACTCACTATATCAAATGATTTTCCTTTGGGGTAAAACAAGCCTATATTAATAGTATGTTTGGGATATTTGAAAATTCTTTTGACAATATTTAAGTTATTTTCTTTGGGATTTGATTGAAAATAGGAACACATACACACACTAAACATTATATCTAGACTACTATCAGTAAAGTAGAAAAGCATCCATTAATCCTTCTTCAAGTGGTTTGATCAAAACATTTACCATTTTCATCAATATCTAACTTACAACCAGTACTCATGGGAGTGTCTCTACTTTTATTGCTATCAAATACAAATATTTTTAAAATATCTTTTGTATATTTACTTTGAAATAAAATAATACCATATTTATTTTAAAATATTTGAAATCCAAGAAAGGATTTTAGTTCACCCATTAAACACATTTCAAATTCATTTTTCATCATCTTTGAAAACTCAATACATAAATAATTTCATGAAGATCCAAAAATAATATCATCAACATAGATTTTTTCTACTAAAACATATTTTGAAATTCGTTTTATAAAAATAGTAGGATTAGAAATTCATTTTGTAAAACCTTTTGAAATAAAAAAATTAACTAATCTATCATACCTTGCTCTTGGATCTTGTTTTAAACCATTTAAAGATTTTTTCAATCTAAAAACAATATTTGGATAGTTAGGATATGTGAATCTAGGGGGTTTCAACAAAAAACATCCTCAACTATAAATCCATTTAGGAATTCACTCTTGAAATCCATTTGATATAGTTTGAAATTTTAATTTTCTGCATATACAAGAAATGTTCTAATGTCATTAAGTCTAGAAACAGGTGAAATAGTTTCTTTATAGTCAACATCGTTTTCTTGACTATAACCTTTTGCAACTAATCTAGCTTTATTTCTAACAATATTTCCAAATTCATCTACTTTGCTTCTAAACACCCACTTAGTTCCTATAGTCATGGTGACTTTGGTTCTATCCACAAGTTTCCAAACATTAACTATTTTCAAAATTATTAAGTAATTATTGAATATCAATCACCCAAAATTCACCAATGGTAGCGTCATTGATGTTTTTAGGTTCAAGTTGTGACAAGAAATCTTCATGTTCAACCTGATTTCTCAAAGAATCTCTAGTTTGTGTTCCTCTATCTAAATTTCCAAATATAGAATCTAAGGGTTGGTTTTTAAGGATTCTAGTTGGTCTAGGAAAGGTAGGGCTAGTTATTTTAGGTTCATCTATAGGTTTTGGTTCATCATGTTCAGATTCTTAAGAATTTAAAGAACTAGATTTTTTTACAGATTCTTTTATAGGATGGTTTGAGGGTTTATCATTAATGTCTAGATTTGATATATCTTAATCAAGGTTATCTCGAGAGGTCTTAGGTTCATGTGGATCTGTTTCATTAAATTTTACACGGACATATTCCTCCACCCATTTGGTTCTTTTTTAAAGACTCTATTGGCTTTACAAGAGGTTGTGTAACCGAGGAAGATTACCTCATCACTCTTGGATGTGCATTTTTCTAGATTATCCATTGTATTAAGAATATAGACTTTCAAACTAAAGAATTTTAAGTATCTAACTTTGGGATTTCTATTTCTCCACAACTCATAAGGTGTTTTCTTAAGAATATCCCTAATTAAGAATATACTAATTATGTAAAAATTTGTATTCACAGGCTCATCCTAGAAGTAAACAGGTAATCCAAACTCACTAAGAATGGCTCTAGAAATTTCTTACAAGGTCCTATTTATTTGTTCTACAAATCCATTTTGTTGAGGTGTCCTAGGGGTAGAGTAGTTATGACTATAGTCATTGTGTGAGAAAAAATATTCAATGTCTTCATTTTAAAACTCATGGCCATGATCACTTTTTATGTATTTTATTCTAAGTCCACTTAGATTTCCCACTATTTTATAATACTTGGTAAAGTAATTACACAATTCACTTTTATGAGCTAAGAAATAAGTCCAAGTACACCGAGAATAGTCATATACAAGAACATAGACATAGTGCTTCCCATTTAAGCCTGAAACTTGAGATTTTCCAAACAAATTCATGTGAACCAACTCTAATGGTTGAGAAGTTGAAACTTTTTCCTTTTATTTGAATGATATCTTGTGTTGTTTCTCCTTTTGACAAGGATTATAGACTTTCTAATTTGGAAAATCATGTTTGGGTAGATCATTATCTAGGACATTTCTAATAATCTTTCTAAGAGAGTTTACATTATAGTGTCCTAGTCTCCTATGCCAAAGCTAAGACTCTTTGTAAAAGGCACTTAAGTAAGAAATATTTTGAGTGTCTACTGAATCTAAATTTACAGAATATACATTTTCATTTCAAAAAAAATACTAATTCAACTTTAGAGATAAAAACATCGATAGAATCATTTTCAAATTTAACATCAAATCCATCATCACATAATTGTGAAATACTAAGCAAATTATACTTAATCATTCAACAAAAAAGTACTTTATAAATTAAAACTAAGTTAGATTTACCAATCTGGACAAGGATGGTTATTTTTCCTTTTTTATTGTCACTAGAGGTGTCATATCCACCATCAATCTTGATTAGTATATTGAAGTTTGAATAGTATAATTTCATGTGTCTTGAACATCCACTGTCCAAGTACCATTGACTCTTTCAAGAGCTCTCCGGATAGCTTTCAACCCAAATAATCAATCAAAAATAGATTTTGGTTCCTAGACTTGTTTGGTTCTTGTGACATTAGTAATAAATGATTTAGGTACCCATATTTCCCTTATGGGTTTTCTATAATAATTATGCAATATATTTTAAAAATAAACTCTATTTGGTCTAGAAGAGCTAGAGGCAGTAGAAGATTTTGTTGAACTGGTACTAGTAGCAGAGCTCAGTTTTTAGGTACAAAAATAGATTACCAGATTCAGTTATAAAATGTGTTTTAGATAAGTTTCTTTGTCCATGTTGATATCCAATACCAGAAGTGTACATATGAGCTATCTGGTTACCCCACATTTAAGTAAGATTGTATTTCCCATTAGTAAAATTTTCTAAATCTTTCTTCAATTTCTCATTATACATTTTTTATTCAATGTTTTTGTTGGGCGGTTGATAAATATTTTCTTTTTCAGTAGTAAGTTCATATTTAACAGTTACAGTAATAGCATTTTGTTTATTTAAATATTTAAATTTATCTTTTAGTTCATTACACGTCTCTTCAATCATGTTACATTATTCAAATAGTTCATCATTTTTCATATTCTCATACTCACTTTAATTTTCAGAAAAATAAGAATTAGGTACATGGTAATCTAAGTTTATCTCATATGTGTTTTTCATAAAACACATATTTTCCATTTCATCTTTCTCATCGTGATATTATTATGATTCACAAGAGTTGTCCATAAGATCACTACATGTGGCCTTCATGGCTTTCTTATACCTCGTATCCTTATTTTAATACTTATTTTTGTATTTTAACTTTGTATAGTCAGCTTTGACGTGTCCTTTCCTATGGCATTCATAGCAGAAAATCACCTCTTCTTTTTCATTTCTTTTCTAGTCCTTTTTTCATCAGCCCTTGTTATCATATCTTCCTTTATAATTGGGCTTACTAAAAAACATTTATGATCAATAGAATTTATTTAATCGTCTGGAAAAATGGACCATATCTCTATATCTATCATATGTTGATTCATCAGTAATTTAACTTTCAATGGTAGCAATGACAATCACTTTTTACTTATTCTTATAGGTAGTAGTCTTGAACGCTACTGAGTTTCTCATTGGTTCATCCTTCTCTTCTTTGATGAATTTAAACTCTTCTTCATATATCATCAATTTTCCAATGAGTTCTTTGAAAGGTAATTTGATGATGTAAAATGATTCGCTAATTAAGACTGAGGTTCCTCTCCTTATATCAGGTAAGAATCTGATAATCCTCATGATATTTTCTTTAGTTGTAACATCTCTTCCTAGAGAGATCACAGTGTTCACTATCTCATTGAACCTGAGATACATGTCAGAAATAGTCTCATCATGCTTTATCATAAAGTTATCATATTTAATAGTATATGTGTTAACTCTCATTTCCTTAACAGCATAAGTTCCTTCTTGTAAAAGGGGCATAGTGTCCCAAATTTCATGGGTTGTTTTACATGTATAAATTCTATTGAATTCCTCATCTCCTAAAGAGAAACATATGGAAATAATGGATTTACAATTACTGTTATAAGATGTCTTATTTGGTTCTTCCCAAGTTGTTATAGTAGTAGAATGAATCTTATACTCATCTAAAATTTAAGACCAAATTTCAAAACCCATACATTATAAATTCATTTTCATTTTAATTTTCCATTGGTCATAATTTGTTCCTTTAAAGAGTGGAGGTCTATTGGTAGTATCGCCTTGCAGTCTATTATCCAAAATAAAATTTGGAAAATATTTTAAAGAGATTAAAATTTATAAATAATAGAAATTTTAATATATTTGAAATCTAACTAAAATCACAATATAAATGATTCAAAAAATCATTGTATACTGAAACAGAAAAAACAAAACAACCTCTAATGTCAAATGTTGGTTGGAGTAGAGTACACAAGAGGGGGTGAATTGAGTATCTATAAAGATTTCTATTAAAATTGGTTCTTTGAGAATTCCCCCAATTAAAAATATAATCTAAGACAACTTGTAGTGAATTTATAAGAGTCTTGAATGTTCAGTTAATTTCTCAAAATATTTATTAGTTCTAAACTATATTAATCTAAAGATTATTAAAATTTTTGAAACTAACCTACTAGTTCAAAGAAGTTATGAACACTTTCTAAACTAACTGCCCGAGTTCAATTTAGTTTAATGAAATATGTGATTAAAAAAGAGTAAAACAAAATAGTAAAAACATAGTGAAAATAAACGAGATGTTCAATATCATGCTGGGACTTAGCCCTCTACACAATGTTATCGCCTACCACCAAGAATTTTAAATTAATAAAAAGTTTTATCCACACCCTGGATCCAGGTTCACAACATCACACTAGGCTATGCAGGTCACAGTTGGCCTCTACCATAGTTCTTCATGAAAAAAAACAAAAACCAGGTCACAAATTACCTCTTCCATAGCTCTACGCGGGATACAAATGGATGAAAAGAATGTGAGTTTGAGGATATCAAGTATCCTCTAGTTTTTCACAAGAGTCAGTGTGTGTGTGTAACAGATAAATACATACACTACATAGATATTTAAATAAGTGAACACAACATATCTGAAGATATAGATTTAGTTTTAGAAGGATCTATGTGATATGAAGTGAATATCCAGACTCGTTTGATGTAGTGGAAATGATGTTTGAGTCCTCTTCAGGAAGTTGGCCCCAAAATACAGTATCGTAGTCTGGCTTCGAGCTACATGAATGGGTGTGTAGGTATGCTCTTCTCCTTCTTGAGATGCTGAAGTGAGTTGTCAATTCGGTGTTCATATTGATTGATATTTCCCCGGGTGTCCTTCTATTCACAATTGATGTTCCTTAGTATCTGTTGCTTGCACCCAACATACATGACCACACTCAGATCTTTTTGTGTTCGATCAATCTTCTTTCTTTTTAAAATTCATCTTATTTTAGATAAAAATAGATATAATATACATTCCAAGTGCATTGGCTCATCATACCTCGTTCTGTCTACCAAAAGTCTTATAAAACACATTAAATAATGTTAGAAACATTATTTTTCCTAAATATGACCATTAAAAATAATATTTATAAATATTGATTTAAACGGTCTATCATTGACTCATCTATCAGTGTCTTCTGATGTCAGTGTCTCCTTATATCAGTGAGACAATTAAACAATCAATGAGATAGTTTAACTAACAGTGAATCATTTCAACTGACGGTGAGTCCTAGTATTGGTAGAACCATGAAACGGTAGGTCACTTGGACAGACTGTAGGTTGTCTGCATTGGGGAGTCATATGCAAGGGTGATTCATCTTGTGTTTGTCGGTGTCATGTCCAATGGTGAGTCTTATTTCTGTAGGTGTCATGTCCAATAGTGATTCTTCTATCTTTCAGTGTCATATCCAACGATGTCAGCTTCACATACATAGAATATATGCCAATTTGATATGTCGGTCAGTTATTCATCTATCTTTAATTGTCAGTGACCGGTACTTAGACAAATTTTAGATGTTTTGTATGTCTTTCAATTAAACAAAGTCATAGAGTGTTAAAAATTACAAACACATAGATAATAAGTTAATCTTGTTTAGACTTTAACACACATAAATAGTTATTTGTTAAAATGATATTATATTTAAGATGATTCTTTGTTATATGTTAATATATGAAATATTTGTGATAATTAAAACTATTGTAGTTATAGATAGTGTTCAACACATCTATGGGACCACAATTTCATATTTAGGATTAATTTATTTTTTTATTACTATTCACATAATAATTGTCTTATACAAGTGGATTATTTTGTTTGAGTTGGGGTGGTCTATCCATCTTTCATGCCTTTATACACTAAAAATTATATAGACTTCTTCTCCCTCAAAACCATTTCACCCATACAATGTTGGAATTTATCACCTTCCTTCATGTTCCGTTCACTACCATTGCAGGAAGAGCAACAAAGATTCCTCTACTAAATCAAAGATTTAATCTTGGTGTTTACACAATAAAATTACTGTTAGTCCAATTAATGTATTACTTCATATTTATGTTTGATTTAGTTCATTTTAGTATTAATCACATAAGAATATTTTTCTTATACAGGGGTATTATTTTATTCGAGTTTGGGTGGTCCATCCATATTTCATTAATTTATTCACCAAAACATCCACATACTTTTTTCCCTCAAATATTTTTCACCCCTATAGTGTTATAATTTTTCAATTTCCATAATTTTCCCTCCAAAATTCAATAAAAAAGGTAATATTTAGGTTTCCATAGTAAAATCATTGTCCACAAAATTAATGCATTGTTTAATATTTATGTTTAATTTATTTATTTTTAGCATAAAATATATAATAATTATCTTCTTATAAGGGTGGATTCTTTTGTTCAAGTTTACGTGGTTTGTTAAAATCTTCTCATGCTTATGAAGGATTGGACTTTAAGCATGCAACTGAAATAATAAAAATAAGGAAATGAAATAAGAATGCATATGAACATCATGAAAGGATGAATTCCTACTAATTATTTAATTAATATTTTCTTTATTTTATATACTACATGAAAATTAAATTCCTTATCAATTATATATAATATTTTTATAGTTATTTTCATAGATATTTTGGGAATTCATATTTTTCTTTCAATTATATGCAATAAGCTGGAAAAGAGATAAAATGTTCCTTTCTGCTAATGTTACCACACTTTCCATTTGGTTTCTTGGTGGCGTTTCCAATACTCCATATTAATTCAATGTTCATAGCTGAAATTCCATTATCATTGAAATCAAGAAGTGTAGAGGAAGCTCATGTTCCCGTTATGGTGACTTATCTAGATATAGTGGTAACATGACCTTCCTATGATAATTTGGATTTCAAACAAGAGAATGGTTTTTTGGCAAAGAATATAAAGTAAATATGTATTGTTTTATGTTCAGAAAATACAGGAAAAGGAATTCATTGTAACATTGGTAGTTAGTATTTTTTTGAGACTCTGTTACCTGTAGGAATCAAACTCACCTCAATCTGACACACAGTGTGGCCAGCCTGACTCCAAGTGTTTTTTTCTATTTAAAACTGACATCAATTTTATTAAAAATGAAAAATGACCTAATCAAGATCAATAAGCATCTTTCAAATTGTTTTGATACATTAGAAAAATTATCTATAAGTCATTTCTGAAATGTAGGGATTAACCTCACCTTAATATAATACATGATGTGCTGGGTATGACTCAAAGTGACCATTATCCATTTAATATCTACATTTTAGTTAAAAACGATTCACTTACTGAAAACCAAGAAATCACAGATAGGTTTTCAAGATATTTTTCGATATCAATTAATAAATCATTTGTGACATTTAGGAATCAGTCTCACATAAAACTGATACATGATGTGATATGTATGAATCAAATCTCATGTTTCTAGTTTCAAAAGACATTTTAGTAAAAAAGAAAATTGATGTACTAAAATCTAAGGAAACACATTTAGATTGTTTTTAAACATTATAAAAACAAACTATAATCCATTTGAGATATATTGGAATCATCCACACCTTAATCCAATACGCAGTGTGATTGGTATGACTCCAAGTGTGTCTTTTTGTTTAAAATTGACATCAATTTTAGTAAAATGGACATTTGGCATACCCAAAATAGATAAAATGAATTGGTATTGTTTAGTTACATTAGGAAAATTATCCATTGATCAATTTAGATTTTTAGTAATCTTACTCACTTTAATCAGATAGATGATGTGTTAGGTATGACTCAAAGTGTCCATTATCCATTTAAAATAGACATTTTTGTTTAAAAAGTTTCACTCACTAAAAATCAAGAAAAATCATCATATTTTCATAGAAAATTTAAGAAAATTATTCATATATCATTTTTGATGTGTAGGAATATATGTCACATCAAATTGATACACATTGTGACTGGTATGAGTCAAAGTGCACGTTTCCAGTTTAAAATGACATTTTAGTAAAAAAATAAAATTGATGTACTCAAAACTAATAAATAACATTTTTATTATAATAATACATAATGAAAATGGTCAATATGTATTTTTAGAAGTGTAGAAGTCAGATGAACCTCAATATGACACATGATGTGACCATTATTACTCCAATTGAGTCTTCTTATTTAAAATTAACATCAATTTTTGTAAAAATTACAACTGACCTACTCAAAACTAATCAAACTCATTTGAATTGTTTTTATACTTTAGGAAAATAATACATAATTCTTTTTTGATGTGTAGGAATTAGGTGATACTCAATTTGATACATGATTTGTCTGGTATGATGTAAAGTGTCTATCATTAGTTTAAAATCAACAATTTATTTCAAAAATGTCACCCATTAAAAACCAAGAAAAAAACGCTCATGATTTCTTGATAATTTAGTGAAATTAATCAAACATTATTTTTGATGTGTATGAATCATTATCACATAAAACTGATATATGATGTGATCATTATGATTCTAGGTGTGTGTTTCCAGTTCAAAATGAAATTTTAGTAAAAAACACAAGTGATGTACTAAAAAACATGAAGCCATAGTCATATTATATTGATACTTTAGTAAAATTATTCAAATGTGATTTGAAATTTTCAGGAATCATCCTAACCTTAATAAGATGTACAGTGGGACCGTATTTCCTTAAGAGTGTCTTTTTATTTAAAATTGACATAAATTTTAGTAAAAGGACAATTGTCCTAATCAAAACTGAGAAGATGCATTTTGATTGTTTAGATATTTTAGGAAAATGATACATAAGTCGTTTTTGAAATTTTTGAATCAATGGAATGACAAAACGATACAGGATATCCTCTATATGACTTAAAGGATCCATTATAAAGTTAAAATTTACATTTTAGTTTAAAAAGTGTCACTCAATAAAAACAAAGAAAACACTCTATAATTTTCTTAATAATTTTGGAAAAAATTTCATCATTCAGTTTTGACACATAATAATTAGTCTCACATCAAACTGATTCATGATCTGATGGGTATAGTCAAAGTGTGGTTTTTTAGTTTAAAAACACATTTTAGTAAAAAAAAAAGTAATAACATACTCAAAACTAAGAAAATAAATTCTGATTGTATTGAAACATTAGGAAAAATATCCTGATGTCATTTTAAATGTGTTTGAATTAGCCACATATCAATCCAATGCACTGCATGACCAGTATGACTCCAAGTGTGTCTTTTCATTTAAAATTGACATCAATTTTAGTAAAGAGGAAAAAAACATCGTCAAAACTAGGAAAACACATTTTGATTGTTTTTGTACCTTAGGAAAATGGCCTATAATTTATTTTAGTTCAAAAAGTGAAAAATGAGATGAAATTATAATAATTTATAGATAATTTATAAAAACAATTAATAAGTCATTTTTGACATGTATTAATTGGTATCACATCAAACTGGTACATGATATGATATGTATTAATCAATGTGTGTTTTTCCAGTTTAAATGACATTTTAGTAAAAAATACACGTGACACAATAAAAAACATTTGTATTGTTTTTATACTTTAGTAAAATTATCCTTCATAAATTTTATATTTGTAGGTTTATTATTCACCTCAATCTATTGCATGGTATGAATGGTTTGACTCCAGGTGTGTCTTTTTATTTAATATTGACATCAACATTATTAGAAAGGACAATTAACATACTCAAAACTGAGAAAACAACTTCATATTACTTTGATAATTTAGTAAAATGGTCTATAGGTTATTTTTTATGTGTAGGAATAATCTGAACCTCGATCGGATATATGATGTACTCAGTATGATTCAATCTATCTGTTATCTGTTCGAAATCGACATATTAGTTCAAAAAGTGTCAGTAACTAAAAACTGATAAAACAGACTTAGATTTTCTGGATAATTTAGAAAAACAATTCATAAGTACTTTTGGGTGTGTATAAATCATTGTCACAACAAACTAAAATATTATGTAACCGATATGAGTCAAAGTGTATGTTCCCAGTTTAAAATGACATTTAAAAAAAAGAAAAATGGCATACTCAAAACATAGAAAACATATTTGGATGGATTTAATATTTTAGTAAAATGATCCATAAGTCATTTGAAATGTGTATGAATTAGATTCATATCAATATAACGCACGCTGTGATAGGTATGATGTTTTGTGCAACTTCTAAAAATATAAGTTTCATTTTAGTTAAAAACATCCATCACATCGCCAAAATTAAGAAAATGATCCTAGATTGTTTTATCACGATTCTATATTATATTAATTAATTGATTTCAATTTTTTTATTATACTTATTTATATTACATTATTCATGGGAGGGAGAACAAAAAAATTAAAACCTACCTAAATATGCACAAGGGGGCTTGAAACTAATACCTCCTTAACACCACCATAAGATGCAACTAATAGGTTATTCCGATGGGGATTTATCTTATACTTATTTATTTAATTTTCAAAGAGATAATTCTTTAATTAGAAAGGTAAATGGTTTGATGTGTAAAAATATACACCAACTCAATCTTATAAAGAGTGTTCTTGACATCACAAAAATTTTAGTTCAAAATTCAAACTTTCAATTAATTTATTTCATCACTTTATTATTAACATAAGAATTTTTTTCTTATATAGATGTGTTCTTTCCTCAAGTAGGGGTGGTTTTTTCCAAAGTATCTTGAGTCAAGGTTAGTATTAAAAGAAAAAATAACATTGATGTTTTTTAATGTATGTTGTAATTAGTATTTATGTAATTGTATAAAACAATGTTTTAAATGTCCATAATATAGTGTTTTTCTCAGGTATTCATGCCGTATATTTCACTACATTTAAATTATGTATTGGTACTATATTTTTTTGATTTCTTGTGGTGTTTATAGTGATTTATTGTATTTTTACCATAAATTGCGTTGTTGTTGCAGTGTGTTGTTACAACACACTCTAATATTCCTCATTTTTGCCAATTTTAAAAACACAAATAAATGGGTCCTTTGTTAGTGATTTTAAAAGCACTGATAAGTGGTTCCTTTGTCATTAATTTTAAATGAGCTGATAAATGGGTCCTTTATCATCATTTTTACAAACACTAATAGATGAACCATTTATCTGTGATCCTATAAGATCTAATAAAGGCCCCCTTTATTAGTGATAAATAAAATCACTGCTAAATGTTTTCATTTACCAGTTATTTTTTAGCATTGATAAAATACTAGGGATTTAAATATTTCTCTAATATTAAATCCTCATCTAGAGGCGATAAAGACCATTTTTAGCACTCTTAAAATCATATTTATTAATAGTGTTAAAACAAATAAAATAAGAAAAAAAACAATTATATACCTATGACACATTGAAACAAAAGAATATCAAAATAGAAAAATTTAATATGAATTGTTGTTATTTAAAAAGTTGATTAAAAATAAAATATACAAGAAAATATTGATTTTTTATTTACTAACCCATGGAATTTAATATAAGAGAAAATAAAAATTGAAGTATTTCTAAAAATGTAAAATAGGATAGATTTCCATTATAAGGATTTCAAAAAATTATTTTTAAATCATTCCAAAATATCCACACTTAAAATTTCAATGTATAGAGACAATGATAATTTTTCATTTCCATGAATTCTAGAAAGGATCCATGAAAACATAAATGAAACTAAAAAATAAAGATTCAAAATAACTTCTAATACTCTAATATATTACATTGTTAATAAATAATGTAGTGGAAAACTAGATTAAGAATCAAGGGTTAACAAAGGTACAAAATTAAATGTATATTTCTTAAAAATTAATTATTTCACTCAAATTATAGTAAACATTAAGGCTCATTCAAATTCAGAAACATATTTACAATTCAAGGAATCTAATAAAACAACACCCAATTATAGAGATCATTATATAATTTAATTAAAACCCTTAAAAATAGATAATATGATTCATATAAATTCAAAAAAAATAGAGTTAATAGGATTATGGGGTCATGGATAGAGGGTAGTTAGGGAGGTCTACACCATCGAGGGTTGCATTCTCTATAAAAGGGGAAGAGGGGACATCGTTGGTGATCACTATCAAGGAGTAGTGGGGTATTGTGGGGTCCTCTTCAGGGATAAGGGGGTCACAGTCACAGTGATCAGAGGTATGTGATGGGGAAGGGGATGTAACTATCAGAGAGAATTTTTTAGGGGGGAAGTCTATCAAGGAGAAGAGGGATTGGGGATGGTCTTTGTCGGGGAGAAGTCCATCAGGGAGAGGGGGGATCAGGGTCAGTCACAGTTGGGGATGTTCATCGAGGGATTGGGGGATTGGCGATGAGGGTAAGTAACCATCTATTGGGGGGAGGGATGGAGGGGATTAAGTATCAGAGGTATCGGGAATGAGGATCAGTGGGGAGTTGATTGGGTGGGGGATGGGGTTAAAATAATCATATAATTGAATAATTTGATGGTGGTTTAAACAAAATTATCGCTAAATTTTAAAATAAAAAATATATATAATGGTGGTTGAATATAACCACTACTATATTATAACTTATATTAAATATGATTTAATTAGTGATGGTTACTAGATCAACCACTAATAAATCATTTATAAAACCTCTTTCTTTTATAGTATACTCAATTTAGTAATGTGTTATTTAGATAACCCTAATATTGGGATCATGTGACGACTAGTTTCTTGAGTTATTGATTCGTGATATTTGATATTTTATCTTGTTTAATTCATTTTTAATATGATAATATATTTAGATGATATTTATTTTAGATAATTAAGCTACAAAATAATGACTAAATTCAAGGAATATTGAAACTATGTCATCATCAGTGATAGATCCTGATATTTTATTGAAAGAATCAAAGTAGAAATATCAACAACAAGAAAATAAACTCATATTAGGTTATAAAACATGTCTAGTTTTCTGTTTTAGAAAACATTTCATTGATGAATAAGGGAAAAATAAACATGATAAAAACAGTGTCTCTTATAGATAAATAATTATATTCACTGGTGTCCACGATGAGAAAAAATATATCACGATGTCTTTATAAATGTTATGTTGTAGGGGTAAAACTATCAGAATGAAGTGAATATGGCCATTTATGTTTCTTGATAATTATTATTGAAATTACCATAAACCAATTTCTGAAAATCCAATTCATTTTTATGTTAAATTTTTTAGAGCCTAAAGGTAAAACACTCTTGGATTGGTGATTTGGTTATTGAAGAAATTTTGAGAAACATTATATCAAAATAAAATCCTGGTGGGAAATTAAACACACCATGGTTTTAATAAAATATATCGAAGGAAATAAGGATATTTCCTTTTAAATTTGTAGGGTTCTTGAAGATGTGATAATATTTTAAAGATATGTAATTGAGTAGACGAAACCATGTTTTTATTATTTTCACAACATCAATTTTTAATGGGATCTATATAAAAATAATGTTTGTATTAAAAGAAAGGGAATATTTACATTCAATTATATTAGTGATAACTGCAGAGAGAAAAGGTCCATTTGTCTAAAAATAATTGGGTATACACATAATCAATATATTAAAGGTATTTAAAAATCATGTAAGAAGATTATTTATGTATTACCTCTCCAGTTTTAATATTTCATCCATTGCATTACATATTTCATACTTGTATAGAGTCTCGGAATATCTTCCTACTCTATGCTTTGTTCGTTATTAATATAAGTAAAATGATAGGTGATGTAATATACTATAATGGCTTTTCAATTATTAATAGCATGAAGAATTAAAAATTTGAGTTTTAAATTAAATTTAATGAATTTCTAGTGAGTTTTTAGTAGAAAAATAAAGGAGAAATGAATTTGTGGGAATTAGTCTACTAAGTGAACAAAATTTTCTTAATATTGGGATACAAGAACTCATGTGGAATCAATTGGGAGATTTACTACCATGGAAGAGGGTAAGTTGATCTAGGATAACCACTAAGAGTTTAATGACCAAGCATTGATCATCTATTAACCCATTGGATGTATGGTGGGGATCTACTAAGACTCTAATTCCATGACCCAACTACTATTTTAATTGATGGTATTTTTTATATTTATTACCATATTTTTTCAACATATATAATTAAATGTTTTTTTAATCCTTTCTTGTTTGATTTCATGAAGCCTAGTGGTGTCAAATGGGTTTTTGGGGTATTCTTCCCCATAATATTTCCATTTTTTCTCATAGTCTATATTTTTTTAATGTGGTTGATACTTCATTCACATGGTTGATATTATTTTTTCATAGTAAATAGTTTTTCTCATTGTAGATATGTTCATTCACACAATGAATTGTTTTTTTCATAGTTGAATAGGTTTTTCTCATGATTTGTTATTTTTTTCATGGTCAATATATTGTTTTCATGGTTGATATTTGTTTGTATAGTTATTTTGTTCCCTCACACAATTGATAATTTATTCGCACAGTCATTAGTTGTTCTCATGGTCAATATGTTCCTTCACATTGTCGATAGTTGATTCACATAGCAGATCAATTTTTTATCTTGGTCAATCAGTTTCTTCTCAAAATAAAACATTTCCATCTCATGGTTGATTACATTTTTCTCAAAGATGATATTTTATTCTCAAAGTTGATAGTTTGTTGGAACTATTGATTAGTTTATTCGAAAAGTTGGTCAATTTTTTTTCATGATAGATCCATTCCATCACATGGATTCAAATATTTTCTCATAAATAATCACTTCTCATGGTCTATTCCTTCTTAGGGTAGACCCTTTCTTATGTTCGATCCCTTTATAGTCAATCCAACAGATTTAAAAATTTACAAATTTTTTAAAATGCCAATATTTTCCAAGACAACCTAAAAAGGATTCTAAGGTATAATTTTAGATTAAATTATAAAATATATGTTTTTAAAATAGATTTTGTGGGTATTATATCCATAATTTTAATTCCTTATGCTCTATGTTTTAAAATGGATTATTCTATGAGATTTATGTGAAACCAAATTTAATATACACCGAAATTAAAGTTGACTACCTTATCTTCATGGGTATCTATAGGAAACTGTATCTATATTGTTAAATGTATTGGATTTTATCTGTTTGAGTATTTTCTTAATTACTTCATTTTTGGAAGAATTAGAACCATATATTCGATCCTTGAGATTTTTATTTGTCATATGGATCCTTCCATCTAGTGATTCCACACATGTTGGACATCTGGGTTCCCTCTCTATTTTATAAATCAGTGTATCTTATTTTATTTAATAGATAATTTATCATTCATATTCCTCCATTATATTGAAGTTTTATATTATTTTCTATTCCCTTAAGTTCTATATATCAAGGTGTTGTCATTATATAATCTTTCCCCAATTTTCAGTGCAGCATGTTTTGGAATTTCTATTACTCGTAGGGGATCCTTGTTCTCTATTCCCTTGTGCATTTTTACTATAATAAAGTTTCTATTTTATAATGGTTTGGTGGTATAGATTCACTAATGAATATAATAAACCAAATTAAGTACAATTAAAAGGGAATGGGAATAATATCAATCATACATGTTTTGATTATTGGATAGTTTAGTGGATAACCTTTTATCCTAATCTATCATAATAAATAAATGCAACACTATTCCTATAGTATATTTTCCATTAGGGTTTTCAAAAAAGTGAAACCCAATAAAATTTCCAAAAGAAGCTAACATTTAATTAGTCAAAGGGTACTTTAATTTAGAAGAAAACTACTCAATAGGATAGTACATGATAACTAATTTCTTTCTTTCCTTACACAAGATAATCAAGAGGCCCCGAATTTGGCATAAAGCTATATGTTTAGACAATTAATGTCTTCAAAAGTTTCCCTTTGAAAGGACTCACACTCTTTGTATTTTAAGGAATTATACATTTTATGTTCTCACCACATTTAATATAATTCATATTAAAAATAAATTCATAAATATTTCATCTTCGGTGAAATTTATCTTGTCTTTTTTTATTTTTGGGTATTCAAGCTTCTAACAAATTAGTTTTTAGAATTCCTATTCTAACTACCAAACTAATGTTTTTAAACCACATTAATGTATAAATTTTACACAACCCATAATTTTGTCTAATTCATTAAAAAAAGACTTGTATTTTCATTCACATCTAAATGAATCATATGAAAAAGTAAAATATACTATTTATGGAAAACAATGCGGATATTTGAGAGTGAAAATATCTACAGGAGTAATCCTGGAGTGACAGATGGCCGACCACATTCAAGTATCTAGAAAAAAGCATAAACCTCTGTTGATAGGTGGCTTGACCCCAAGTCTCCCCTCTAGTGATACTTTACTTAAGAGATAATTCAATTCAAGATATAACTAACACCTAATATGCCCAAATTATTCCTAATAACTAAATTCAAGATAAAAATTCAATTAAAAATACTGGATAAGGTAGATGGAAACAAAATTTTATAGATTTGTACCCCATATCAGATGAAAGGCTCTATATCCTAAATGAAATATTTCATATAAATAAATTATACCTAATATTCAAAATATAAATAATTTTAAATACATAAATAATGAAACTGATAAATTCTAAATAATTGAACATTAGAAATATTTAAATATGTTAAAAATTTATGAACCTTTTGATAAATAAAATAATATAATAAAAATTTCATAATTAATCTAATCATTATGTTTATTGTCTAATTTTAGATACAAACAATTTTATATCCAATTTCAGTATGAACACTTTAATATTTTATGTCAAATAGAATTTACATATATATATATATATATATAATATCCTGAATTAATTTATAATTCATTTTATATCATGTAAAAACTTTTACAAAATTTACATATAATGTACATTAGATTATTTAAACCATTAATAAAATTCATCATCAAAAAAATTCTGATGTGGTCTATATATTTTTTTAAATAAGGTAAAACTTTTAATTTAAGAAAAATAAAATTAATTAATTGTGAGAATGTCCTAATTAAAAATATAAAACCTCTATTTAATCATTATTTATGTAATTTATAATCTCTTTAAAGATTTTCATAGTAATTTCTAAATAAATACTTTATTTAATAAATACTTGAATGTCATATATTTTTGTTGGATATGAATACCATTTAATGATTATTTATAAACATTTTATAAACACTATTAATTTAAAAAAAGGTATTCTTAATATTCACACTCTAATATTATAGGAATTTTTGTAATAAATTTTTCAAAAACATTTAATCAATTAACCGAAAAAAATTAATTAATAGATTTGCAAAAATAATTATAAATTTCGTAAGAATTCAAAAAAACCTATTCATTGTTCATAAACAAATTATAAATAATCTATTATATTTCAATATGGAAATAAATAAATACATCATCAATAAATAAGAACAATCACTTATTTCATATAGGTTTATAAATAAAATTCATAACTCATGATAAAAATCTACAATAAAATTATAAATCAAAATACTAATATTTATTCCATAATATGAACTTTTTAATATTATACATTATATGGAACTACATCTTTCCTAAGTTTAAAGGACGCCCCATGATCCTACATGAGACCCCGGTTGAAATCCAGGTGGGGGAGAATTTTTTGAGGTACTTTAGTAGTATTGGAATAGGTACTATAAAAGTATTGCAGCATTGTAGTAGTGTGGGTGATGTAGAAATTATTTTAGTGAAGTACTAATATAGTTTTAAAATTCATCCTAAATGGGATTTAAGGCCATAATAATGGGACTTCGTGGCATAGGGCCTTTGTTCCATCTCACGAAATCATGCTACAGGGCCTCCAGGTCATCAATAGAAGACCAAAGGAATTCATGTTAAAGTGGTATCTAATTGGTGGATAGAAGAAGATTCAAAGGTGTCACCATAGGTTTAGTTAGACATAAAGGCAAATTCATGGAGTGGTTAATACCCACCAGTTCAAACCTACATGTAGGGGAGGCAATAATGGATATCCACAAATGTGAAGTTATGACTACAAGCTGGAGTTATAGATGAATGAGACAAGAAAGGGGTCGTTACAATATACTAGCTGGGGATTTGGGCTTATGATTATTTATTCGGCCCGTATTCCACTAATTCTATGGGATATATAATGGCCTTGTGCAAATAGGATTTAAAAAAATATAAGGGTCCCCTCTCAACCAAGTTAAAAAAGGATAATATCATGAAATATAAATAAAAACTATTACATGTTTTGGGTTATTCAATGCTATGTATCACATAATAAGAAATTATTTAAAAAATGAACATATCAAAAGACAAAACTCTATTAATGAGGTTTAAATAATTTGGCATACGATTACCCTTCTAAATTTTAACAATTAAAATTTATAACTATGAACACCTAATTATTTAAATACAAAAAAAAATTATTTTCTGAAACTATTTTTCAATTTATAAACACTTTATAAGTTTCTATAATTATTTATAAATAAATAATTTATTTCTATATCACAAGGTATATAATATAATAGGAAAATTTTATTTTCAAATATTAATATTTATAATTTCATTGTATTCTCGTTAATAAATGTTTCATAAAAAATGATTCTATTAATTATAAATTCTTTTTGATTATTTAATTAATAATGATTGTTAAATTAAAATACTTCCAAAATAAATTTTACTATGATTTATAAAAACTTTTAAAAATAATATAATTTTTTAAAAAATGTTTGCATGGTAATATTATGTAATATTTAAAACAAATTTTTTGAAAAAAAAAATTAAAAAAATTATCCATAAATTAAATTATAATTAATGAATTTATAAAACAGATTTTAAAAATTTTACAGATATTAAAAAATATCATTCCATTAATTCTAAAAAAATTAAAAAAATCTTAATCTCAATTATAATAAATAAAAGATTTAATTATTATGAGAAATAAATATTAAAATTTCATATTTAAATTTTAGGCTTGAAATATTATATTTTACAATTTGTGAAACATTTTATTCATTATAAAAAATGAACATATTGATTCGTCGAAGTAGCCTCACATTGGTACCACTATTAAACTTTATAGGTTCATCGTATGAAACTTGGTAGCTGAAGAAAAACCCAAGTGTATGATCTATCCCCAACAGAGTCATGTGTAGTATAAATTATGAATATAAAATATGTATACATGGGTAGCTTATTCATAAACCTTAATATTTAATCCCTGGTATTGTATTATATATAATAATCACTAATGAAAAAAATCACACTTCTTAAGTCTAAGGAATTACATTATCCATGAACCCCGACCTCTATCGAAAGATACTCAAATCTCATGAAGAGGTGATGGAACCTTCCTTGGGAGAGATGAAGGAGTCTTGGGAAGAAGATGGCATTTGGGGGTTTTCAAGAAATAATCACCCATAATATTTGAGATTTCATTCCTTTATATATCCATTATTTTCATTTCATTTAATAAAATACATCAACCATATTTAATATATTTTTATATATTTATTTCTATTTCCATTTATTCACAGAATCTGATTGAAAGAAATAAGTAATTCTTTTAATCTTTTCATAATTGATAAAACCACATGGGGAGATACATGCACTATACTAATTAATTATATACTAATATTAAATTTCTAAAACCCAATTTTATTACCTCTAAAGACCTTTGATCTACAAAAAATAGTAGTAATCTCTTAATCTGACTTATTTTCATTGTGATTTCAAAGTCCAATCATACAGAATGTGTCCTCTTTAAAATACCTTATATTTAGATTGAAAATACTACAGATCTTTAATACATCAATACTAATAGACCATCCAAATAGTAGTAATAGCATAGGGAAATAGTATCACTCAGGTTCCCTGAAGCAATAGTGGATCCTTCTCTAGATCAACCAATAATGAACACTAAATAAGTAAATCTACCTGATAGTAATGATTGTAAAATAGGCCCAAACCACTATCTTTGATTGGCCTCAAAAAGTGATAGCTCATCCATGATAGTGTCGACCAACCCCTCTATCATATTTGAGAGAAATAATAGAATAATTACCTTTACCAACCATAAAAAGTGGACCATAAATACCAATATCATCCTCCAAGTGATAACATTTATAGGTTACATTTTCTCTATCGCTAAATTTAAATAGAGATCAACATTTTCCACCACTATATACCCCATGAATACACCTAATTTCAGGATACTAACCCCATGGGGGGTATGGGGGAAAATAAAGACCCCCAATCATTAACTGAGGGCCATGGAACAAACGCGGTGACTATAGGAAGGTGGGATATAATGGCGGAAATTGAGAGGTGGTTGTCAAAATTTAGGGGTGATAGGGGTGATAAAAAGGGTCATAGGGATAGTGGGGGCTATAATGGTGGATTAATAGATGAGGTAAGGAAGTGGAAAAATTTAATTATGGTAGCGTATTGTAGTTTCCCGATTGGGGAAGAAACCATCAGGGATATAAAATATCCAGCAATTTTTCATTTCGGTATTAGTGACCACAAATAGAGGTTTCTTAATTCCACCACTATAGAAGCTAATATTTCTTCTAGTGGTGGTAGAGGATCCATCAGGTTGAATAATCCCTAAACTCTCAACAAAAACTAGAAATGATAATAGGGTTACCATAACATCCATCTATTCTATGTCCACTCTTACTAGGAATTAATAATTCAAGAAAATGAAAAATATCTATCAAATATCAGCAAAATATCAATAAAACTCTAAACATAGGTGTAGCAACCCTTCCTCAGAAAACCCAGATTTAGTTTCTTCTAATAAATATAATGGCATGATTATAAGGAATAAATCTCCAAAGGACTGATCAATTTAGTAGTGTTGGTAAAATAGATACATAAATGAGTATTGCATTACATTTGAATGTATTTAATATAATATAATAATTTTTCCTTCTTTCTAAATAAATAACATTGAGGGTAACATAATAAATCTTATAAAATCCATTCATTCCTTCCATAGTATTCTTCTTGGATTCTTGGGAAAAGAATCATAATAAGGGTGATTTCAAATTTTTAGTAAGGGAAAAACACAGTCGAAGTAATAATGAATCAATGAGAATAGTCAGTATGCAAAGTTGACTAACTGAACACACATTCCATATAATTAATAAAATAAATATAAGTATATAAGAAATATTTAAAGGTAAAAACTATAAATCCATTCCATTATAATAACAATATAAGGAAATATCAATATGAAAAGTTAGTAAACTAAAACACTTTCTATCATTCAATGAAAAGAAAACTAAATCTATCCATAGATATGTCGATGCATTATCTCATGGATGAATAATAAATGAATTCTCAATAAATGAAATGATTATTTTTCAGAGATCATGTTTCCTATGAACATGATACCTTTATTGTCAAAATATAGTTTAACCATTCCAAATTTCACAACTAATTCATAACATAAGACTATAGATGCATTGAGGCATATTCCTTCACTGGTCCCCAGCCCATAGGGCTTTCCTTAAATGGTCTCCAACCCATATATTTCATATCCAAAGAATTCCTCATATATCAAATATATAATGTTCCTTATCAAATATCTATATCAAATAAATTATATAGATTTATCAATATTTCTCCAAATAATCAAATAAATTTCCAAGTATACACTATATGTAAAATGGTATACTGTTTAGGTAATAGTAATATCCATGATAAATGAAATGGATAATTTAGGGGAAATTCAGTGTTCAATGATCATAGGAGATTTAATATTTCAAGGGGACTAACAAATAAATCATTGAAGTGAATGTGAATACTATCCTTGGACAAATAAATCATAAACCGTCTATAAGAAGAATAAGGATGGTATCAATACAACATACCCAAGTGCTAGTAAAATAAAGGGTTGTTGTTTTCGATTAAATAAATTATTAACTTTTAAAAATATTATTAAGGAAAATATCCTTTTTTTAAACTATTGTAAAATATTTTTATTTTATAAATAAACCTTTTCAACTTGAAAATTAGGCTTCAAAGAAATGATAGTCGATGAATGTGTACATGTCATGAGAGGTAAAAAGAATATTCCTTTTGTACAATAAAGGGTTAGAAAATTCCTCACTATCAAAGAGAAGATAATATTCCTTTGAAACATTGGAAAATGGCAAAAAGGGTAAAAAACTTACCAAATCATTTTAAGAACATTTTTGAAAAACTTTTTAATAAAACACTATTTTTTAATAAAACAGATTCTCTAACTAAAGAGATATAATGTTGGGTTTTCTAAAAAACATTTTAGTACCAAAGAGTATTAAAATGGTACTAACACTTAAAAATGTACATGAAAAAACCAAATAAGAGTGAAATGGATTATTTTAAAATGGTTATATAATTTCCTTGAAGGGAAATTCCATTCAAAGATCACTAGGATTGGTCTTGAGGAAAAAAACATTACAAAGTGTCCCTGGCCGCTTTGATACATTTTTAAATCGTAAACCTCATCAAAGGATAATATTAAATTAAATTATTAAATAACATGAAGATAATGTTTTAATTATATTATATATAAATATGTAATTATGTACACCATATATAAGAAATTAAGTGCACCACAATTTACCATGCCTCGTGAAATGAAAATGAGACAAGAATCTTATACCTTGTTTTTCATTTAGGTGAACATCCATTAACGTAATGTATAATACACATATTTCAATTTTATAATTTCTTAAAAACCTTTTTAATGTTTATAAATACTTTTATTTCACTTATTACCCTGTTGTGTAAAATTACTCAATCAATTAATTTTACATTGGGTGTTTTTGACCAAATTTGGTTTATGTGTCAAAACAACTACTGTTGGTCAAATATGGTCAATGGGGTCATTATATAACTTATATAGAATAATAAATATAGAATAATTATCATAGGTATACATAAATTATACATATAATATCAATAATTAAATATGGTTATAAAAAATGAATCAATTTTACAATCATGGAGACAGTTGGTCGAACATATGCTTGAGTAACATTCCCATTTTAAAATGTTCACTGTGAGAAGAAGATAAATAACTAAAATATGTATAGAAAGATAATTATAAAATAAATACCATATTATTTAATCAAATATAATTATATATATAATTATGTGGTGTAAAAGGAATCACATCATGTCGAGGAAGCGGTAGTCCACACGTCCACGAATGACGTTATCTCTTTTTAAGTGTTTGAAAGGGTAATAAAGGAAAAGTTAAGTATATATATATATATATCATTTACTAAAAGAGAATTATTTCATGAATTTCATATAGGTGTATTTTATCTATAATTTAATCAAAACCATCCTTTATATGTTCCATTTTTAGTGTGAATGAATCAAAATGCTTTGAGGGGTTGGTAGTCCACACTTCCTCAAATGATGTTATCGTATTAACGTAAAATAGAAAGTATTAAATGTAGGTGTAATAAAATTATTAAATAAGTATTAAGAAAAACTAAATATCTTATATAATATATATAATTATATTCTCCATCATAACGTCCACCCTGATATACAGTAGGGAAAAATTGAATAATCATCATTTCGTGAGGCAGTAGTTCGTTGTACCCAGAAACATTATGTTCCTTACCCATTAGATGGTGGTGTGTATAAGTGAATGTTGAAATATAATCATAAAAACATTTTAGTATATTTAGAATACTGTTTTTGTTATATAAGAATATAATAATGAGATTTTCGGGGTTTTATAATGGAAATGAATCAAGTGATATTGAGAAAATACATTACCTTTTAATCGGGTAACTTCTTTGGGTTTATCCCAAAGTATTATCTGGAAGGGTTTATTCCAAAATTAATTCTTATAGATAAAGTATAGGAATAATGGGAGAATATTTTGGCAATTCATGTCTGAAATTAATAGGTTTTAGAGGTGTTATGAATGGGTAAAGGTGGTGGCCTTTTATAGGGAAGGAAAAGGACTCACTTGGTATCTTTGAAAAGAATTATTTGTGCACATGTTTTTATGTAATAAAATTAATACCAATCCAATAAAAATAATTAATGGAAGTTTAATGGCCGAAATATTTCAATTCAATGAGTGTTGTACAAGTTTCTAGGTCATTTGGGCCCTTAAACTTAGGATTTTAGTCCCTTTTTAAGCCTAATTACACCTTAATCGCTATAATTAATTATAATCACATTCAGAAATCATTTTTTTTCAAAAATTAAGTTGAAATTATTAGAACACAAATATAATATTAATTACAATGTTTTATGTTGGATTTTCAAAATTCAAATCCCAGAAGCGGAAAAATTACGTTTAATGGGAATCTCACAAACAGCCAGATTTACTAGTTTTAGTAAAAAAATGATAAAAATATTGTTATGTTTTTATATTAAATTTAAAATATATATTTATTCTAATTAAATAAATTATATTAATATATGTATAATTGATCTAATTTGAATTCAAAAAAGTTATACTATAATTATAATTACTAATTAGTTAAACGAAAAGGCAGTTTTTAACTAAAATGCATTATTTTTCACTATTCTCTAAAAATGATGTTTCTTGGAAAAATATAAAAAAACATTATAATATAATTTTGACATTATTAATTCACAAATAATATTTTTTTTCAAATTAAATTCATAAAATTGTAAAAATTATGATTTAAAATAGCTTTGTCATTAAAAGATGGTAAAAATGTCTTCATAAAAAATATAAGTTTTTATGTGAAATATTGGATTCGATCATATATCATGCTTAAAAAATATATTGGATGGATATAAAAAATAATTTATTGAATATGTAAAATATTTATTACATTAACACCACTCATTAATTGTAATTATTTTAGTCTGTTAGAGTAAAATAGATTTGTTAGCATAAAATATCCTTATAATAGTCAGTTGGTTCTTATATTCATTTATAATTTATTTTAAACAATTAAAAAATTGTATAAACTATATATTATTCATGATTTAGTTAATACTATTCAAAATTTCTTGTTTATATTAAATAATAATGTTTTAATTATAGATTTTTTCTCATTAAAACTCGATTTTGTGTATAGCACAAGCCATCGAAGAAGGTCACTTTTGCGTGTCGTGCAAGCAATAGGAGAAGGTCATTATTTCATATGATGTATGATAACCTATTATCGTGTGCATTTCAAGATAACTCAGTGTTCCATGCTTTGAAATATATATAATATATTTTAAATGGTAAATATATTATAAATTATACATATATTATATTACATTTCACGATTACGGCCATGTGTCATACATGATACCGAATACAATGATCTTACTTAAGTTTTTTAGGGGGTCACATTCTCCACACCTTATTTAAATTGAATCATTTTAATTTAAAAATGATCATGATGATAAATTGTTTGATACATCCTATGTTTGAAATCCCACATCGTGAGAATGGTTCATAAGTAATCTTCTATAGAAAATAGAATTGAAAGTACAAAGGTCGCATGGAATACCATGTAACTAGGTCTCCAAGGATGAGAACATCAGTGGTAAGTAGAGATACACACTTGGAGGAAAAGTGTAAATATTTATATGGAGTGAATGAGGTCACCAATCACAAATAAGTGAATGATCAATGGAAAGTTGAGGGCCTCAAATCCATAAATCATTGATGATTTATAAAGAAATCGGTTCAATAGAAATTTTGGTATTAGGAAAACCTTTCTATTTCAAAGTAATTTTCTTAATTTTGTGTAATTATTTTACTAACTTTGAGTCTAAAAAAATATTCTTACATGATAGGATTCAGTCTCATATAAACAATCGTAACTTTTTGTCATGCTTCGATCAAATTATAATCCATCCATTTACTCTCAAAAAAATAATTACCAACAATAATTTTTTTATGCCTGAAGCACTAAAAGAAACATTTAAAGGATCGTAAGGCCTATAAAATAGCAAAAAGTCTTAAAATTTTTATTTAACTATCTTCTAAAATAAATATGGTTAACTGATTAATTACTAATGATCAAGAGTGTGACTACTGGTTCATCATTAATATTTATTCATTAAATTTTTTAACTAAAAATAGTGAAAATTAACAAGTATGTTGCGTAGGTAAGTTGTTGGTGTGAAACCCTTATCATCCTTTAGTCATGGGTTCATGTCCCATGGCCTTGCCAGATTTAATCAGTTGTCTCCTGGATTATAGGTTATCCTTTTATAAAACCATATTAATATAACTTCAAAATATAAATATTATGGACATCCTTGAAATTAGGTTAATCTCCAAATACAATTTTAACTAAGGTTTTCAATAAAACCTCAATACATAAATAAATCATCCATTTTTTCCACATTGCTCCTTCCATGGTATTGGGATTATCATTAGTTATATTTCTAAATCATGACACCTTATCTTCAATATAAATCTTCTTAGGTTTAACCTAGTTTTCTTATTATGTATCTAAATCCTTCATAATGGTTTGTAAATAAAAATAGTATTATCCAATGCATATCCCCCAGGAGTGTCAAACAATGTTCTCAGTAAGGCTCGTTGTCGTGTATTAGGTTACACCAAGTCAAGATTAGAACACCTTGTCAGATTTGTAACTCCAATTTACATCTATGTCAGAACCACATCCACTTATAGAATCTAGATAGAGATTTATTTCTATTAAGACCTACATAATCTATACTTTAATAAAATTATATGGTTTTCATCTAGACATATTCAAATTCTACCTTAGGGTTATGTTCTTTAATACAAGTTTTCCTAAATATAGTTCCAAATATTTCTAATAAAAATACATTGATACAAACTATAGTGACCCATCCCCAAAAATCCTAGAGCAGATGTGTTCTACTAAATATATTGGAATTATTACAATGAATCAATACCCAAAGGACTGATAAATTTAGTAGTCTTGGTAAATCAGATACGTAAATGATTATTTCATTACAAATTAATACATTGATTACAATATATTAATTTTTCCCTTATTTATAAATAAATAACTATGGGGATAAATATAATATATCTAGTAAAATCCATGAATATATTCAATTGGATGCTTATTGAATTCTTGAGGAAAGAAACATAATAAGGGTGATCTCAAATTCTTAGTAAGGTAAAAACATAGTGGAAGTAATAATGAATCAATAATAATAGTCAATATAGAAAGGTGAATAACTGAATGTGCATGCCATGTAATCAATAAATTGAATGGAAGTATGTAAGAAATATGGAAAGGTAATAAATGGAAGCACATTCCATTAAAAAACTAGACAAGGAAATATTAATATGGGAAGTTTGGAAATTGAAACACATTCTATCTTTCAAAGAACTGAAAATGAAATGTATCCACAGATATACCGACACCTTATCCCATGAATGAATAATAACTGAATTATCAATAAAATAAATTCTTATTTTATGGACATAATGTTTGTGAGGCACATGATACCTTTACCATAAAAATAGATTTTAACCATTCCAATTTTCACAACTAATTTGTCCCATGAGACAACTCATGCATCGAGGGTCTTTTATTCACCGGTCCCCAACCCGTAGGGCTTTCCTTAAATGATCCCCAACCCATATATTGCATGTCCAAATCATTCCTCAAATATCAAATAAATAATGTTCCATATCAAATATTTGTATGGAATAAATTATACAAAATTTATCAATATTTACTCAAATAATCAGATCAATGTCAAAGTAGACACCATATGTTAAATGGTATACGATTTATGAAATAGTAATATCCAAGAAAAATAAAATGTATAATTTAGGTGAAATTCAAAATTCAATGATATCTAAGATTTAATATTTCAAGATGACTAAAAAATAAATAAAATAAGTGAATGTGAATATTATCTTTGGCCAAATAAATCATAAACTATCTAGAGTAAGAATAACAATGGTATCAATACAACAAACACAAGTGCAGTAAAATTGAGGGTCAGTGTCATTGATGAAATAAAATATTATATTTTAAAAATATTATTGAGGAAAATATCCTTTTATTTTTAAAATCCTTTTGAAAATATTTTTATTTCAAAAAAATCCTATTAAACATGAAAAGGAGGCTTCGAAGAAATGATGGTGGATGAATCTGTACATGTCATAGAAGGTAAAAATAATATTCCTTTTGTACGGAAAAAGGTTAGAAAATGACTCTTAGGGAAGTTAAAAGAATATTACATTTAAACGTTGGTAAAAAAAGGTAAAAATATAATTACCAAATAATTTTTAAAAAAAAATTGGAAAGCTATTTTTTTAAAACACGGTTTTTAAAATAAAATAGGTTCTCTAAATAAAGAGAGATATAAATTCTAGTTTTCTACAAATAATTTTATACAAAAATCTTAGTAACAAAGAGTGGTAAAATAGTACTAACACAACAAAATGGTCATGAATAACCAGATAATAGTAGAAGGGATTATAGAAAAATGGTTTTATAATTTCTTCTAATGTAAATCCCACTAAAATATCACTATGATTGGCCTTGAGAAAAATAACCTTTAAACATTCCAAAGTGTCCCATACCACTATGAAACAATTTTAAATCATAAACCTCATAAAAGGATAAAATTAAATGAAAGCATTAAATACCATGAATATAAGGGGTTCATTCCATTATAATTCAATTTTGAATTATGTACACCACATATAAGAAATTATTTTCACAACAATTAAGTATGCCTCATGAAATGAAAATTCGACAAGAATCCCTTACCTTGCATTTCCTTTTAGGATAACATCCTTAAACATCCTATATAATAATCTTATGTTAATTTTCTAATTTATTAAGAACCTTATACTTGTTTATAATTACTTTTATTTCAATTATTACCTTGTTGTGTACAACTACTCAAACAATTAAGTTTACATCAGGTGTTTTTTATCAAATTCGGTTTATGTGACAAAACAACTATTTTTGGTCAACTATGTTGAAAGGGGTAATTATATAACATATCTAGAATAAAAAACATGGAATAATTATCATATTTATTCATAAATTATACTTTTAAAATCAATAATTAAAAATGGTTATGAAAAATGAATCAATGTTACAATCATGGAGATGGTAGGTAGTACGTACGCATGACTGGCCTTCCCGTTTTTAAATGATAATTGTGGAAAGAAGTTAAGTAAATAAAATATTTATAGAATTATCATCATATAATATATAACACATTATTTAATCAAATGTTCTTATATATATAATTCTGTGTTTTAAAAGAAATCCCATCAGGTTGAGGAGGCGGTAGTCCCCACGTCCATGAACGACGGTATCTCTTTTTAAGTTTGTGAAAGGGTAATAATGAAAATGATATATATATATATATATATATATATATATAATTATATCATGAATATCATATATATTTTTCTTATGTATCATTTAATTAAATCCATCATTTATATATTCCATGTTTAGTGTGAACGAATCACAATGCTATGAGGGGGTGGTAGTTCACACTTCTTCAAACTATGTTGTCATATTAATGTAAAATTGAAAGTATTAAAGGTAGGTATAATAAAAGGATTACTGAAGTATGAATAAACAACAAATATCATATATAATATTTATATATAAATAAATTTTCCATCATAATGGTCACCATGAGAGGTGGTAGAGAAAAATTTAACAATCATCGGTTCGTGAGGTAGTAGTTCTCCATACACAGAAACATTATGTTTGTTACTCATTAAATGGTTTTTTTATGTGCTATTTTGTTGAAATATCAACATATAAACATCTTAGTATATTTTGGATACATTTTTTGTTACATAAGAATTTAATAATGAGATTTTTGGGGTTGGATAATGCAAATGAAACTAGGGAGATTGAGAAAAGACATTACCTTTTAATCGGGTAACTTATTTTTGTTTAGCCAAAAGGATTTGTTGGAATGGTATATTACAAAATTAATTATTATAAGTTGAGGATAGGAAAAATTAGATATTATTTGGGCAGGTATTTGACGAACTTAAGAGTTTTGAGAGGGGTGAGGAATGGGTAGAGTTGGTGGCTTTTTATAAGGAAGGAAATAGACGCAGTAGGTATTTTTGAAATGATGTTTATTGTGCACAGGTTCATACCTAATAAAAGGCATACCAAACCATAGAAACTAATTAATTTAACTTTAATAGCAAAAATATTTCCATACAATGAGTTTTGTACAATTGGATAAGTCATTTGGTCTCTTAAACTTAGCATTTTAGTCCATTTTAAGCCTAATTACTACTTAATCACAGTAATTTATTTTCATCACTTTCACTAATATTTTTTGTCAAAAATTAAATTTAACTTTTTGGAACACAAATATTATCTTGTTTAAAATGGTTTATTTTGTATTTTTAAAATTTAAAACACAGAAGTGGAAAATTTAAGATTAATGTTAATCTCACGGACAGACGGATTAACTGGTTTTAGTAGAAAAATGTTCAAAAGATTATTATAATGTTTTTATATTACATTTTAAAGTTTTATTGATTAAAATGACCAAATTTATATTAATATATGTATAAATTATCCATTTTGACTTGAAAAAAAAATAATATAATTTAACATTAATAATAATTTAAACGAAAAGACAATTTTTAACTAAAATGCAGTATTTCTCACAATTTACTAAAAATAATGTTTCACAAAAAAAATCCTTAAAATTCATCCCAAGATAATTTTTAAATTATTAATTCTAAAATACTGTTTATTTTACCAAATTAAATTCATAAAATTTTAAAAATTAAGATTTAAAATATGTTCTCTGTTAAAAGGTGATAAAAAGACTTAATAAAAATATAGGTTTAATGTGAAATATTGGAGTTTCTCATATATTATGCTTTTTGAATCTATTGGATGAATATAAATAATAATTTATAGAATTATTAGCATATTTATTACATTAAAAACACTCAATAATTGTAATTATTTTAATCTATTAGTGTAAAACAGCTTTGTGAGCATAAAAATATCCTTTTAATATTCAATTGGTTCTTATTTTCATTTCTAATTTCTTTGTAACCAATGACTTAGTTTTATAAACCATATTTTTCATAATTTAGACAATACTATTCATAACTTCTATTTTATATTTAATAATAATGTTTTAATTATAGATTGTTTCTCAGTAAGACTCGATATTGCGTATAGTGCAAGCCATCAAAGAAGGTCGCTTTTTCTTATAAAGCAAGCTATAGAGGAAGCTTGTTGTTGTGTATGATGTACGCTAACCCAGTGTCATGTGAATTGAAAGCTAACTGAGTGTTTCATGAATTGAAACATATTAAATATATTTAAAATTACAAATATATTATAAAGTATACTGATATTATATTACATTATGTGTTTGTCGTTGCGTGTCATACACGCTATGGAATATAAGGTTCTTACTTTAATTTTTAGGGGCATCACACTAGGAATCATAATATCCAAAATTAATTAAAGATTAAAAATTATTTTATAATGACCCTAAAAATTAATCTATGGATTAAAAAATTCTAACAACTCTATAATTTAATTTTCCCAAAAATTTATGTTCAAAACTATTAATTCCAAAAAAATGCACATTTACAGATAATGATGAAAAATATGATAAAAATACATATAAATTGATTTTAAATTAATATTCCAAAATATTTCAATTTAACCTGAATGTTTAAAATAATAATATTATTCTCAATAAAATTCAGATACTAGAACAAGTTTTTTCAAATAATACAAAATAAAAAATACATTAATTTTTAGTATTTAAAATATAAAATATATGTAAAAATAGAATAATTAAATCACATGTCAATTTTAACCTTCTAATTTCAAAAATGAAGACCGTGTAATTTATTTAATTAATTTTAAAAAAAAATAGAATAAAACAATAAAATGTATTTACTTGGTACTTAACTAGAATTAACGAAGTATATACAATGAAATTCCCAAAAACATTTTGATAAGAACTCATACTATTATTCCCTCAAAAATAAATTTTTAAATCATAGTAAAAACATATATTATGTCACGGTTCAAATTTTATGAAACTATTAATAATGAATATTTTACAACTCAAAGTTTATTTATCATATTTTTTTATGTTAATTACCTTTTCCATAATTACTTACAGAAATATTTTAGCCAAATGATTCACCCAAGATAATATTACCTTCACAGATTTATCTTCCCCCATCACTAAAATATGATTTTTTCATAGATGTTCCCAATCTAACTCTCACACTTTTATCATAATAAGCTTCCTAATCTTCTTGTGTCTCTAGTGAGGAATTATATTTCTAAAAAAACCATAAGGTATTTATAAGGCATTTATGTTGATTGAAGTTGCGTGGCCAATTTTTTACAAAAAAAGGTAAAAATGAAGTTTAACTCACATAAAATGAATTTCAATGGTGAAACTTAAAGTTTTTACCTCATTATTTTTCCATACAAAAATGATTTTCACCATCAAACCTTTCATTTTAAGGAATTTCATAAAAAGTGATATAAACCCCTCTTATTTATCAATATTCTCTATAGTCCGAAACCACTACTCAATTGAGAAATAAGTATTTATTAAAAGGTCTTTAAAAGGTAGTATTTGGGGTTATGGGTTAGTGGATTGATGTTTATAAAAATAAAGATGAATTATAGTCTCTTTAGTAAACTAAAAATATAGATATATTAAACACTGTGAATGTAAAATCCTCAAACATCCTATAACATGTAACAACTTATCACCTTTTGAAAGTTTTGATAGAAACCCACACATAAATAATTATATAAACTATATTTTTATCCTCAAGTATATTTTTTCAATTATTTTTGATATTTTTAAAAAGTTCACCAAGGAACTCTCCTCTAAATAATGGATTTTTTTTCTAAAGACCCTGGGAAATGACATCCTCCCCAATATCAAGTTCTCACTATATAATTTTTATTTTACAAAAAATAATGGTAGGAATGGATTTAGGAGTTTAACATGGATCCTATAAATTCCATTAATGGTATCTAAGGATTGAACTGGAAAAAATGTTCAATGGGTCAAAATTGTTATGTAACATGGGAGTAAAATACAATGAATAAATTTATCATGTCAACATAATTTACTCAAAAAAGGTTTGGAAAGTTACTACTAAATTTTCATAACTATCAAATGTAAGATTTCTAGCCTCAAAACCATCAAAAATCCCCTTCCCTCACACTTGCATTTGATAAAAAAATATAAAATATTCGAAAGTTAGGTAAGAATGGATTTATGATTTTAATGTGAATACTTAATAATTTATCCATTTATACTAGGGTATTAAAAAAACATCATTTGTAAGGGTATTCTCAAAAATATAAAATTTCAAAAATGAATTCCAATTAAAATGTATCGATACTTTTTATATAGATTCTCAGTTTTCTTATAAATTTTATGTAGAATAAAAGAAAGTTCTATTTATTAGGTATGAAAAAAATTATCTTCAGAAAAACGTAATTAAAAATGGTTAAAATCCTTATAAACCTCATAGGTGGGTGATATTGTCTTTAGGAAGTGATCAAAACCTTGGCCTTTATAATTGAATAAAATTATTTAATAAACAATTTCAAAATTAGGGAACAAAAAAATTATTAAAACGAAATTTATAGCTAGGATTAAAACAATTATTACTTGTAATGACTCATAGAATTAATAAGTACAAGATATTCATTTCAACTCAGGTAAGTGGAATAAAATACAAAAAAAAAGAAAAAAAACTAAAAGGACAATAGTAATTTTATGTTCATCATGGTATGTAGTGATTTCCCCTTTATCTTACTAATAATAAATAATAAATAAATCATTAGATAAATAAACAATGAACAAAAGGATAATTTGGTAACTATTATAGTATTGGATACCCACTTCATGATCTTCAATTAGTTTGGAAAATACTTCCTTGGAAGCTTACAAATAAGAAAAGTCAAATAAATACCATTATTTCTCAAAAACTAGTCACAATAAAGGAAAAGAAAATGATATTGTTTTATTCAATGCTAAATAATTTCCATTTTTTCTTTCTGGTGAGTGTGCAGTAGATGTCAAGGTTCATTCCTATAAAGAACACATAAATATGTTATAAAAGTATACTATATAATGAAAACTAAGACAAATAATAAGGGAAAAATATGGGTTTAACATTAAGGTACCATGGTGCGTAACTGAAGATGGTGGGATGGTAATTTAAATTTTTTTACCAGAGAGACAAAACATGTCATATCTGGTGATTTGAGACCTGGTATAGTATAAGGATCACGCATGAATTAAATACATCATATAAATTAAATATTATTGTCTACCTTGTTCAATTCAAAGTGTGCTCGTCTATCACTCATCGCAAGTGACCATTTCTTGAAGGATCTAAAGAGGAATCACTCTAGATCATCCATACATGCTTAAAAAAATTTGTAGGATCATTGATCATAAAATTCTGGTTATCAGCACAGTGATACAATGATGCCTTTGAAGTCCCGACGATCACCACATTGACATTCCTTTGATGCATGGAGATGAGCTCAATCTGATCACTTGGGTTAAGAGATTATCTTTCTAGAAAATAGTAGAGGATAGATAGTATCTCATTAATTTGAATGAATTGATATTTGAAATGATCTCCCCTATCCTACTAATATATCATGAGGTCAAATACTTGGAATGAGTTCCCTGACCCCCAGAAATAAAATATCCTCTAAATAATAAATAATTAAAAAATTATAACATACTAAACTACATCATAAATATTATTTATATTTTATTAGATTATTTTCATATATATTAAATATATTATGTGATCAAACCAAATCATTTAACTCAACTCATAATTTTCGTTAATATTAAACAACCCTGAAATTTTAAAATAATATTCATTCATATAATATTTTACATATATTCATGAAATACCTTGTGAATAATTTTAATAAAATAATTCAACCAAATTTTTTTATATATTAATAATAATGAATTTATTTTTTTATCACTGATCAATAACATAGACAACTCTTGGACCCCATTATGGGGCCCTCCATATCCTATATATCTATTCACTTGAAGTGGGTATATTCTTCAATATGCTATTCTATGTGACCCTCAAGGCCCTTATCTCGATATTAGTAAATAGTATTAAAAGGGAAAGAGTGGAATCTAGAAACCCATCATCTCCCATAAAGAGATTAAGAATAGTCATAGAAAAAACAACTAACCTACAGACACACACCACATAATATAATCATTTTGTCTTTATATATCCCGCAAATCATGAAACACACTTATGTCATCGTCATTTCTTACTTTATTATTTTGTTGGTATAACTAGAAAGATTTACCATTGGCTAACTTAAACAAGGATTTATGAAGGTACTACAATCCTGATCAACTAGGGCTTGTATATAATACTTCCTCAACTCAGAAACGAATTTTTTTTATCTTTATCCTTCAATCAATGTCATACCACCAATGACGAACCCAAGACAAGCTACCTTGACATGATTTCATTATAATGGTTTTGCCTTGAATTAAATTATGTGATCAAATGGGAGACACAAATAATGATCTCATTCTAGGAAACCATTTCCCATGTCCATATATAGGAACAACCAATGGAAACTGAAACATTTGGTGTTCCTATTGGAAGGTATGTCCTCATGCTCTCACCTACAAAAGATCACCAATTACAAACTTCATGAGAAGAAGTTCCAATGCTTATAATCCCCCAGAACCTGAAAGTCAGATATTAATTGTGTCCAGTATGTATTATGTATCTAGACTATATTACAAATATTTAAGATTAATTTCATATTATCTCAAGGTCATAATTATATCATGTAATCATTTATAACCTTTTGATACAATAATTAATATGTGGACATCACCATTTAATAGTGGACACAGAAATGTCTACAAAAAAATGTAAAGAGTACATCATGAATATCTAACTAT
The DNA here is from genome assembly GCA_963277665.1 of Viscum album. Taxonomy (NCBI): domain Eukaryota; kingdom Viridiplantae; phylum Streptophyta; class Magnoliopsida; order Santalales; family Viscaceae; genus Viscum; species Viscum album. The sequence goes on along the minus strand of OY728151.1, from coordinate 1,258,540,968 downwards.
ATACATGAAATGGTAATAGAAAAGTACTATATATTTGGGTCTAGGTAACCCACTATTACAACACACCCACATTATTTAAATCCAAATTTCTAACAATCTGTGTTAGCTCTCATGTGATTAAATTCATATTCCTATTAATTGATGACTTTACTTTCTGGGTCTACCACATCTCTATTGTGAGGTTATTTTACTATGTTTGACTTCATTTCCTTGAGTAAAATTCTTCAATGGATGTATTCCCTGAGCTTATTTATTTTTGTACACTATCAAAACTAGACATCTTGGCTAGTAATGCTGTCAAAATTTACATTATGATAGTACTTTACTTACGAGGTGAAATTCCAATAACGGTAACAAATCACAACTTATTTTAAACTACTTTTTAGCCACCTCAGAGCCCACATAAAACTCAATATTATTAGAATGTATATCATTTCCTATAATGATCTTTTCATCTTAATCTCATTATTCTGACTACACTATTAGATCAATTGGATCTAAGGAAGACTATTTTGTATCCCCTAAAAACTAGAATCCTTTCATCTCTACTTACCAGGTACATATTCTTTGTTCCTGATCAAGTACAATAAAATAGTTTTGATTACTTCCCTTGTAGTTCTTCTAATATAAAAAATATTTTTCTACTATAAATTTTATGTTGTAAATCTCATTTATTTTTACATATCACGACATATTTGATAGATCCATCAAAAAAATTTATGTATTTAAACTCAAAACATTAATATCCTCTTACACATAAGCATGTTTTATTAGAGCGATATATGCCATGTGACACCAGTAAAAAATTTCTACCTAATTGTCCTAGCATGTATGTTTCAATACCTTGTTAGTATATGAACAGTTGACTTGTTCTAAGAAAAAGATTGGTTGACCTCATTATATCTAGTTCCCCAAAACATAGGTTACAAATTTAAGTCAATCCCTGGAGAGATACCTTTATCTTAGTCTAAAATAACTATAAGACCAATATCTATTTTCTATATGCTACCAAACATATTTCACTATACATAAAATGGGGCTCACACTAACATCTAGTAGAAACATGTCAAAGATTAATTCTTAATGAATATTTTATGTACTTGATTTCTACTTTAATCATGAAATGGATTTGAGTAAATTTCGCCTCTTATTGTAATTCTATGATTTCCCCATCCCTTTCTAATTTTGTTATATAGACACCTTCCATGATTGGTGGTCTTAACATCTATTTCTCAATAAAATGATCATAGAAATTAACTATGAAAAGTAAAATTATAATAGATTTATCGATGAAAACTTGGTGTTACCAATCATTCCTTATTGGTACCACACTTGTACCATCCATGTATCATCTCATGTGAATACCCAACATATTATTCAAAATAATAATCCCAATTTACTTTGATACGTGGAATACGATATTGAATTTTAATTGATTTTTCAAGTTTAGTTAATTGTCTCATACTACAACCTTTTAGTAATTATTATTCTTAATGGAAAATGTATCACCAGTTACAGTGAATATAAAACCATCACTATGATTTTATCCTTCTTATACAGTAGTTTCATCAGAACATTCTCTTCCACACCTCTTGTGGAACTTATTCTTATGACAAATATATATGCATCTCTAATATTTACAAAAGCTTATTCAATATTTCTCCCAATATATAAAATTGAGGTGTTCACAATTTTATAGAAATATAGTCTATTAATTGACTACTTTTTTATATCATAGAGAAATATATAATATCCTAAGAAACTTTTTAGATAAATACTTTAGATACACATTTTATTTTTCCTTGATTTAAGTCTTTTTAAATCCATAAAAAATACTTTTCATTAAATTTCATGTGCATATGACATTATGTATTTTCATCAGACTATAACTCATATGATATCTATTTTTTGTTTTATATGGAATATTGTTATGGGATATCACGATTAATTTTGAATAAATTCTTAAAAATAATGGAATTTTCTATAATAAAGAAATGTTGTAACATTAATAACCCTTGTACATACATCAAGACTGTGATGTGTATATGGAAATATGTATCTTATAATTAATACCTATTAAACTTTTGATAATCAATGTTAACATAAAAGAATATTCATTTATCATCCTTATTTTCACTATAGATTTTATGTGGATAAGTTAATGTTCATTTTATAATTAATCCACGCTACATTATAATGATCGATTAATGTTTGGTCAATATATTATTTGGAATACTAGCTCAGAGCATATTATTTATTCATTATATTCATATACCAAACGTCACTTTTAAATTACTTAAAACAATTAGAGGAATCATATGAATTATACTTGTAATTGACTTATCCCTGGAATCGTTCACGCTCTCTAACTTAACTAGTTCCAAAATATTTTTGGATTACATTTATTTATAAAGGTTTATTTGCCTTAAATAAATATTTATATATGTGGATAATACCTAAGGTCTTTGGCTTGGCTATGTTTAAATACCATCCTCGGTATATCCTTGATGTCCAATTTTAGTTTTACTTGAAAAATAATTATCTTTCCACAACTTATTATATACATCTTAAATTTTATATTCATTAGGTATTTCTAATTATTCATGTATGATTCAACTATTTTTTGATTATTAGACACCACAAACAACAACAATTATTGAAGTGTAATAATATGTCATTGCATTCTAAGCACACATGGGATAAATGATTTAATATTACTCAATAAAAGTTTTCCATGAATCCTTTAATTGTAAATTATATGTTTTTTTCTTCTCAGTACTTAAATTGGATCCACCCTTGCCCAACTGCTTGGAGAACACACATTACTTATTATAACAATTTATTCCTTACATGGTCACAGTATTCAAATACACACAACTAATTGGAATATTGTATTTAATACCTAAGATGTATTATAGAAACATTAATTAAAATTGATGAATATACCTGAAGAATAAGTGATTACATTCTTCTTTTATTTGTATCATTGTATTTAAACTTCCATATATTTATTTCATGATATGTGATGAAAATAATCTCCTAATTAATAACACATTATTGGAATAATGTTGTGAAGGTACCTTTTGCATTTCTCTTTCCATAGGCCTTTTTTCCTTATCTTTCAAATTTTTCACCATAATAATTAATTATTATTATTTCATTAAGTTCTTATTTATATGGAAAATATTACCTAAAATGTAATAGAAAATTTTTCATAATTTGGTTCAATTTTTAATCTTATACAAAACTGAAATTATTGGGTGAAAAGGTTATAAAATGGGATTTCTAAAATATTGTGATCTGTCTTGAATATATACTTATATCTTGTGTAATTATAACTTATTTATTTATTGCATCACATTCACCATACAATGTTCTAAAATACAATCCAACATGTTATATCAATCATGTCCTAATATAGCATCCCCTGCTTACATCAGATGTTGATGGTAAAATTATGAACTAACTATCATATGCATAATTCATGAGTCTCCTATAAGTATTTTTAACACTATTGCTTCCTCTTGTGGTTTAACATGTATTGGGGACACCATCACCTTGAATTTCCTATATAATGGTATTGTGCACAAGCACCTGTACTACCATTTGGAAAATTGTTCCAGTTTAGAAATTTTATTTGTCAAATATTGTCATTATCTATTGTGGTATTACCTTCTATTTTCTAGAAAAAATATATATAACTGATTATTACTTTTATCAAGATTATTGGTTTAGGTGTTATCGATTAATTAGTAAAATCATTAAATGTCTCCCAATATTTTATCAAACACTTTCAGCCCTTTGAAATAAAATCAAAATACTCTATCACTTGAGTATTCTAGTAGCAAGGATCTTGAACCACCCCGCATTGTCTAAATTATTTGTTTTTTCTACTACTAAGAGAGTTCAAGTTAGACATTTGACTGGAAAATTTAATTAACTCGTGGATCCTTGATATGTTGAGTGAAGTCCCAAATTAGAAAATTGTGAATATGATTTACTCAATTCTTTCTTCTAAAGATAAAGAAATATAGATTTGGATACTTCTTTTCTTCTTACTTTAGTTAAGTTAACGCATCAGTATCAAAATAACTCCTCAGTAGTAAGAGGCACCATCAATATTAGCAGACGAGCACCATGAACACCAAGTTTTGTTCAAATTCAAATGATTGAAGGTGTTTTGTGAGTTAATAATTATTTGATTATTTATATATTTTTCTTAAAGAATGTAATCAATTTCTATTGATATGTTCATTCTATGTTGTCCCCCTCATAAATAAACACTAACAGAAAAACATTCCTTTCTTCTTTATGCATTTTTCTTTATTTATTATTTTATGTTTTTCCTACTGTCATACAAAATCATGAAATAATAAACAAATGCATAATGGAAATTAAAAAACCAGACTCCTCTTGAGAATCTAATATTGGTTGATCCAATTAACTTAATGGATCAACCATGACCTCGGGGAATCATACCTAAGTCATTTCTTGACTCATGATGTAGTTTATCTCTATACATTATGACCACTTCTCATATAAATTTTTCCTTGTCAATTGTCTGCATAATACACAATCCTTATCATAGTACAAAAATACTCACTTTTAGGCGAGGGGAACTTGGGAGTACAAAATATAGATAACTTACTTTTATGTGGACACAAAGACCCTTATACACATTCAATTAGAAAAAAATATGATAAACATAACTTATTATTTAAGTACATTCATAGAACATAATTGAATAATTAATTAATTGATTAATTTAAATAGAAAAACACATGGTGGGTCAATTTCTTTATACTATCCAATGGGTTAAGAAAACCTGTGAGAAAATTAAATTGAAATAAATTTAAATTATAAGGGAAATTTAAAAGAAAATAAATGAATTAATTAAATACAAGTAATTTATTAAAATATTTTATTCTCATTTGGTCTCATCATTAATTTATTTTTTAATCCAAAAATTAAATTCATTATTTTAATTTAATATTAAAAATAAATTAATTTCATTTTAGGAATATTAAAATACTGAATTCTAAATCTGAAATTAATTTAATTTAATACTAAGATTAAAATATTTAATTAAATTAGTTTTTGTTAAAAAATATTTATTGGGCCCCAGAAACCCATGTTGGGCCAATGTTGGTCCTGTCGATCCAACAAAATCCTATTCCATTCTAGGTAGAGACCTTTTGGGGGTGTTATGGGCTAGGAAGACCTGTCCAAGCCCATTCGAGGCTGGGAAAATCCACCTAAGCACTTGCAATCCTATACTAGGAAGGCATAACCTGTTTTAACCTGCGGCAGGGATCTGAAATGTTAAAACTAAGAAAATAGAAGGCAGTAGGATTACCAAAAAGCTAAAATGGGATAGAACCACCACATAAATTATATTACCACCAGTGGTGGTACCCAAAATGACTATATATGGGTGGGTGTGGGAGTAGTCAGCAGTGGCTGGATTACTGTGGCTCAACCCTCGGTTCAAAGTGATGGTATTATGGTAGTGGGGATATAAGAGGCATAGGCGCAAGGGGATCTGACTGGTTAATAGACTATAGGAGGAGGATGTATCTATAGGGGCTGATGGGGTGCTAGTCGGTGGTGGGTGGCAGCGTCAACATGCATTTGGTCGGCAGTCAGGGTCTCAGCCATGCATGTGTTTGAAGTGGGAGATGGAGTTAGTGGGGGTAACTGCAAGCATTTTGATATAGGTTCCAATGTTATGGCAGAAACTAGAGGAGATAATATCTCAGTTTTGAGGAGGCTCTTGACAGATGGGTGGAGTGGTAGGTAGTGAGGATTGTTGGCGAAGTCCAAATGATGCACCAGAAACGTTTGTGTGGCCACTCGGCATGGGGTACTCACTAACCAGGGAGGAGTATGGGTTTATGAATCTCTATGTAGGAGGCTTCTTTCATAAAATGGAAGAGGAATAATAGGGATAAAAATCCCTTTTTTATTAATTCTTTTTGACTTTAAAACTCAAGTTGACCACTAGATTCTTTTTTTAAAAATCCATTTGATGGGTCTACCCACCATCCCTTTAAAAAATCCTTTTCTATAAATCCCTTTATTATTTTGTTCTTATTTGTGTAAAACACCATCAATACTTTAGCCTTGTTCTATGTTATTCTTTCCCCCAAAACAAAAAACAACCCCACATTGTATATATTATGGGGAAAAATATAATATCACAATAATATTATATTCCTCTTTGTGGAAAATCATGTAACTGACTGGAGGAGCTCTGATGGCTAGATATCACCTTATTCTAACTATTGAAGTTGGTGGCCTAGAACCAAATAATTTGTACTTTAATAAATACCTCATCACATCTTGATTATTATTCTACATGAAAATTCATGTGATAATGTCCTAAGGATAGTTGGGTTACTAAAAGGTCATAGAGGGTTCCTACTATGATGAGAACCTGGAAGTTCCATAACACTGTTCTGGAATATATGTTCTACGGCTAGATGATTTTATTTGAGGGACACAAATAATATAGGCCATTATGTGTGAGGATTCATAAATAATTGAGTAACCTTCTCATGGTGTGTTCCATTGGTAATATCCTAGAGGAAATTATGAGAACGAGACCTGTCAGTAGGAAATCCACATTTCAAAGTGTCATTGGATGTTCCTTTATACGGACATGTGTATTGGTCCTTAGTCTTTAAGATTATCATTAATGGGTATTACCACTTGCTCACTTATATGAATTGACAAAAACTGTGATGACACACTATTCATAGAGAGTTAGGATATGTTGTGTGTGCACGAATAATACTGCATTAATTGATAATGTGAGAAAGTATTTTTCCATTCTGTTCCATAACGAGAATATATATTTCAGGCTCTTTGATGGAATTGATATAGCCTAAATAAATCCATGTCCATGGTAAAAAATATGAAAGTTCAATTCCAGAAAGTCAAAGAATGAATAATCTAACACATGGGTTGATGGAACTAGAATGCAACACGTTTGATTTGAGATATCGAGACAAAGGGATTACATTACAAGGTAAGCATTCATAGAAGATGGCGCGTCATTGTAGTGTCAAATTATTTCTCTTTGGGTGCCTTGGCGTGTTTCTAGATTCTAACCATGTACATTAGAAAGGATCTGCCTAATTCCACTAAAAAATAGGCCAAGAGGGCCTCACACTATGTTTGACCAAGTATCTCACTTAAATGTTCGTTTAACAAGTTGAATAAATATTATTCCTGATTGTGGTTTAATAATTATTCAATGATTCTTGATCGCATTTATTTTGACACTAGTTATTCGAGAGAGTATATTTTTGGAGAAATAATATATTTATTAGCAAGTAATGAAGTGATATTTAATTAAGAAATAAGTATCCATTATTCAAGGACTAATAAATGTGGTGGAAGAAATAAAGAAAATGGAAAAACAAAAGTACATTCCATGTATATTAATATAAACGCCATGTCATTTTTCTAGGGATTTGTGAGAAATAATATTATTTATTTAATTAAATAATATTATGTGTAATTTTTTGGGTGCATGTTAAATAATAATAATAATCAACTATTACTATTAGACATGGGTTCTTACTAAGAATTAAATGAAATGAATAAATTCTTTTGGGTAATTAATTCATTTTATTATTCTATGTAATTAAAATCCCAATTATATAATTCTCATTAGCTAGCCATTTTCTGGAGTTGTGTACAATGGATCTAGAGAAATCTCTCAAGCCATGAGATATTTATTTTCTTCCAGCAATTCTCTGATGATACGAGAGAGATCCTCCTCCACCGGATCAAGGATAACGCTTTGCAAGTGGCTCTCAATGCGATCGAAGGCGGACATCGCAAGAGAAGTCTCTTCCACTCTAGCACTCAAAGATCTCGTCAGTGATGTCTAGATATATGTGGAGCGCGTGTGGATCACCGCTAGAGGAATCCTACACTTGGATTCTACGATGCAACGATGAATCACTTCGTATCATGACCAAAGACATCAAAGGAGAGGGAATTTCATCAAGGTAATTCTTTTCTTTTAATTAAATTAATTATAACCAAAATATGATGATCCTATCTATGGTTCTACAAATCCTTTCCATTATTCCTTTCTTAATTCTATTCTGAAGATCCTGCATTTTATTATCTTGACAGATCTTAGATTGATCGTCGTTAATGGAAAAATTAATGTTGGGTACACCCTCCAACGTACTTCCACTGCTCCCGGAATATACATGTGGTATTAGAGCGGTCATGTCGTTGATTATAATTATTTAGTTTTTCATTGGTGATTTACGCATTTAATAATTTAGTTGTTCAATTCAAGTTAATTGTTCTTTTAATCTTAATCTCGAGATCTATTCATCCTCTTTAATTTCTCTTTCACCTTACAAAAATGATTTTTTCTTTTATTTTGGTTTAAAATAAAACATAGGATCTCATACAGAGGTACCGAAGCTTCCTGGCCATACAACACCAGAACACACAGTGTGTATTTGGTAGTACACGTTGTGTAGTATAGGTTCCATGCACTAGGACGGTCTTTCAAACTAGGCTATGTCATTGTATTCTATCAATGTCTTTAAGACTCTGTGTGTTGACCAGGAACAGGTGTCACACAGTTTCTGTATTACACATTGTGTGTCCCACTGAACATGGTGTGTAGTCCCTTCAGGTTAGGGTTGGACTGTGTACCTCGTATATGGATTTTCCGACAAGAAACCATGTAACGTGGATACTACACGATGTGTGTCCCATTGAACATGTCGTGTACTATAAATATTTCTGAAGTACATCTACACACCATGTCCTCGGGTGTGTTCTTCGAATGGACAGTAAACAAAAGTACAAGTTGTGTAGTCAAAACTACACATTGTATACTCATTCAAATTACACAGATTTATTAATATTTATTATTATATTATACAAACCCTTCAGACGTGTACCATAGTGCAGGCATAATGCTGAGGTAGAACACGTGATAGGTGTTTTATATATATGTGTTTAATTTAACATTTTCGTAATGTTCATTTTTACTCATTGGGTAGTTATGAACAAGAATTATCTGAGTTTCCTCCAAGGTACAAGTTACATACAAGGATAATTTTAATTGAATTTAATTGTTTAAAATTATTATGGATGAGGATATCAAGGAAATTCAAAAAAAAAGTTTTAAGATAAATTGATTGATTAATTAAAGATAATTGATTGATTCGATCATGATTTATCTTAAATAAGAATGATCAAAGAATTGAATTCTAGTTTTATTTATTTGTAAATATCATTGAATGTATGGGTGATAATGAGCTAGACCAAGACCTTTGTATGTTAATGGTTTCCATTAATTTATTTATTTAAATTAAATTTCTTGGTCTGCGAGTCTTCTCCCCATTAATATGTAGTACCCTCATGCCCAACGACTGTTTTATGTAAAAACCCATTTTACCCCTCACCTATGAGTCAGATAAAAGTATATGTAATGAATGGAGCTCACAAACTAGTGTATGTAGCACAAGTTATGAGCCAAGGTGAAACCAATCCAAGGAGATACAAAGGTGGATAGGTGAAAAGCTGTAAAAACAGACCCAAAAGTTTCATGTTATTTTTTCCCTATGCCTTGGGTTAGTTTATCAACCACTAGATAAACTAACAAATAGAACAAGATCATGATAATAAAATTTATTTTATTTCTATCATTATAATGGTTTATTTATTTTGGCATTGTTGTCATGATCACACAATTAATCAATTAAACAAGCATGCAAGATGGAACTAAAATAAGATCATCTTATGTGTAAATATTATCCTACACATTGTTAATACCTCAACTATATCCCACTTAATATTAAAAAGTATGTAATCAATGATAATAAAATGGAAATATATGTATAATTATAAAATCTTGCAAAAAAAATATTAATTCGGTATAGCCTTCCATAATCTTAGTTACAATCGAACTGTAGTTAAAAGTTCTTGACCAACCCAAGTTGGGGTGCTTTCAATTATCAAGGAATTCTAATTCATGATTTTTGTTTGAATTTAATTGGTTCACATCAAGGGTTAACTTCCACAATAGGACTTGGCATGACTAAGAGTCAAAGGTTATGGAAATCCAAAATAAAAGGATTTTAGGACTCGGGAGTCCACTCAGCAGATAATGGAGCTGCAAGATAATGCAGTTGGAATTTGAAATGACCACCTAAAACCCTTTAAGTTTCTTTACCAACCCTAGTTGGGGTAATGCAAAGGGAAATATGGATCCTTGACACTATAATATTCAGGAAATAGAATATTTTGAAGTCAATAGTGAGGGGAAATAGATTTCGACAAAATAGTTTGAGAATAATAAGTATTAATTTGTTTACTTGTCTCAATTTTATCATGATAAAGTAATAAACCTTTTCTCATCTTAATTTTTATAATTGGAAAGAAACCATACTTCAAACATATCATTTCGAACCATACTTGAGAAGGAAAACCTTCTCACCGACACCAATTTCCCATAATGGAAGAAGCGTTTACGCGTCATCCTTCGCCACGAGAGGAAATTGTACGGGAGGGAGGAGCTTATTCTAGTTGGGCTTGGAAAAGAGGCCAATGATGAGGAACTATCTCTCTATATGAAACATATGGATGATTCCATAGATGTCTAATGTTTCATTCTATCATCCATGTCTAATGATCTCTTGAAGCAACAAGAAAACATGGAGGCATATAGCATGATGTCTCACCTTAAGGATCCCTATCAATCAAAGGTGAGATAGGAAAGATATGGGATCTCTAATGCATTTTTTACAAGTAATCATGGATAGTATGTGCCAGTTCCGCCTCATTTAGTCAAGCTTATTGGCTACATTGAACTCTTGGACATCATAGGGATTAATTTCTCGAATGAGTTTTATACAGATCTCATCCTATCATCACTACCAAAGACCTTATCTAGCTTTATTGTCAATTATAAAATGATAAATAATGATAAAATTCTATCAGAACTTCTAACCTTAATTCTCCAGGTAGATAAGGACATGGGGCATGGTAAACCTGTAGTACATATGGTGAATAAGAAAAGTAAGGACAAGGAAAAGGGGTTAAGGACTTATAAACGGTCTAAATCCCCTGAGCATCATCCCTCCAAGAAGGGGAAGATCCATAGATAGGAAAAAAAATAGGAGGTGATATATCTTTCTTATGGCAAGAAAGGCCAGTGGAAGAGGAATTACATCCAGAAACATGTGGATGCTAAAGGTTTGTTCGTTATCAAGTGTAATCTTTCCATTTATACACATTGGATATTAGATATAGCTTCCGGGGCTCACATCTCTATTAAAATGCTGGAACCAAGTATATTTATACAGATTACCCTAGGAGAGGTGGATCTTCGAGCTGCCAGTAGTATGAGGCTATCTGCATTGGCTATTGGCGATTACCATCTCTCATTTATAACTGGGATGCTTTTAGTTTTACATAACTATTATTATGTGCCTAGTGTTACCAAGAAAATAATTTTTGTATTATGTTTCGATATGGATGGATTTATATTCATGTTTGTAAATACGGGTTGTTTCTTTTATAATAAAATTTTATGTTATAGTATGGAACATTTAAATAACAGTTAGTATATATTAAATTATGAAAACCAATTGTTGGAAATCGATAATGAAACAAACTCACATGACTCATACATCACCCTTTTGTAGAATCACAGTCTCGTTCATGTAAATGAGAATATCTTGACAAAGCTCTACCAAGTTGGTTATTAGGACTCTACTAAGATAAAACCACTTATAGATGTCACCATTGTTTACAAGGTAACATGACTAAGATGCCTTTTAGTGGACAGGGTGAAAGGGCCACAGAGCTTCTAGGATTGGTGCACACGGATGTGTGTGTACCATTCCAAGTAGAAGATAGAGGCGGATATTCTTACATCATTACTTTTACTAAAGATTTAATTAGATATGACTTTGTCTACTTAATGGGGTATAATTCAGAGTCCATAGAGAAATTTAAGGAATTAAAGAATGAAGTAGAGAATCAACTGGGTAAGAAGATAAAGAAACTAAGATCAGATCAATGTGTAGAATATCAAAACCAAGAGTTCATCAACCTTCTACGAGGGTCTAGGATTCTATCTCAACGCACTCCTCCTTATACACCATAGTGTAATGGTGTTAGTGAAAGGAAAAATTGCACCTTGTTGGACATGGTGAGGTCGATGATGAGTCATGCAGGTCTTATATTATCCTTTTGAGGATATGCATTAAAAACAGAATCATACACATTAAACTGAGTACCAACTAAGGTGGAAAATGGATTTCCCTTCCTAGATATGGAATGGAAAGAAACCCATTTTGTATCACACTCATGTATGGGGATGCGAGTCACCTGTTAAGGTATTCTCATGAAACAAATTAACAACCCAGGGCACAAAGTGTATCTTTATAGGATAACCTAAGGAAAAAATGAGATTACCTATATAACCCTTTAGACAAGAAATTCATTGTCGCCAGACAAGCCATCTTTCTTTAGATGGACCACATCCTCAAAAAGGATAGTGGGAGAAAGATTGACTTCAATGAAGTTGATTCTCAAGATATAAAGGATTTGGTACAGGAACAAGTTCCACATGTCCCTATGGAAGAAGTTCCAAAAACACAAGTATTGCATAGGAGTTCAAGACATGTAAGGGAACGAGAGAGATATGGTTTCCTAGTCACAATGGATGGTGAAACAATATTGTTGTACAATTATGAACATCTCTCCTACAAGGAAGCATTAGAAATATCAGAAGCTGCAAGATAGCTAGAAACTATGAATTCTGAGATGGATTCAATGTATCAGAACTAAGTTTGTGTTTTGGTCAATGAGCTAGTTGATGTAAATATTGTTCGATGAAAATGGGTATTCAAGAGAAAAATCGACATGGAAGGTCAAGTTAGCACCTATAAAGAAAGGCTAGTGGATAAAGGATTCAGACAGCGCCAAGGAATTGACTATGATGAAATATTCTTGCTAGTTTCCATGTTTAAATCCATAAGAATCATATTTTCCATAGAATCTTACCATGACTATGAGATTTGGAAGATATAATTCAAAACAGAATTCCTTAATAGGAACCTTCCTAAGATGTCTAAATGATACAACCAGAAGGGTTTATGACACCGGGTGAAGCCGAATAGGATTGCAAGTTGCATAAATCCATATATGGATTAAAGAAAGCATCTAAGTCATGGAACATTTGATTTGATAATGTTATAAAGAAATTTGGTTTCATTAAGAAGGAATGTGATCTCTATGTTTATAAGAGGTTTAATAGGAATTCGGTCGTTATCCTAGTAGTATATGTTGATAACATATTACTTATTAGAAATAATGTACTATTCTTACAGTCGGTTAAGGATTGGTTGAACAAGTGTTTATCCATGACAGACTTGGGTAGGGTATCCTACATTATAGGGATCAAGATCATTCATGATAGATCCAAGAGGATTATTGGACTAAGTCAGGGCACATACATTGACCAGATACTAAAGAGAATTATTATGGAACAATCCAAGAGTGGATTGGTTCTAGTGTCACATGGCCTACATATTTCTAAGAAAATTTGTCCCCAAACACAACAGGAGAAAGAGAATATTAGTAATATCCCATATGCTTTGGCTATAGGATCCATCATGTATTCTATGTTGTATACCAGGCTTGATGTTTCTTATGCACTGAGCATGGTAGGAATATATCAAGCAGATCTAGGTGAACAACACTGAATAGCTATTAAGACTATCCATAAGTATCTGAGAAGAACTAAAGATATGTTCAAAGTCACAATCTAGATATGTTTTCTGTCATAATGCAGGAGCTGTAACCTGGAAGAGTTCGAAGAAACTAGTTTTCACCGATTCTATAGTAGAGTCTGAATACATAGTGTTTTTTGATCCAGCCAAGCAAGACATATGGATTTGGAACATTTTATAGTATCTTGATGTGGTGCTTAGTATAAAGGATCTTATCACATTGTATTGTGATAATACTGCAGTAGTGGGTCTTGCAAAAGAACCAAGGTCACATCAACGGACAGAGAACATACTCTGAAAGTATCAACTATTGAGGAATTTCTATCAAAGGGTTGAAGTTGAAGTGATCAGAGTTTCCATGGAAGAGAACAAGGTGGACCCCATCACTAAAGGTCTATCTCAGCAGAAGCATGAATATCATATGAGAGCTAGTGGGTTAAAGGTTGTTTGCAGTTGTCTCTAGTCCAAGTGGGAGTCTTTTGGAGTTGGTGGCCTATAACTAACTAATTTGTACTTTAATAAATACATTTTCACATCATGATTGTTCTTCTATGTGAAAATTCATGTGATAGTGTCCTAGGGATAGCTGTTTCGCTAAAGGGTCATAGCAGATCCCTGTTATGATGAGAACCCTGAAGTGCCACAACACTATTTTTGAATATATGTTCTATGTTTGGATGATGTTATTTGAGGGACACAAATAATATAGGCCATTAGGGAAAGGGACTCATAGACCTTTGAGGAACCTTCTCTTGGTGTGTGCCCTTGGTAATATCTAGGAGGATATTATGATAATTAGACCTACCAATAGAAAATCCACATTTCATAGTGTCATTGGATGTTCCTATCTCTAGACCTGTGTATTAGTCCTTAGATTTTAAGATTATTATTAATGGGTATTACAACTCGCGCACTTAGATGTATTGATGAAAACTGTGATGACACACTTTTCACAGTGAGGTAGGATATGTTGGGTGTGTCATGATTAATACTGCATTAATAGATAATGCGAGATATGATTTGTCCCTTCTGTTCCATAAAGGAAGTATATATCTTAGGCCCTTTGATGGAATTTCTATAACCTAAATAAATCCATGGACATGGTAAGGAATGAGCGAGTTCATTTCCGACAAGTGAAAGAAATAATAATTGAGAACATGGGTTGATGGCACTAGCATGTAACCTACATGATTCGAGATATTGAGAAAAATGGATTACATTAAATGATAAGTGTTCGTAGGAGGTGAAAATTCATTTCAGCGTTAACTTCTTTCTCTATGGGTGCCTTGGCATGTCGCTAGATTCTAACCTTGGACTTTAGAAAGGATCCACAATATGAAACTAAGAAAGATTCCTAGAGGGTCATACACTATATGTGTCTAAGTATCTCAGTTAAAAATTCATTTAACAAGTTGAATAAAGATTATTCACGATTGTGGTTTAATAATTATTCAAGGATGCCTAATCATATTTACTTCTACAATATTTATTTGAGAGAATATATTTTGGGGGAAATAATATATTTATTAGCGATTAATGCATTGATATTTATTTAAGAAATAAATAGCCATTATTCCAGGTCTAATAAATGTGGTAGAGGAAATAAAGAAAATCGAAAAACAAAAGTACACACTGTGTATATTAAAATACACTCCATGTAGTTTTTCTGGGGATTTGTGAAAAATAATATTATTTATTTAATTAAATAATATTAGGTGTAATTCCCTGGCAGCATGTCAAGTAATAATAATATTCAACTATTATTATTAGACATGGGGTCTTAATATGAATTAAATGAAATGAATAAATGATTTAGGGAAAATAATTCATTTTCTTATTCTAATTAATTAAAATTCTAATTATATAATTCTCATTAGCCTAGCCATTTTGTGGGATTGTGAACAATGGATCTAGAGAAAGCTCTCAAGACAAGAGATAATTATTTTCTTCCAAGAACGCTCTCAAGCTATGAGAGAGATCCTCCTCCACCAAATCAGTGAGAGCGCTTTGCAAGCAGTTATCAAAGCGATCGAAGGTGAACATCATTATCAAAGGCTCTTCCGCACTGGAACCCATAGATCCCTTTGTTGATATCTAGATATATGTGGTTCATGTGTGGATCACCACTATAGGAATCCTACACTTGGATTCTATGACGAAAAGATGGATCAAAACATATTGTCACTAGAAACATCAATAGATATAGAATTACGACAATATAATTCTTGTCCTTTAATTAAATTAATTATAACCAATATATTATGATCCTCTCTATGGTTTTAGTACTCCCTTACTTTCTTCGATTCTTCATTTTATTCTAAAGATCTGACATTTTATTAAAGAGACATATCTCAAATTTATCATTGTTAATAGAAAAATTAAGGTCACCAATACACATGTCTATAGATAGGAACAAGCAATGACACTGGAAATATATAGTGTCCATATTGGAAGGTATACCCTAATGATCTCACCTTCCATAAATCACCTAGTTTGAACATCCTGACCAAAATTCTTAATGTTTATGATCCCTCAACACCTAATATTCATACATCAACTGTGTCCAGTCAGTATGATGTATCTATACTATAGTTCATATATTTAATATTAATGTCATGGTATCTTAAGGTTCTGATTTTAGCTTGGTATCTACTACAAATTCTTGATATAACAATTAATCTATAAACATTTAAATTAAATATTAAACATCAAAATTTCTTCACTATAATGATGAGAGTTCATAATGTATTTATAACTATATACATGAAGTGGTAATAGAAAATTACTATATATTTGAGTCTAGGGAATACACTATTACAACATAACCCTCACACCTGAATCGATTTTGAGTTATAATTTCCATGGATAGATAGTTCATATCACACCTTGAACTTTATTTTACCTATTTTTATATTTATTAACCTATTTTTATAAATTTCCTTAAGTTCCATGAAGATCATAGATAAATTTTGATGGGATGGTTGGATGGTGACTTTGGAGTCACATGGATATCATATTAGGTATTTTGGTTTTATTTTGTGTCATAGATGTATTGGACTTATTTTTCTTTTCTATTCTCAATTTCAACTTATTCATTGTTATATTTTAAATTGATTCAAATATTTATTAATATTTATGCCTTCTTTGAACTTTATATTGTTTAGGTCTATTTATTATGATTTTTGTGAAAGTTCAATTTATAGAAACGCTATGTTAGAATTTCTATAGAATTACTTTGTGTGTATATGAATATTTAATTTTAAGAAAATTTTCCTCTTGTGTATATTTTTATTTCCAAGGACTAATTTCTAGAAAATGGGGAATAAAAATTCCCTTCTCATATTTTAACGGGATAGCTCGAGTTCCCATACCTTCTTAATGTAAGTACCTTACCTAATAACCTTTTCCATAAGAATAATTAATTCTTAACTACATTTTGTATTCTTCTCATGTTAA
This sequence comes from Viscum album, assembly GCA_963277665.1. Lineage (NCBI taxonomy): Eukaryota > Viridiplantae > Streptophyta > Magnoliopsida > Santalales > Viscaceae > Viscum > Viscum album. Next base: position 1,258,523,725 of record OY728151.1, on the reverse strand, counting down.
TTAATTAGGTCTTAATGAAATATTGAATTTTGAAATAGGCTTTTGTTCATAACATTATTCAATAAATTTCACTTTTAGTATGACCTTGTCTGGTGATGTAAGAAGCAAGGGTGTGATAGTATAATTAATCTTTGTAAGCTATTCCATGATGAGGGGTGCCTTTCATTATTATGTTTATAAGAGTTATATACCTGTATACTCTATAAATTTTGGTTTATCCACATGAATTATGGATGTAATCTAAGGGATCAAGTACGGGGTGTTCCTTTTCATTCTATTTTTTATTACTTTCTTTTCTTTCTTCTTCTCCCCATTCCCTATTAATTTAATATTATTAGAATTTATCCTTCATTTATGATCTGTGAAATATGTTTTGGGATATTTTATACTATGATATTATTAGTAGGGGATATTTTTGTTCCATAAAATTATGGACGTTTCACTCGTTAAGTGTTTTTCTAAGATCTATTCATTTGAAATCTTAGGTTTTGTTTTGCAGTTGACCCTTTTGGAATATCCTTATTTTTTAAATCTAACGTATTACAATTTCTCTTATATATTGGAAAGAACCATTCTGTTCACTATTATTTGACTTATTCTCAAGAAGAATATTAAGATATCTTTTCTGAATTTGGGTACATGCCCAGACTGGAGTGGTTTCATTTTTAGTTTTGGTACTTTATTTGTCTCTCCTTAAATCTATATCTAGTTGATCATGTCCCTCAATAACCCAGTAATGTTATGGGTGTATAAAGTGTTATATTAAGGATAATTACAAAACATCAACCATTATTTTTCCTATTATTTTATTTATTAATTGATTTTTATCCATGTCCAAGTGTTTTGGGTCTCTCATAAAGCAGTTGTGACGTGGTGGTTGGATGATTGATTTAGAGTCACATGGAGATCATATTACGTATTTGGTTTTTATTTTGTATCATGGATGTATTGGCCTTATTCTATTGTCTACTTCAATTTCATCCTTGTTATATTTTAAAGCAATTTGAGGGTTTATTTCTGGTTTTGTCTTGTTTGATTTTTTTTCTAAAACTGTTAATTTTGATTTATAAGGAATTCCAACATATAGATTTACCATCATGGAATTATAGTTGAACTATGGTTCATGTTTATTATTATTTATTTGGGAAAATTTATTCTCATATTTTATAATTTGATAACTAGGAATTATTCTCATATGTTTCATATTTTAATTCCTATTCAGTTTTTCAAGGTCATTGAAAAAAATTTGTCAAATGATTAGGTAGTGGTATAGCTTTCCCAAGATTAACTACAGTATCCTCAAAATCTAACTACACAAAATCTTTTTCCTTATGATATGATATGTCTACAATGAAATTTTATACATTTTTCATAGAAAGTACATATCCCTACACAAATTAATATATTTTAATTATTTTAAGCATCTCATTTTACTCTTCAAATGATTAAAAATTAGTGGACTCCTCCTAAATATAAATATCAGCCTCACTCTTACATCCCTCCATTTCATCTTCTTATAAAGCCTCACCAAACTCATGTAATTTTTTTATTCTTTGAATGGGATGTTCATTCTATGAATTTTCCACTTCCATTTATTTTTCATCAAAGTAATTTTTCTCAATTATCTTTTGATTGGCTTTCCATATTTTATTATTAAAACAATTAATGAAATTTTAGAGAAGATGATAAAATAATTATTAAGATAATCTATTCAATTTGTAAATATATTTTCCAAATATAATTTCCTCTCACTCTAAATCCCAAATAAACATTAGTTTTCCACACTTCATATAGGACTTCATAGATGATTATGTACTCGCTTCCATGAAGTGTGTCCGCAATAGCCACCACATGATAATAAATTTTCATGATGTTGATTCCATCACTCAAATCCTACTAATTTCACTTTAAAAATGACTAAATAGTACTAAATTAATTTATAAATTTAGGTTAAAAAGTTTTTATACAGGTTTATCTGAATAATTTTCCACATGAAAATCATTGAAAATGAGATTAGTTATAAATTTTAGTAGAGAATAATTATTTTTCAATATAAAAACACCAAGATTGAATTTCTAAAAGTAAAATATACCAAAAGAAGGAGTTTATTCATCCAAAATATTGAATTTATAGCCATAGGAGATTCAATGAATGGTTTGGTGAAGAGTATAAACTTTCAAAAGAGATTTTAATCGAATTTAAATAAAGGGGAGTTTGTTGGATCCTGGTAGGTGGTAACCTCTAGTTTCCTTCCTTCAATGTATTCAACATTAATATTAAAATCATTTAAGCACTAAAAAATATACATATAGGTGTCCTGGGTAGTTAGATATTTTTTTATGGTGGCCCTAGACAAAATTGGGATTATAGTTTTCTTTGAGGATGTGAGGTTCTTACGTATTGGCAGTGGGATTGAAATATTAGTAGTAATTGAATTTTTTATGTGATTTTTGGATGGTTTAGTGTGGAATTGAGTAGTTTTAGGATATGATAATATTAAAATGTAGGGTTTCAAGGATGTGGTTTTTTGGAATTTAATAGTCTTTTTTGAATTTTTGGAATACTTGGGTTAAAATCTGCTGGTTTGGTTTTCATTCGGATGTATAAATTGAATTTTATATTTGGAGGGTTTTGGTAGGTTTGTGGGTTATACTGTATTTTTTAGGGAAGTTATGAAAGTAATATAGGTGGGTAAGATATGGTATGGTGAGGTAAAGTTAATGTTTTTATTGTAGCTCAAACCTAACTTTATCCCTGGTAAATAATGATTCCTCTAGAATTATTTTATCCAAACATATTTTGGGTTACTTTATTAGTACCACTAGTTTTATCTTTTATCTTCATTCAAATACAATTCCTATGAGGCCCTTATATCCTATAATAAAATTTTCTAACAACCATTACTAAAAATCTTGAATTATACCTGACCAGGTCCCCATAGTACATCAGACTCACCTCCCAGTCTTTAAAGACAGATGTAAACCCCAAGAATAAAATAATTTTAATATGGTAGATGGTTTTTATTCTTTGAAAAAAATTATAAAAAGAGTTAATTCTAAAATCTCATATGTAGGATGTCCAAACAAGAATTATTGTTTGTTACTAGGGTAATCTTCCACCAAATTATGTAGATAATAATATATTTGAAAACTATATATACATTCCAAGTAAAGCATTTATAATTTTTAATGTAAAAAACATATATAACATATGATGATAGAAAATATTTTATACACAAAATAAGTGATTCAAGTGGGCCCTAAGAATCAAGAATATATAAATTATCATGAGTGGGAACTCTCGTGAAGATATTTGATGATATCCCCTATGTATGAACTCTATACATCCATCAGAAATTATAAAAGGTAACACCCAAACAATAAAATCAAAGTGGAACTAGCTCTCATGCTCTAGGGAATTTAATTTTCCTATATTACAAAAAAAGCATTCACACACACCATATAACGGGACACATATAGGGATTGATAATAACATACTCATCAGTTGATCACCATAACACCCTTAACTACTTTTTTGGAATTAAATTGAATAATTTAAAACATAATACCTATGTATTAATAAAAAATAACCAACACACTCTATCATATATATTCAATACAATTAAAAATGATAACAAGTAACCCAAAATATAAGTATGGTCCATATATTCTTTAACAACTTTAGGATTCATCTCACAATCTTGGAATAATTAATATAATAATTCAAGGGAAAATACCTATTCTTGGAGGAAATTAAATCATTTATATTGAGTCTAGAAAATCATGCAACCTATCCTAGGAGAAAGGGGAAAGGTTATAATAAATTATGGAATTAAAATCCCATCACAAACCATCATCACGTTCATCAACAACAGGATTACCCACTAAAATATTTATATTTATAACATAACTTTTCTAACTATATCACAATTCATCAACTTTTTATTATAATTTCTCATAAAAACTCCATGAAATCACGAAAGATTTTATTCACTAACTCATAATAGTGAGAATTATTATGAGTTTAAACGTTAATTAAAACATTAATGGAAAAAAACTAAGCATGATTATTACACCAATATTATATTTTTTCAACCTATAAAATGATCATTTCATGGTAATTGGAAAATCAAACAAGCTATGTGATGCTAAAATAACATTCAAAGCATGCCATCATTGTAAACATAAATCAATTTTATCAAAAAAATCAAACTTAATATATCAATTTTTAAAAGAATTTATTACTAATATTGGTATATATGTATCATGTTCCATAATTATTTGATACATGTGTAGTGAGTCTCAAGAAATAAGAGTCATGGGATAGTGATAAAAAGTGGGAAATATTTTGACAGACTAGTCTAAAAATAATCATTTAACTTTTTGAATTTTAAGAAGTTTGTTGCCTAGGGTTTTCATGATAATCGATTAAAATCCCTATGTATATCTAAAAAAAGTAGTTGTTTCATGGCCTGTGAAGATTCATCGCATCGTGTGATGTTATGGAATAACCAATGATTGATACTTTGTAACCTCCCATCTCAAGTCCCACATGGGGACTTTGGGAATTTCATGCATGGGTAATAATTTTTGAAATAAATCATCCCTATATCAAGACCATTTTTTGTCATGGATAGTTATCCTTTGGTAAGGAGACCCATGAAAGAAAAAATGTGAGGAAAGTGAGAAAAAACACACTATATTATGGATGTGATGTTGCGTCATAGACCCACACATCTGGTATTAGATCATGGAGAAGTTTTATATCTAAAGTTATGGGTTTGGGGTGTGATTTTTGGCCTATATGTGGATCATTACATAAGGATTTAGGGAACAGGTTTAACATCCATATTGTCGTTGGTAAGATGGGGCTACATTATTTCATGTAAGTTTGTTTCACAATTCTTAATGATGTAGTATGGCCTTGGAATGTAAAATTGTTACCTCTTATCTTGAGTCCCACATTAGGCATGGTAGAGTTTCAGTTGTGTATTATACCTCCAAAATGAACTCATCTCAATAACATGGACTTCTCAAGTCATAGGTAGGATATCTTAGAGAATAACTTGAAGAATGAAAATCCATTAGGTTATGTTCCCTTGTGGACATTATTTTGATTGAGGTATTGGAAGAAACCCTATATCTAGGTATGTGTTATGTTTTTAAAAATATAAATTGATGATGTCCTAAGTATATTGGTTGAAGATATTTGTGGAAGGTAACCCAAAATTGTTCATGGTGAAATTATTGACAAATAGGTTAAAGGAATGAGTTATTATTGGAGTATTCTTAAGGACCCACTATGTCCATAATGAAGAATAATTGAATCTCTAGGAGAATAAATATATCAAGAGGACCAGAACTATATTGTAACACCCTTGGTTATGTAGTATAAGAATTTGGGTTTGATTTCTCTCTATGGAAGATTGGATTTGTCTATACTGTAGAACCAAAGGCTATGACCTTGTAATCGATTGATATGGTTATCTTCTCCATAGTACTCAAGGTTTTATTGTATAGAATGATATCTCCTTGTAATGTATGGTGTGTATAATGGTATCCCAACCAAAATAAGGCTAAATAAGGATAGTGTAATTTTTTACATTTCATTGTAGTAGAATATGATGTAATGATATATTTTTTAGGTTTTGTAAAGTTTATCTTGGAATTTTACAACCTATGAAATGGTTCATAAGGTATTATTAAAGGATAGAGGTGCCTAATACACTGTAGAATCTAGATACATGCCATGGGGGAGATTAAGTTAAGTTATTTCAAGAGTTTTAGGTGCATATGTAAAGGTAAATATCCTATTTTTCATAAAGGTGCACCTATCAAAATGAGCAACGAGCTGACACCACACCATAGAATCAATTATTGATGTTATATTTTCAAGGTTACCAAAGGCCATGGTGAATTTCCTATGTCATTGTCATGATGAATATGAGATATCCATGTCATAAAAATATCTTTCAATGTAGAGGATGTTATTGGAATTCCACAAGATTTTTGTTCAACCAAACCTAAAGGATATTATGCTACAGAGGAATAGGATCCACCACAGATTATTTGATGAATATATGGAGTTTGAGTTGCTCATGTCATGATCATGATTTTCTTATAATGAAGTTAAATGAGAAATATTTATGAATCTTTTCCATATAAGGCTACGAAATAAGATAACATGAACACCATAAAATATTTCATTGACCTTGATTTCTATACTATAATATAATATTCTACTTCATGGTGAAGGCATGAAAAGTATGATTGTGATATAGTATAAGGGAACAAGTGGTAGTCAATCAGTATTCCAGACAAGTTACAAATTCAAAGGGTAATTTATTTTAGGGTGTTAACTAAAATTTAAGGGATTTAAATGGGAACACTAAAGGGGTTGAACACCTAGTAAACTCTCAAGCATAGATAATGAAGTATAATTAATAAAACCATTGTATTGGTGGATATAGGTCTACAAAATTGCATGTACCTATTTTGAGAAAATGATATACAAGAAGGTATTATATATACAAATATCAAAAAGGAATATATCTTATAAGCAGGGATGAAAAGAAGTAGAAGGTATATTAGAACTCTTTTAAGATCCTACTAAGGAAGACGCGGTTCCACATGTAGAAGAGTTCAAAGATTCTCTATGAAGAATAATCCAAAAAGATCAACAAATAATTTACCTAGAATAAGATGTTGAATGTGTTGTTGATCATGGTGGACCTACATGTCCTTAAACTATGGTGTAGCTAAAATTATATAAATTGTGGGTGATATTATTGGATCAGTTGTGAAAAGGTAAATAATGGTAGTAATCCTTGGGAGAGGACTGACCTTTTCTATAAAAATCATTATAAAAGTAATGATATATAGTGATTCATTGTATTAACACATTTTCGGTCACATGCTCCTTGGATTATCCCACAGTGGTTAAAAAATTAAAAATTATATAGTTCCCTGTATTTTCTCAGTTAAATTATGTATAACAAAATTTGAATATATGGTCTAAGAAATTATAAATAATATTCTAAGAATAGGTTTATTTTTTACATATTTTTTCTTTAAATTGATATGATGTTTTCAGAGGAATAGATTCCTTGGTGAATGTTTTTTTTCTTGATATAAATCACTTCAATGGTTAAAATATAAAATTCATTGTATACATGGAAAAAATAAATTATAATTCCATATGAATTGTTACTATATTGAATTGTTTTATTGAGAGAAAGTTGAGTCATTTTTGAAATAGATCAAATGAATTTGGAGATTAATTCCTGTGTAAATAATGCATCAAAGGATTCTCTAAAAAATATATCTTCAAGAGGATTTCTCACTACATGTTCTCTAAATACATGTTAATGAAGTTTTAGGAACTGCATGATAAATAATTTGTGATGAGTGGAGTTTTCAAAACTAGTTTAGATGAAAAACTAGTTAGTGAATTTGATAAAAATTCCCTTATATCAAAAAGAAATATAAATAATCATTCCACCGAGGGGATGAAATCCATAATTGAGGTCACTAATTCTAAATCTATTTTTTTTTTATTCTAAACTTGGTTTGGAGGAAACTTGTGAACTAAAAGACTCGGGATCTATTATAGAGCTAAAAATGATGTATGAATATAGTGAAGAATTATAAAAATATTAAGTATCCAATTATGTAAATGTTCATGCATCCACCTAGAAGAGTTAAAATCCATAAAATATTAAGTGGATCATAAGGATTTCATAAATTAAGTGCATTATTCCTTTATAGAATATTTTTTCATGAAAAAAAAGTATAAAAAGGGAAAACGTTTCCATGAAGTTTGAAATAAAGAAGATCGGTACAAGAATGAAAGATAAAAGTGATTTTCTTGAACAAATTTCCCAAGAAATTATAATGAATATTGACACTGAAAATTAGTTTAAGTCAAACATTTCCCCAATAAAAACTCAACTAGAAGAGTGAATATGGGTTTTTATAGAATTTGACCTAATATTGAAAGAGTTGTATTTCTTGATAATATAGAAGGATTTATAAATTAAGTAACTTGAAGAGAGGATAGAAACCATTGTTGAGAATAAGAGAATTCTATCTGCAACAATAATAACATGTATTGAACGTAGAATTCTCTATTAAGTAAAAAGTGTCCTTATAACTTTTTTCATTCCTTTATATTTTTGAAATCACAAACACATTTCCTTAATTTTATTTTCTATCTATAAATAAATTTTTATGCATGTTATTTATCATTTTTAGCTAAGTTTAACATTATTTTATTTGATATAATAGTTACTATAAAAAATTATATCCTTATTGAAACTCAGAATCCTTCACTTTCACACATGAGCATCAGCCCAGATGGTGAGGACTCCTTAAGTGCATCCAGGGGTCCCGTGATAAAATCCAAGAGGAGGAAAATTTTCGAATTACTGTAACAGCACTATAGTAGGTACTATAGTAGGTACTATAGCGGTACTGTAGAAGGTAATGTAGCAGTACTGTAGGGGTAACTGTAGTAGGTACTGTAGCGAGAACTATAAGAGGTATTTTTTGGCACTACAGCAGCCATGACTATTCCCCCATTTGGGACTTCAGGCCACCAATTTGGAATCTGAATCCTTTAAGGCCTTCGTGCCACCCATTCCTTTGGGTCAGTAAGGTATTCGGGTCACATCAAGGCCTTCGGGCCACCTTAAGTGCATATGAAAACCAAAAAACCTTCAAGGAAAAAGCTCTAGAAGGAGGATGAGCAAGGAGCTTTCACCATAGTAGAAGCTAAATGGATTGTAAGAATAAGAGGGTATAGATCTGGCCATCATGAAAAGCCTATGCATGAACAGGAAAGCCTATCAAAATAGGCATACGAAGGTGGAGAGCTGATTTTACGATGAAGATGCTAAGGAGGAGAAGTTCCAAGTAGTTAGTCTGAGTTGTATGTAATGTTTGAAGCCTATGGGAAATTAATTCGTCTAAGGCCTACAGGCCATGTAATACTTATTCCCATAGGCCTTGTAAGGGTTCCACCTTATCCCTTTAAATGTTTATTATCTAAATCAATAAAATAATAAAGTCCTTAGGGCCATTAGAGGTGGATAATCCTTCAATTTCTCAATTACGATTCTCTCAGAATTATGTATCTAATTCATGTTTCTCAATTCTGATTCTCCTAAAATTTAGAATCTGATTTATTATGTTTCTAAAATCTAAATCACATTTAAAATTCAATCTGACTCACTTCCTCAATTATGAATCGTCTAGAATTGTGATTCTTATCTATGCTTCTCAATTTTGATTCCTTTAGAATCATGATTCCAATTCTTCATGTTTCTTAATTCTGAATCTCATAATTCTTTTTTGGTTTTATTCTTCTCAATTCCAAATATCACAAATTTTTTATTCTGATTTTATGTTTCTCAATTCCAAATCTCACAAATTTTTTAATATAATTATCACTTTCTCAATTCTAATTCACACACTTTTTCAAATCTGATTTATCATGTTTCTAAATTCTGATTCTCAATATCTTTCATATCTGATTCTCATAGTTCCTTATATGATATTTATTTGTTTAGGAATCTGATATCATAACATTTTTAAAATTATATATTTCTTTAATGTAATGTTGTAATAAATTTCTTATAGTTATTATTTTTTCTTAACATAATTTTTTATATAACCATATTCGTACACACTTAATGTTTCCCATGATATTTTCTTATATTAAACGATGTTGTCCAATCTGTTATTATACGACCAATGTAAGTTCTAGATCTATAGGTCCATCAAAAATTTCAGGAATAATATTTCCATTAAAGGAAAATTCGACAGTTGGAAATCTCAATTATAAATACCTAGTCATTTGAATGATTTTGTGGCTGTGAACTTCTGGTAGAATTGATACTCTTTGAGAGCTCTACCAAAATTTCTTTGTGTGAATTCCTTGTAGTGATTAAGTTATTAACAGATTTTTCCAAAAATATAAGATCTTCAATAATCTTTTTTTCATTGTGTGGCTCAGATTATTGTTGTATACAATCTAGGGCTTCTAAGTTGAAGGAAGACAAAGGTGTCGATAACCTATTTAATAGATGTCTTTCAGCTGAAATAAGACAAAGGTCTCGATCACCTTATAGATTTAGGGCTTGATGGGATAGGAATATAGACAATGATCTTTATATTGAGGTATTATCCCAATGTGGGTAAGATAGAATTTCTTGAAAATATAAATAAAGGGACCTTTTCCAAGGTTTTGGATACCCTACTATTTGGGATAAAAGATTTAAACTATTTTATATGTATTTTAAATTTTTAATTCAATTTGTAACAATATGAAAGTGTATCTTATACATTCTCTTTTATTGTAACTATGATATAAGATTATATACACTTTATGGTTGAATATTATTTCAGTATACATGTGTACTTATTTCATTAAAGATATTTGTTAAACCTAAGGTGATTTTTATTAACACTACAAAAGAGGTTTTAGTTAATTTTATTTGTTTAACCTTGTTAAAAAAAGTTTCCTTAAGGTTAAAAATGATTTTTTTTAGACTTACAATTTACCACCCTCCCCCCCCCCACCTCTTGTATCTGAGAATATAAATACATATTTCAATCCTAAAATTGGTTTCATAACAAGTCTTTATGATACTACTACTTACACATATGTTCAAAGGAAAAGTTTCACTTCTCAATTTACTTACTCTCTCTATACTTCTGGAACATGTTTTTAATTTCTTTTATAAACTTTGTGTTTATAAATATTTACTACACTAACTGGTGTTGTGGAAAAAGGAATTTTATTTTATTCTAAGATAGAAATAATGAATGTTGGATCCTTAGATAATATAAACCCGACAATACCACCTATCTTTGATAGAGATGATTATAAATACTGGAGAGAAAGAATGAAAAATTTTGTTACCAATACTGGTGTAGATAACTTTTTTATGGTTACTGAAGATTACAAGTTACTTGATAAGGAAGTCACAACTTTTACCAATCTAAAAAAGAAATAATATAATATGAACTATAAGGTATACAATACATTTCTATATTCTATGACTAAGAATATATATAAAAATATATCATCTTATGAAGCAGCTTACATTATAGGTATGAAACTAGAAGTTACACATTTTGGTACTTCTAATGTTTTTGAGAATATAAGAGCCATTCTCGGAGAATATTATCATGGTTTTGTTTTTCTTTATGGATAATCTATAGTAAAAATTATAATAAGATTTATGAATATTGTAAACAATCTACATTCAATAGGATAAAAAGGCCTATAAGAAGAGATACCTGTAGATACAATTATAGACATCATGCCTAATGAATGAGAATCAAATAGAATAGCTATTGACGAGTCAAGTAAAGTTACAACTATTACATATGACGATTTATTCATAACTATCATACAAAATGATAATATATTAAAGATATATGTTGAGAATATAAAGAAGAATAATTGGAGTGTTTCTTTTACTACTACATCAAATCTGATGAAATCCAAAACTCTTGAGAAATATCCTAAGTCAACACATTCTATGAAAGTTGTTATTCAGTCAGACTCAAGTGAATATGAACATTTAAAGAATGAATTATTCAATCATTCTTGAAGGATGAACAAGATTTTTTTAAAGAAAGATTTTCAATACAGATATAAGAAAAAGGACAAGAAAAGAAAAGACAGATTCAGAAGTTGCGTGTTATGAGTGTAAGAAAGTAGGATATATCTAACCTGATTGTCCAATGCTTAAAATAAAGGACAGTAAAGATATAAATTTTGAGAGGAATCAGAAAATAAATTATAATACTAAAGGAAATAAATTCTCGAGGGAAAATAATTCTTATAGTTCAAGTGGTGGAGACTCATCTGATGATTCTTCAAACAATGAATCTTCTCGACAGACAAATATTGGTCTTGTTTCTATAATACCCTTTGAACACCAACGTTTTATTAAAAAGGTACACATTATTGAATCCTTGACCAATATTTATTTAAATCCTAACTCTCCTAATTATAATGTATATATTTATTCTGATGATTAATATTCCTCATTAGAAGATAATTCTTTACCTTCTTTTGAAGAAGTATTTATACTTTCCAGGTTGCTTGAATATGAAAATAGTAAGATTAATAAGAAACATGACAAGTAAAAATCTAGAATCATTATTTTAACAAAAGAAGTACCAGATGATTCTAAATATATTAATCAAAAATATTTTGAAATTGTTTCTATTTTATAAAACCTTGGGGAAGTTATTTCTAAAAAGGATAAACCTCCTAGGGATCTTGAAAATATTATTTCTAAGAAAAATGTTTTAGAGACAAACCCCAATCCTATGACCAATTACTATAAGGATAATAATTTATTCATTAGACTAAAATATGAAATATTTTACATAAAGAAACTCTTATCAAATTTTACTTCTGGTAAGTAAGGTTATAATAAAATTTATTGAAACATTCATCCTCTTAGGAATATTTCTGGAATTGTTTATTCTCACTAAAAACTATTTTTTCATCACAACTATTTTTCCTAAAAGGTCCTAATTCAGAACTAAGTTTCAATGTGGTTTAAATTGAGAGAAATTTTTTTCATTAAATAAAATTCAATACTTAGGTTTTTATAAATCTCACATTTCTAAGAAAATATAGATTCAAAAGATTTTACTTTCTAACATTTTCGAATCCAAGAAAGTTTGGAATCTGAAAACCTAACTATTTTATTTTTAGGAAAAAAATCACCAACAATTATTCATGGTACATTGATAGTGTATGTTCAGGTAACATGACTGGTAATAAAAACTTCTATGAAATGATAATTAAGATGAATGTTGGAAGAGTCAATCTTGGAGACAATTCTCAAGGAGAGATTGTTGGTATATGTATTATTTTTCTTCTTGGAAAAGCCTTGATTTAAAATATTTTATTTGTTAAAGGTATTAAGAAAAACCTAATAAGTATAATCCAATTATGTGATGAATGTTACCTTATGAATTTTAGGAATGATAAATGCTTAGTTCATAATTCTAAGAATGTTTTCATTATTTTTTTCCATCGGCATGAGAATGACTATACACATAACATAGAAGACCTAAAGAGACAAGGCATACCGTTTCACAGTGCAATGAAAGATCAATCTTGATTATGGCATAAAATACTAGTACACTATAACCTAGGTATCTTATGTGAACTATTTAAGAATGGAATTGTTAAGGATCTACAAGATCTTAGATCTTATTATTCAAATGTCCATAAACCTTGCGAATATGGAAAGAAAAAGAACAGAAGATTTAGATCAATAAGTGAAGTCTCAAATTCAGATGAATTATATCTAGTGTACATGGACTTGTTCATCCCTACATAAACTGAAACTATTGCAGGAAAATACAATGTATTTTTTTAGTTGATTTTTACAAAATATTTACATGTTTCTATTTTCTAGCAATGAACTCTAAAGATTTTTCTTATTTTAAATCATTTTCATCAAAAGTTAAAAATGAGAAAAATCTTCCATGGATAAATATTTGTAGTGATCATAGAGGATAATTTGGAAATTCATATTTTGAAACTTTTTTTAGTAAGAAAGGCATTACTCATAACTTCTTAGATCTAAGAATTCCTCAAAAAAATGGTGTTTTTGAAAGAACAAATTGAATTCTTCAAGAGATAATAAGAACCATGACAAGTAAATACTCACTTGTAAAACATTTTTGGGATAAATTTATAAGTAATACTTGTTATACTATAAATCAATTTTTAATCAGGACATTTTTTAATAAAACACCATATGAGTTATGGATATGCTAAAAACAAAAAGTTTCATACTTTAGAGTATTTAGATTAAAAGTATTATTTTTTAATAGAAAATATAATTTACATAAATTCAAACCCAAATCCCATGAAGTTGTTTTCTTAGGCTATTCAACTACCTATAAGTCTTATCGAGTTTTCAATAAAAATTATTGTACTATTGAGGAAGCAGTGCATATTAAATTTGATGAAATTGATCCCTTTACTTTTAAACAACCTCAACCTACAACATAGGATGTGTTTTCAAAAACTGATTATCAACATTTGGTAGAAAATTATTCTAATAATAAGAATACTAAAGAAAAATTTTCCTAATTATTCACTCTTGAAGATTTTCAACCCTATGTTGATGAAAAAGTTTTACAAAATCGGAGTCAGTTTTTTCTAAGGAATCATCTCAATAGTAGTATCATGGGTGATGTAAATAAACCCACAATGACAAGAAGTTTTTTAAGAAATAAAGTATAGAATCTAGAATTTCGTTCCTCATTGGAACCCAAAAGTTATAATGATGCTTTGTGTGATTAATATTGGTTTAATTTTATGCAAGATGAACTAAATTATTTTGAAAGGAAACAATTTTGGAACTTGGTTGATAGACCTAAAGAAACATCTTTAATTAGAGTAAAATGGTTCTTCATAAATAAATGTGATGAAAATAGAATCATTGTAAGAAATAAAGAAAGATTATTCGCTAAAAGATATAGTCAACAAGATGGAATAGACTATGAAGAAACCTACGCTCTAGTATCTAGACTTGAATCTACTCAAGTTCTCTTATACTTCACAGCATTTTTTAACTAGAATAATGTTCAATTGGATTTGAAGAGTGGTTTTCTTAACAGATATGTTCAAGAGGAAGTTTATGTTGAAAATACTACTAGTTTTGAATACACAAAACATCTTGAACCTGTTTCTAAACTTACCAAAGCTTTATATGGCCTTAAAAATCCCCTAGAGCCTGGTTTGATAGACATACAAGATTTTTGTTCCAAAAAATTATGTTAAGGGGATTTTTGATCTAACCATTTTTAAAAAGAAAGAAAAAAAATGTTTTGGTTGTTCAAATTTGTGTTGATAGAATTATATTCAAATAAACTAATAAATCCTTAATTGAGACATATGTGAATGTATGAAATTTGATTCTGTAATGAGTATGATGGGTATGTTAATATTTTTCATTGCTTTTCAAATTTCGAAAAAACCAGAGGGAACCTATATATCTCAACCACTGTATAACAAGTATCTTCTTAAAAATTATGGATATGAAAACACTAAAAGTATAATTACTCCAATAGGAACCTCGAATACACTTGATCTTGATGAATCTAGACAAACAATGGATCAAACAACATTTAGAGGTATGATAAGAAGCTTACTATACTTAATGTCTAGTTATCCAGACTTAATGTTTTTAGTATGCTTATGTAAAAGATATCATTCTAATCCAAAATAATCCCATTTAAAATTAGTGAGAATAATCTTTCTCTATTTAAAGGGAACTATGGATTTAGGACTTTTCTACTCTTCTAGAGATTAATTTTTTCTAAAATGATTTTTGGATGCTGAATTTGGTGGTTGTAGAATGAATAGGAAATTTAATTCCTAAAGTTTTCATTTATTCGTAGATTATTTAGTATCTTGGTCTTGTAAGAAACAATATTTTGTAGCACTTTCCACTGTTGAAGCTGAATATGTACCTGTAGGAAGTTGTTTTTCTGAAGAGTTGTGGATGCAACACCCACTCACTGGTTATGGAATGAATTTTACTAAAACAAAAATACTATGTGATAACACTAGCGTCATTGACTTATTAAAAAATCCTACACATCACTCTCATGAAAAACACATAAATATTGGGCATCACTTCCTTAGGGATCACACACTTAAGGAGATATTATTTTACAATTCATCAGAATGCAACAACATCATTCTAATATTTTTTTTAAAAATCAATACCTTTCAATAGATTTGAATAAATTAAACAAAAGTTAGGAATGATAAATATAATTTAATCAATCATATTCACTTTTTGTTTAAACTATCTCATAACATTAAGATACTTCTTCTCATGGGGAATAATAATTTATTTCCTTAATTTTTTTTAGCATTATAAATTTTTTAATCGAAACCTATCAAAATAAACAAGAACCTATAAAAAGTTTTTAGACTCTAATAAATTTTTTCAAAATATAATATTTATAATTACAGTCTTATAAAACACTAAAAAACCTTCTAAGAACTCAAAAAATTACATTATCATACTTATTAATTCTTAAATTTTATTTCGATTTATTGGTATTTCAATATTTTTTAAGAAAAACTTTCAATGGATTCATATTTCCTTAAATACGATTTATTTCCTTAAAACATCAAAATATCGGAACCAATATACTTTCTTTGTCTTAATATCAACTGTCAGATTAGATATATTTATTGTAAACCACTGGATTAATTCTTGGAAGTTGAACCTTTATCTCAATCAATGTATATAGGAGGGGACCCCCCATGTCCCACATCATTTTCCAGATATTTTCACCCGAGTTTTTGCTACCCTTCAAAGTCTCGGTTCTGATTTCTAGATCTCTTTCTAAAGTTTCAGATACATTTCATATGTTATGAATGTCTCTCTTGTTATCTTCTCAGACTTCAATTCCTTCTAAATCATTCAAAGATTGATTCATTTACAGAGAAATATTATTTGATCATAATTTATACCTTATGTATGATTCTTTGATAAGAAATATTGCTAAGTATAAATGTTGGGAAAATGTTTGTGTTTCCAAAAAGAGGGGAGATCAAGGTCCAGTATAAATGGACTTATTGTATGAATTTTATGAATCTATTAAATTATTCAATGAAGGTGGAAAGGATTATTTTTTTTAAAATTTATTAGAAAAGTTATTCTATGTCTAATAATAAATCTACTGATATTCTTGGGATATTGTATGATGGTAAATCTTACTATCTATCTCATAAGTTTCTAGATTCTGAAGGATATTTTTAAAAAGTTAAATCTTTTAATTTATTTTGTCTTTATAGAGTAAATAAGCCCAAAATTTCCAACCTTTTAGCAAACATCTGGATTTTGGAATTATGGATGCAAGGTCATTCAATACTATGGAATGGAGACAAGGACACCCTGAAAATAACAGAAATCTTCGTGATGGATTTTCTTGTTAATATAAGGAATATTAACCTGTTAAAGTATATATTTCCCTCTATCAGTAAGATAAAATAGGGGTCCATCAAGTCATAGATTCTTGTGTTTTCAGCAACATTTTCCAAGCCTAGAGTAAGTTGTTTATTATTTTACAATTTCTCTTTCAAGTCGAAGCTTAAAAATTTCAATATTCTTCTTTTTAGTGAAGACACACTTAAAATAAAGAAATTTTATTTTAGTGATAACAAAAATAAGTTTGTTGATTTATCTGGAAAATCCAAGGAAGTTGGAGAATGATCCAAGAAAAATTTATTTAAGAAAATAAAGTCTCAATCCTTAGAACCACAAAAAACGATTCAAAATTAAAGACCACCAAAGACAAAGAAATAGAATTCCTACCCAGATGAATGTGTAGAAAATTAGAGATAATTAAAAGATCTATGGAAACAAGGAGATGAATTTTTTTTGTCAGATCCAGCTAAAGCTAAAGCTTTCAATATTTAGGAAGCTCAAGAACTAGAGAATCAAGCAATAGAGAAGAAGTTTAAGAAAAATCTAACAGAAGCAGAGATTATTTAGAATTTGTTAAAAGATTCAAAAAATGAATTGAAAAACATTAATGTTATGGAATCCATTTTGAAAGAAACTAAACTTCCTCAATAATCTAATCATGTTGCAGTAGAGGCTACACAAACTGAAAAAGGAAAGGAAATTGTGCCAGGTTCATTTCTGATTATTCATTAAACATCTCAAGAAAAATTATAAGAAGAAGAAAAAAATATCCAAGGGAAATAAAGTGATGATGAAATACCAAAAATTAATAAAACTAAGAGGAATATTCAATCTATTAAGTTATCAATAATAACTTCTCAATATTCATCTTCTAAACAAACTTCAGATGCTAAGTCATCACAAAAATACAATGTTGTTGATATTGAATTGCATCAAATTACATCTGATGTTGATGTTGATGTTGGTAATAATGGTGATAATTATGATGATGAACAAGGTTATAATTATGATGATGATGATATTTTTCAAGTTTTTGATGAAATTAGAGTAAATAAAAGAATAGATAAATTAGTCTCAATGTTAGACAAAGGGAATAAAGAAGATGTTGGTGCATCTAAGAAAACTGAATCAGAATCTAAAAGATCTTCCTCCTCTATTAGAGAATATTTTTTTGTTCATTCATTAAAGAATCTGGTGAAATCCATTACTTATTTCTCAAACATAGATTCAATATTTGATCTTATTCAATCTTCCATAAATTAGAAATCAGACTCAACAACCAATTTCATGGAAAATCGCATTAAAATGGAAGCTGATTTCAAAACCTTTTGTGCAAAATTATGATTCTCATAGGAAGTATTGTAGAGATATGAAAAAGTGGTCCAGTAAAATCAATATTGACCTTAATTTTTTTGATTATAGGCTTGAGATAGTGTAGGGTGCCTTCAAATAATCAGATAAAAAGATTAAGAATAATTCAGACAATTTTATAGAGAGGATAAAAGAAGAATAAGTAATTCCATTACAAGAAGACAACGATTTGTATGGGAAAATGAATTATATTTCTCAAGAAGTGAAAAGGGTGAAAGATTATAAATATGAGGTGGATTAGAAGCTTAAAACCTAGAATGAAATGATTAAGATCTAGAAAGAAGAGATTCAGAACCTTTAGAAAAAGAGTCAGGATCAGATAGTGCTCTTAGCAAAGATTGGAGATGATCACAAGGAGATGACAAAGTTGAAAGCCATTGTCAAAACCTTATTTCAGAATAATTAGTGATCTTTCTTATATTTGTGATATTTTTTTGTAAAAAATATTTTCAATGATAATCATTTTCTATCCTTTGTTTCATATTTTTTTTTTCTTAACTTTTCTGGTATATTATACTTTTCCCAATTCCTTTTTGTAAATTAGAAAGGGGAAGAAGAATGTTATAAAAAGAATATTAGTTTAAGGAGGAAAAAATAAAGTATATAATTCTTAAAAAAGATATCCTTAAGTAAGTGGGGAGATGATTCCTTAATAAATGAAGATAAATATATAATGTCAGAATACAATCCTTAGGGGGATTTCTTAACCTAAGGGGTTGTTTGTCATATTCATATTGATTCATAAATAAATGAGGAGATATGTTTTCTTTTAAGATAAAATATGAAATCCTTACTTGTAATATTTTTTCTTAAATTGATTGTTTTTTCTTTCTAAAAAATGGCATATTGTTCAATAAAATGATTCCTTATGAATTTTTCCATTCCTTTATGTTTTGGAAGTAACAAAGACATTTCTTTAATAATACTTTCTATCTATATTGCAATTTCTTTAAATGTTATTTATCTTTTTTACCCAAGTATAAAATTATTTTCTTAAGACAGAATAGCTACTAGAACAAATTGGATCCTTATTGAAACTTGAAATCCTTCACATTCTCTATTCTGATTCTCTCATCATTGTGAATCTGATTCTTGTATCTCAATTCTAATTTGCCTAAAATTTTGAATCTCATTCATCATGTTTCTCAAAACTGAATCACACAAAAATTAAAATCCAATTCACATCCCCAATTTTGAATCATCCAGAATTCTGATTTTGATATATGCTTCTCATTTCAGATTCCTTCATTATCATGATTCTGATTATTTGTGTTTCTTAATTGCAAATCTCAAAAATTTCAGATTCTAAATTTATGTTTCTCAATTTCAATTATAGAAAAATTTGATTCTATTTTTACGTTTCTCAATTCCAAATATAAAAAATCTTTTAATATGATTCTCACTTTCTCAATTCAGATTCACACAATTTTTCGAATTTAATTTGCCATGTTTCTCAATTCGGATTCTCAATATTTATAATTTCTGATTCTCATAGTTACTTACCTATTTTCTTTTGTTCAAGAATATGATTTCATAACATTCTTAATGTTACTATATTTCACTAGTGCAGAAAACGTTATTTACATCACCATTTTTTACGTCGGTTATATATAACTGATGTGATAATCTGTGAAATGTGGTTTTTTACATCGGTTATTTTATAACAGACGTAACAAATGTGGTGGGTATATTTTTAACGTCAGTTATTTTAATAACCAACGTTACAAATTGCCCGTGTTCGGTTTTTACGTCGGTTATGTTATAACCGACGTAAAAAACCAAAGCGCGGGGGTTTTTACATCGGTTATTTGATAACCGACGTAAAAAACAAGATATCAACGGGTTTTCTACGTCGTTTATCAAATAAACGATGTAAAAAAACCATAGAGTGTGGGGTTTTTTACGTCAGTTATTTGATAACCGACATAAAAAACGAGATATCTACGCATTTTTTACGTCGGTTATAAAATAACCGACGTAAAAAACTAGATATCTACACTTTTTTTACGTCTGTTATCAAATAACCGATGTAAAAAACCACACACGCTGTTGTTTTTTACATCGGTTATTTTATAACCGACGTAAAAAACTGTGATTTTTTAGGTCTTTTTTACGTTGGTTATAGAATAACCGACGTAAAAAAATTCGTATCTGATACATTTATAACATCGATTATTATAATAACTGACATTATAAATATAAAAAACAGTTTATAACGTCAGTTATTAAATAACCGACGTTATAAAAACATTTAAAAAATTAACAATCCCCAAGGATTGTCATTTACGAATTTTCGTTCGACAGTCCGACAGCTTGTCTCTCGCGCGCGATAAACCCTAATCGGCTCGTCGATCTCGCTGTTAAACTCATTTTGCCTACAACTTTTATCATCTTTACTCTCCTCGGATCTATCATCTCAACTCGCAACACTCAAGTAAGCCTTCAACGAATTTATTTCGTTCATTTTTTTCCCGGATAGTCTATATTTATGTTTTGTGATTTTTGTGTGCTTTTTTTCGTTCGTTTTGTGTGCTTTCAACTCATTTGATTTTTGTGTGATTTTTTCCCAGATCTATCATCTCAACTCATTTTGTGTGCTTTCAACTCACAACACAAAAGAAATTCCAAAACCCCCATTTCATGTAAGCCTTCAACTCACAACACTATATTTTTGTATGCTTTTTTTCATTGGTTTTTCCCACATCGTATATTTTTTGTGGTCCCAAAAAATTTTTTGATGGATTTGGATATGTCTTTAATTTTATATATTCATTTTATCTTGAAATTGGGTGCTTTTAATGTGTGACTCTTAGGTTAATATTTGGGTGTATTTTATAACCTATGAAAGTGATTCATTAATTTTGAAAGGGGAATCCAATTATGGTTTTTTAATTCTTTGTTGTCATGTGGGCCTCAAAAGGGTGGTTTTGAATGGGTGTTATGTGTAAAACCTTTTCACACTTCTTGAAGGTGTTTTATGAAAAAATTTGTTTTTCATGTGTATTGGTTGTGACATTATTTGAGGTAAATTATTAAAATATGGGGGTGGTTTAATAAATGTGTATTGAGCTAAAATTTATATTTTGGATTTGTATTGGTATGATTTTTTTCTTGAATGGGGGTTTGGAATGTCTTTTGTGAGCAAAACATGGTTGTTCCTCTTGGGATTGTTTTATGAAAATTGAAAATGATTTAGTGAGTTAAAAAAAGTGATAAAATGGTGTAAATGCAATATTTTGGCGATGTTATTCACCTAATAAGGGTTTTTTAAAGGTAAAGAGGTGATTTAAGATGTCAAACATTTTCAGAATGTTTTATAAATTGAGGAATTGTTTTATTAAATTGTGATGTTGGTGCGAAACCTGTTTGTGGACTATTTTGTGTGACTTTTTTGATAAAATAAATTATAATATTAGTTATCGAGAAACTTGTGATCATTTGACAAGTTGAATATCAATGATTATTTTTAATTATCATACGATCATTTAAGTAGCCATATTTAATAATATTTAATTCTATCTATTTCATGCTGAAGTATATATTAAATGCATGTGTTTTTCGTTGTTCATCATCCCTATTTTTATATGTAAACCATTCTTTGGGGGGTTGTCTGAGGGGTGGGGAGTTGTCCAGAGGGTTGGGGTGTCCAGGGGGGTGTCCAAGGGGGGTGGGTGGGTGTGGAGGGTTGTCCAAGGGGGTGGAGGCTTGTCCAGAGGGTTTTGGGGGTTGTCCGGGGGGTGGGGGGCTGTCCAGAGGGTTGGGGGGTGTCCAGGGGGGTGTCCAACGGGGTCGGGTTGGGGGTGGTGTCCAGGAGTGGTGGGGGTGCTGTCTGGAGGGGTGGGGTGCTGTCCAGGGGGTGGGGTGCCGTTCAGGGGGTGGGGGACTGTCCAAAGTGTTGGGGGTGTCTAGCGGGGTGTCCAAGGGGGTAGGGGTGGGGTGGTGTCCAGGAGGGGTGGGGGTGTTGTCTAGAGGGGTGGGGGGTTGTCCAGGGGGTTGGGGGGCTGTCCAGAGGGTTGGGGGGTGTCCAGGGGGCTAGGTGGGGGGGCTATCCAAGGGGGTGGAGGCCTGTCCAGAGGGTTTTGGGTGTTGTCTGGGGGGTGGGGGTTGTCCAGAGGGTTGGGGGGTGTCCAGGGATGTTTGGATTTACATTGTGATTTTCTCCATCTGAATTTTTATTTTAAATATGATTTGATTCTTAGGTTTACTCCATTCTCTCCAATTTTCTATCAACCATGTAGGTGCCCTGGTTTTCTTTTATTCAATGGAATTTAAAACTGTTATATCTAACTATATTTTGTTTTAATAATAATATTCAAGCATATTTTTTTAAATATGCATAGATTTGTTTTATATTTCAAAATTGTTTTACATTCAAATTATGATTTTTTTCATATAAACTTATATTTGTCTTATCTTAAAAATATATATATTTTTGATATTTGTTATAGGTAATAATGAGTCGAAGTTGGATTACGGCACATCGAATGAGAAATGAATATGAGGAAGGTGTTGATGCCTTGTTGGAATTTGCTAAACGAAATGTTCCAAGTAGTGACATTTTTTCTGTCCATGCCTGAAATATTTGAATATGAAGAATTTGAAAAGTAGATAGACAAAAGATCACCTGATATGTCATGGTTTTAATCTAAGTTACAGCCCTTGGATTTGGCATGGTGAAACTGGACGAAATGTCACTGATAATGATGATGCACAAGATGGTAACTCCGATGGAATTGAATAAATGATTCACGATATTGTAGCAGAACAAATTGAGATAAAACCGACAGTTTCACGTCTATATGGTGATGATTAAAAACCATTATATCCTGGCTGTAAAGATTTTGCAGTTTTTTCAACGGTGTTAAGATTGATTAACCTTAAGGCGAAACATGGATTGAGTGACAGAGGTTTGAGATGCTACAATTGATGAAATACATTCTTCCAACAGATAACGATCTTCCAGATTCACATTACAAGGCCAAGAAAATATTATGCCTGATGGGAATGGGATACAAGAAAATATATGCCTGTCCGAATGACTGTATTATATATAGTAAAGAATATGAATTTCTGTCAGAGTGTCCTAAATGTGGGACATCACGGTATAAGGTGAAAGAAAAATCACAGGCTGATGTAGAGATTACAAAGCTCCCTTCAAAGGTATTTTGGTATCTTCCCATATTTCATCATTTAAAACGTTTATTCTCTAATTCAAATGATGAAAAAAGGTTAAGATGGCATGCTGATGAGTGGGTATGTGATGGAAAAATAAGTCATCTAGCTGATTGTCCAAAATGGAAGAAAATTGATGCACAATATTCTACATTTGGAAATGAAATTTGAAATCTCATAATAGGGTTGTGCACAGATGGAATGAATCCATACCGAACTGCCAATAGCACACATAGTTCATGGCCTTTTTATTGGTAATTTACAACCTCTCTCCTGAAGTTTGTATGAAGCGCAAATATGTCATGTTGAGTATAATGATCTCTGGTCCAAAGCCACCAGGCAATGATATCGATGTTTACTTGTCACAGTTGATTGATGATTTGAAACTCTTATGGGCTGATGGTATTAGGGTGTATGATTCCTATAAAATGGAATATTTTCAACTGCATGCAGTGCTTCTGTTCACTATAAATGACTTCCCAGCGTATAGAAATTTGACTGGATATAGTGTTAAAGGGCATAAAGCATGTCCAAATTGCGAACAACAGACGTCATATTTTCAATTGCATCATGGGAGGAAAACAGTGTACATGGGTCATCGAAAGTTTTTTCCTATGGATCACCATTATAGAAGACTAAAAAAGGCATTCAATGGATCACAAGAATTTGATACTGCTCCAAAACCTTTATCCCCTGATCTGTATTTTGAGAGGGTGAAAATCTTGATGTGAAATTGGGAAAGACACAGAAATGTGGTAATGATAGACATATTTGGAAGAAAAGATCAATATTTTTTGAGCTACCATATTGGAGGTATCATGAATTTAAACATAATATTGATGTCATGTACGTGGAGAAGAATATCTGTGATTGTTTGATTGGAACATTGTTAGATATTAAAGGAAAGACAAAAGATGTATTGAATGCAAGATTAGACTTACTATCAATGGGAATACGTTTGGAGTTAGCTCTCACTCCTAAAGGAAGACGAACACATCTTCCCCCGGCTTGTCATACATTATCGAAGAGGGAGAAAATTAGCTTCTGTCAATGTCTTCATGATATCAAATTGCCTCAAGGTTATTCTCCTAATGTAAAAAATTTTGTCTCATTAAAGGACTTGAAGTTGATAGGTATGAAATCACATGATTGTCATGTCATGATGCAACAAATTCTACCAGTTTTATTGCATGGAATATTTCCCATTCGTTTTAGAAAGACTATAATGAAGTTGTGTTATTTTTTCAATTCAATTTGTAACAAGGCGATTGATGTGAATGCTTTGAAAATTTTGGAAAAGGATGCAATTTTTATACTTTGTCAACTGGAAATGTATTTTCCTCCAACTTTTTTTTATATAATGGTGCATTTAATTATTCATCTAGTTCGAGAAATAAAGCTTTGTGGACCTGTATATCTTCATTGGATGTATCCTTTTGAAAGGTATATGCAAATATTAAAGGGGTATGTTAAAAATATATATCGACCTGAAGCCTCCATTATTGAAAAGTATATTTCTCAGGAGGTAGCAGAGTTTTGTACAAGCTACTTGGATACGGCGCAACACATAGGTTTGCCTCCATCTCGCCATGAACGAGTTAATAATGAGGGAAAGGGGATTCATGTCTTGAAAGTCAAATAATTGTCAGCTGAACAGATGAAGAATTTAGAATCATACATCTTGAATAACATAGTTGATGCTCAACCGTATATCACATTGCATATTAATGAGTTGAAACAATGTCATCCAAAGACGAAAGAAATGTGGATTTTGAATGAGCACAACAAAACTTTTTTGTCATGGATTAAAAAGACTTTTCTTGGTAGATCAGATGTATCCGAGACATTAAAATGTATAGTGGGTGGTCCATGTTTAAATTTGATAACAAGGTCCGGTTATGACATTAATGGTTATACATTTCATACGAAATCTCAGGACAACAGAAGTGCAGTTCAGAATAGTGTTGTATTGGTGTTTGCAGAAGCGATGAATTTTTCGAGTGCTAAGGACAAAAACCCAATTTATGCATCAAGTGCATATTATGGAGTGATTGAAGACATATGGGAGGTTGATTACTTTAAAATTAAATTTCCTGTTTTTAACTGTAAATGGTTTATCGGTAACAACAGTGTCAGACACGATGAATTTGGAATGACACTTATTAATCTGAATATATTGGAAGACACAACTGATTCTTTTATAATGGAAACACATGCAAAACAAATTTTCTATGTAGTAGATCAATCAAATATGTAGTGGGCTGTTGTTTTAAAAGGGAAAAACAATATGTTGGTGAGGATGAACTTGATGAAGATGGTGATTTTTGTGAGATCCATAATTCCATGGAAAGATTAACAGAACATAATGATGAGCATGTTGAAGACATTGTTTGTCCCATAAGGAACGATCACGATGAAGGAATTTGAATCCATTTTTACATTCCTAAAATTACAGGTAACATATGTTTATTTCCTATTTACATTTATTTTTTTCATAAATGTTAGATATTGTAAGTTCTTTATATATTAAAACATGTTTTAAAACAAAATAAATATAAGTTTTTGTTTGTTTTAAGTTTGTTTAGTTTACTTTATCATGTTTATAACCATTATGTGAATTATATATTTATTATTTTTGTTCAGTGACAATTACTTTACCATGTTTACCATGTTTACTAGGTTTACCATGTTTACCATCTTTACCATCTTTACCATATTTACCATCTTTACCAATGTTTAACATGATTACCATATTACCAATGTTTACTATTATGTAACTTAGTACACTTTTCTATTTTTTGATTACAGTGGTATTAAAATATTTGAATTTATATATTTGTAAGTTCTTTATTTATTAGAACATGTTTTAAACCAAAATAAGTATAAGTTTTTGTTTGTTTTAAGTTTTTTTAGTTTACTTTATCATGTTTATAACCATTACATGAATTATATATCTATTATTTTTGTTCAGTGACAATTACTTTACCATGTTTACCATGTTTACCAGGTTTACCATATTTACCATCATTACCATCTTTATCATCTTTACCATATTTACTATTGTTTAACATGATTACCATATTACCAATGTTTACTATTACGTAACTTAGTACACTTTTCTATTTTCTGATTACAGTAGTATTAAAATATTTGAATTTGTATATTTGTGAACTGATGTTTGTTTTTTTGATTTGAAGGATAATGACAGATCATTCAGTTGATCAACCACATGATTCTGGAGATGAGAATATTACTGGTCATACCTCTGGGGATGAACATTCACATGCTCCTATTAAGACAAAGAGTTCAAAGGTTGGTAAACGTGGGTGCACACATTTACCAAAATTATCACTTGCCCGTACACAGGATCAGAGGATAGTCATTGAGTTTGATGATGATGATATTCCTAGAGGTCTGAATGCAAAAGATTTTAAGAGTTTTGTAGGAACTCAGGATAAGAGGAAAGTAAGAATTCTGTATGATGATTAGAGAAGTGTGGATAAATTGATAATCTCTCAGTTATGGGAGATGATTTTGGTAAGATCTTTTGTCATTTTTCGACTATTCTTTTAATGTTTCTAGTATATATAATATGTTTAACCTCTTCTTTATCAGATGTCATTTTATATACCTGACACTAGAGGAGTCAGGAAGAAATGCTTATCATTGGCTGCCAGGAGATGGAGGGATTTAAAATCAACCCTCTCATCTGATTTCATTTATGGTCATAGGAGTCATGACAATCCATGTCATATATATCCTTTTATAGATGAGGACACATGGAGACAGTTTTTTGAAAGTAGAAGAAAAGAGTCATTTCTGGTAAGGGAAATGTAAACTTTTATAAACTTTCTTATATAAATGATTTTATTAATGTTTTGTTAATGATTTCTTATTCTTAAATTACATCAAACAAGGAAAACTCATCAGGAGATCCAATTTAAAAATGTATACCCTCATAGTTTATCTCGGGGAGGGTATGCATTATTGTAAGAACAAATGATGGTGGAAAAATTTCAACAACTAAGAGCTAAGTCTTCAAGCTCTAGAGAGGTGGCCCCTCCATCCCGTCCATTTAGACATGAAAAATGGAAGAGAGCTCGAAAGGGAAAAAAGGGCAATATCTTTCAGAAGAATCGAGAATCGTAGCTGAGAGGATTGTAAGATATCTATTTTATTTATTTAAGTTAACTATTTTATTCATATAATTTCAATCATTACAGAAATGTTCAATTAATTAATACAGGACTCTCTTGAGGACTACAGTTCACATGGGACATTTACAGCTACTGGGAGATAAGATATTTTATCTACAGCATTGGGAAGGTCTGAACCTCCTGGTCATGTAAGAGGATATCCGGAAGGTGTATAAGTAAGATAAGTGTTGCCACGTTCTTCAACTTCTAAAGTTTAGGGGGTTTATAAAAAAATAGAATCCTTGGAGGCTGAAGTTCAAAATATTAATCCGACGATGGAGGACAAGATTAGAGCGTCGGTGCAGTCTATGTTTGCAGAAATGCAAAGAAAATTTCAGACTGCAACTCCCACTCCTCCACCTCCCCTTGTAGACCCCATTATTTATCATCCACCTCCGCCAGTAGCTTCCACCCCCCCACCTCAGCCTGTGGACCCCATTTTTTATCCTACACCTCTGTCGCAGCTTCCTACTTATTTCGAGTTGTTTGTTGATGATTATCAACATCATATAGTAGCATATGGGTTGGTATACTGTATAGGAGATACAGTTCATCATCAACAATTAGAGGTAGAGAATCTGAGGGTCACTTTATAGGATATTATAGATAGATCAGCTAGGGTACCAATACCTACAGTTGAGGTGGCGACAGTTGGACAGAGTATCGGCCATTTTTTAATTTGGCTATCCAGACTTCTTCTACTCATTACCGTAGAGGTATGAATGTTATATCTTTTATTTTGTTTTTTTATTAAAGTTGTTTTATCATTAGAAAACAAATATACTTTTCAATTTACTTTTATAGGAATACTTTAAAGGTAAAGAAATACTGTATAAACAACAACAAAGACAAATGGCTATGACATCAGATACAGATTCAAATGGTCTTGACAGATTGTCAAGATATTCACATTTTTTGTTGGGTTATTATGAGTTTCCAATGGAAGCTCATGTTTGTGGACGTGAAATAAGTGTGGGTATTACGAACACTGATATCTAGGAGCTTGTTACTGGAGATAAGTTAGGCATCAACGTGGTCCAAATTTTTTTCATGTAAGTCTTAACAACTTTTCCCTGTGTTATATTTATTACAAATGTATACTTGTGTATGTTTTGTATTAGGTATCTTTATAAAATTTGTGAGAGGAATGAGCTGACAGATGTATTCGGATTCATGGACCCACAATTGATTTCCCCTGAAGCATGTGCATTGAATGAGGAACAAATAATGGTTTATATTTCTGAAAGACTTGAAAAGAATATAGTCAAACAATGTTGGATGATGCCTTTTTGTGAGAGGTATGAAACACATTTCTCTCATATAATTAATTATATTTTAACATAAAAAACAACTAACGTTTAATTTCCTTTTATCAGTGATCATTGGATGTTAAGGGTTTTTTCCCCAAGGGAGAAAACACTTTATTGGATATGCTCTGTCCATGGTGATGTGCGGGAAAGTTTTAAAAATATATTGGAAAATTAAGTTTCAATTTCTCAATAGTTTTATATATTATAATCAATTGTAAATTTACCCCATTCGTATTATTTTCTAACAGTGCATGGGCCTACTTTCGAAAAAACACAAAGAAAAGGAATGCAAAGATCAAATATGTAAATGTGAAGGTAAATATCCATTTATAATTTGTACTTTTTGATTTATTACATAAAAATAATATATTGAATTTACACTCACTCAAACAGAATTTTCATGAACAACAAGTCCTCATTGAATGAGGATATTATATGTTAAGATTTATGTATGAAATAATAACAACTCGGACAGTTGTGAATTTTGACCAGGTACGATTTCCTCTTAAACTGTGCCATAATATTTCAAATTGATTTATTCATTATACACATTAACTACTTTCCTTTTCATTTGTATCTTTTTGATGACCCTCAACCATATACTGCTGAAGAAGTCAAACTCTTACAAGTGGAGTGGTCAAATAATTTTACAGGTTTGATTGAATTTTAGTTGTTTGTAATGTAAAATATAATTTTGAATATTGTCGTTGTAATTGAGTATTTGGTAGTTTTTTAGGTTGGATTTAGTTTTTTTGAAGTTGAAAGTGTAAGTTTTGAATGTTATATATGTGAATTTTTAATTTTTCTCTACTTATTATTTTGGTCTACTTATGATGGTTTTTCTGGTATGGATTTTGGTCTATGGGGGAGGGGTTCCAAGGGTATAGGGGTGTGTTCAGTGGTGTTGGGGGTGTCCAGGGGTCTGGGAGGGCTGTCTAGTGGGGTGGGGGGGCAGTCCAGGGGGTGGGAGGGCTGTCCAGGGGTGTGGGAGGGCGGTCCAAGGGTGTGGGAATGTTGTCCAGGGGGTGGGGGTATACATGAGGGTGGGGGGGTTGTCCAGGGGTGTTTGGGGCTGTCCAGGGGTGTGACGGGGGATGGCAAGTGGGGTGAGGGGGTGAGGGGGTGCTGTTCAGGAGGGTGGGGGTGTTGAGGGGTGTTTGGGGCTATCCGGGGGGTCGAGGGGTAGTCCAGGGGTGTGGTGGGGGCTCCAATAGGGTGGGGGGAGGGTTGTCCAGGGGGTATACATGAGGGTGGGGGGAGGGCTGTCTAGGGGGTATACATGAGGGTGGGGTCCCCAATGGGTTGGGGGCTCCAATAGGGTGGGGGAGGGTTGTCCATAGAGTATACATGAGGGTGGGGGCTCCAATGGGGTGGGGGAGGGCTGTCCATGGGGTATAGATGAGGGTGGGGGCTGTCTAGTGGGGCAAGTTTTATATGTTATCAATGTAAATGCTTAAATTTGATCTCCTTCTGTTTTTGTGGTACGATTTCTTGATTTGTTTTATGGTTGATTCTGGGGGAGAGCAGATGACTGCATTCAATTTTTTCTAAAAAAAATTGGCTTCCATGTCGGTTATTTTATAACTGACGTGATAAAGAAAACAGGAAGGGCTTATCACGTCGGTGATTTCATAACCGACATGATAAAAAGCCTGGGAAATGGTTTATCACGTCGGTTATATAATAACCAACATGATAAAGAAAATGGGAAGGGTTTATGACGTCGGTTATTTAATAACCGACGTGATACAAGGCCTGGGAAAGTGTTTATAACGTCGGTTATTTAATAACCGACGTAATACAAGGCCTTTGAAATGGTTTATCATGTCGGTTATTAAATAACCGACGTGAAACACGGGGGGTTGGTTTTATAACGTCAGTTATTATATAACCGATGTGATAAATCCCCCTCCCCCTGGTTTATTAGGGCGGTTATAGAATAACCGACGTGAGAAACCCCCCCCCCCCCCCGGACCGGTTTATCATGTCGGTTATTCAATAACCTACGTGAAACATGGGGGGCTGGGTTTATAACGTCAGTTATATAATAACCGACGTGATAAACCCCCCTCCCCCAGTTTATCACGGCGGTTATATAATAACCGACATGATAAAACTATCCGGGGGGGGTTATCACGTCGTTTAATAAATAACTGATGTGATAAACGATTTCCCAGGCCTTTTATCACGTCGGTTATTTAATAACCTATGTGATAAACCATTTCCCATGCCTTTTATCATGTCGGTTATTAAATAATCGATGTTATAAACCCTTCCCGTTTTCTTTATCACGTTGGTTATAAAATAACCGACCTGATAAACATCCCGATTTTTGTTTTTGACGTCGGTTTTTAAATAACCGACGTAAAAAACGTTATTTATAACATCGCCCGTATTAACGTCGGCTAGAAACCGACGTAAAAAATTAAAAATAACCGACGTAAAAAATGTTTTCTGAACTAGTTTTTTCATAATGTAATGTTTTTATAACTATCTTAATGTTAATATTTTTCCTTAATATAATGTTTTACATAAATAGTTTTATACACACTTAATGTTTCTCATTATAGTTCTTATACTAAACAGGGTCATCCAAACGGTTTTTATATAACCATTGAAAGTTCCATCTATACAAGTACCTCCAAAATATTAGGAAAAATATAACCATTACAAGAAAATTAAATCATTAGAAATATTGTCTATAAGTACCAGTCATTTGAATGATTTTGGGGCTTTTAACTTTTAGGATAATTGATACTCTGTGAGATCTCTACCAAAATTGATTTTTGTGATAGCCTTGATGTGGTTAAGTTGTGAGCAACATTATCCACATACTTACAATCTTCAATAAACATGGTTTTGTTTTGTTCAACTTAGATTGTTGTATTATATGATCGATGGATTCCTAGTTGAAAGAAGACAAAGGTGTCTATTACCTTCTTAATAGAGGTATTTCGGCTGAAGGAAGACAGTGGTGTCGACCACCTTAAAGATCAAGGGCTTGTGGGGATTAAAATAAAAAAACTAATCTTTGTATCTAGGGTTTACCCTAGTATAGGTAAGACAAAATTTCTTGAAAGTATAAATAATGGGACCTTTATCCTAGGTTTTTGGATACCCTACTATTTGGGTTAAAATATTTGTACATTTTATATGTACTTTAAATTTCCACTGCAATTAATAACAATAAGATGTATATCTTATACTTTTTGTTTTGTGGTAACTCTAATATAAGACTCTATATGCTTTAAGGTAGAATCTTGTTTAAGTATACCAGTTTACCTATTTCATTACACATATTTATTAAACCTATGGTGATTTTTATTAACACTAAAAAAGAGGATTTAGTGAATTTTAGTTGTTTAACCTTATTAAACAAGGTTTCCGAATGGTTAAATATGAAAGTTTTCAAACTTACAATCCCCCCCCCTATATATGAGCATATATATATACATATTTTGATCCTATATTCCCAATAATTAATCTTGGTATATTGAGACTATATTTTAAAAACATGGAAGAAGAGGCCCACAAAATATGGTAGCTAAATGTGATAATATTTTAGAGGACTTGGGAAAATTATGAGCATGTGTTTTGAATCCTAAATTCTTAAATATATAATAAAAACTACTATTATTACATCTAAATCAATAGAATAAAAAATGATGATTGATTACTAAGGTAAATGTTTCATTTGTTTTAACATTGGTCATATGGAAAGACATTGCAGTAATAAGGATGTACGGAAGGAGAAGGAATCTATAAGAATATTCTCCACTCCTACGAAAAATAAGGATAGATTTTATCAATTAATAAGGATTTGTTAAACTATAAAACATGTTTACTATTTTGGAGAAGAATCATGGATCACAAAAAAAGGATGAATTAGCCAATAAGATCTGATTACACACAACAACCCACTTAAAAAGAGAGAAGGTAAATATGCAAAAAGAAGCAAGGTGTTATTCTAGATACAAGGAATTTGGAACAATATGGAAAGAATAATCCATTAATAAAGTAAAACTATGAGATGCATCTCTTGACCATTATAAAAGAGTAATTCCTAATTTCTCTCAAAAAATCCTCTAAAATAATATAATTGAAATAGTAAAGTTTCCTAATAGAGATAGAAATATGAAAGGAATATCCCTTAATGTTACAATATAAGAGGAGACATTCACAAGTGGGATATTTTCCAAGGTTCTGTAAAATTCAAATATAAGAAATATAAAGAGTTCAATCATCTTAAAATAAATGTTAGTAAGTGGTTTCAAATGAAAATACATTGATAAAGGGTTAGAAAGCTAACAATAAAAGATATTCAAGATGAAGAAGTATTTGAAGAAGTTAAGGGATTCCTTTATTTAAATTTGAAAAACTGGGAAAAGAAAGGTAGAATATGAATGATTGATTCAATGTAACCATCCTCATTCATTATATTGAGTAAATATAAAGGTACCCCTCTCTCCATATTCTTTAATTAATTTAAACTGGTTGAAGTGGTGGAAAAAATAAGGTTGATACAATCCATATGTGTTCACAAAAAGCACATGAAATAGATCTAAAAACAAATATGATTATGCAAGAAAAATTTTTCAGTAAGGGGTGTTTAAATTGTTTAAGTAATGATTGGTATCATGTATTATGGTTCATGTTGTGCAGAATTTCCAGGTAGAAAATTGCATGAAAAAAAATCTTTAATGATATAAGAAAAGGTTTTGAAGCCATACAAGAATCAATAAATGGTATTTTGATAAATATAGTACACAATAGTGGGATGAGGTTGAATTTTTTGTTTAATAAGTGAAAAAAGTTCATGGAGTTAGTTGAATTATACCACTTAAGAAGACGATATACTAGATATGGAAGCAAGTACATGAATAAATTTCATGTTTATTTTTTTATATACTAGAAATTGGTATCATCTATCTCTCTATACAGGATATTAAATTTTATTGTCCAATATGTTCTTTTTTAAAAAAATTATATCGTTGTAATGAAAAATATCTCAATAATTAGTGTTAATAGAATATCTTACAGCTTAGGGTTAGCTGATGATGAATTTTAAAGGGTTCTCATCCTCATATTTAAAGGAAATAACTCGGTATAATTTGGATAACATGGAATCCAAGTGAAATTAATTACTATGTATTTATGAATTATTAAAATTTATCCTTTAAGTGGTATGTATATAACACATTGTGATTCCCTTCTTATCTCCCAATGGTTTGTGTGCTGATATAACAGGGTCACCAGTAGTGTTTTTAGTGGAAAATTGGATAGATAAATATTATATGGTTTTATAGTTATAATATGAGTA
Source organism: Viscum album (assembly GCA_963277665.1). Lineage (NCBI taxonomy): Eukaryota > Viridiplantae > Streptophyta > Magnoliopsida > Santalales > Viscaceae > Viscum > Viscum album. The sequence goes on along the minus strand of OY728151.1, from coordinate 1,258,489,360 downwards.
AAATGTGTAGCTATAATGTTGTTAAATTTGAATATTTATTATTATAATGATCCCAAAATCAATAGACCTAGTGGATTTGTTGAATTCCTAGATGTTAAGTGTTCAATTCAATAATTATTTTATTTCTTTTTTTTCAAAGGTTATAAAAGTAATCATTGAGTAATATTTTTGAATTCAACATTCTAGTGAGAAAAATTATAATTGGCTTCATGAAATGTTGCTTTGAACAAAGTAATGAAGTTGTTTTGATAAAGTGTGAGAATAGAGGAAGAGTTTTCAACTATCCTAAAAGGATGAATATAATCCAAGAGTAAACACTCTTATTTTTTAAATAAATGAGAGAAAGGAAATCATTTCCAAATGGGGATAACCAAGGAAAATTGTGAACATAGAGAACATTTGGTATTTCATTCCTTTGACTCAAAAAATAAAGGGGAAAAGGCTTAACATAATTGTGGATAAAGTTATACCTTGGGATCTAATAACTAAATGGGAGGATTAAGGATTACTATATTGTCCAAAAATATATAAAGTAAGTGGTTTTTGGAACCATAGATGCATGTGTTGGATTTTTTTATAGTATAACTCAATAATGACCCTATATAATTTATTAAAAATATATATGTATGGTCACCCAAGATGTTTCATGGGGAAATTTTCAAAAGTTCCTTGAATGAAGGATTGATAACTGGAGGATTATAATGGACTCATTATGTCCATAAAGACTAAGGGAAGAAATTTCTAGTGAAACTATTAGAGGATGGAAACTATGTTGAAACACATATGGTTGCGCCATAAAAGAAGTTGGGTTAGAGTTGTCTCTTTGGAATATTGTATTTTTATAGTATATAGAAAAATAGATACATTTTGGTGGATTTATAAAACTACTCATGTTTTAGTACTCGAGTTTATGCCATATAGACGGTTGTGTGATGGTAATGGATGACATGTGTAAAGTTATCCCAACAAATATTGATGCTCTATATGGGGAAAAAAGTTTTCTACATTGTAATGTAGTAGTCTACTCCATAAAGATAGATTTACGAGGATTAATAAGGGATAAAATAGTAATTTTACTACTAATTCTAGAGTACACAAGGGCTTGTGTTAGGGTATAGGTACAAAACATTCCATATAAGATGGTGAAAATCATAGAGGAGGTAGTATTAAGGTATTTTTGGATTTTTAGGTTCCAACATAAAGGTCAAATTCCTACACTGTATAAATTTAACAACTCATAAATTCCGTGTAAATGTTTTTTTAATTGTGGAATTATTTCAAGACCACAAAATTTGACGACACATGATTCCGAGGCCCGGAGTGCCCAGAATGATCCATGGAAAATGCTAAGATTTTTATAGTGTGAATGAGCGGTTTTACTGAAAAAGTGGAATAACCCTTAAACGGGTTCCCCGATTATAAATCTGAGGGAACCATTGCGTTCGGGGTGGCGGGTTTACCCTATGTGCAACTTAAGTTTAGTCGGCATAGCCCCCTAGTGAGAAAACCCAAAAATGGTATAACTGTATATAAAATAATTAAATAAAAAATATTTAATTTTTCAATTTCCTATAACTCACAAATAGTGACTCAGATTAAAACTTTGAGATAACCGCTGAGCTCAAGAGGGTATGCTTTCCTTAGGAAGATCCTAACATTGGCATGCATGGGCCAATAGTGGAAGTTAATTTTTGGTTGTAAATAAAATAATTAAGTAACAATTATTTTATTTTCAAATACTTATAACTCCTAAATGGTAAATTAGATTGGAAATCTGAGAGTATCATTAAGCTTGTGTGGGCATTTCCACTTTAGGCAGATCCTAACCTCGACTGGCGAGGTTCGAGGGTAACTGTTAATGTTTTTAATAACTATTTTTAAGGTACATTTTGTAAAAATGAAATCAGGGTTTTCTATCTTTTGAACTTGTGTTTGGATTGAAAATATGAGGGCACTATTGAATTTGGAACTCCATGATTCACCTATAAACCACTTAACTTTAGCCTGAAATGGCCGAGCAGAAAAGTTATTTTTTAAAATCTTTGAGAAAAATAATAACATAATTAAAGAAAATTATTTTATTTCTTTCTCACCATTGGGTGGTGGATGGTGACACTATGGTGCAGCGATGAGGTGCATTAAAGGAGGGACAATAATACCTCGTTTGAAACTGATATGCTATTACCTTAATGCCTCATTAAATGTGGCTTATTAAATAAAGCTAATTTAACGAGCATTATTAATGGGTGCAGCATCACTGTGATTTTTGTTTTCTTTAAATAATCCAATGTGTGGGGTTTAGAAATTAAACTTGGAGGATTCTCTGATGAAACTCCAGAAAATTTTCCTCTCCAATGAAGAACAACGAAGAGAGTCCGTGATACTCCACCGCCTTGAAGAACCACAAAAAACAGAGCCAGAAGCGACATCGACATTTTGAAACCTCAAGGATGAAATCTTCATCACCTAATTTCAACGAGGTAATGGATTTATTTTCTATAAGTATTTAATTATTCCTCTTTTCTCATTCCTGAAAAATACAAAAAAATGCAGATCAACCGACTAACGGGTTGATCCGCGACTCACTTGATCTTGTAATAGGTTGTTGTAGGGTCTTGGTTTGTGGATTTCCTTAATCTATATAATGATTTTTATAACCCCCATAATAAAATGTTAATGTGGAGGGAACTTGCCGATCCGAACAAGGTACAGACCCTTCGCCGATATTAGATGTTGTGCATTCTTTGTGGGCAATAGAGCAACATGGAGGAATGGTGATTCAATGGGGTTCACACTGAAGGCGGTGATCCGAGAGGCCCATAGGCACAAATAGGATGGAAAATGGACCGTCGTAGCATCTTCAGTGGCCCGAAGAAGGTGCCGCCAGCGCGGCCCCACTAGTGCGGCGGCGCTGGAGACTGGTGGTGGAGTTTGTCCCATGTTGTCCGCGTGGAGGAGGTAGATCTCATAGGCACCATGGAGGCATGAGGCGGATGGCTCTCGTCGGCTATGCAAGAGGTGGAGGCATGCATGTCGGTGTTGCGTGGAGATGGAGCGGCCCACTCGGGCTGCTTGGTTGGCACACAAACGGTCGGCTCATGTCGACCGCTAAGGGGATATGGGGCAGCGCCTGCTAGTTCTCACAACTGGAAAAACAATATGGCCTACGTCCAATCTAGTAGACTAGCCCGCATCGCATGGGTGAGGTTCCTCAGGTGGGTCACGCCCCACCATGATGGACCATAGGCCCAATGGGCCGTTTGGGGCAGGATCTTTACCAGACCCACGTCGTAACCTCGGGTGGGGTCTGGTCGGTCCGACTGGGTCAGACCGCACCTGGACCCGACCGGCCCTGTTTCACTAAAACAGCTATAACACGCAGACAGGGCGTCTGATTGACGCACTGTCTGCGGCGAGGGGACCCTTGTTAGAATTTTTTCCTTCTAAGATACTCCAATTAATTTTTACCAGGAATTTAAGTACTACTTGGTTGGATTGTACTCGAATCCAATAGGGCCCTATTTAGATTTTTTCTAATATCTTACTGACTGACAGTCCAATTGATGCGTTGTCTATCGCATTGGAACCCTTGTGATAAGATGGTCCTTTGGGTTACTTCTTAGTGGGACTTCATGGTTGTTTAGACATGACTGATGGCTTGAGGAGTGGATCTTTCAGAAATCATGCGTGCTAAGTGAAGGAATCAAGTGGCTCAATGCGACGTGAAGAATGATGAGTGGCCCTTCATGGATTGGAATAAAAGGGACCATTTGTGGATCATAATAAAAGGAACCCTTCGTGGATTGGCATCAAAGGTACCCTTCATGGATCTGCATAAAAGTGACTCTTCGTGGATCTACATAAAAGTGACCCTTTGTGGATCATCATGAGAGAGAAATTTATGTGATCAGTGGTAGCGCGACCCATCGTGGATCAACCGAAGAGTGACCTGTTTTGGATCAGTAGCTGAGAAACCCTTTGTAGATCAATAGGAGAGTGACCCTTAGTGGATCAGCAGTATATCAACCCTTTGTGGATCAGTAGTAGAGTGACCCTTCGTGTATTAGTCGGAGAAACTATCAACATAATAATTTGACCTATCTTTTCAACTAATCATCCTTACCTCTGTACTTTATGTTATACCTGGTGTGAGCTAATTTTTTTACTTTGTGTCCTATGATTGAGTTCATGCTTTTTGGTTTTACTTGTGCAATTCTAAGAGACCTTTGGGGGTCTCAGGGTCCCTACTGAGTATTGTTATACTCACCCCTGCACAGGCTTCACCTACACCTTTTTGTGTCTTGTGCAGAAGATAGACAGCTTGACTGAGACATTGGATAGCCAGGTATAGAAGGTATAGAGAGGTGAGAGATTGACGTGGTGAGTTTCCATGATGAGATGTACCTACCATTTAGGTATGACCCTTGGTGGATGATCTCTGAAGTTTATTTTCCCTTTTATATGTGTTAATATTTTAATTGGGTTTGTATACTTTCCCCTTTTTATTTCATTACTTATTTTTACTCTCAGTGGTAGTTTTTAGTGGTGGTTGTACTAATCCTTTTCCGTTTTGTTTTGATTGTGTACAATGTTCCCTGTCTGTGTGTGTACTAGTTTAAAGGAAATGCCTTCCCCTTTCAGGTGTCGTCTTTCTGATGCTAGTCCCCAGCCCATGGCCTATGGAAGGAAAGCTTGGGGAAGTCATGGCATGGGCCCCGGGGGACGGGTCGTGACAATAAAGGTAAAGTAGTTAAAATGTGAAATGATCTCACACTATTCCATAGTTCATACCACTGTGGAAGTTTCAAATTTTAGATTTTTGAGGATACATATTCCATCGATAAAGGGAAACACAACAGTCATGGTGTGGATCACATGAGCCCCAGTACAGTTGGTGAGGACTCGCTAGGTGCATCTAAGAGACGAGAGATCAAATCTGGGCTGAGGAATATTTCCATGGTACTGCAGAAGTACTATAGCAGGCACTATAGTAGGGACTGTAGCTATTCAGTACTGTAGTAGAAGAAACTATTCATTCATCTGGTCCATTGGGCCACTGGTTTGGTCCACGGGTCCTGCAAGTCTTTCAGGCCACGCAAGGCCTTTGGGGTAGTTGATTTTCAAGGCCTTCGGGGCCCCTTAAGGCCTTTGGGCCACCCCAAGGCCTTTGGGGCACATTAAATGCAAATATACCAATCCGAATTCAAGGGACAAGTCTTCAAAGGAGGATTTAGGGAAAGGAGTATTCACTGGAGCAAAGCTAACCGGAATTGGAAGAATGAGAGGGTGTGGCTTTTCCATCATTACCAGGCTTGTGCAGCTTTTCATAGGACAACTAGCTGACCAGCCCTGTGAAGGTGAAGTGCTGATATCATGACATATGCTAGGGAGGATCAGTTCCAAGTTGTCTTGTCTGGGTGATTCCTCTAAGTCCTACGGGTCATGTAATTGTCTCTAATCCTTCAGGCCTTCTAAGGGTTCCACCTCACCCCCTGAATGGCGGATTATCAAAATAATAAGAAATCAAGGCCTTTGGGACATTCCAACCATAGTCATGGTGAGGAGGAGACATATACCCCGCAAAAACATATTTCAATTTTTAGGATGTTATTGGAAGATTACATGACAGAAGTGTGCCCCATAAAGAAAATTGTTACATCGTATCCCATTTGGGGGGAAAAGGAGTTTGTGGAGATCATCTCATGATCATGGGTGAGTTATTAGGAAGTCGAATGAGTAGGATTTATGGAATTTTTTCAATATGAGGCTACACCACAAGGGAATCAAACAACACCACAATATTCTATTGACCTAACATTATATTCCATAGTGTAATATGTTTCACCATAGTGAAGGCATACAGAGAATGACTACATTGTAGTAAAAGGAACCATATCGTAGTTAATCAGTTTTTGAGACTAGTTGGAAATTCAACATGTAATTTATTGTAGGGCCTTAAATTGAATGTCCTGGATCTAAATGGTTAGAATTAATGTGTGGAACACCTGTTGAAATATCAACAATAGAGAAGTAAATAGGATTAATTTTAAAAATTGGCTAAATGGTTATGCGTTTTCAAAAATGACTACAACTATTCTAGAAAAAGAGAGTTAATAATGTATCCCATATCTAATTTGAAAAAAGGAAAGTTTTTTAGATGAGGGGATAAAAAGAATCAAAAGGTAGATTAACACTCGTTGAAGATCCCACCACAAAAGAAGTGGTTCTACTAATAGAAAATTTCACATATTATCTATGAATAAATGTCCAAGTAAATCCACAATGCATCTATCCTAAAGAATAAGATTCAATAATTACTCATCACAGTGGGCCAACATATCCTTAAACTATGGTAGAGCTATTTGTATATAAACTATGGGTGATCTTCCCAAAGTAGTTCATGAAGGTTAATAAGGGAAGTGATCCTTGGTAGTGGAATGACCTCATCCCTAAACAATATTTTAATGGGATGCGATATTTAGTGGTTGGGTGCATCGACACATTATTATTTGTATGCTCAATGGATTATCTCTTAGTGGTTAACCAGGTAAAAATTAGTTTTTTATGATTTATTTTTTATATTCTGCATAGCATAATGAAACTAAGTGATATAATAAAGTATAAATAATCTTAAATAATGGTCTGGTCAAGTAATAAAATTAAAAAATAGAAAATTCCCAAACCTTATAGGTAAGGGGACAATATCAGTTAGGGCGATGAGGAGAGATGGAAATTATTTAAACTAGGAATAAGTTTTATAAATTGATTCACCCCACCCCCACCATTAGCGTATCTATCATATAATCCCCTTGAGGAACCTACAAGTTAAAAACACATCTTTCAATTTTATTTAATTCACCCCATACTCTTGTTAGACCAACAATTTACAAGTTTGAGAGGAAAAAGGAATCACTTATTGAAAGTTGTGTAAAAAGTTTCTTAAAGTTCCAAAAGGGAAACAAATATTTCCAATAGAATGATGGAACCCATCTAAAATTATAAATTTAAGTATTTAGCCACATCAATTAAATCAAAGAAAACACAGAAAAGAAAAATGGCATGCTCACCTTAGATTCACTTAGCATAAACCACCATAGTAGCTAGATGAAAACAAGGTTAAAGGAACCAATGAGTTTTTCAATACCTAAACATTAATAAAGGTGGATTCGATTTTCTATAATAAAAAAATGAATGAAAATAGAACATTAATGGAATATTTGACATTTTACTTTTTATAGATGAGTTCCCAAGACCAATTGTAAGAGAATTGAGAAAATAATACAAATAAGGTTTCTTAGGATAAAAGAGAGGGGAATTAAGGATTCAAAGAGTGTTCTTTAAACAAGGAGTAAATTGTAGTAGTGAGTAAAATGGGATTTATGGGTAAAATTTTGAGGTGAAATGAAACATTCACCCCTAGTTATAAAATAAAAAATTCAACTCTATTGGGTATCTGGTACGGATCACCAAGTACTGTGTGTTGCTAGAAAAAACCTTTTAACCCACCATACACCATCAAGTACTTGATAATAGTATATTGGGTACCTGATGATATCCATCTCCTTGTGTCATTCTTCCACTTTCTTCAATAATCCTCTTAATTTATTCAACTATCTTCCAAATATAATTTATGCCTAATACAAATTTTTAAAGAGCTGAAATTTAAGAGAAAACTAATATGTAGAGGTGTGGGTTACTAAAGAGATGATAGTATAAATTATATATAAGGTGTAACATTTTTAATATGGTGTTTAATAATTATTATATAGAAAATTATGAGTTTAACTAATTAAAGTCATTATCAAAGATAAAAGAAAGTTTTCATTGTTAATATTAATTTTTGGCAAAAGAATAATTATTGGAATGATCTTAGTGGTAAAAAACAAATGAAATGGGGAGTATTAGAAAAATTAATAACATTCTTGAGACATGGGAAATTTCAATGGAGTATTTTGATTTATTTTGGTTATTATGGTACATATGTTGGTGTTATTAGAAGATATTAAAAGGAGTTATTATATACATGAATTATAATAGATACAATGGAGTGTGAAATCATCATAGTCACAAAAGGAAAAAAAATTCAAAGAAAATGATTTGAATGGGTTGAATAGTGGGTAATTTTGTTAAGTAATGGGGAATAATTAATAAGTAAAGGTCTTCCTTGATGTTATAGTGAGAAAAAAGTGAGGTTTGATATATTGAATAAATGGGCGATGTTAACTCTTTAATTATTTAAATTTACACATAAAAATTTCTGATAATAAATAGAGTAAATGAATTATATAAATAGAAGAGCTCAATGAATTACTCTCTCTTTTGTATTATTATATATATCTCTATTAGTAGTGGTGGAATATTGGAATGGTGGGGTCAAAGGTTAAAGAGTTTAATTGATTATCAATATTTTCTAAGGTATAATCAAAAGTAATTTCAAATTATAATTATACAAAGTCTAATTATTATATTATCTACTCATAGAGCATAATTCTCTCATTTTCATATTAAACACTCTAAAATTTTAGAAATAATGAGTTTTGACTTTTTTTCATGGGGTCTTTCCAAATAGCATGTGATCCATGACACTTTCTGTTTAGGATCCTATAACCCCTCTTATTCCAACATTGTGGTTCAGAATTTCACGATTCCATGTCATATGGTACAAAGGACATCCCACTCACTAGTGGTTAAGTTATTTAAACTTGAGATCCACATGGAGGGTCGTGATATTTAAGCATGGTCCATCCCATGTCATCATGTGCTCATACAACATATTCTCAAGCCATTCCAATTTACCTTAAATTTTAAGTTTAATTCTTTTTTTAATAACTATGGTTAATAATAATTTATATGATTAAGCTTCATTGTTTGACACATTAGGGTCATCATATAGAAATTCTATTGATAATTCAATAGAAAACATATAAGTTTTCTTTCATCCATCAATTGGTTAATTATTATTCTATTTTTTTTATTAATGAACTTTCCAAAGGATTGATTTAAATTAACATTTTATCAAATAATTCATGTGGTATGGATTTAACAAAATTATGGTCAATTAGGATTTTAGATAAATGGATATTGAAGATTTTCAAATGTAAATAAGGAATTATGGGGTTTTCTAAAAAATAGTTTTTGATTTTTTTAAAATGGTGTGTTCAGCATAAATTGAATTTAAATTTTTGAATCCTTGGTTGTATTAATATAAATTAATGGGAAAATATTTTTGAATGGAAAATAAATAATTTTTTATAAACTATGATAATGTATGAAAATTAAAATTCTATGTTTTAGAATAACGAAGTTGGGTGGTTATAAATAACAGAGTGGTGTGGTTGGAAATAACCATATTCTAGGAGGAAATTTCATACATAAAAATCTATAAGGGTGATGATTAATTAAAATTTTAATGTGATTATATTTGGTATAAATTATTCGTGGTATAATATTTGATTACTTTAATAATTCTCATAATACCTTACTTTATAGAAGTATAGATTATTTGAAATCATGTAGATAATTAGTATATTTTGAAACATTTTTTTGGTATGCACACTCATATTTTTAGTATTATTTTTTAAAATAATTATGAACTAATAAAATAATTTTTATATTTTCCAAAATCCATTAGTTTCATGGTTTGGAAAAGATCACACCCAGTATTTTGTGGACGTAATTTGGAAAAATCTATATGTGTAATGTGTTACTCACCCATACCCATAAATATTGTCATATTTGTAGATTTTATATGTTATGATATAGGGAATGAAAAGGTTACCGTGTTTATTGAAAATATAGCCTTAGTTATATGATCATGGTGGGACAATAAAGAGTTCGATTGGATGTATTTTAAGAAGGTTTTGATTCTCAAAAGAATGGTGTTATGTCATCTATATTTCCTATCTGTCATGTTTTTTGACTTATTTTATGATACATTTTGATACTTGGTATCATAAAATATTTTTTAAAATGATTATTTTTTTAAAAAAATAAAATAATTTTTTCAATTTCAAATATTTATTTAGTCTCTATGAGGAAAAATATTTCCAAAATGATTATATGGTTTCCCTTATCACTAATTTATAGTAACTATAAATCGAAGAATTTTCTTGATGATATTCCCTAGACCCACACTCTTATACCTAGGGATAAAAACATATTATTTTCATACAGTCTTTGATACCAACTGATGTCTCCAAAACATAAAACATAAAAAATTATAATATCAATAATAAATATTGAGTCACCTGCATTCCCAATACCATTTTAGGTTTTGAGTTTTAGATAATTAGAAAAGCCATTAAAAAATAAAACTTGTACCTTCTATATATAATGAGAATTTATTCTATTCAATCAACGATTCATTATTTTATGATAATTCTTCAATATTTCCCATTAACGTATCCCCAAATTACAAACATATAATCATTTCACATGTAAAACTCTTATTCAAAAACTAGGGATATAGAAACATAAGAATAGTAATCCTAAAAACTCTGTAAGGGTAAAAAAAGTCATAATAATCAAAGATCATATGTGATAATAATATAAACATGTGTTTATGTGAACATAATCAATGTAAAATAACTCATTATAAATAAATCAAACCTGATAAAATAAAATTGTAAATCAAGAATCCTAACATAAGGATTTTAGCATAATGTTGATATAATTTGATCATGGAATCCTAAGAATGTGGAGACAACATGAAACATAACATCATAATCATATGTTAAGGATCACTTCCAAGACAATATAACATAGTGGACACTTTCCGATAATGGATAAGGCTTACTACCCAGTTCGAAACATATCATCTTTTAATATATAAAAAATTAACCAATGAATTGGAGTGATATATAATTTAGGTCCAACCCCTCACATCATAATATGTACATCAATATGTGCTTCACATAAGAAAACAATCATAATTTCAACATAGAATAGTTATACTAGTAGAAATAAATTTTTTTCATAAATATTTCCATAAAACAAGAATATATTCCATCCTGGGATGGAAAATGGATGATATCATTAGATAAAAACCCCCCAAAAAGTATAATAATTATTATATGATATTTACATATATGAAAAATAATTTTATATGTTCATGGATTACTTTCCACATTTGAATGGTGTCACACAAAAACGTGTGAATAATTGGATAATTTGATACCACAAGTTAAAAAAAATAATAATAATAAGAGAAATTATAGATTAATACCTAAAAAATTAATACAAAGAGGATATATCTTTTTGAGTTTTATGGGAAAAAATTAGTGAAATTATGAAAATAATTTTGATAAAGATTTTGTAACATGATTATAAAAGACAAACATATAAATATCTTGAAAGAATAAATTTCAAAGGGATCAAATGAGAAAATTTAAAAACATTATTTTAAAATAATTAAATATATTTAAAACTTAAAAATAAATAACGCTGAATATAAAAAAATTAATTAGAAAATAAAAATCTACCTAACTCGAAAATACCTCTATTTGTTTGTCCAAAAATATTAACTGCAATTTTTGAAATAAAAAAATCATAAAACAATGGTAAAATATAAGAATTTATAGAAGTATGAAAACATGGAAAGGATTCTTAATCATGAATATATATATATATATATAACAGTAGGAAACGATATTGATGTGAAGAATATTAGAAAATGAGGATTTTTTTTCCAACATTTGTAAAGAAAATTATAAATAACCTATGTGGAAAAAATTTAAAATATTCATTTTTAAACATTTTTTAAGTGATTAAAGGTAATTAATAAGTGATTTTAAAAAATCATTTAAGTATAGAAATGAAAATTCTTGAAATAATATAAATAAAATAGATAAGGAATGAAAAATTTATCAACTATAAAGAAGGGATAAGCTCAATTAAACTTAGAAGAATCCTTTTGGTTGAATTATAAACCAAAGGGTAATGAGAAGGTAAGAAGAAATGTAAACACTAATAGTAACCATAGTAAAAGTGAATATATGTGATTTAAGATATAAAAATAATAAAATTTCTCCATATTGAAACTGTCATAAAAAATCCCAAATTCACAGTGAGGTTGTAAAGAAAGACATTGCAAATAAAGGTCTGATCTACAAGTCCATAATGATTAAAATAAGGCCCTAAATTCATCATAAATGAAATTGAAATATTAATATAAAAATTCAATAACTTAAATTTGATTCATGTAAGATAATATAAGGAATTTGATGTAACATTCTTGAAATGACTGGACACTTAAAAGGAAACCCTAACAAAAAAGGTAACATGTGAATTGAGAATATATCAATGATAATATTATGTGAATGTAATTTAAATCCACATAAAAAGGTAATAATACAATTCAATACAATCATAGGTTAAAATTATCATAATCTTAATGTAATATAATCAATGAAAGAATGATATAACTCAAAGAAAGGAAATTGATTTAGGAATCCCCTTACAGGTTTGGTAGTGAATCAAAATTATATAAACAGAGATGATGAAATTGAATTTTAAATCAGATTAATAAATAGTAATTTATGATAATAAAAGTTAATGGACAGTAATTATGTATTGTAAAATAATTATAGGTACTTAATTTGATATATGTCTCAAGAATTGGTAGTCGATACAAATAACCCTTACCTTAGGTCTCATTTTATTTCATCAAGTTTGTTCCCCCTATATAATAAAATTATGTTTCTTAAAACATGAATAAAAAATTTAATTATATTAATTTTTTCATCATTTATTATTTATAACCATTTGAATAATTTATAAAATATTATAATACATAAAATAACATTTATATTAAATAATTTACACTAACTATCTATGTAAGAGGTTGGAAGTAAAATATTGACAATGTCTATATGGGAAGATGAAACTCACCATTATCAGAATGTGTTAAAAGAGGGGAAAATAGAGTATAAACTATAAATGTATTAAAATATTTAAGATATTATCATAATAAAATTAATATGTTATATAATTATATATGAAGTAATTGGGAGATTGTAAATAAGAAGATAAATAAAATAATGAAATAGAATTGGGGTTTGCACTTCATAAAAGATTTACTCCTTTCCTAAAGCCTTGATGGCTTGTGGTTTTATGATTACAAAATATACCTAATGATGATAGGAAACATATAAGAAGAAAAATTAGTTGATAATTGTATTTTAAAAGTATATGAGAAGTGTTTTACTTAGGGAAATGAGATGGAGTTTTTGTATTTGCGGATAGGGGTAGGTTTTTTGTTAAAATATTGATTATTTTATCATTTACACCAACTAATTTTAAATGGTAATGGTTCCAACAAAATTAGTTTGTTTATTATTAAAATAAAATAGTGTCATTTTATATTTATATCAATCTAAAATTTAATTAAATCACCCAACCACTAAATTAAATATAGTTAATAAAAAACACATTTTTTGGATAAAAAATAATTTAGTTTTCGAAATTTCAAATATAAGTTTCTAAAAAAAATACATATTTCAAATTAATTATTATACATATTAAATAATTTTTTTGTCTATAAAAATGTGTCAGGGTTTTTTTCAGGATTAAATAATTATTTTATCAAAAAAGCTGTAGTATTTATAAAAACTATACTTTTTAATGATACACCCAGAAATCAACTTTTTGGAAAATTTCCCACAATTCTCACCCTAATATAATTTATACATGTTTATTGAAAAATTAATTTCTTTTTATAAAATTAAAATTCCAAAATATAGAAATTTTAATTTTAAATAAAATTATTTAATACTTCATAAAACAGTTCATTAATAATAAAAACTATTTATTTTTTTATAAGTGATTACATTTAAATTTTTTACCATCTTTCATTTTTTATATGACTAATAATTAATTATTGGTAGTTCTAAAACATATATATATATATATATATTATTACATTGTTCTTCAAATTAATTAGTTTTTATCTTTTTAATACATAATCGATAAAACAGTTTAAGTGTAAATGAACTTTATAAAAATAAATCAAAAATATATATCAATGAACATTTTACTTTCCTAAAAAATTTGTTATCAAAATATTATCACCATTTTTGGATTTTAATACACAATATATTAGAGGAATTACATTTTTAAATAAAAATATTAAATATTTCATAATATTATTTTATTATAATAAACATTTCTTAATATTTTAAAGGGAAATTTTTTACTCATAAAATATCTACATAAAATGTGATAAAACCTATTTAAAAATTAAATTATTTATAATTTAATTAAAAATTCATGATAAAGTATTATTTTAGTGTAACAACAATATTTTACCATTCATCATTTTTTAAAATAAAATGTAATATGAAATTACATTCAATGGTTATATGTTACAATTTCATTACTATAAAAACTTGTATGAAACTTTGATAACTAGAAGATTATAATGATTTAATTTCCAAAAAAACTATTAACAAAATAATATTTCTATAAAACTATATCTATAAAAATAATACGAAATATAACAAAAGATCTTTTATAAAAACATTTTAACAAATAAAATTACATTATACATGAACAAATATTTTGAACAAAACCATGAAAAAGAAACAAATTACGTGATAAATATGTGGGTTTACGTTTTCATGATATTATTAAAAAGAAATAAATTCATTTATAATTTTTATTTATATTTTAAAAAATAAAATTTAAAAAATTATTCATTGGAAACCTAGGGTTTTACATTTTACCCACTTAAATAAATTACATACTCTCAATTTTAATTTCTCTCATCGATTAAAATAGATTCGGGTATTATTATTATAGTTATGAATTATGATAAAATATTGTATTCAAATAATTTATAGAGGTTTTTAAATAGTATGTAAATTAACTAATCATATTTCATGGCAGTTTCAAATGAACTATATAGTTATGCCCTCTTATTATGCACTGAGTAAAGTTAAATTTATTACCAACCTATCCTTTTTCAAGATTATTACCCCAAGGTGAATCTATTCCAGGTTATGTATTTACTTTTTTGTATCCATAAATTGATATAATTTCATCGTTAGTACACAAAATATATCATAAAAAAAATTATAATGTTTTTATTTTATTTAGATATAACCTTAAAGCTTTAAATAATTTATTATATTCCTAATGAGGTATAAAAAATAATCCAAAATATATCATGATCTTTCTTAATATATACTAAACCCAAAATTCATAAAAACTTATTCTCCTCAAATTCAACATAACTTTTATCCAAAATCAAGATTAATTATATAACAATAAATAAATACATTAACAGGACATAGGCCAAAAATTATATTAATATTTTCCCAAAATATCCTGAATTTCCATGACATCAAATCGCATTCAAACTCTAAGGGATATCTATACATCTGTCATTTATTCTTCCTATAACTAAATAAAAATCTCCAAGAATGTAATTAATTACCTTAATATCCAACCCACATAAGACCTAAAAATGGGTTTCTAACTCTTAAATTATACTCAAAATATAACATCCAAATCTATAAAGTTATCTAAACACTGCTCAAATACAAACTGAGATACATGATACATGCACCCCTAGATTCAAGGTAAAATATATATTCTATACATTCTATATTTTAAAATAATAAAAGTTATCAAAACTTAAACCATACATAATTATAATATAAATAATATATATTTAGTGTCTTATATTTCTAATACATTTTTATGTTTATAATTTTTAGATAATTAAGAAAAAAATTAACTAAAAACCCATATGTTTCCCATCCAATGGTATTTTTTCACATTTAACCAAGCATTATTCATTTTAAAATATTCCTTAAACATATACCAAAAAATTATCCACAAAAGATACTCATCTAACCATTATATATTCAATAATATTCTTTATAAATTAAATAAATATAAATATAAGAATAGTGATCTCAAATTCTCATTATAGGTAAAAGAAAGCGATAATAAACAAAGACTGTAAGTGAGTATAGAAAATTATATCGGTGTAGAAAAATAATCAATGTATAAGAATGAATCATAATGAAATCATAACAGATAAAACATGGATAATAATTCTTGAATCACATCATAAAGCAATTATCATAAAAAGGAATATATTATAAGAACATGAAATCATATGGATGTGGCAGCTACATGAAACATTAAATTATAAGAATAATCCAAGGTACACTACCAAGACAACTTAATATAGTGTATAGAGTTCCTTAGTAGATTGATTATAGTCACTAGTATTATATTTATCATCTCGTGAGATATAAAACATCACCCAATTCTTTTGAGGGTTATATAATTCTGGTCCCACCCATCACCTCATAATATGTAAATACATAGGTGATCTACACTTGAAAACAATAATAATTTTATCACATCATATTTAACACATGAGAAATAAAAATATTTCATATATATTTCCAGAAAACATGACCATAGTACTTCTAGGGAAAATAATTTATACAAAAAAAGGATTACTTAACAATTTTAAATGGTATCACACTAGAAGAGGTCATGGTTTAGATCATTTGATTTTGAAAGTTAAAAAATGAATAATAAAAAAATGAGAAATATTATAGGGAAGTATAGGAAATATAACTACAAATAATATATACTTTTTTTATTGTATTGAGAGGAAAATAAAAGTGATACTATAAAAATAATTCTCATAAATATTTTGTAACATGACTTCAAAAAATTTCATAAGTCACTTTAGAAAAATCATTTAAAAGGGATTAAAAGGGTATATTCAAAACCTCAATTTAAAAACTAATGTAAAATATTTAAACAATGAATATAATTGAAGTTAAATAAAAAATGTTCAGTGAAAGATAAAATTATATAAAATTTTAATGGTATCTCTTTATTTATTCTACTAAAATATTACAAATTGTTTTTTAAATGAAAATTATAAAAATATGAAAATAAATTACATTAGAAAACCATGAAAAGTTATAAAGTAATATTTATAATTAAAAATGGACATAAAATTAGGAAAAATCGTTTATACTGAAAACCATAAAGAAAATAATATTTTTTTCACACTTTTTTCTGATAAAAAATGAACTCTGTGGAAAATGTTAAAAATATTATCTTAAGACCATTGAAAATAAATTCACAGTAATATAAAATTAACTGAAAAAATAATAATATATAAGAATATTCTTTAAGCAATAAAAATAATAAAGTCATATAAGAGAAAGTTTCCAAATAGTAAAGAAGGTATAAATTTTGTTCCACTTAGAAAACAACTTTTAGTTAAATTGTGAACCAAAGGGAAGTGAATCCATGAAATACAAAATAATATCCAAGGTAAAATAAAATAAATTGTGTTTAACATAGAAATATCATACAATTTACAATGATGGGAACTTAGTAAAAAATTATCTCATATTCAAAGTTAGATTAGAAACAAACCCACTATGAACAAAGTTAGAAGTGAACTATAAATATATAAGGAAAGGAAACCATAAATTTGTTAGTAATGTAATTAAAACTAATAATTAAAATTTTAGTAATATGAATTTGAGTCACAAAAGAAAAAATATGGAATTTTAAGAAATATTCTTGAAATTAGTGGAGACTTGTAAATGGAAACCCTTACCAATATCATAACTTTTGAAGTAAAAAATATAAATATATGAAGAAATATAATTTTAAATCACATGAATAAAGGGTTATTTATGATCAAAGAAGGTAATATATAGTAATTACATTAATTCAAAGAATAATAGGTACATAATTTGAAATATTCCTTAGGAAATGGAAGTTGTAACAAAAAACCCTTATCCAAGGCCCCATTTTATTTCATCACATTTTCACATTTGATATAATAAACTTATTTTTATTAAAAAAAAGAATAATTCTGTTACTTTTTTATTATTGACTAGTTTTAATAAATGTAATTTATTTATTACCATTTTATTTGAAGAGGGAATGGTGTGAAGACATGTTTTCTTTTAAATTATTGTTCTTTTATTTATTTCAAGATTTAAATTATTTATAATTTTTATTTTTCTAAACATGTTTTTATATTCTTATAATATAGTAAATTACATTTAAATTAGATAATCTACATTGAACATCCATTTATTTAGTGATAATTAATGCACTAAAAATATCCTCATAGAAAGATGAAACTAACCATTATTATGACATGTCAAAAGAGGGGGGAGAGAGGTATTATATAATATAAATAGATTAAAATAGCTATAAAATAATAATAATATAATTAATATATTATATAATTATATGTAAAATAATTTATAAAGGAAAAAAAATTAATTTTACTGGGAGAGTGTACATAAGAACGGAAAAAATAATGAAATAGAATAAGGTTTTCCTCTTCATGGAAGATTTCCTCATTTCATAAACCCTTGAAAGAATGAGGTTTTGTAACTCCATAACAATCCTAAGAGAGAGAAGACTATTATGTTATGGTAAATGGGTAGACCATTAGCTTTGAGAAGTGAATGGCAAGTGGTTTTCCAAGGGATAGGGGAGGGAATATTTATACTTGGGAAGAGGGGTATTTTGATTTAAAATATTGATTATTTTATAATTTAGGAAAACTCATTTGAATAATAATTATTATCATAATTATTTTTAAAAGTATATTTATTTTTCATTTATATCAATCCAACACCAAATATAATCTCTCAACCAATCAATTAAATTCAAAGAACAAAAAATAATTTTTTATTAAAATAAAATATAATTTAGGTTCCAAAATGTCAAATATAAGCATATAAACACAAGATAATATTTTTAAAATTATTATTTAACTCATTAAATAATTATTTTCGACAAAAATGTTATAAATGTTTTTATGTCATGTTTATATACTAATGATGTCATAAAATTTGTGATATTTGTAAAAATTGTACCCATTCACTATTCAACCAAAAAACAACTTGCTAAAAAAATATTAGAAATTCTCCCTAAGATATTTTCAACTTTATGATTAAAAAATTGAATCTATTTTATGAACTTAAAATTATATAATTTATACAATTAACTTTTAAATAAAATCATATTGTATGTGGAAAAATAGTTTACATGGAATAAAATCCATTTCTTTTATTATGAGTGATTACATTTAAATTTTTAATTATATATTATTTAATATTTAATCAATAAATAATTATTTATAGTTATAGAAAATATAAATTTTAATATTATTATTTTAATTGAGTGCAATTTATCTTTTTAAATACATAATTGATAAAATGGTTTTAGTGTAACCTACTTTATACACTATGATTAAAATTATATACCAATGACAATTTCACTTTTCTAGAAACTACATTATCAAACTTTTATACCCATATTGTGATAATAATAAAATATAAATAAGAGTAATTACATTTTTAAATGAAAATAATAAATATTTTTCAATTTTATTTTATTAGAAAACATGTTTATTGGTGTTTTAAAATGAATTTTTTACTAATAAAATATTTACATATAACATGATAAAACCCATTTATAAATTAAATTAGTTATAATGTAATTATAAATTCTTGATAAAGTATTACTTTAGTTAAAAAAAATATTATTTTACTCTTCATTATATGTTTCACATAAAAAAATTTATGTTATTACCTTCAATAGTTATATGTTACAATTTTGTGACTGTGAAAAAAAGTTTAATACATTGTTAAAAATTGGATTATAATAACCTAATTTCTAATAAAAATATTAATAGATTTAATTTAGTTATAAAATGATGTATTTAAAAAGAAACATAAATATAGTAAAATTGATTTTATAAAACCATTTTAATAAATGAATTTCCAATATACTTGAATTATTATTTTGAGGAAAATCATATAAAGGAAATAAATTTGGGAAAAAATATAGATATGATTTTTTTTATTTATATTATTAAAATAATAATTTATAATTTACATTATTTTTTTATGAAATAAAATATATTAAAATATTCATTGGAAATATATGGTGTTATAATTTAGAACATATGGTGATCTGGTTTGGGTCTCAAAATTCAAATCCTTTGGTTGTCATTGAATAATGGTATCAAATTGTGGTTTTAAAGTAAATCCTTGTTAATTACTGTATCCATGAATATTAGGATGGGAAGAACTCATGGGTTGGATATAAAAAAGAAATAGCTAAATATTCATGGAGAAATAGAGTTACCAAGGATTTTGGATAACAAAATTGTTCTTATGATCTCTTATAGGATGTTGTATCCATATAGGTGTCTAAAGCCACAATAGGTTAGAATAAACTTGGTTTTCATGCATCATGGTATTCATATGAAAGGATGAATTTTATATGAATTGGATTTTAAAATGATTCCATCACATGGAATTGGATTTTATAATGGTTCTAAATGTTTTTAAAAAAAATAAATGATTTAGAAAATGATTTTGTTGAAATTTATCATAATTAATTTTATAAACTCGAATATAAGTGATTGTAGAAAATTAAATTGATCCAACTAATTCTAGATGATATTATTTGAATGAAGTGATAAAAATAAGTTCATAAATATAGATATGATTTCTTTCATGATCACACTGGTTAAATTTTTATTTTTGGGTATCATAAAAATTTATTTCCATATAAAAATTGATTCTAAGAAAAAATATAGAAATGTTTTAGTACCCATCCAATAGTTGAAGAGTAAGAATATGGAAAGTATTTTTGAGATTATTAACTCATCGGTCTAAGAAATTTATCAACTTTTAAGTGGAATGAATAAATAGAATCTAAAAGAAGTATATCAAGATTCTATATTACAAAGAAAAAACACATAAATTTAAAAAATATAGTGGAGTACATGAGGTAAATTGTCAGCTGGAAAGAATCAACTGAATCATCTAGTATCCTTTTACCCAAAATACATCTAAGGTGCATGTAGAGACCCTGAACCCAGTTACCCAAATTTGGTGCCTTAATTTATTATATTCACGTGATTATAATGAATCTCATCCCCAAGGACTGAATAGTTTTGTAGTTTTGGAAACCAGATTACATACATGAACATTCTATTACAACTTGAATGGAAAAAACAATATAAAAACTCTATTTTAAATAAAAATAACTTCTATATTATCCTCTCAAGTCATTCATAATATTCATCTCCAAAACATTTTGTAAAAATAAAACAAAATAAAGGGGTGAGCTCAAATTCTCAGTAAGGGTAAGTAATATAACGTAATTCACTATTGGAATGTGGGGTTTTCCCCACACTTCCATATCAACAGTTTTATAAAACCGTTGGTAAAGGATGGTTTAGGGGAGCTTTTACCAATGGTTCTTTAGAACCGTTGGTATAGGTGTGTTTATGGGAGGTTTTCCCAATGGTTCTAATGGACTGTTGGTATAGATGTGGTTATGGGGAGTTTTTACCAACGGTTCATTGAGAACCATTGGTATAGGTGTGGTTTAGGGGAGGTTTTACCAACGGTTCAAAGGAACCGTTGGTATAGGTGTGGTTTAGGGGAGGTTTTACCAACGATTCAAAGGAACCGTTGGTATAGGTGTGGCCTGAAAATATATACCAACGGTTTTTAAAAACCGTTGGTAAAACTTTCCCCCAAATTCACAGCGTCCCTTCCTCTCCCCCATTCGTGATACAGAACCCTAAATGGGATCAATTTGGCGATCTTGGAGCTCCATCGGCTTTCTCTTCCTCCATCCCATTCAAGCTGATAATCTCCTGCCGAATCTTATTAGACCCATCCTAAGTTAGGTATTTTATTAACTAGTATCTTATTTTTAATGAAATTTATCTAATATTTCAGTTTTTAGTTTTTATTTTGTTGTGTATATGTTTTTGTTTCTGTTTTTATTTAACCTATATGTGATGAGCTTGTATCGTCATTAAGATGTTCAATGATGTGGGTCAACTTTGGTTTCCCCAATTTCTAGAAGTTGCAGCGCCCAGGTGAACTGTAACCCGAGTTCTGTAATCTGATCGGTTGCAACTCTGCCATCCAGGTTAGACTCTTTAAACCACTTCATAAACATAAAATATATAATTTCTACCTTTTTTATTGTTATTCATCTCATATTTTAGTTTTATGTTTTTTATTTTGATTTTTATATCATTTTTTGTGTTTTGATTTAATCTAGACTTTATCCGTTCCAATCCATTTAATTAATTAAATCCATAACCCTCTATCTAAGAAGAAGCATCTCATATTCATTTCCGTTGGATTCTAGATTTTCTATGTTTTTTTATTGTTTTTTTATCTTGTAATTAATTGTTACTTGGAAATTTATTTATATGTGTTTAATAATTTTTAGCAAAGTTTTTATAAATGTTTTCCTTAAAATTCCTTAAGGAAAGTGTTTTATTAAAATGAAATTTTTTTTAATAAGGCTTGTGTAATGTAATTTGTTATAGTAAACTATGTGACTATGTTTGGTATTTACTAACACCGGAGATAACTGGTGTGTGAGAATGTGTTGTGAAAGAGATCCCATGGTTGGTTCAAGATTATATTTATGTTTTGAGCCTATTAATGAGTTTTTTTAAAGATATTTTGAGATATTTACCTTATATTTATTGGTGAAAGCTGTGAGCTGTAGAGGTGGTTCATTATTAAGACATATAATTATTGCTAAACATGTGGATAAACCTTGCATAGTAGTGAATTCTTGAAATGTTTGATGTTTTTAGTCCTTTTTTATTTGGAGTTTCTTCTAATGGTGATTTTTCTTATTGTTACCTATGATGGGAATTTATTTTAGTTTATAAATCGACTAAGACTCCCCCACCATGCACAGTGTATGCAACCTCTACCCTTATTTAATCATTCTATTTACATAGCCTTTGCAACCTCTACCCTCATTTAATCAGTGAACTCAAGTCATTAATTACAGCCTTCATTCTCACTATCATGTAAGAAATTGAATGATATAAACCCATCCTCACATGATTTCTTACCTTAGATAGTGTCCAACATATGGAATACGAGCTTTTGAATTCATCAGTTAACCATCATCATATATTCCATTTCCCCCAAGATGATTGTACTAATATAACTTTAGGGTCAATTAAATATGGTTCTCATTGTATGTTGTATATTATGTGTCCTTCATGGACAATACTCAATTTTATGAGGGTGGGGTGCTTTTCACTACCCATTTTGGCATGTGTAGACATCCATAAAAATGTTAGATAAGTCACAAGTTTAATTAAGTAATGTTGTTATCATTGACATACTTTATTATTAATCTCAAATTTAAAAATAAATGTTTTTTTTTCTATACTTAATGAAATTAAATCTTTTTACAAGTCATGAACAACCTATTAGTGTAGAAGCCTAAAATTTATTCACCCATGGGGTGCGGTTGACTTAGGGAAGTAATTGGGTAATGAAATAGAGTTTCCAATAATGAGTTATTGAACATGAGTGAATGATTTGGGATGCCTATAACACATGATGGGACCTGAGGAATGTGCCTCTTATAGACCTAATGAAAATGAATATAAATAAATTTTAATTTAATTTATAAGTACTTGTTCTTTACATTATTTTAATAGTTCACTACATCAACTAGAAACTTATTCCTTTATCGTTTACTTAAATGTATTTTCTATTAAAGTTCAATCCTATTGAATTGTTTATGAAAAAATGACTTATATAAATTCATTTTATAGAATAGACAGAAGTTGGATGTATGAAACTGATCGGATATCAAGCGATTTTCAAAACAATTTGGAGATCTTTATAGATTTTTCATTTCACAATGCTTCAGATAGTGGTCGCATACAATGACCATGTTCCAATTTTGTTGGTAGACCTTGATTGAGCTATGAAGAAGTCATCTACCACATAACCAAAAATGGTTTTCAAGAAAACTAGTTTGTGTGGTATCACAATGGGGAGAAAATGAAATCTCAAATTGGTGACGATCGAAATGAAAAGACTGGAATGGATAATTTTTTAGATGATCAGTTTCTATTTATTCATCATCATGAAAAATAAAGTATTTCGACTCAAGAAGACTTTGATATGAGGACAGTTGATGCATCTAGTGAAAATGATGATATTGATAGGGTGAAAAAATTAAATGATGTTGCCATGACTCCAGTATATCGACAATGTGATAAAATGAAAAACCTGGAATTTTTAATCCGATTATTTCATGGGAAAACTATGTATGGGATTTCTAATACAGCAATCGATTACATTCTTACCCTCTTGAAGGATTTACTTCTAGATGATGCAGATATTACCTCAAACCACTATATGGCATGGAAGTTAGTTAAGGAACTTGGATTTTCAAGAAACAAAATTCATGCTTGCCCAAAAGATTGTAGTTTATTCTAGGAGGAAACCGCTGAACAAAATGATTGTATAAAATGTGGTACATCCCATTGGAAGTCAAAATCTGATGGAACACCATCCCGCGTTCCACAGAAAGTAATGTGGCACTTTCCATTGATCCCCAGACTCCATAATCTTTTTATTTCTGATGACATATCAATAAAAATGAGATAGCATGATACCGAGAGAAAGATGACTAATGATAAGTTGGTTCATCCTGCAGATGGATTTGCATGGTAGAGATTTGATGCTCTACATTTTGATTTTGTAGCTGACATGCGTAATGTGGGGCTGGGTCTTTCATGCGACGGTTTTAATCTGTTTGGGAAGATGCTTACTTCGCACATCACATGGCCAGTTTTTATACGCATTTATAATCTTCCCTCATAGTTTTGTATGAAAAAACCATTCACTTTCATGAGTATACTCATATCTGGTCCTTCTGATCCCAGCATTGATATTGATGTCTACATGCAACCTTTAATAAAAGAGTTGAAACTTATTTGGGATGTGGGTGTGTGCACATACGATGCATGTTCGAAAGACATATTTCAGATGCGTGTTGCGCTTATGTGGACGATCAATGATTTTCCGGATTATGAAATGATGTCTGAATGGAGCACAAAGGGAAAATTTTCATGTCCAGTTTGTATGAAGAATACATGATCTAGAAGACTGAAACATCGTTGTAGTTTTAGTTTTATGGGACATCGACGATTCTTTCCAAAGGATCGTCCATATAGAATGAATCGTCGAAGATTTGATAATACCATAGAGACCAATGATCCACCTCAGACTATGTCTAGAATTGACATGCTTAATGAATTGAAAGATTTCAGTTTTTCGTTCGGGAAGGGTCAAATGAAATCTGGAAAGATAAAGAATGTTTCCAATGAAACCTATTACAATTGGAGGAAGAGGAGTATCTTTTTTGATTTTCCTTATTGGTCAACAAATTTGTTACATAATTACTTAGACGTAATGCATATTGAAAAGAATATATGTGAAATTTTTCTTTCGGTTCTTCTAAATTTCAAGGGGAAGACAAAAGATGATTTACAATCTCGGTGTGAACAGTTACTTGGATCAAGAATGTATGTATTTCTGCTCGTTGTATTTGTTTGATCTTAAAACAAGATTGAAAAAACCAATGAGAAATGAAGAAGAACAGTATGAGAAAATTGAACCCAGTTTTCCATCACTTCCTCAGGTACGAGATGTAGTGCCACCGAGCTGCAGCAAGTTAGGGAATAGGAAGAACAGGATGAGAAAAGGGCCACAGAGACGGCAGAACAGTCTGCTAGGGAAAACAGTGCGTTTATGAAATTTATTGAAGTTCTACTTCCAACACTTCTAGAAGAGTCCAGCCCAGCTTTTGATTAATATATGTCGTCGATACATTCTATATATGGTGCACCAGGTGACAGTTCTAGTGGTGGTCAGGACGATGTCCAAATTGATGATGACGATGGCGAGGAGTCTGATGCGGAAGAGGAGGGAGAGGAGGAGGGCGAGGCGGGTGGCCAGGGTGAGGAGGAGGGTGAGGGCGAGGAGTAGAGTGATGAGGAGGGAAAGGACGATGATGGGGACGAGGACGAGGGTGATGATGATGGTGATGATGGTGATGGTGATATGGGAAAAATTGATCCATTACATTTTTGACTAATATTACTGATATTTGATGTTTAATCTATTCTAGTTGTTGGATTTATCTGGACTCATAGTATAGTATTGGAGTTGAGTTATTTTTATATATTATTTGTTTTTATGGATGTTGTTGTCTTTTAGTGGTTGTGTGTTTGGGAACCCCCCCTCCTTTTTGGACCCTGGACAACCCCCCACCATCCTCCGTGGACCCCGGACACCCCCCAGACAGCCCCCCTACCCTCCTCCCTGGACCCCAGACAGCCCCCTGGACAGCCCCCCAGATAGCCCCCCGGACAGCCCCCCCCCCCACCCTCTTCCTTGGACCCCGGAAACCCCCCCCCCCCTCCCCCGAACACCCCCCGGACAGCCCCCGTACAGCCCCCCGAACAGCCCCCCGGACAGGCCCCCACCACCCTCTTCCCTGGACACCGGAAAGCCCCCCGGACATCCCCGCAGACATCCCCCCGGACAGCCCCCCCCCCCCCCCCCACCCTTTTCCTTGGACCCCGGACAACCCCCAAAACACCCTCGGACAGCCCCCGGACAGCCCCCCGAACAGCCCCCCCCCCCCCCCCCACCCTCCTCCCTGGACCCCAGACAGCCCCTCGGACAGCCCCCCAGATAGCCCCCACCCTCCTCCTTGGACCCCGGACAACCCCCCCCCCCCGAACACCCCCGGACAGCCCCCCACACAGCCCGCCCACCCTCCTCCTTGGTCCCCAGACAACCCCCTGGACACCCCCCGGACAGCCCCCCAGACAGCCCCGCCGGACAGCCCCCCCCCCCCCCACCCTCCTTGATTTCATTTAATACTAGAAAATCTATAACATATATTTTATTTATTTTCATCATGATAGTCAATGTAAATCACATTTACACATCTAATCAATATCATAGATTCTTGGTATGTTATAAAAGAGATGTATTCATTGGGCATGACATTGTTAGCTCTGAAATGTTTCATAGCATGATAAACTAAAATCTAATCCATACTAAGAATGATATAAAAAAAATTTATATGAATGTCCACAAGATTTTAAGTAAATACCATTCCACTAATAGACACATGGGGATTCTCATAAAATGGACAACATTTTAAGTACATACGGAAAACCGACCAAACACATTCGGTTTCTATTGAAACTTTATGAGAATGATCCATGGGTCATATGTGATGTGCAAGAATCAACCCCGCCTCAATCTGAGACGCGGTGTGGCCGGAACCACTCAAAGTGTTTGTCTTCTATTTCAAAAGGACGTCATTTTAATTGAAAAACATCAACTGGCATATGGAAAACTGACCAAACGCATTCGGTTTCCGTTGAAACTTTAGGAGAACGATTCATGGGTCATATGTGACGTGTAAGAGTCAACCCTGCCTCAATATGAGATGCGGTGTGTCCGGAACCACTCAAAGTTTCTGTCTTTTGTTTCAAAAGGGCGTCATTTTAAGTGAAAAACATCAACTAGAATACGGAAAACCGACCAAACGCATTAGGATTGTGTCGATAATTTAGCACAACGATCCATGGGTCATATATGACGTGTATGAGTCAACCTCGACTTAATCTGAGGCACGGTATGGCCGCCACCACTCAAAGTGTCTGTCTTTTGTTTAAAATGGACAACATTTTAAGTACATATGGAAAACTGACCAAACGCATTCGGTTTTCCTTGAAACTTTAAGAGAATGATTCATGGGTCATATGTGATGTGTATGAATCAACCCTACCTCAATCTGAGATGCGGTGTGGCCGGAACCACTCAAAGTGTCTGTCTTCTGTTTCAAAAGGACGTCATTTTAATTGAAAAACATCAACTGGCATACGAAAAACCGTCCAAACACATTCAGATTGTGTTGATACTTTAGCACAAGGATCCATGGGTCATATGTGACATGTACGAGTCAACCCCGGCTCAATATGAGGTGTGGTGTGGCCACCACCACTCAAAGTGTCTACCTTTTGTTTCAAAAGGGCGTCATTTTAATTGAAAAACATCAACTGGCATACGGAAAACTAGCCAAACGCATTCAGTTTTCATTGAAACTTTAGGAGAACGATTCATGGGTCATATGTGACATGTACGACTCAACCCCGCCTCAATCTGAGATGTGGTGTGGCCGGCACCACTCAAAGTGTCTGTCTTTTGTTTCAAAAGGACGTCATTTTAAGTAAAAAAACATCAACTGGCATATGGAAAACCGACCAAACGCATTTGAATTGTGTCTATACTTTAGAACAACGATCCATGGGTCATATGTGACATGTATGAGTCAACCCTGCCTTTACTTGAGGCACAGTGTGGCCGGAATCACTCTAAGTGGCTCTCTTTTGTTTAAAATGGACAACATTTTAAGTACATACAGAAAACCAACCAAACTCATTCATTTTCCATTGAACCATTAGGATAATGATTCATGGGTCATATGTGATGTGTACGAAACAACCCCGCCTCAATATGAGACGTGGTGTGGCCGGCACCACTCAAAGTGTCTACCTTTTGTTTCAAAAGGACGTCATTTTAATTGAAAAACATCAACTGGCATACGGAAAACCGACCAAACGCATTCAGATTGTATCGATACTTTAGCACAATGATCCATAGGTCATATGTGACATGTACGAGTCAACCCCTCCTTAAACTGAGGAGTGTTGTGGCTGCCACCACTCAAAGTGTCTGTCTTTTGTTTAAAATAGACAACATTTTAAGTACATACGGAAAACCGACCAAACGCATTCGGTTTTCATTGAAACTTTAGGATAATGATTCATGGGTCATATGTGACGTGTAAGAATCAACCTCGCCTCAATCTGAGACACGTTGTGGCTGGAACCACTCAAAGTGTCTGTCTTCTATTTCAAAAGGACGTCATTTTAAATGAAAAACATCAACTGACATATGGAAAACCGACCAACACATTCGGATTGAGTCGATACTTTAGCAAAATGATCCATGGGTCATATGTGTCATGTATGAGTCATCCTAGCCTCAATACGAGGTGTAGTGTGGCCGCCACCACTCAAATTTTCTACCTTTTATTTCAAAAGGTCGTCATTTTAATTGAAAAACATCAACTGGCATACGGAAAACCGACCAAACACATTCGGATTGTGTCGATACTTTTGCACAACGATCCATGGGTCATATGTGAAGTGTAAAAGTCAACCCCGCCTCAATCTGAGGTGCGGTGTGGCTTCCATGACTCAAATTGTCTGTCTTTTGTTTCAAAAGGACGTCATTTTAAGTGAAAAACATCAACTGGCATATAGAAAACCGACCAAACACATTCGGATTGTGTCGATACTTTAGCACAAAGATCCACGGGTCATATGTGACGTGTACAAGTCAACCCCACCTTAATATAAGGCACGGTGTGGCTGGAATCACTCTAAGTGACTCTCTTTTGTTTAAAATGGACAACATTTTAAGTACATACGGAAAACCGACCAAACGCATTCAGTATCCATTGAAACGTTAGGAGAACAATTCATGGGTCATATGTGACGTTTAAAAATCAACCCTTCCTCAATCTGAGACATGGTGTGGCCGGAACCACTTATAGTGTCTGCATTTTGTTTCAAAAGGACGTCATTTTAATGGAAAAACATCAACTGGAATACAAAAAACTGACCAAACTCATTCAGATTATGTCGATACTTTATCCCAACGATCCATGTGTCATATGTGACATGTACGAGTCAACCCTGCCTCAATCCGAGGCACGGTGTGGCCGCCACCACTCAAAGTGTCTGTCTTTTGTTTCAAAAGGACGTCATTTTAAGTGAAAAAACATCAACTGGCATATGGAAAACCAACCAAAAAAATTTGTATTGTGTCGATACTTTATCAAAATGATCCATGGGTCATATGTGACGTGTATGAGTTAAACCCGCCTTAATCTGAGGCATGGTGTGGCCGGAATCACTCTAAGTGGCTCTCTTTTGTTTAAAATGCACAACATTTTAAGTACATATGGAAAACCGACCAAATGCATTCGGTTTCCATTGAAACTTTAGGAGAACGATCCATGGGTCATATGTGACATGTAAAAATCAACCCCTCCTTAATCTGAGATAAGGTGTGGCCAAAACCAATCAAAGTGACTGCCATATGTTTCAAAAGGACGTAATTTTAATTGAAAAACATCAACTGGCATACGAAAAACCGACCAAACGCATTCTGATTGTGTTGATACTTTAGCACAGCGATCCATGGGTCATATGTGACATGTACGAGTCAACCACGCCTTAATCCGAGGAGCGGTGTGGCCTCCAACACTCAAAGTGTCTGCCTTTTGTTTAAAATGGACAACATTTTAAGTACATTCGGAAAACTGACAAAACGCAGTTGGTTTTTGTTGAAACTTTAGGATAACGATTCATGGGTCATATGTGAAGTTTACGAATCAACCCCGCCTCAATCTAAGACGTGGTGTGGCCGGCACCACTCAAAGTGTTTGTCTTCTGTTTCAAAAGGATGTCATTTTAATTGAAAAACATCTACTGGCATATGGAAAACCGACCAAACACATTCATATTGTGTCGATACGTTAGCACAACGATCCATGGGTCATATGTGACGTGTATGCGTCAACCCCTCCTCAATACGAGGCGTGGTGTGGCCTCCACCACTCAATGTGTCTGCCTTTTGTTTCAAAATGACGTCATTTTAATTGAAAAACATCAAGTGGCATACGTAAAACCGGCCAAACGCATTCAAATTGGGTCGATACATTAGCACAACGATACATGGGTCATATGTGACGTGTAAGAGTCAACCCTGCCTCAATCCGAGGCGTGCTGTGGCCGACACCACTCAAAGTGTCTGTCTTTTGTTTCAAAAGGACGTCATTTTAAGTGAAAAACATCAACTGGCATACAGAAAACTGACCAAACGCATTCGGATTGTGTCTATACTTTATCACAGCGTTCCATGGGTCATATGTGACATGTACGAGTCAACCCTGCCTTAATCTGAAGCACAGTGTGGCTGGAATCACTCTAAGTGGCTCTCTTTTGTTTAAAATAGAAAACATTTTAAGTACATACGGAAAACCAACCAAACGCATTTGGTTTCTGTTGAAACTTTAGGATAACGATTCATGGGTCATATGTGACGTGTAAGAATCAACCCCGCCTCAATCTGATATGTGGTGTGGCCGGAACCACTCAAAGTGTCTTCTTTTTGTTTCAAAAGGATGTCATTTTAATTGAAAAACATCAACTGTCATACGGAAAACTGACCAAACACATTTGGATTGTGTCTATACTTTAGAAAAACGGTTCATGGGTAATATGTGACGTGTAAGAGTCAACCCTGCATCAATTAGAGGCACATTGGGGCTGCCACCACTCAAAGTGTCGGTCTTTTGTTTCAAAAGGACGTCATTTTAATTGAAAAACATCAACTGAGATACGGAAAACCGACCAAACGCATTCGGATTGTGTCGATACTTTAGCACAATGATCCATGGGTCATATTTGACGTGTACGAGTCAACCCCACCTTAATAGGAGGCACGGTGTACAAAAATCACTCTAAGTGTCTCTCTTTTGTTTAAAATAGACAACATGTTAAGTACATACGGAAAACCGACCAAACGCATTTGGTTTCCATTGAAACTTTAGGAAAAAGATTAAAGGGTCATATGTGATGTGTACAAATCAACCCCGCCTCAATCTGAGACATGGTGTGGTTGACACCACTCAAAGTGTATGCCTTTTGTTTCAAAAGGACGTCATTTTAAATGAAAAACATCAATTGGCATACGGAAAACCGACCAAACGCATTCGTATTGTGTCGATAGTTTAGAACAACGATTCATGGGTCATATGTGATGTGTATGAGTCAACCCTGCCTCAATCCGAGGTGCGGTGTGGCTGACACCACTCAAAGTGTCTGTCTTTTGTTTCAAAAGGACGTCATTTTAAGTTAAAAACATCAACTGGCATACGGAAAACCAACCAAACGCATTCGGATTATGTCGATACTTTAGTACAACGATACATGGGTCATATGTGACGTGTACGAGTCAACCCCGCCTTAATAGGAGGCATGGTGTGTCCGGAATCACTCTAAGTGTCTCTCTTTTGTTTAAAATGGACAACATTTTAAGTACATACGGAAAACTGACCAAACGCATTCGGTTTCCATTGAAGCTTTATTATAATGATCCATGGGTCATATGTGACGTGTACGAATCAACCCCGCCTCAATCTGAGATGCAGTGTGTCCGGCACCACTCAGAGTTTCTACCTTTTGTTTGAAAACGACGTCATTTTAATTTAAAAACATCAACTAGCATACGGAAAACCGACCAAACGCATTCGGATTGTGTTGATACTTTAGCGCAACGATCCATGGGTCATATGAGACGTGTACTAGTCAACCTCGCCTCAATTTGAGGTGCGTTGTGGCCGGTATCACTCCAGGTGTATGTATTTTGTTTAAAATGGACATCATTTCAGGTAAAAATATATGGTATACAAAAAACCAATCAAATTATGAATTGAATTCTGGATTCCACATATAATTGTCATCTAAATTTTAAGTTGAATTATAAATGAATTGTGTATGTTTATAATTTCATTATGAATTCTAATTTAATTATGGATGTGTATAGTTCCAGTATGCATTATATGTAAAATGTGTATGAATTTATTCTCTATATGTATGTGTTAGTTGGTTATTGCAGGTACAATAATTGTATATGTATGTGTTAGTTTATTGTAGGTACAATAATTGGATTGAAAATGGGTGGGAATGCACAAAATGAGGCCTATTGTCTAAATTGCAGACCTGCTGTGAAAATTGTAGGTTGCTGTGCAATTTGCACAGCATAGGCTATGCCAACGGTTTCAAACCATTGGCATAGCATCTATGATGCTTGTTTTACCAATAGTTCAATGAACCGTTGGTAAAAACCTTTCCTTTCTCCTTGGGATTTCCCAGCAGTTCATGCCAAACCGTTGGGAAAAACTATCCCAACGGTTTGGTAGAACCGTTGGGATAGGTTAGATTTCCACCACTGTATACCAACGGTTCATAGTAAACAGTTGGGAAAAGCTTTCCCAATGGCTTACTTCCCTACGGTTTGCAGAACCATTGGTATAACATATACCAACGGTTCTGCAGCCTTTCCCAATGGTTTATAACCATTGGGAAAGACTGAATTTCCAGTAGTGATTTAACATAAACATAAACATTAGGAATGGTGAATTACTAAATACACATGACATTAAAAATAAACTTGAGCATAATATTAAAGGAATGATATTTTATTAATTAAATCCATATAAATGACTGTAAGAGAATAAAACATAACCATGGATACTCTACTAGTTGAATAGTTACATTTTTTATCAATTACTAATACCGTAATGAGGGAATACATAATGTCAGATGTCATAAACATACGATCAAGGCCTCAGCCAAGATATCATACATAATGGTTAAAAACACCGTATAGTTTTTCTCATTAGACCTACTCATGGAAAAAGGAGATATAGAGGGGACCACCCATCATATACAAAGTCCAATGCATTCCTCATATGGATGGTGTTAAACTTTAACAACATGTATACATTTAATGTAAATAACATTCCCCAATTTATAAACATAATCAATAATCATTATAAGTAGTATCGTGAATGATATCAATATAGATAATACATAGTTAAACTGATCATAAACCATTTAATAAAATATGTTATATGATAATAATGATAAGATATAAATCTTAATATAGAATAATATTAAATAGAGGTGTCGAAATAGATGAAAATACTCTAATAAATTCATCGAGGAATTATTGAGAGAAATATCCTTTTTAATTTTCAAAGAAGAGTTACTTTAGAAAATTAATTTTTATTTGTCACGATTGTTTGTATAAATAAAGAAATTAACAAATATAGTTCTTCATGATAAAATTAGTTATTTTAGAAAAAAAAATTCTTAAAAGAGATTTTGGATGGTACTTAAAAATGGGTAATAAATTGAGATGTTCCATTTAATCAGGATTATATATTAGAAATAATTGAGAAGGGAACCTAATAAAACATGTAATTACTATATACAGAAGATTAAATGATATGAATACCTATGTATTGAATTTATGAACATAATTTATTACCAATAATATGAAAATAATGAAGAATTACATTGGTGTATAGAGGAAGAAAGCATAACCCAAAGAAAATAACAGTTCAGTAAGAAAATTATTACCACTTTGTAATCAATCGAATCATATACCATGAAGATATATAGATTCATCAAATTGGACATGAATGGCCAAAATACATACACCACACACCATAAATAGTGGCGAGTAAGGTATATCTCACATAAATGAATGTGAGTTGGCAAAACCCTTACCTTGTGTTCGAAAGTGTTCTAAACTTGAATTTAATATCCTTGATAATGAGATTTGATTCATTAATAATTTAACTAATAACCTATAAAACGTTTATTTTATTTATTATGATTTTATTAAATTTATTTTTGGCCTTTTTGATGAGTTATAATATTGAATTCTATCATTTGGAATTGTTCATTTCTTTGGTTTTTATGATTGGTTTACTTGTATACATGTATGAAATATTGTGTACAATGGAAATAGTAATCCAGAATTAGATTTATATGTTTTTAACGTATATCCAGAATAAAAAATGGTTATATAATTCATTTTTTATAAGGGGTGAGGATGAATCATTAGATAAAATATTAGTGATGACCATTTAGATTATTTTGGCGGTTTTTCGATCATCACGAACTAGTTTTGTTGTATGAATTAATATTATGTATATAAACTGTTTCTAAAACATTAAATGCATTTTAATAAGTATATTGTAGTATTTTTTTTAAACCATAAAAATGGTTTCATGACCATCCTTGGTGGAGAAATTGAAGAATAGAAAATCATCATCCACAAAGGTTGTAAATCAGCACCTCACGAATGATGATTTGGTTTTCAAAATAAAAGAGAGAGAAAGGATATCGATAATGGATCCTACATTAAATTGTTATCATTATAGTATATATATGATACTGGAGTTATCATTTGTATTTGGATGGATAATTTGAGGATAGGACAAGAAATGAAAATGTAAATTCAAAGGAAATTAAAAGAAAAACAAAGAGGATTTTCCTCTTGAATTCTCCTCTTTGAAAACCTCTTTAAGGCACATTGGTTTGGTATTTTTATATGACCAAAACCTCCTGAACATGATGTAGACACTTGGGAACGGTATTTGAGCATAATTTCGACAATATTTAAGGATTTGAGGAGTGAGAAGAAGTGGTGGTGATATGTGATATTTATAATGGAGGAGATTGGTGTTTTTTGAATATTTTATTCATTTATAAATTATTTTGAATCAAGACTTTGAATACTTTGGGCATTGACCCCAAATGTATTAAAGTAATGAAGTATATTTAGAGATTATGATATTACATTATCCATACCAATGACTCCATAATTCATGTATTTAGTTAAATACTATAAATTACTATATTTTACTATTCATAAAAATTCAATTATTTTAGAAAAATATCAAACATTAACCCTTAAAATTTTTTGATGTGTAAAATTAAAAAATTAACTCCATTTAATGAAAATAATTTTCTAAATATGAGGAATTTAATTTTTAATTAAAATCATCATTTACTAAAAAAATATGGATTTTAAATTTATAACTAAATTTATAACACTCTGAAAATTATATTGTGTTATATATGTGATTTTATGTGATATATACTATATGAAATAAACAAAGGAATAGAAATATCATTGATATAATTCAGGGTTGTTACAGTGTAATTTTCCTTTTAAACGCTCATTGTAGAAGCTCATAAGTGATGAGAAATAGTCATTGAGGTGAAGTTACATAATATTTTAACATTGGATGTATTTTAAAAATATGTTTATTTGATGATTCTACCAAAAAAACAATAAAATTTAAAGAAATCATAAGATTTCTTGGTGTTTAAAAATATTAATTGAGTATGCATTTTTTTTGTAGAGATAGTATGCTTTTTACCAGAGTTAATTACAAACAATTATCTCAATGCTAGAATATTTGATATATACTTCCAACCATAGATTAGATTAAAGATTATCTTATTGGACCTACCCACTTATGCAATAATAGTGAATAATATAATAATAGAGGAGATATACATGGTGGAATCTCAATCTGTAAGAACTCCCCTCCCTCAATAAGTGGGGGAAAACATTTACCCAATGGAAGGAAACAAAATCATACTAACTCCCGTAAATGAAGTAGTTGAAATAAATTTTCAAGCTCGTATTCTTCTTATGGGAAGAGGTACTTTTCACATAATACATGTGGTTCAAATATAAATTTGAATCCAATTTTTGATAATGATCCCATGTAGTGACTTAATTGTGATAAGTTGGGTGACATTAATTGGGTTTTTTTAGAACATGGTGTGGGGTCTTATAATCTAACATTGGTGTTGAAACTTATTATGTGGAGACTAAAACAAGTTTCATCTAAGTCTCTAGTAAAAATGAGTGGTAATCCTTGATACAGGAAGACACAAAATAATCTGGGATATTTTTTTATCATAATTCGTATTCCAAATTAACATGAAGAGGGACTAATAATAGTACAAGTTATTATAATACCTCAATCTAGGACCACTCATTGGTGTCTTTTCTTGTGACGTCATGGGACCTTAGGAACACCTCCTCTTATTTCATAGGATAATGAATAGCATTGACTTTTTAAGTTGGTACCGTAAGGAGACTATAACCTTATATCAAGGTAAAAATAGAAAAAATAAAAAAACATAATCTATAACAATAATTATAGTGTGAAAAAAAAATAAACATATCCAGGATATAACAAATGTAATTCTTTTATACAATTATACATCCCATCTAATCTCCTATCGGGCCAATTGTATATAAAAAATAAACAAGAAGGAATACAATATTTAATATACTAAACACATATCCCCTAGGTTTATATCATGACAATCAATAAACATTGATAAATGTATGTAGCCTAGTCATGAAGAACTAGGCCTATGCACTTCCATAAACCATGAAAATCTTGTCTATTTGATTACCAAAGTGACATGAACACATAATAATGTTATGAGTTAAATTATTAATCCAACACCAATGGAGTCCCTAACATGACCAATATATAAAATGCATGAATGATGTGATATTACCAGAAAATATTCAAATAAAATGTAAAAGTGAAATAAAATAATTACCTTCAATCATCATGTTCTATGGTGAAACCTGAGGTCAACCAGTTTTACTTATACTAGTGTCGGATGCCTCTAATCATGAAGCATACCCATCAGGGGGGATGATTCCCACCATGTAATTAGAAGCCATGATGTCATCTGTGAGGAAGGTTAACCCACATATAAATCAAAGTTCACCTATCATCTATGGGGATGGTGCCCCACCCTAGCATAAATTCATGCATTATCCACCTCAGGTGTCACTTCCCATGCCCAGAACAATCATATACCATCCGCATGGTATTCAAAACCACTACCTAGAATCATCACTTGTTGGGGGGGATGGTGCCCCACCCTAGTATCACATGTCATATCATCCAACTAGGGGATCACATTCCTTTCCGGGAACCATCATGTACAATCCACTCGTAGGGTAACATCCCCTACCTAAAACCATCACCTTAGAAGGAAACGGTGACCCACCTTGAAATAAAATATCATATTTCCCACCTATGGGTTTGAATACCCTTCTCAGAACTATCACATACCAATCACATTGGGGGTCACATTCCTTACCTCGAACCATGACATCGGAGGGGATAGTTCCCACCCTAGAGTCACATATCTCATCCACCTTATGGGTTGAATTCATTACTCAAAACCATCATATACCCTTACTAGGGGGTCTTATCCCCTACCCAAAACAATCACAACAAAGGAAAATGACCCCCCCCCCCTAGAATCACACATCGGCTTCACACTGGTTGACCACTCACTCACACCCACCACATAATTCATAAGTTAGCCTCTAAAGCGCAAAACCTGTCTTCAACACAATATTGAAAGTGGTGTAACATCATGTTAACTTATCCACACATACCTAATCTGTGTTTACCATGTGATTAAGATAACCCCCATGTCCCCTAGGTCACATCATAGTTTTGAAACCCTATATGGATTCCTCTCTCACATCTTTAACTCTATGGTTGAAGAACGTCCCATAGAAAGAAAATAATCCCTTATAATTAATATGATCACATCATAAAATATATTACCATAATAGTGATAGAACTTTTGAATCACACTGGTGATATTGAATAATGCTCATCTCACTTCCAAGTAAAGTTAGGTTGAATCTCTCAAACCCAACTCACACAAGACTCCCTTATGTGATCCACCCCCCAAGGAACACACCAACTAGTTCGAGAGGACACTTTCTCCACCCAAACTATAACTATACCAAAGGAATGAAGGAAATCTTAGAGCTATGGATGGATTATATTAAGGACACGTGATTTTACTCTAATTTTTTTCATTCAAATAAACTTTGTGTTGATAGATTGTTCCACATGAAACACCAAAATAGAACAATAAACGATATGTTAGATAATAAAATTATTACAAGAATAAATCCTTTGTTAGATAAAAATTTTTCAATCAATTATAAATTCAAACAAAAGAATATATAGAGTACTCATTGTTTTAAAAGGAAATTTTAATCAAAAGCAGTATTTCTTTATATATTTCAATACTATTTAAAAGTGACATTTTAAATTTTAAAGTTTTAAAATTGAAAAAAGAAAATTAATTTAGAATTTATGATATAAAAATTATATTTGGTTGAATTTTTGAGATTTTTCTAAAATAATTGACTTTTTGGGTGAATAGTGAAAATTCTGATTCTTTAAAAAACTATTAATTTTATGAAATTATATTAATACGAGAATAACCAAAAATTTTATGGAAATTTTATTATATAAAAATATAATTATTTAATTAATATAAATTATTTAAAAATAAATTATTGAAATTATAAAACACATGTTTTACATTTTAGAAACTCAAATAATATTTCAAATTAAAACCTCTTTTTATGCGCTTATATTAAAAGTAATATTTTATCACTTTGAGAAATAGATAAAAAAATTATTTTATATTGGATGTAAAAATTTACATATTAATTAATAAATTCAATTTTATTTTTCACCATAAAAATGAGACTACTAAGATCAAAGTGAAGGGCCATGATAACGGTGAAAGGGTTATTTTTAAATATTTGTTTTATTAATGTTGTATACTTTTTATAAAAATAATTGAATTAAAATATTTTAAATAATGAATAATATATTATATTAAAGAAAACATATAATTATATTAACATACATTTAATTTTTAATCAATGATAAATAATATTAAGAACACATAATGGTTGAAATATAATTTCTCTACAAATAAATAGTTTTTCTATATATAAAATATTTTAATTTAAAAATTAATTTAATATTTTATATAAATTTAATTTTTTTAAATGGTGGTCAAATTTTTTTCATAACGATAATATTTGGTAATATGTGATATTTTATATGTTTATTAAAACATATGTCACTTGTATAAAAACATGTTACCCTTATAAAAAATACTAGAAGTAAAAATATAAGAGTAAATTAATTAAAACATTTTTAAAACATGTGTCAAAAAACATGGTTGATGTTTGATCAAACTAATATAACCACACACTCTAAAATTTCAAATCTTTGGGGTCACTGTCCCTTGGATAGTGTAATGATATCCATGAAAAGTAAAGAGTATTCACAAAAGTTCCTTTTTCCTCAATTATAAAATGGGATCACTTACACAAATTCAATGATACACTATACCATCAAAATATCCATAAAAATAAACCTTTTTTCTTCTAATATAATACCCTTGAATTTTATAAATACCCTAGCCATTATATGTTATCTTATGTCCTTTAATTCTTAACAGTTCATCAAGAGGAAGTTCATGGTCTCAATGTAGGTAATACTTACTCCATTTCCTATTAATATTACTCAACCAAAACAACCCTAAAAATAGTAATATAATTACTTCAAGATAGTTAGTATACTGAATATTTATTATAATAATGTTATAACCCTATTTAATTCATTCCCATCAAATTAAAAAAAAAATCAAACAATGTCGATAATATGTTTTGTGAACTACTGCCTCTATGAAGTGATGTCTTCCATTTTTCACCAGCTCCTCCATTCCCTGGTTATCAGGATTAAATAGAACAATATATATTAAATACATAATATAATTATTATTATTTAGGGTAAAATTATAATCCACCTTAATTCTATCTCATTCATCAAGAAATAATTTTTTTTAACTGCGCATTACGCAGACTACCGCCTCCATGAAGAAATGTTATTTATTTTTCATATTGATTTTAATTCATTATAAAAAAACTCAAAATATAATTAAAAAATAAATAATATAAATAATGACATTATTATTTTTTATAATTATATTATACACATCTTTATCTATTCTCATCCATTGAGTTTTATAGTGTTCTTGTTTGTGTGGGTTTAACCACCCACATGAATGATGCCATAAAACTCTATCATATATGACTATAGGAACTTAAACAATAAAATTATTATAAGTAAGAAAGAAAATAAATTTTCTGTTAGTTATAAAAAATTTATATTATGTAGTTATCTTTTTATTAAAATACCATATTTGATGAAACAGAATTCCAAAATAAGTCAACACCGATTTAAATTTCACACAAAATAAAAATACATAGGAAAAATATATATAATAAATAAATAGAATATGATATTAAATTGTCCTTATTAAATTAAATATATATGAATAATTTTCCTAATTGGTAATCAAATAAACAAAAATTGATTATTCTGGAAGTTAGGTGCATGTGGAGAGCGAATCAGGATCACGGTAAGAGTTTTTGTCTCAATTTTCAATCCTTTGAGCTTTAATTGTTATTATACACCATGATTTCTCCAGAATGGTGTACTTACTTACCCTCTAATATTTTATATCATGATATTCTAGTTATTCATGGTATTAAATGTTTCATTTGAAACCACAACCTGCAATAGGGTTTTGATTTGAAAGTTTCTAACATCATAAGAGTATCTGCGAACCCAATTATCTTCTATTGAGTTAAAAACTTTCTATTTTGAATATATGGTTCCAAGATTGATTTATTATACTTAATGAATAATTTTTATTTTATTTACACCATATTTTATGACTTACATAATTAATATTGGTATCCTTATTATCAACTGATTTTTACCTAAATGATTATGTTATCTGAAAGGGTTACTTCATCTTAAATAAAATTTATTCAGAAAAAAATTATTATGTATCAATTTACTTTTATTAGGTTTATATAAATCCTATTTGTTATATAATTTCATTAATTATATTTTATAATTAATTTGAATCACTTTCTCCTTCAAAGTTTTGTATTCAAATATTACTCAATACATTAGGTTTCAATTCCCAACTTCATTTTAAAATCATGATCTCTCACATGTGATCACCAATCTAGGGAATTTGTATTGGATTTCCATCTAATTTCATAATCATTTTATTCCCCTATAGCAATCCTTTGTGTTATTTTTTTTCTATTTACCTTCATTTAAAATAAATTTTCTAAAATATTTTAAACTAATTTGGTTTTTAACAAAATTATTATTAAAATTTAAAAAGTAAATTTTATTTCATACTCTTGTTATATCTTTGAATTCACATTTTTTTAAAATCCATATGTTTTTCTTGGAAAATAACAAAAGTTATTTTTTAAAATAAAATGAAATTATTTTTAAATAATTTAAAATAAAATCGTTCTAATAGTTTCTATATGGTTTTTTTCAAAAAAATAATATCTTTTTTCATTTTCAGGTAGACATATCTTTACATCACCTATAATATCTTATATGAAAACTTCGTGATTTATGATTTTCTTAGACATTACTTTTGTATGTATTTTTACTATACCTATATGATTATCTTATTGTCACTTATTATATTTGATTAGTATCACATATATTCACCCTTACTGAGCATCTGAGCACACCAATTTCTTCTGGTTTCTTTCCCCATTCTATAAAGATGCATATAACCTATAAGAAATATATAAGGGATCATAGTATTGTTAGATTATGGATAAATGATTTGAAGTTTTATAAATAAGTTTCTTATATTACTAGTCCCCAAAGACACTAAAAAGGTACTTTGTGTCATGTAAGATTATTATGAGATATAATACTAATGTGTAGTTTCTATATGTTGAACCTATATCATTACATTTGGTATCAATGTTAATTTTTAAATTTATGTTTTTTTTGCACTTGACCTAGGTGTGCGAGTATGGGGTTCTTCGGTTGTAATTAAAGGATTTTTTAGCTATTTTTCGGTATTATTTTAGTTATTAATTATTATGATAAAATAAAATCAGAGTAAAACGTAGTGATATATATAATATATAATTTTTTAAAAGGATAACCTCCTAATATTTAGGTAAAACAACAATTTTTGGGTTTTCCTAACAAAGAAATCTCTATGTAGACACTACAACTGGATACAAGCTCTATAAAAAATGAACCTAGGGTAAATAACATCTAATAGGTAAAATTGAGTATTAACTCAATCAATAACTAGTGAACAAAAAAGAGTCACAATGGAATGTCATGTTTAACACTCTCAAGGTATTTCCTATAGTTAAATCACATTCTCTTTAATAATCCATTATAAAGGATTTAATTATGATTTTAAATAATTATTTTTGAGAAAATAATAACAAAATGGGAATTGATAGCCATGTATTGAACAAATAGATTAATATGTTAAACTAAAAGTAGTAAATGTAAAAATGATGTTTCATAGGGAAAAAATATCTAGATTAATTTTTTATATTAATATTTTTTATACTATCCTAACTTTTTTTTAATTATTTAGTTGAAATAGGATCATAAAAATGATACTGAGAATGGGATTTATCTAGAAACCACTATAAATTATAACCAAATAACGGTGAATAATTATGTTGGGATGTTAATTCTTATTCATCCAATAATAAGTTTAGAGTATTCAAATATTGAGAATCAGATTTAAACTCATCATATTTTCGGTCAGTGGCAGGTGGCTGGGATTCATACAAAGGAATAAGCAGTTCATTTCTTCATTGGTAGTTAGTTTATCAGATGCCGGTATCATATGATGAATTCAAGGGTGGTCTCAAATTTTGGTGATCTTTTTATAATAATTTCAATGGATATAAAAATCTATAAGTGTTTATCAATATAAGTTGTTGAGGTTAATAGTGTTTCTAGGGTTCTATAATGGAATTCTATATAATGTTTTATCAATAAATATGAAAAAAAGATTGACTAGAATAACTAGATAAATTTCCTATAAATGGAAGGGACTGGACCTAAATAGTGTATCTATGTTTCGGAAAATGATTCTAATTCTTGCATAGTGTACCGGTGGATTAGATAGTGCGTCGTAGTTTCACATAGTACTAATAATTAGGTAATTAAATACTAATGATGGTTTTAGTTAGTTTAATTCAATTATCTATAATTAGGGTACTATAAATAATCCATAGTAGTTCCTCTCCAAAATGTATGACAAAAAGTCTAAAGAATGTTAAATCTATTAGGTTTAGTGACTACTTTATGTTATTTTGTGG
Organism: Viscum album; assembly: GCA_963277665.1. Lineage (NCBI taxonomy): Eukaryota > Viridiplantae > Streptophyta > Magnoliopsida > Santalales > Viscaceae > Viscum > Viscum album. The sequence continues at coordinate 1,258,445,684 of OY728151.1, read as the reverse complement.
CATGTATTTCTATTGAATAAATTTTGATTGAATTCATTATTTTAGCGAAGATGTTTGTGAGGTTGACTTATTGTGGGGGGTAGGTTGTAGTTACTTCCTACTTCAAGTAAAATTAGTTTTGAGAGAAGTGAAGTTCTGGAGGTTCAGTTTTTTGTTGAATAGATGTATGTAGGAACTTTCAAGGGTCCATCATCCATACTTCTAGTGGTTATTTTGGTATTACTAGTGATCCAATTTTCAGGTGGTGCTTCTCTCCCCCAATGAGTTTTATAAAATGGAGGATTAAAAATCAAGGATTATCATACTAATAGTAGCGCTGTTACGACATCAGATAAAGGAAGTGTGTAGATCGAGAAATTCAATGGAACAAATTTTTTCTTATAGAAAATGCATATTGAAGACCATTTTATTCAGAATGACTTGAAAGTACTATTTTCTAGGGTAAATCCAATTTTAATAGACAAATATGAATACTAATTCCTGGATAGGAAATAATTGGCACTTCTAAGAATGTATCTTACAAGAAATGTTTCATCCAATATTTGAGAGAAAAAGAGTACAATGTATGTAATGAAGGCATTGGAAGATTTTTATGAAAAATTGGTGGCCATAAAAAACCATATTATTATGGTTTTTTGTATTATGGTTCATAGAATTTAGATAATAGTAAGATCATGTGAATGAATTTAACATTATTCTTGGGTTGCAATAATCTATAAAGGTTACTTTTGCCACTGTTTTATAGTCATTTCCACTATTATATTAACTTATGGTGAAAGGGGGTGTTATGGTTTCTATATATATTAAAACTAGTGGAAAAACTAATCTAGTATTAGATAATATCTAGAACTTAGTCTTTCAATAAAGTTCTAAGATGGAGGGAAATTCCGGTATCGACCAGTAGTGCCCTTAAAACTGATGAAAGGTGAAATTAACCTTATAAAAAGAATTTCAACCAAAAGAAACCAATGGAATAAAGGTATCATTAAATAATATCAAGAAAATAGGCCCATTTTTTATTTACTATGATTATTAATTAAACTAAACAATCATCACCATAGTAAAGGTAAATTGTGTAATTAAGGATAAAAATAATATGATAAGGATTAATAATGACAATAACACTTAATTTTATTTTTTTATTTAAATAAATTTATTATAAAACGTTCCTAAATTTAAATTTATGAACTTTTTTTACAATTTGGGCTTTATATTTACCTTTAAATTATTTTTTATAAAAAAAAGAAAAATATCACTTTTTTCTTTTAATTTCTATATTATTTTGTAACAGGGATAATGAAAACCTATGTTAGATTATAAATAATTATTTTAAAGATAATTTATTTTTTATAATGGAAATTGAAATTTAATTTTTATGGTTTAAATAATCAACTTAAACGCTTACAAAACACTGGAACAATATTTATTCAATTAAAAGAAAAATTATATTAAAAATGTTAAAAGTAACAAAATTTGAATGAATTATTATTTTATAAAAAATTTATTGATAAATATAACATGTTATGGAATTTATAACAAATTATTTTCTAATTACCTTTCTATCATTATGTCATTATGTTCAAAGTAAATGGATAGTCCATAAAATAAAATTAATGATATTTAATTATAAATAATAATTTATAAAATTATTTAAAATTTATAAAAATCCAATATTTTACCAATTGATTAGTATATGTATTAATACATAAATCACGTTCCATTAATTTACCAATTATCTATTAACAGTAAATATATTTACCATAAAGTAATAAAGACATTGTTTTCATAGTAATTGTCAAAAAGGGTTAACCCGAGTGAAAACAAAATAGTAAGGGTAAAAAACTAATCTAAATTTGTGAAAATTATATTTTATGAAATTATTTTAACCCATAATCATAATATGTTCATAATATTTCATTTTTTATCCTTTTTATTTTGAAAAATAATTTATATTAATTAATACATTATGAAATTCCAAAAGTGCCCCTCCCCTCACTTATAAAAGGGAACATCCTCTAATCTTTTCATTACATATAAAAATCATTTGTATTTGGACAATAACTAACCAAATACCTTAATTAATACCTTCACTAAGTATCATAGGCCTTTTTTTTATTAGAAAACTCTCCTTTGAAGGCTTTCTTATAATCCTAAATAGGATGTCTGAAGAAGAGTTATCATTCTTAACCGAGCATTTTTTTATTTCTCCTTCCACCTCTTTCAAATCTTATTAAACCCTGAAAATATAATAAAATCAGTATATAAAATATAATTATATTGTTTTATATTAAATTAATACCCTATATCCATCACCTATTCCATTAAATGGGAAACGAAACCATCATTCGTATGTAAGATAGTCTACCACCTTAGAAACAAGTGTAATTGGTTTTCCATCACCACCACTCCCGAATGATTTTAACAATGGATTTACAATATATATATTTATTATATACATGAAATATTTTTCATTCCTTAAATATAATATATCATAGAATTTATTTCCATTACATTCATTTAAAAATTATAACATCTATTAGGCATACATGTGGATTATCACCTCTAAGAAGTGATCGTATTCATTTTAAAAAACTACACCACATGAATACTATATATATGTGTATTTGAAGAAAAATATATTATATTTATGTTATAATTATCTTACTGGAAGGATAAAATAATACTTATGTTCTTTCTATCATGATCGTTGAAAAATAGAAACATTACTCATGCGTAGGTATGACGAACTATCTCCATGATTGTAAAAAATTTAATTTTTCATAACCATATTTAATTCTTGGTTTAAAAAGTAAGATATTTGTATAAAAATGATAATTATTTCTTGATTATTATTTCTTGGATGATTTAACAATCACTTATTTTACCATAGTTAAACTACCAATGTCATTTTGGACATATGAATTGAATATCGTCAAAACATCTTATGTGTACTTAATTAATTAAGTAATTAAATATAACATAGTATTAAATAAAATAAAATGAATAATGAATATGAAAAATTTTATTATGTAACTAAATAATTTACATAATTTTATAATTTATGAATATAAATAATGTACATGATGCATCAGCCCTAAAATAGGGGGTTTCTTCACCAAATTTTGATTTATTGAGTTATACAATGACTTCATTCACTATGTTATTCCATAATTATGTGTAAAATAAAAATTTATTGTATTATATTTTATTTACACTTTTTTTCATTGATTTATATTTGTCACACATATTCACTTCTTTAATTAATTCTCAAATCAATTATATGTTATTTTTAATGGATTTTGTCTCAATTTCTATTACATTAAGGCATATTTGATATTAACCACCTATTTACTTCTATATAGTGAATATAATTCCCATTTTATATCTTTAACATGAATAAAAATTTATTCATGATGATGAATTTTTTAATTCATGTTTATTCTTTTAAGGGGATAAAATTTAAAAGTTAATAAATTGGTAAGGATTTAATTTATAGTATCTTCTTTGGGATTTACTTAATTCTCAATGTTAGAAAAATATAATATATCCTTAATAAAATCCATCTATTTTCTTATCCTATATACATATAATGATTTTACCTATTTTCTTCAAACATTTCCATATTTTTTTACATAAATCAAGCAAATAATTTTTTTAAATAAAATATGATCTTATTTATCTTTTTGATTGGGTATATTTTTCTTCCATGTCCATATTTTTTAAAATTGTGTTACTAAAGTCCTTTTATTTAATTAAATTATTTATTAACGAAAAATATATTAAACCATTAATTTTTAAATGTTTTGAATGGAGTATTTCTAATGTTTTCATAAAGGGTCATTTTTACATTCTTTACAGAAAGTCAAAAGGAATGTTTTAAAGTGTATATAGCATTAAAGGAAATCCCTGCTACCATAACAATTTTATAACATTTAGTTTCTTCTAAAGGTTTTATATTTTTAAAAAAATAAAAAAATTAAGGAAATTTTTTTAAGAAAAATTACTTTAATTATCTTTTATTCTATAAAAGACATGAATTTTTTACTAAACCACTACTTTTGATGAATTGATGGTCATACTCTATCTCTTGTTAATTTTTTGTTTTTAACTTTATCATGAAACATTATCCTTATAATGCTAATTGGATATTAAATTTATCTTAAAAATCTATATTCTTTGTATCAGGTATATGATCGTTGCCTAAAACATTTTCCATTTCTATATATAGTGTTTTACTTTGAATGTTAGTTAATTGACTATGGAAATATTGATATTCAATATTATTTACTCAATACATATATTTATTGATAATTTCTATTATTTATGAATTGAATTGATAATTAAATATAGAAGGAATTCATTTTACATGAAGTGATTGGTGGGGCCCAATTTTAGATTCACCCATGAAGCATTGACAACTCTCATGAGACAAATATCTTTTCCAAATTTAATATGTTTATGGTGCATACCTAAAAATCAATTAAACAGTATTGGAATATGGGCTTTTCGATAAAGATATCATGGTGTCTCATATTATTAATATTGATCATTAGAAATTTAGTTGTTATTATCCATGAGATTATTAATTTATATTATCAACATATACGTTTTTACTCAAGTTATGGAATAAATGTCACACATTTTCAATTATTAACCATGCCATATTAATTATACCTTATTTACTCATGATAGATTATATTTTACTTAACCCTTACTGAGAATATGATATCACCCTTTTTTGTTTCCTTTATACAGGAGATAAAGAAGGAGTATTTGAATGAGTTCATGGATATTGAATACTTACTTTCATTATGTTTTTCATTTTATTTTTTCAAATGTGATGTGATATTCATGTTTGTATCTAGTTTACCAAGACTAATAATTAATTTTGTCCTTTGGGATATGATTCATTGTATATAGTGCCAATATAATAACATAATGTCCAACTCTAGGTTGTTAGGGTCAGGGAATTTACAATTGGTATCAATGGATGTTTAGTAGAAACCTTTGGGACTAGATTTAAGAAAACATATATTATAAAACATATCCCTATGATTGAATTCAAGTAAAAATCTAAGTATAGGGTAACAATCTAAATTTTTGGTAACTTTATGATTATGTTGATTTACTTGAAATAAATCCCAATATAGATACTACATGTGGATGTGGTTTTGAAGTAGATGTATCTAGAGGTAAAAATTATGAAAAGTGCAAGTCAAGTATATTTTGGAAATCATTCTGCTACATGGTGAGTGTACCGTTACCACAAACCTGGTCTGAAACTCTTTGGATATATTCTTGGGTTAATTCACATTTTTATTATGAACAATTATAAAGGATTTTAATAGATTAACTAGATTGAAAAGAAGGTCTCATGATTTACGAATCCTATAAATGAATATGTGGGTTCCCACTATGATTATTATCTCACATGCTAGGATTTTTGGATTTAGTCAATGGCAAGAAACAGGAAGAATCATGTTAACGCTTAATGTGACTAACAATGTGGACATTATGAGAAACCAAATTGGATTATGACTAGAGAGAGGGATATTATGATTATACCTAATCTATTATCAGGATATATGATCAAAAACTTGCTCCTTAAACAATTATAAAACTCCCCAAAGTAGATAAGGGTAATTTTTTGGAGAGATTTTATACTGGAGTCCATTAAGGAAAAAATAAAAAAATTACTTCATGTAAATATTGTGGAATGATACGCCCCAAGGAATGTATTAGTGGAATGGTAAGATGATTTATCTATGGGAATTAATTTCATAGAGAAATTAATTACAAAGTATTTCAATGTATTTTGTTCGGGGAACATGGGAATTATCTCAGTCAATGCCCTAATACAATGGTTAACTATTAGACCAAGGAAGGACTTATTCCATCAAAATAATTAAAGATGGAGTATTGAATTATTTATGTATTGTGATTTGATAACAATGTTTCATAAGTGTTAAATTGATTATATTTTGGGTATAAAAATCATGAAAAATTAATGGATTATTATGAATTATTTTTATTTATGGATTTTAAAGTATATTTTTAATGGTACTTATGACTTATAAAAGTGATTTAATAGTAAAGTAATATTTTATAGAAAATTCATGATTGGGGGGAAGGTAACCCTTAATATGTGCTTGATGTTAAAATAAAAATGTTCAATTATTATAAAGATATTATTAAAATTGATAAATTAAATCAGATAGTATAGATGACCTTGAAAATGGATAGTGATTTTGTGAAAATGTAATTTATGATGGAGTTAACATCATTTTTGGATTAATGGAATATATTTAATAGTCTATGATTTTATTTAAGGTAAAAGAATAAAGTTACTTTTGGAGGAAGTTATCTTTTCATTAAGGTTTCTTGGTGATCAAGGTATTCAAATATATGGTATATGGCATTAGGATTTACTTTATAATTTTTGTGGGATTAATGTTAAGTTGACTGAAAATTAGATTTTTATTTTAAAAGAACTTTTTTGTAAAAAGTAGAAAACCCCATAAGTTCTAAAATGAAAAACATCAGGCATAATAGGAGATTAAAAAATTATTGAATGTAAACATGAAAAAATTTGAAGAAATATACTTATATGATTTACAGTAAAGATTAGTTCCCTTGGTGTCCAATTCATCTTTGATAATGAATTCAAATTTATAAGCAATCTTTCCCCAAGTTTGGACGAACTCACACACAGTTATCCTTCTTTTATTGAATCCTCTTTTTAAAATAAGATATTTCTTATCGATCCAATCAATATACTCTTTATTTCTGTTCAAATGAATTAATATCCCTTCAATATTATTAGTATACTCTTTTGAAGCATAAATAATGAAGACCTCCTTTGACATTTCTTCATTTTAGAGAAAGAGAAGTTCCCAAGACTTCTCCACTTCCTCTTCACAAGATTCCCAGTATGATTTATCCATAAGAGCAAATGGTGTATCTTTATTTTTAGATTACCTACCAAAGATCCCCTAAGGAATAATTTGAGAAACCTCTATGATCACAGATCCTCTTTGTATTTGAGACTAATATTCCATAATGTCACTCAACTTCTCAAAATATTGTTCCTTAGAATCATTAACTCTGACCATTGAACATCCACTCAAGAGTTTCAAGATCATCTTCTGGACCTGATCATTCTTAGAGGTGTCACACTTCATTGCCTTTGATCCAAATTCTTATCCAACCTTATCTTTATTGGTTTAGGTAAGTATGATTTATCCTTATTCCATTTGGATTTATTCCCCCTTTACATGATAAAACTCCTTGGATCCTAGTTTTCCTTCTGCTCTTTATTCCTCCTTGGACTAGGAAGACCTCTACCATTTCCTCCATTAGTACTATCGTCCGATAATTGGCCATAGCTCCCCCCGCTAAATCTTCCCTAGATAAGCACATCCCTTTCTTAGAGATATCTACTGTTACAATATCTCTTTGATCCTAACCAAGTCTTTCCTTTACCAAAAATTTAAAAAAGTTACTAATATTAATAGATCAAAATTTCTTTTTAATATTTTGAATTCCCACTACATTCACCCAACCACCCAACACATCTGGAGAGATTTGTATTTGGTTATCAGGTATATTGGTGGAGACTACCTCATCCAAGGTAATATTTCCAAGCTAAGCTGCTTCTGTATAAGAAGAGGCCCATGTAATATTGATACCATGTTATAGAGGTTCGATTGAACACATCCCCTCAAAACCCCACAATTCTAGAAGAACATGAAATATTGGATTACTGTTAGCAAAATTACTTCTCAAATGATCGAATATGTCAACTGCCTTTATATCAGAGTTTAATTATCTTTCCTCTCCTATATGTTTTATTTATCACTCCCTATTAGTCCTTGGGCTTAATTTTTTTCTTAAAAGTACAAATTTTCACCATATATTAAGGTTATCAAATTTGGAAACATAGTTTTTTTAATTCTATATGAACTTCTTATTTTACTTTCCCTCTTTTATGAGAAAGTTTTATTAACACTTTTATGATGTGGTTATTCCACAAAGGAATTCTCAAATGTCAAACCCTTAATTTTTTAGTGCATGTAAAAATTAAAAGGTCAAAATTTATTAAATATTAATATAATTTAACACATTTATATTTTAATAAAATAACATTATGTTTAATATCATATATGATAGGTAACCCCAAGCCTAAACAACCCATGAAATATATTATTTAAATATGACTATTACAACCTAGGCATTGAATTTGAGGGTAAAAATAGTATTAATCATATTTGTCAATATATATATATATAAGTTTTTTAATCAATACAAATTCATTTTTTAATTCTGAGTAAAACAGTACACAATTTTCAGTAAAGTCGTTTTATGCTTCAAAAATATGTTTCCATCAAAAATTACATTGAATTATTTTTTTCACGTGTATATTTTAATTAATTTATATCAGTTGTATTAAAATTATTTTTTAAAAATGTTATAATTTTTTAAACATAAATATAAATATTATATTATGGTAAAAGTTTCATATTTTTCAAAAAATATTAGTTTTTCAGTAAATAGTGAAAAAAATTAATTTTTGTAAAACTGTAATTTATTTTGAAAATATATTGAAATTTAAATTCCAATTATATATTTTTTATTAAAGTTACATATTATCAATTAATTAATATCATTTGAATATTAAATTTTCAAGATTTTGGTATAAATTAATTTTTATGCTTGTAAACACATTTTTCTGAAAAGTGTTTTTAAGTGCATCATATTTTTTTTACATTTTAATTAAATAAAATGACACATAACGAGGAATAATTTAAATGAAATATATATTATATATATATATATATAAAAATTTAAACATATATATTGAATATTAATAGTCATATAGTTAATGTAAAATCATCTTTCTCTTAAAAAAATGTTTTCCTAAAAACCTTCTTTTCATTGCGCTTTCTAAGTTTCATATTAAAATATATTATAACACTTATGTGAATTGAATTTTGGAAAATTGAATTAAAATTTAAAATTAGGCGGTGAAAATTTGGTAAATATTCCTCTTTTATTTTTAATCATTTTAAATAGTAACTATAGTAAATAATTATCACCATAGTAAGGGTAAATCGAGTGATTATGACTAAAACTAATATGATAATGAATAAAAATGACCATAAAACATGAATTAATTTTATTGGATTATTATATGTCATCCATAACCATATTAACATTGAATATATGACCTTTGTTCCAATTGTTCATGATTTTGATCTCTGTATTATTTTATATAATGAAAATAAAAAAATATTAATTTCTTGATTTTAATTTTTATAATATTTTATTACAGGGACAAATAAAATTTATGTTAAATTATAAATAAATAAATAAAATATAAATTATTTTTTATCATGGTAATTTAATTTTAATTTTTAAGGATGACATGACCTCCTTAGACTCTTACGCAATACCAATATAATATTTATTCAATTAATAGAGAAATGATTTTAAAATTTCTAAAATTAATATAATTTCAATGAATTACTATGTTCAGAGAATAGTTTAGATAAATATAAGATTTTATGGATTTTTTAGTTTATTATATTTTAATTACATTTCTATCTTGATGTGATTAATGTTAATGTAAATGAAGACTTCCAAAAATGACATTAATGATATTTTATAATAAATAAAAATTTATTAAATGATTTAAAATTTCTATAAATACTTTCATTAGCCAAGTGAATGAAATATGGCTGAAAATATTAACCATGTTCCATTTATTATCCAATTTTTATTTTAAAGTAATGACCTTGGCCCTTAAATACTAATAACTTTGTATCAAAGTAGTTATCAAAAAGGGCTAACGCGAGTTAAAACAAAAAAAATGAGTGGAAAATCTAATATAAACTTGTAAGAAAATTATTGTATGATATTATTTAGACCCATACTCATTGTATCTCAATAATATATCATTTTATATACATTTTTACTTAAGAAATAATTTATATTAATTTAATATTTTAGTATATTCCAAAAGTGCCCCTCCTTTCACCTATAAAAAAGAACCTCTTTTCCTCTTTTCCTTAAACTAAAAAAGATTATTTAATTAGAAACATTCTTCCCAAATACCTTACCCAATTCAATTATTCCATTTTAGAGGCCATTGTTTGATTAGAAAACTCTACTAGAAAGGAATTTGGTGTAAATCTAAATAGGTTTTCTGAAGAAGAGGTATCATTCATAACCAATCATTTTTGTTTTATTTATTATTAGACCTACATTAAATATTATTTTACCAATGATTATATAATAGAATCATTATCTCACATATACTTATATTTTTTTAGGTAAATGGAATACACTATATCCTTCTCCTCTTCCATCAAATGGGAAACAAAACAGCCGCTCGTGTGCACGGTAGACTACTGCCTCACGAACCGCTAAAATTTGTTTTTCGTCACCACCACTCACGGCTGATTTCAATAATGGATATAATATATATATAAATTATATCCATGAAATATTTATCATTAAATAATTGTAATACATCATATAATTTCATACCTTTCAATTCATTTAAAAATGATAACGTTGTTCATGTGTACGTGTGGATTGCCACCTTTATAAAGTGATGTGAATCTTTATTCATAACCACATCACATTAAGTATACATATAAGTATATTTAAATTAATATTATGGTATTTATGTTATAATTATTACTCTGAAAATATAAAATAATACATATTTTCATTTCATCATGATCGTTGAAAAATGGAAATGTTACTCATGTGTACATACGGCTTACCGCCTCTATGATTGTAAAATAGTTCATTTTTCATAATTGTATTTCATGGTGTGTTTAAAATTATAATTGATGTGAAAAATTTATAATTATTTCATGATTATTATTCTAGATATGATGGATCTATCACCCATTTTTCCATAGTCAAACTACCAATGTAATTTTTTATATATGAATTGAATATCATCAAAACATCTGATGTGAACTTTATTGATTAAATAATTAAATAAAACACAATATTAAATAAAATAAAAAGAATAATAAATCTGATAATTGTTATTAAGTATGTAAATAATTAACCTAATTTTATTATTGAAGAAGATAATGAACGTATGCGGCGACTCAAACCTCGGGTATGGGGTTTCTTAACCCAATTTCCATTCATTGGGTTATACTTCTACATCATTGACTACGTTATTCCATCATTATGTGTAAATTGACCAAAAATTATATTATGATGTTTTTCAAATTGTTTTTTTATTTATATTTTTAATTCATAATCAATTCCTTGATTAATTCTCACATCAATGATATGATATATTTATAGAATTTCATCTCAATGTCCATTCTACTGAGACATATTTGATATTATGAACCTAATTACTTTTATATAGTTTATATACTACCACTTTGATATATTAAACATGAAAACCTATTTATTCATTAACATTAATGTTTCAATTCTTTTTTATTCTTTATAAGGGTTAAATTTTAAAAGTTAACAAAGTTGAAAGGTTTCATTTTTCAATCTCATTTTTTTGGATTGCATAAATTTCCATTGAATAAATATCATAGTCAATCCATTGTAAAATCAATATATTTTATTATCCTTCATATGTTAGTTGAGTTTCTATATTTTCTTAAAAAATTTCCTCACTTTTTTACTATAATCAATCCAATCAATGTTTAAAATAAAATCTTATCTTATTTCTCTTTTTGATTGGGTAAGTTTTTCTTCTTTGAACATGTTTTTAAAAATTGTTTTATAGATGTCCATTTATTTACCTAAATGATTTATTATTTTTATTTTAAGCTATCCTTGATAATATGATTTTTATAATAAATCTTTTTAATGTTTTATGAAAGGTTCATTTTTGACATTCATTACAAAAAGATAAAATGAATGTTTTTTAACTATGTGAATATTAACAGACTACCCCATCATTGTAATTGTTTTATGGTATTTAGATTCTTAAAAAAGTTATATATATTTTTAAAAATAAAAAAATTTAAATAAAATTTATCTGATAGTTTTGCTTCCATTTTCTTTTATTCTCCAAAAGACTTCAGTTTAATAAAAAACAATATTTTAAATGAATTTATGTCCATATTTTGTCTCTTAATTATTTTTTGTCTTAAAATTTATTTTGAAAATTTCACTCTCTTGTGACCATTGGAAATTACATTTCTCTTAAATATCCTTGTTCTATGTATCATTGATATGATTATTACCTAAATTATATACAATTTCTATATACAATGTTTTACATTAAAATTTAATTGATTGACTAGAGAACTATATATATATATATATATTCTTTATTAATTACTCAGTATGAATATTTATTGATAAAGAATATGGTTTATGAATTGAGTTGATTATTTAATATATCAATAATGTATTGAATGTACAATGATAGGTGGTTCCTGATTATTGATATCCCCTTAATGCAATGAAGGTTCTCATGAGATAAATTAGTTATATAAATTAAAAGGGTTTTGGGATTATATATACCCATATATTAAATTATCTTGGTGAAAGGACTTATAGTATATATATCCTGATGTTCTAGATCCTGACATTTAAAAATATGAATTTCCTTCATTGAAAATTTAGTTATTGTTATCAATGATATTACTATTTTTGTACTAATCATGGAGGAATTTTTTCACATGTTATTGATTAAATGGATTTTTTTTTTTTGATTATTTACCTTTCCATGTTGATTATCCATTATTTACTCATGATATATTCCACTTTATGCAACCCTTACTGAGCATCTAAGGTAACCATTATTTTCTCTCCTTTTCCTTAGATATGTAGAATAAACCTTTGAATGAGTTCAAGGAATAAGAATACTTACTTTCACTATTTTTTTATTTTATGTTTTCAAATGTAATGTGAGATTCAAGTATATATCTAGTTTAAAAATAATACAAAACTGTTTTGTTTTTTGGGAAATAATTCCTTGAATCTAGTGACAATTTAATAATGTAACCATCGTCTCTGGGATACAAGGGTCAGAGGATTTATAGAGCAGCTTAATGGATGAATTATATTTTGATATATAAATCTCAAAGTATGTTATTTCTCTTGGTAACACTTAATTTGATTTGGGGAGAGGCACTCAATATAGTGACATATCCCATTAACAGAAGTCTAACATCACTAGCTTGGAAGGAACTTCTAGAGGATATGTGGTCTTCAAAACAACCACAAGTTAAATATATTAAATTTTTAATTAGTTTATAATATGTACATATAAATGATAAGGATTGTGATTATATTGAAAAAAAATATAAAATTTATTTCTTTCCATGACTGTCAAGATGAAAATATTTTATATCGATTGTGGGATGGTGATAAGAAACTAGTCATCAGAAGCACGAATGTTATCTTCGATGAAAAAATAATATGGAAGGACTAGAAAATATTGGAGTATGAATTTGAAGGAACAATAATTTTTAATGTCTAGGTTCATTAAGTTACTAGTAAAATTAAAAACTGGAGAACTCATATTTAGGTTTTGAAGGCATTGGAAGTCCAGAAGAAAGACCATAATAAATACATGAAAGTTTAAGAGAAACTGATGATTGAGTGCTATCATTTTATTTAAATTCCCATGAAGAGTATTAATGTTTTAGGTATTAGAAGAAATATCAGGTCCATGATGATAGAAATAGCTTATTTAGTTGAGGAGATCAACCAGAATTGGGATACCACTATAAAGGTTTTGGAATAATATTAACTCTCTATTCCTCATGGATGTAGGTGAACATGAAAATATATTTGAGTAAGCTTTTCTTTGTGACTCCAAGAAGTGGGAGTGAGACATTAATGATAATATAAATTCATTATAATTAATAATAAATTTATATATAGATGAACATTAAATGGTTAAAAAGTACAATGAGGGCATGTGGGTTTACTAGATTATGGAAGAGGGTGATAGAAAGAAAAGCTAAAAACAATGGGTGGTAGTGAAGGGTTTTGAAATAAGGATAATATTTATCAAAAATATTCTCACTAGTAGTTAAATATTCTATAATTCAAAAAGTTCTAAGTATGATGGAACTATAAAATCTATATATGGAGTAAATGTAATATAACTTTCCTTCATGGAGAGTTAGAGGAATAAATCTATATAAATCTACCAATAAGTGTACCAAAATTTTGGAACAATAATTTTGTTTCTGGATTGAATAAATAATTTTTGGTATGAATTAAGAAATGTTACAATAGAAACAAAATTTTGAATATTTTATGGAATAATAAGGATTCATAAGGTCTAATAGTGGTTATTTTTGTTACCTAAAGCAATGGGATTGTTGGACTTTCTTCACTGTTTTCTATATTTCGATGACATGTTACTGGTCAAACTATATGTTCAAATGATTTGGAAATTAAAAAAATAAGTTATTAAAAATTTACAAGATGGAAGATCTTGGTTTAGGAAATAAGATATAGGGGATGGTGATAAAATGTAATCGGAAGACAAGAACCTTGGTTCTATCTCAAAAGTATTATATCTGGAAAATTAGTGAAATTTTTAGTATTAAAAAATGAAAACCATCTTTTCTCCCTTTTGATGGACACTTTAAAATATCCAATTCATAATCGCATGTAAGGGAAGATGAGCATTGCCATATAGATAAATTTTATTATTCCTAATGTATCATTTGTTTAATGTATACAATGATTTTTACTCAACTAGTTATTTCATTTTTAGGGGAAGTTTTATACATATTTATATCCAACATGGGAAATGAGCATTGGGAAATCATCTAGTGGTCCCTTTAGCGGTTGAATGGATCATAATATTTGGCTCTTCTTTTTGTGAAAGAATATGTGTTAAAAGGTTTTTTTATACTAAATTTTGTGGAGACTTAGAAAGTAGGAAGATAACCAAACGGTTTGTATTTTCTTACCGAGTAACATCAATTAATTAGATGTCATAGCTACATTTGATTTTTACATTAAGTAAAATAGAATTAGATTATGTACCTAAAATGTAATCTGAGAAGGGGAGGGTTTAGTGTAAGAAGTTTTTGAATGGATTATGAAGAATTTAGAAAGTATGGATTCCTTACTATGATAGCCAAAGTGTAATACATATGGCTTAAAATCTAGATTTATATGGAAACACATAGCACATTATCCTGAACTACCAAATAAATATGAATATGTCACAGGATAATGTGTAAGATATATTGAGGATCATTGGTATCCCAATTCCTAAGGACATGTTCAACAAGACTTTTTCTCAAGGAATTTTGAGGTAACATCATACCTTAGTGGGGATTGGGTGATTGAAAGAAGAAAATGTAGAGGAAAACTTCTACTAAAAAGGAATGAAGTTTTACACTGAGGGTTTATGAGTTTTTTTTAAAGAAAAATATCTCAAGTGTGAGATTTTTGGTGTATGAATCCTTATTCAGTCCTTCAGAATATTAGAGAATCATAAGATCTACAATCATATTTAGATTCACTAGATCATAATTCACAAAAAGGTGGATGGGTTTGATGAAAATGAAGCAAAAAATCATCTCTTCAATGGATGTTGGGTCATTGTAAGTTTACATTTTTAATGAAATAAAGTGAACTATGGAATTTTAGTGAACTCTATAAAAGGAATTATTTAGAAATAATAATCTAAAAGTGTTTATTGGGGAAATTTTTTGTGGTTTATAGTGATATGGGTGATCAACAATGACATTCTATGTGGACATTTCTCCATGAATATGGGAAGGTAGTGTGATTGGAACAACCAAAAAAAAATTCTATAAAAAGAAGTGGGTATTAACCAAGAATAGTGTATCTAACTTTTTAATAGTGAATCTAACACTTTCACAGTGTACCAATGGATTATAAAACATTATAGTTTTACAAAGTGTTAATCATTTTTTAATGAAATATTACTAATTGTTTTTGTAAGATGAAATAAATTATTGAAACTTATTTTAATATAATGAAGTCACATTAGTTCCTCCTATGCATGTAAGAAATAAAATTGATGCATGTTAAATCACATTTGTTCATTTATAGCTCTATGTTCTTCAATTATTTTTATTATTGTTGCTTATATTTTTGTAGAATTTTGTGTCTATAATGATATATGTTCTAGGTTGACTTAGTGTTGTGGTTAGGTTGAAGTAACATCCTATTTCCAGTTCACATATTTGAGTGGGGATCCAAGTTTCATAGGATTGGTTTTCTTCTATGCTAATTTTTATAGTAACTTTCTATAGTCAATCGATTTTACTTTAGGTGGTTTTACTAGTAGTGCATGCGATCAGTTTTCTGGGTTTCAATTCTCTCCACCAACAACTTAAATGGATGATAATTTTAGTATATGAATATTAAGATAGAAAAGATGTGGTTCATAGACATACATAAGATAGTGAGGTCGACATCTTAATAGTAATTAAATATTGGAAGTCTTGTCTATTTTCAATAATGAGTGATATTTATCAATTATATTATGTTATATCTCAAAATATTTGATGATTATGTGGAATATCTAAGGATTATTGTTTATTAGTTTTACTTTAAATTTTTAGAAACATATATTAAATGGTATCAATAAAATTGATTTTATAATAAGTTTATATTTTTTAGGACATCTATTGAAGAACGTGTGTTTGAGGGATTGATGAAAAATAGGTTTTAAAGGATGATTGATTTTGAGAAAACTGCGTTATATAGTATTAATAGCCTTGGAAATAATTATATATTTAATAAAAAAATTATATATGATATTTTTGTGATGTTTATCCCATTTATGGGATTATGATATATATTGAATTGTGTGTGACCATATGAACTAGTAGTAATTACATTTGAGGGTCATAGATAGATGAAATTTGTTGAGGAATATAATATTTCACTATGGTTTAATTCCTTATACATTCTAATGGTTTTGTGAGAGGTAAATTTTAGAAAATCTATGATTGGGGTATATACTTACTTTAGTATATATCTATATGAAAAATTAATATTATTTTAGAAAATACGAGTTACATAATATATCCTAAGAGAGAAAGATGGATGTCATGTTAGAACTTATATCCCAAATGATAAATATTTTAAGAATACCTTCAACTACTTCCATCAGTGAGTAATTATTTAAATTTAAAGGACACAATTTATTTATGAGGGTAGAATGAAACAATATAATATTTTATTATATAACTAGTTTTCCATTTAAACAAACATAATGTTTACATATTGTTTCAAATGCTACACAAAACTAAAATAGTCAAAAAAAAATTAAATACAAAAATAATAAAAATAATAAAACCTTTGGTATAAAAAAATATTTCAATCAATTATATGTTTACACAAAATAGGAATAAGAAATCTCATGGTTTTAAAAGGGTGCTTTCAAAAAAAGAGTTTTTCAATATATAATTTATTTTCCTTTAAAATCAAATTTTATAAATTTTAGAATTTTAATTTTATTAAAAGGAAATTCATTATTGAATTAAGCATCTCAAAATAAAATTAGGATGAAATTTTCATATATTTCTAAAAGAATTGTTTTTTATGTGAATTGTGAAAATACATATTTTCCTAACAATTAAAAATTTTAAGAAATTTTCTTTAAAAAATAATTATTTAAAAGTTTATAAAACCTTTTTCTAAGAAAATAAATATTTCATTAGAAATATAAATCATTTAAAAATAATATGTTTAATTTATAAAATAAATGACTAATATATTTTAAACTCAAGTAATATTTCCCAAAAAAAAACTATTTTTATGCGCTTATATTAAAAAATAAATTTTAACCCTTTTAGAAATTAAAAGTAACAAAGTTAATTTAATATTTGATATCAACATACCTGTATTTTTTATAAATTAAATTTCAATTTTGAAAATTACAATGATATTACTATGAATAAAGTTAATGATCATGATAATGGTGAAAGGGTTATTTTTATAGAATTACTTTATTAATGTTGTATAATATTTTTCAAAAAAATTAAACTAAAATATTTTAAATAATCTCCCCCAAATGATGTTTAAATAAATATATAATTATATTCACACATATTTAATTCTTATTCAATTCTATATAAAATTAAAAACACTTAAGGGTTAAAATATCATTATAAAACAAAATATATTTTTCTATATATATAATTAGTTAATTTAAAAGTTAATTTTATCTTATTTAAAATTTTAATTAGATTAAATCAATATTAAATAAATATTAAAATAAATTACATTTATTAAGACTTTTTTTTTTTATATATTTTGTTAAATATAAGTTTCTTAGGTATAAACAAGTTACCCCGATAAAAAATAAATGTAAAAGAAAAAAAATATACGTCTAAATGACCTCATTAATATTTAAAACTTGAGTGGAAATACTTGGTTGAGGATTTATTGAACAAATATCACCCCACAATACATTATTTATAACTTTTTGATTCATTTATAGTTTAATAGTGTAATGATATCATTGAAAAGTAAAAGGTATTCACAAAAGTTGCATTTTCCTCACTTATAAAAAGGGAATACTTTTATCTTTCAGTGCTACACTTTCCCTTAAAATTATCCTTGAACCCCTTCAAAATTTTACTCTCCTATTATTCTATGGAATTTCTTGAATCCTTTGGTCTTGAAATTTTATGCTAAGTACTTCAATTATAAGGATTCAATCAATAGGGAGTTCATGTTCTCGACTTAAGTATTACTTACTTTTTACCTTTTCTACTTAATATTTCTATCCAAAAAATACCATAATATTTTGTGTTATTAGTGGAAACACCCTTATTTATTCCTTTCCATCCACTTATAGAAACAAAATAACATTTATCATGCATTCTGTGAACTACTTCTCCTACAAAGCGACATCTTTAATTATTCACCACTACCTCTATTCACTAGTAATAAGGATGGAATTAAAGAATAAATTTGATATAAATAAAAATATTATTATTATAAGGGAAAAATTATAATCCATCATTATTCCCCATAATTAATTGGGAAATGAATCATTAACCATGTGTTGTGTGTACTAATGCTTCCAAAAATCAATGTTTTTCATTTTTTATCTCGATTTTCAATATATATCAAAAAGTATTGAAATAAAATTCAATAACTTAAAAAAATCTAAATAATATCATTATTATAAAATAATAATGATATTATAAAATTTCTTTACCATACTAATCCATTGACTTATAGTGTGTTTTTGTTAGGGTAAGTTTAACCACCTGCATGAACAACATTATAAAACACTATCATGGAAGACTCTGAGAACATAAATGATAAAATTTTTATAAGTAAGTTAAAAAAATACTATTGATTTATTATTTTAAAAATTATATATTATATATTTAACTCATTATTAAAAATATCATATTTGATTTCCAAAATTACTAAAAATAAGGTGGTGTCTATTCATTTTTCATAAAAAATAACAAACATAAAAAAGAATGTAATAAATTAAAGAATTGGATAATAAATAGTCATTAGTAAATTGAATATAGGAGAATAATTTTCCTAAAAAGGTATCTAAAATCAAAATTTTATTATTCAGGAATTAAGGAGCAAGTATTGAGCGAACCAGGACTATAGTAAGGGTTTATTGTCTCAATTTTTAATCCCGAGAGACATAATTTTTATTATAAAAATTGTTTTCTTTATAACAGAGTATTAATGAAAACATATTTTCATGAAAAAAATTTAAACAAGTTTAAATTATTTATAAAGGATATTAATGAATATTACCATTTATTTAAATATTTTATTAAAATTTGGGAATTTATAATTGAAAAAATAAAATGGAAAAAATAGATCGAAATACTGTACTCTAGATGTTTGATTCTATTTATGAAATTATACTAGTATTTCACTGAGTATTTAAACACTTTTTAGTTAGAAAAATAAGCCCACCCTTTTTTATCTATCAACTATGTAGGCCATTTAACCACCAAATCATCCTATAAGGGTTGGATTGAAATCCATCCCATAAGGAGGGCTTGCTCGAGTTGAATATGGGAGTGTGATGCACATAGAGGATCTTGAGAAATGGTTGGGTCAAGGCCCACACACGCCACATGCCTAAGAACATACCATTTTATATGTGTGAATTGTGTTATGGGATCCCATATCCATAGTATAATTATTATCTATGGAAGCAATAGATTATATTATATGAAATTATCCAAACAATATTTTTTCTGATGTGAGATTATGCAAATGGTGACATCGCTCCATATATATACTTCCTTGTTCCTCAAACACACCTCTTCAACACTATGATTCACCATCTCCACTCAACATCGGACTGCCTCCATCTGTAACTCCATAGAGACCTCTATGAAAATTTCTTGGGAAACTCAAGCAGAAGTTAATCCCCAATGCCAAAGAACAAACCCCCACATATGACCTTGCGAACCTAAAGAGTTCACTATGAATCTCATTAGGAAAAGTAATACACCCTAAATGATATCAAGGGATATTATATATCCATTTTGAAGGAAAAAAGAGGATTGTGGATCACCTATTAACAATGAAATGTCATTGTGTGAAGGAAAATGGCCACATGGCATGTTGGCTATGTGATCCATGAGGAAATCAACTATGTGGACAGTGTATCAAATAGACTATGTGGAAAATAGTAAATATGTCTATGTAAGCAATGTATAAGTATGTTTATGTCACATAGAATTCATTTAATTATGTGACACATGTAGGTGCATTCAGATACATCAAACTGGTAGAAAAAAAATTTCTAGGTCACAAATGGGTAAAGCTTTGGGAATTCGTTTTTATGTAAAAAAAATACCCATGAAAAAAAATGATCTATTGAATTATTGAACGTAAATAAAAGATATGTGGAATTTAAAAGGATAATACACTATTATATCTCAATTTGGCAGAATAAAATATTCACTGAAGATTTTAAGATGTTTTTTCACAATAAAGATATTTCTCTATGTCGTGGTATGAGTCTGAAAAAAATTAGAAACATCCAATATCTTATAAATTTATAGAATAATAAAATAAAGATACCTTAAAATTTAAATGAATATATAGGATATGAAATTTGATAAAATAAGGGGGGATTCCCTGCCTTATAAATAAGAGGGATGGCTACCACTAAATAGGATCAAAGGATAAGGGTCTAGTAGGATGTTACCTTATTTTTATGTTTTGATTCCATTTTTATTTCATTCATATAATGTTTTAGTTTTATCCAATGTAATTAATTCATTATATTTTTAATTCATGTGTTTCACTTTGTTTCTTCCTATGTTTCTCTCTTTTATATTCTTCTTCTCTTCACCTGTTTTTTCCCATTCTTCCGCCATGAAATCTTGCACTCAAAAATGGGTGAATAACCTGAGGCCTGGCCTTAGGGGAAGATAGGTTCTTCTGGAATTGTGTACTTAAATTCCTCCATGTTTTGAGTTAATTTTTTATAGTTGAGGGTGAATTGTATGTGTGTGTTGATTTTACCCCCACAACACGAATCTCAATTTAAATTTTATTA
The DNA here is from genome assembly GCA_963277665.1 of Viscum album. NCBI lineage: Eukaryota > Viridiplantae > Streptophyta > Magnoliopsida > Santalales > Viscaceae > Viscum > Viscum album. The sequence continues at coordinate 1,258,424,167 of OY728151.1, read as the reverse complement.
TTTTATTTAATACTTTACCCCCATTCCATTGAACACAAGTTATTTATACGATGGATTTGAGTTGGAAAATTCATCAAACTACATATGATACAGCTCAGTCCTTGAATATGGCACAGTCTCTATTGAGTTTTGTCATAAAATTTGATTATAGGAGGAGGTGGAATTAATATTTTCCAAGAATTTGAGATTTCAAAACCAATAAATAAGATGATAATAATACAATAGTGATATTTCAAAATTGGGATATTAAAAAAAATTAAAACAATAAATAAGAATAATTAAGGAACCAATATCCAAATCATTAGTCTAAGAACTTTCTTTATTTTATTTTTTATTTCATATTTGGATAGTTTAGATTATATTATAATTCTCTTTTCAGTTCCTTACATTGTTTTATAAATTAATAAAAATAATAAAAATATGTAGTTTAGGTAAATTTTATTTAGTAAGTAAATAAACTATGATGATCCTCAAGTTAGATGAACCTGTTCAGCTATTGTGCTACACTGGGAAAAAAATAAAAGATTTTTCCACACCCTGTAAAACGTGTGTGTCAAACCATTGTTTTATTTCCGAGAATCCAAACGATTTTTTATTTACCTTTTATTTTCTAATCTTAAATAGTTTTAATTATTTTTTAATATATATATATATATATTTATTTAATTATTATTACTATTCCATGATTTATCAAAACATAACAACTTATTATGCATGGAATAATTGATCTCAAGTGTAGGAACAAGATAAAGTGTTTCACAGTGTCGAGGAGTCCCTATAACAAATAGTTTATAATATCATGGTACTAGTTAGACATATTTTATATGGAAAGGAGATATGACTCTAACCTCATGAATTCATGGACATGGTCAATAAGGTGAAAACTAACTATCAGAGACTGAAGGATATACATGAAGCATGATTGGTGCTTTCCAATTTTGTTGAAGAGTATCAAAAGTTTGAAGTTTTTCATAAATATTATCCACATCCCAACAACCTAGAGAGACAAATTCAAAATAACCATGAATTTATAGAGTGGATTCATGATGAGTAATACATTCCTTTTGATATATATGTGGAAGATCAATAAGATCTGGGCAATTTATGGAAATGAGTATGAAGTATATCATAATCTCTCGATCCCTTACAAAGTATAAGAGATAATTCCATTATATATCTCTCCATCCTTGTAAAAGGAATAAGAAACTCCCTATGTTTTGGGGTTTTAAGAAAATATTTAATATCCCAACTGCTTACCTATATCCACTAAATTCCAACTTCAATATTAACTTACCACTGAGAAAGATATTGAAAAAAAAACTAGACAGGGAGATTATTTTATCTTAAACTCAATATCATTATATTTTATTTAGTCATAATTAAGTATTGACACCAATTGTTTTTAATTATCATATTCAGATAACTTCTATCTTTTCTTGGTGGAAGATCAATAATATGAATATACACTTGCTGAGGAACAAATGGTTCCCCCGAATTTTGTGGAAAATGCACCTAAAGAAGCCCACGAGAAATTAAAATTGACCTTTCCTCAGGAAACCACGACATGAGCTTCTCTTATTTAAATGGAGAATTTTGATTTTTATTATACATGTTTAAATTCTTTTCAATTAAAATTACATGCCAAACTCCTCTTTGAAAATTCAAGTAATGCATCCCATATTGATAAAATATTGGAAAAGAAATAGGGGATATCACAGGTATCAACCAAGAATGAGGATTATTGATAATTAATTATACCCCCTATATGAAATATATACCATATTATGAAGGGTTTTATTTGGTGTACTATATCCATGGACTCCTCACTGCCAAAGTTGAAGTAGAAGCAAAAAAACCACATGTTTTCGTTCAAATCCATGAAGCTCCACCCACCCACTTACTATGGATAAAAACTCATACTACATTTTTGAAGGTAGTAAAAATACAAGGACCCTTTGTGAGATTAAACCAAGACTTATCCTTTTACTTTATTTCTAGGAATTTTAATTTAATTCTTAGGATTAGTTTTGGATGCAACCAATTCCCTTATCTTTTTGAACTTAATGACATGGTTCTTATGGCTAGTTGATTAAAATTATTTTATAGAATCATGATAGAAAAAGGAATACCCCCTAAAATATGGAGAATGGAATATTAAAGCTACATAAGAAAATGTTGTCTAATATTACAAATATTATGTTTAAAACTTAATGTGCTTTTTGTTAAAAAAAATTAAACCAAACATTATAGTAGTTGTGTAAAACTAGATATTCCATGGCCATGCTTTGAATTATTTCTTTCATTGAATTATCTATAAAGTGTGAGATTGTAAGGAAACCTGTGATTCTGTGTTTTATATTTAAAATCAAATTATATTGAATGAGTAAGGTGTAAAATTGAATTATTCGAGTGAGGCATGGATATTATAATGATGACTCCTGATTTGAAGGAATCAGTTGGTTCATGTAAATGAAATTTCATTACCATTTTTAACGATTTGAATTTCTAAAATTGATATATATTTATTTATTATTTTTATTCATGCCATGACTAATTTTCCCAAATTAAATGCTCTTTTCCCAAGATAATTTACAAATAAAATAATTTCTATTATATATCGATCATATTTACTGAATGATCATAGGGAATGTAATCTACTATGACTTTCATTGGAACTTTTAAAATCCATGATTATGAATAAAAACATTTAAAATGATTGAGGCATTTTTATTAGTAAGACCTTATACTTGAGACCACCTTTTACTTTTTTTTTATTTTTTAACCCATATATACAATGAATAATATTATTAGTAATGAGCCTCATTTAATTCCATTTATTTCCATTACTATCCTCCATGTATTATTTTCATGATATTTTAAAGTTAATGTATGGGGGTAATGGAAGTCATTATGGAAGTATGCACTACATTGTTAGTAAAACATGTGGGGGTGATAAATTTTTTAATTGAGAAAGTTTTGTGATTTATTCATTGTACTCTAATTGTTTTCCCTTATTGAAAAAAATGAATGGGTTGTGACTTGAAAAAATAAAAAAATCTCCATTTCTAGATTGGTGATTTTTATCATATGTTGTTATGTAGAAAATATTAGGTTTATTTCAAGATTTATATTCAAAAAATTTTAAAAAATATGAAAAGGTAGTTTGAAAAAAAGTAAAAAAAATAGAGAAAATTCAAGAAGGAAAAATCCATTCATTACGATATCATATGTCACAACTTTTACTTTAAGATTGGGATGTGGGATTTTTTATTTTGAAGGTGGGATATTAATTATACTTTTTATTTTGATATCATTCTTTTATAGTTTATATATATCCTCTTCTTTTACCCTTAATTATTTTTACATCAATTCCATACCATCATTAACCCACATAATCATTATAACCTCTATTGAAATTCATCATAATTCAATTTTCAATTTTTTCGTTAAAATGTAGAGAAAAAAGTTACTTTGAAATATTATGGATAAGGAACATGTACTTATGATATGATCATATCTCTAATTGAATTTTTATCATGAGTGGTGAGTGAAAAGATTCAAAAATTGGTATATCTTCAATTTACACGTTTAAAAATAATTAATAGATTAGATTAAAGTAATAAAAGGACTAGTTCCACCATTTTCAAAAGGGGGAAAGTAAGATACTTGGATTGATTGTTTCTTTGAAAAGATTTAAATTGATATGATTTTTTATGTTTAACTTGAAAATTTGTTATTATATTGATAATAATTTTTGTTTTGTTTCTTTTAAATTTAAATACTTTTAACACGGTGTTTCCCTTTGATTAAATGTTGAGATTCAATGCTTTTGGACAATAATAGTTTAAGGGTGGGGTTATTTGATGCACATATGTTTTAATGAATTTTTTTGAAATAATTTTAAAGAAGATTTCCATTTATTTTAATGTTTTAATAAAATGTGGGAATTTGTAATTGATGGATTAAAATGGATCGAAATGGATAGAAATACTATTTTCTGGAAGTTTTTTTTATATATAACATTTTCTGGTATTTCATGAAGTATTTAAACACATTTTAGGTAAAAATAAGGCTTTCCCCAGATATCCCCCAACCATGCTAGCTATCCAGCCACCGACCCAGCCCAGGAGGGCGGACTGGAAGGGAATCCCACCTAGAGATTCTGTTCAATCAGTAAATGGGTGAAGTTAGTGCAGAGAGTTTCCTATGTAGCAGTTCGGACAAGGACTATGCGATCAAGTGAAGACCATTTTTTGTGTGGGAATTTTTTGTGGGATCTCATCCTTATAGTAAGATTATAATCCATCAAATCCATAGCGTGTAATATACTCTACCACCTAGACAACCTTGGATATGAGGTGGGATGGTATCAATGAAATAATATTCACCACTTACTGAAATGGATCCATCGTGTTATAACTCTATCCCCTTCCTCAAACACACCTCATTGTTGCATCGATTCACCTCCACCACTCGACATTGGGCCACCACCATCTGAAACTCCCTGGATACCTCCATGGTAGCCTCATGCGAAACACAAACTCAAGTGAATCCTTAAAACTGAATCCCAAACCACCAAAAATGAACTTCAGAACCTCGGTAGATCAATATTAATTTCATTCTAAAGGGGAAAACACCCTACATGATATCAAGGGATCCAATCTAGAGAATGTGAAGGTTGGATGAGGTATTTGGATTTCCCACTGACATTGTAACATCACCTCGCTATGGATAATAACAATATGGAATGTTGTATACGTGGTCCATGATGAAATCATATACATTCCTAGTGTATCAAATCATCTACATGGCCATTGAAAGAAAATAACTATGTAATCCTTGGAGAAGTTTGGATACATCTATTACCATTAATTCAAATATGCGATGCTTGAAGGTATATTCTCCTACATAGAACAATCATAAAAATGGATACATCACAAATGGCCATGACGTCAAGAATACACTACTACATAAAAATAGAAAATCCAAAAAAATAATATAGTTATGAAATAAATTAACTCAAATTCAGGTTATGTGGAATTGTTGGAGAGAATTTCCAATTATTTCTAAATTTTTTAGAAGGAAACCTTAATGAAAGATTTGTAGATGGTAACACACTACAAATATGTTTCTCTATTTTTATGTATTGGTATGCACCAAAATTTTAAATACTCAATATTTTAGTAATGAGGTGAATCTTAAAATAAAGATATATTCAATGATAAATGAAGATATGTGAGATGAAATCTAAGAGAAGAAGAGGGGATTCCTCCCACTATAAATAAGAGGGAATTATTACACTAAAGAGGATCAATGGATTAGGTTCTGGGAGGATGCTTTTTTGTTTTTATTTTTTTGTTCTAATTTTATTTTAATCTTCAGAAATTTTAGTTTTATTCAAGTTTATTCATTCATTTAGTTTTTTATTCAAGTCTTTCACTCTGTTTCTTCCATTGTCTCTCTCTTTCATCTTATTCTCTTATCCTCTTCTTACCATTCTCCCACTGTGACCTCCTGCACTCAACAATGACTTACCAACCTGAGGCTTGGCCTTAGGGGAGGTTAGATTCTTCTGTAATTCTATACTTAATTTTTTTTATGTTTTTAATTAATTTTTGGAGGATGGTGTTTAATTGTTTGGGTGTGGTGATAATCCACCATGACATGATTCTAGAATTCACTTAGATTATTTTATTTAAAATTTTCCCTCTATTACAAGGAACATAATATATTCACATGATGGAGTTGATCTGTTCAAGGGATGATCTGACATATGATACATTTATTTCATCGAAGATACCACACCCATTATTGAGGTGTGTCATCAACCTTGATTGTAGGATGTGGTGGGATGGTGATTGTCTAGGTATTACAGATTTCACAACCAATAAATAAGAGGATAATAATCCAAGAGGGATATTTCAAAATAGGATTATAAAATAAAATTTAAAATAAAAAATATTAATAATGAATAGACTAACTTCCAAACCCTTACTCTAAGTACTTTCTTCATTTTTTTTTGAATTTCAAGTTAGGATAGTTTAGATTGAATTATCATACTTTTTAAATTTAATTATATTTTGATATAAAATAATAAAAACAAAAAAAATTAGTTTAGTTTAATTGGAATTAGTAAGTAAATAAACTGTGAATATCCTCAAGTGAGACAACCCAAGTCCGCCACTGGGCTACACTATGAAAAATAAAAAATTATAGCTTTTCCCACATCCTGCGACTGATGTGGGTCAATTATCTACTACACATTTAGTATTTTGTATAATTATCCACTAATTATTCATGGTATTTAATGTTTCATTTGATCCCACGTCCTTTAAGGGGTTATTATTTAAAATTTTCTAATATCATAAGGGTTTTTGCTAACTCATTTTTCTACCATTGAGTAACAAAATTTTTTATTGAACACTATAGTTCCAATTTTGATTTATTCTAAGTAATGAATAATTTTTATTTTATTTCATCTTTTATTTATGTTTTTTATAATTCTTCCTTAAAAACTCATTATCAAAATATTCTTACCTCAATGATTATGTTATTTAAAATGGTTTATTGGTCTTAATTCTTATTTCTTGAGATGTACTTATTACTATGAACCTATTTAAATTTATATGGTGTATAAACTATCTATTTTTATTTAATATCATGATTTATATTTTATCTATGGTTTTTTAATTTCAATTTCAATGTATTTTCCCTTTAATAGATCTGATATTAATATTACCTCATGGTGTAAGATTTCTTTTCCAAGCCACATTTTAAAACTGAGATCTCTGAATGTGATAACCTATCTGGATAACTTGTAATGTATTTCCACCCAATGTCACAATAATTTTACTCACCTTTAGTTACTCTTGGAGTGATATTTTCTCTTTATATTGATTTGAAATTATGTTTTTAAAATCATTTTAATTTATGTTTTTTTCAACAAATTTCTTTTAAAAATATAAAAAAATGAATTCAATTTATTTATCATATTTTATCTTTGACAACTCATTTTTTGGTATACATATATTTTTTTTGTAAAATTCAAAAAGGTCATTTTCAATTACCATCAATTTCATTAAAAATATTTTAAAATAAAATTATTTTAACTTTTTCTATATATGTTGTTTTTACAGAAATAATATCTTATATGATTTCCTTGTGAACATATCTTTCACCCACCTTTTTCATTTTATATGAAATTTTATCTTTATGTTTTCTTTTTTTTAAATGAAATTATTTTTCTTCTAGATTTATAAAATATTTTTATTAAAATGATTTTCAATGATAAAGGATATTTCTTTTTTCCAAATTGTTTTTTCTAGAACTCATAAAAACTATTTTTTCATTTAAGTCGTTATCATATTACCTATATTTTCATTGGTCAAAAAATTTCATCAAATATTACCATCCAACTTCTTTTTATGGATGTATTATTTAATATTTTTTTCTATTAAACATATGATCAATGATTTCCTTTTTCCTAACTAATAATACACTATGAATATCTAAAAATATTATACAATTCCTTCCTTTTTCAATACCCTTATTCCAATTCTTGGATTGAAGATATTCACCAGGACAACATACATGGATTGGTTGGGAAAATTACTAATTTAAATTAATAACATTTATCTATATAGTGTAAAGGTCATATTATTTATTATCTTTATTGAAGGGTATTTAAATAGAAAGATACCAAATATATTTTAATACCCTTTTATTTTCCATGGTTTTATCATGTTATGATTATCGATTGAATTATGAATGATTTATTCTAAGATTCTATTTCTAATTTTTTTGAAACCCATTTTATATCCATGGGTTTTTACGATATTTTGAAATGATTTATTTCTTATGGCACACATTTGTGTGGATGATAATAGGTGGAATCCTATAACACCCTACAATTCATTGGTTAAAAGTCAATATATCAAGAAACATGTATAAATGCTAACATGTAAGTTGTTCAAAAGCATGGGTGAAAGTGTGTGACTTGTAAAGTTGATGTATACATGTATATAATTATTTTTTCTTATAAGTGTGGGTACAAGTGTGTGACTCATGAAGGTGATATTTATATATGTTTATGGTTGTTCCAAAATTCTATAATTATGCCCTATTTATATAATATATAACGTTTTCATGATGTATTATTATATTATTCTATGCATTTTCCGTGATTTATGATCTATTCCTTGTTGGTTATATCTTTACAGTGTACCCTATTTATACTAAAATTTTTATCATATTATCACTTATGATATTTTATTATTATCCCCTATGTTTACCCTTAAAGAGGATCAGAGCTCACCCCTTTTTTATATTTAATTTTCCCAGGTTTTGAAGATGAGTCTCATCTATGGGAATTATAGAAGGGATTATATATTTGTTTGATTATGTATAAATTTTCACAAGTTTTGTAAAATAATTTTCCTATGTAAATGGTCCTCAAAGTCACTAAACCAAAAGGTTCTATGAGTTTTGTGAGATTACCATGATATGTAATATTTATGTGAAAGTTTTTCATGTTATCATAGATTATTTCACTCAGTATCAAATTTAATTTTTAAAATTATGTTTTTTGCACCAAACCTGATATTGTGGGTCTAGGGAAGCTCACATATTCATAGTACACATCTTCCAATCCATTACACTCCCCTAATCATAGGATACTAAGTGGTTCCTATAACAAGGTTCACCATGTCCATCCATTGAATTTATATCCCTTAATGGTGTTCATGTTTCTTATAGTATACATTTTTGGTCAATCCCTTCTCCATGGATGATAGAGGCACTAATCTACTGTTCCATGGTCCATCATGGCCCTTAACACTTCAATACACATCCTCTACCAAGACTATCCATTCTTAATCCACACTTATATCATATCTCTATCTCCTATATCAACCCATCAGAACCAAAATAATTTGTTATTATAATTTATAATTAAATAAATAGTTTAATTTAAAAATTAATTCTCACATAAAAATTCAGTAAGTTGTATAATGGTATCAAAACCACCAAAACCTAAATGCAAACATCTCATGGAATTTTCATGCCATGTTTAAGAATGATATACCTATCACACGACACTCAATCACTCACTAATTTCATTCAACTTAATCAAAACCCCTAGAAGAATTCATAGGGTGGAATGAATACAAATAAATTGTGAGAAATAACTTGTGATCACCCTACCATGATTTCCCCTAGTATATCCATGTAAAATCTTTATCATCGTACACCACTCCACTATGCATTGGAAGAGTAAAAATATAACCCTAACACAAAATTAAACCAAATCAGATTAAAAGGAATGAAAAAATAATCAAATGATAAAGGAAAGGACTTAGCTCCAATCCATCATGGAATTATTTAAGAACCACCCCACCTTATTTTTGGTCAAGAGATATAAAACAAGAGAGGCTCCAAAAAAATGGATACCAACGCACCCCTCACTTTACCTACAACTAAAATGGATGAACTTGAAAATGATAGGTCAGAAATGTTTAAAACACATGGACGATGGAATCACATGGAATGACCCTTTAGGATCATAGCATGACCACAACCATATAGATCACTCGACACATATTCCTATATTTGTCATAGAATAACCCATATGGGCTTCAATATAACTACCCTAGGATGGGGGCTTCACCCCCATCCAAACCCTATTTTGGTGCAACCCCTCTAGGTCGTAGCATGATGATCCAATAACAAAAAAGGCCAAATCATCCAATACATGAATTCATCCCTCCTCATGGTGTGGAACTCTATACTCCATGTCCTGACATTTGTCGTGGTAGGATATCTTATAATGACCAATGTTTCATGATATTACTAATATCATTTATGAAAATCACAATAAAAAAATGTAAGAGTCCAAAAAAACTTGTGTAAGAGTCATCTCTATGACATGACACCATTCATCATGGTGATACATCCATTTTTAAGTGTATTTGACTTAACCAAGTACCCATATAACTACACCATGTTACAACACCGGCTACTTGTGGAGTGTCCTCCTTGGTCAACCACTCATCATTCCATAACTTACACTCATCATGATGTGATAATCTATATACAGAAATTATCAATAAATCGGTCACATGAACCATTTTTAAAATCAACCAAAACACCAAAAACACATATCAGGTCAATATTCATTTCTGAAATATCACTTTTACATGTTTTAACCCTTGAAATCAAAATCTAAGTTCAAGTTGTTGAAATTCCCAATACTGTGGGACTAAAAAAATTAAATTTTCTCTAAATTTCAAAACTCATAATGATGAAAAATTTTAAAAACTCCCAAAAATAAAACTTATTATACTCTAGATGAATCATTGATCTATCAAACATTAATCCAACCCCATTTCAATCTTCAATTAATCCCTATCACACTACATTCATTACTCGAATTTTGAATGGGCTTCAATTGTAAAAATGCACGTGCCAAGGCACACCATTCATAAAGAGATGAGCTACTTTATCATCACCATCACCTATACTGAGATAAAACTCAACCAAGTCCTTTTATCATGAGAAAATACAGCTTCTTTGAATGAATCATTCTCATACTTATCATTCTCCCCACCATAAGAATCTTCTTCAAATAGTCGATTCTAAACCATGGTGCATCCCACCATAGGAATCACCTATCAAAAATTAATTATATATGTTCCATCAGCATTCTCAGTGTGGTGTTCACCTAACCACACCCAATATTATATAAAAAACATATTGATACACCTCTTCTAAAGAAAATACAAAAACACCTAACATCAGCTATCGATGCATCATCACATCACTCGATCGTGATGCTTTAATTTCCTAGAGGCATCATGTGACCTTCTGACACCCACGCCAAAGTCCAAACCCAACACTCAATAATTCGGTGTTTTGGTCACCAAACACCCATATACATCATAAAAATCCACCCAAGATATTTTATGTACCTATTATCTGACTCACACATTGAACACACCCTACTCCATCCAAATCCTGATACAATCACCTGGACACTATGTAAAACTTTATATGGATCTCAAGTGTGATTTTTACTAAGGAAATAGATAAAATCTGATCTACCTACTCAATAAAGTCATAGTTCCATCTCTAAAATCCACTGGAATTTCACAAAACAACCACAACCCTACCAAAATAAGGGTCATGCCCCGATGACAAATATAATTCTCCTTGCTATGGGAGTATAATAATCATCACTTTTTGTTCAAAACACCCAATCTAAATATCCCACACTCCATCCATTACCCTATGTAGTGGCTAGATGTGTCTACCCCACCCATAAAAAATATAGTACATGAGAAATGGATCATTACCCATTCCTTTATTTCCAATAACAATATCCCTAATTATTACTAAAATTCACCCACATTAGGGGTCACAGCCTCTCACAACCAATGGTGTTGTCCCCATAATATGGATTCACTAACATCAATTCTATAGTGAAATGATAAATGTATTCAATTATTATATGTATATTGATCCTGTAATGCCCCAACTCCAGTTACCCAGAGTCGGTGCATTATTACATAACATTGGCATGATTACAAGGAATCATGTCCTAAAGGACCGATCAGTTTAGTAGTATTGGAAAATAGATTACATACATGAAGTTCAACATTATAACTTGAAAAGAAAAATAGTAGTAATTTCTTCCATTAGAAACGTCCAAGCCTCCTAGATTATGCCTTCAAGTCACTCATAACTAACTTATTTATATCCTGGGAAAATAAAACCAAAGAAATGGGTGAGCTCATATGCTCAGTAAGGGTAAATAATTTAGTGAAATATATAAAATTTTAAGGCAATATGTGTAATAAAACAACATCCTTTTTAAACATAAACTGGAACATAATATGGAAAAAATAAATCAAACATTACCATATAAACATTCACATGGATATTCTACTAGTATAATAATCACATGTAATAACTAATTTCATAATGAGGGAATGTATAGTACCGGACTTTGATTTCTGTGTCAAGGCCTCATGCCAAGACCAATGGGCTAATTGTAATCGGACCCAAACCCGGAGAGCCTCTGTAACTGGACTCCATCCCGGAGAGACTCTGTAACCAGACTCTAGCCCGGAGAGCCTTTTTAACTGGACTCCAACCCATAGGGTTTGCTGTAACCAGACCCCAACCTAGAGGGATTACTTTTACCTATTCCCAACCTAGAACATACTAGTCTAATACAATCATCATAAGAAAAGGTTGAAATATAACATAAACATTCGTATTAAAACTACCATATGAATTATCAATACTTTATCCATCAACCATTAATGGTATAAAAATAACACATCCATAGTCAAACATATCACAAAACAATCAATACAATATTGAAGATTTGTATCATAATAAATCAACTTCAAACAATTTTAAAATCCATTAAAGGATGTTGACATAGATGAAAATGATCAGTAAAATGCTTTGAGAGAAATACCCCTTTTTTCATGAAATCATTTAAAATTCTAACAATTTATAAAGGTAGTCGTTTAAAAGTGATTTTTTGAATCAAAGTGTCCCATACCACTTTGGAAGATTTTAAAAGAATTAACATTTCAAAACATTCATGCCCATATATATAAATCCTTAAAATCATTTTGAAAACATGGATATTAATTAAAAGGGTTTATAATGATAAATCATTAAAACATTTAAAATGATGATATAGTTAAATAGAACCTCCCATAAAACCATAAAATATTCATTTTAAAATCATTTTTATAAAATATGGGTATCTATGATAAGTATTTCCCAGAAAATACTTACACATGAACAATCTTGGATAATAATGAGGTTGAAGAAATAACCCTTACCTCATTGTAATCAATCGAGTTGTATGAAAAATCGTCAATAACCACCAAATGAATCAGAGAATATCATGAATAAAAATATAATCATGATAATATATATCAAATTTCAGTCCAAAATAAAATAAATGCAATAAATAAGTGGTGAACAATGGAAATCTCACGGAATTAAAAGTGAGATAAGAAACCCCTTACCAAGTGTCCGATTTGACTCCCTCGTTTGTTCCTTGTTCTTCCTCAATAATAAAATTAAGTTAATTTCTACTTGATTAAGAAATTTTTAAGTTTATTATTCCTCTTATATCACTTATTACCTTGCTATAACAATTATTTAATTATTTGAGTTCATATCAGACATTTTGCCGATGTTCGAAACTTGAGTCAAAAATGAACTTGTTATAATTATAAATTGTCCATGTGGTCAAAAGTACATTATCTATAGAATTATATTACTTATTTAGATTTCATATATATCATATAATTCCAGTATATATATGTATTTATAACAGTACATAACATTTGTAGATAAGATATGAAATGCCTCGTTCATGGAGACGGTAAGCTGAATGTACCCATGAACGCTACTTTCAATTCTATTTTGTATTTTAATGTAATTAAAACATACTGATACATAGGTATATTATAATTCCAGTATAATATCATATATAATATCATTAAATACATACTTTATACATCCCACATAAGTCATTAACGAGTCATATCACTTTGAGGGGCGGTAGTCCGCACTTCCTCAAATGAAATTATCGCGTTTTACCCATAATGGAAACCATAAAGGTATGATATAAATGAAAAATACAGAAGCACAAAGAAAACATAAACATAATATATAAATCATATATAAATACATTTTCATCTTAATGGCCACCATGAGAGGCGATAGGAGACAACTGAACAATCATCATTTCGTGAGGCGTTAGTTTTCCAACCACAGAAACAGTATGTTCTTCACCCATTAGATGGAGGTGTGTGTAAGTGTAGTTAGAATAATTATCATAAAAACATCCTAGTATATTTATGATACTGGTTTTGTCATAAAATAAAGGAATAAAAATCGTTTATGGGGGTTGGAGAAGTAAAATAAAACAAAAGTAAAAAAAGAATTTTAGAGAAACTGTTACCTTTAATTTGGGTAACTTCCTTTGGTTAGAACTCAAAGGACTTTTTAAAGTGACTTATGCCTACGATAAGGCTTCTAGGGGTAATATGGGGATCTTGAGAGCTTATTTATGTAGGGGTTGGATGATCCAAGGGGATTGAGATTTGTGTGTAATGGGTTAGAAGTGGTGTCATTTTATAACAGGGAGGAGGGGCTCTTTAGGAAAGTGTGAAAATATTATTTTATTATATAGTGATATTCTTTTTCTAATGGTACAAAACTAATAAAAGTCGAATATACGATGACTCATGGTAGAAATAAAATCATCCAATAAGAATTGGAAAAGTTTTGGATATAGTTTTAATATTAATAATCTTATTTATTTAAAACATTTATTAATGAGGTAAATACTACATCATTATTGTGTCATAAATAATTTAATTTATTTGATGTCTAAAAATTGTAAAAAAAATAACCTAAGGTAAAAAATATTTTTATATTTCCAATGAATATTTATATTTGAAAATATGACTTATATAACCCCATGTAAAACATTTATTTACTAAAAGATATTTGTTTTTGTCATTTTTGCCTTTACTTTAAGTTAATTAAAATAAAATGTCATTATCATTCATAAGTGGCTCCATGGGGTCCCAAAATCGACCCAAAAATACCCATGGTCGGCCATGACTCATCCAATAATGTTAGGATAAGTGTTAAGGTAATTTTTTATTATTATAATATTTTTTTTACCTTGAATTACCCTAATTACCTTTAACCGCGGTAAATAATAGTCAAAAGTTACTATTTACCAAAAAAAAATTCATCTTATTGAAAAAAAATTTACTTACTGAGGTTAACTGTGTCTCTCGGATTTTTTAAATTCAACTCACAGAAGCAATAAAATTAAGTTTTATGCAAATTTTCAAATGCTCCTAGGAGGTGGGTAAAAGACGGTAAAAAGTTCAGTAAAATTTTTATATATCTAAACATATTATAAAATGAATCCATTGAATTATATTGAACTTATATAGTTACTATGTATCTATTTTTAACTAAAATAAATTTAAATAAAATAAATAATTATTTAAATAAAAAGTCGGTTTTAACCAATAACTTAGTGTTTTTCACTATTCATCAAAAATAGGAAGTGTTCAGAAAAATACCAAAAAATCACCCTATGATAATATTTATATTCTGAATTCAAAAATAAATTCCATTTTACCTATTTCAAAACATATAAGTTTCATTAATTAATTTAAAATTAATTCTTGTTGTCAAAACCAAAAAGTGTATTTTTAGGAAATAATAACTATCAAAAGATTGACACTTGTTTGTGTCCAATTTCAAAGTGAAATTACATACAATGACTAGCATTGGATTAAATGTTAAAAATATAATATATTTATACTTCCAAACAATTAAAATTTATAATTTAACATTATAAATTATTTTGATTAAAAAAGTTGTTTTCATTTAAAATATAGTATTTTTCACTATTCACCCAAATATGAAAGTTATTAGAAAAACACAAAAAATTTATTGAAACTAAATTCATAGGTCCCGATTCTAAATAATATGTTTATTTTATAAAATTAAATATATAAAAGTTTCAAATATTGGATTTAAAAAGGGTTTGCCATTGAAAGGTAGTAAAATTTCATTTTTTTAAAAGTACTTCTTTTATTTCAAAAAAAATGAATTTGTTCTTATATTATGTCTAAGATACTCATAATATGGATTAAAAATTATAAGTATTATATAAAGTTCAAAATTCAATTAATACTATTCATAACCATTTTTGAACGGCTAGTTTGGTAAGTCATGGTGTGCTTGAACTTGGTGTTACGTGTAGTGAAAGTTATTAAATTACATTGAAGAAATAATGTACTATGAAATATTGGGGTGTTACATTATTACCTCCTTCAATAAATTGAGTCCTCATAATATGAAATTGTTCTTCGAAAATAAAAGGTTGAAAATAGAAATTACCTTTGTGGGAAAACCCACAGTGGAAATTGGGTTAATAAAATTTAGTTTTAATAAGAGGAAAGGGGGAATGAAAACATCACCACCAAATTATGATCTTGATTTGGAGAACATTGGTGGCAATGAGAGACACATAATTGGAGGAAAACGTAAATATTTATAGGGTGCGATTGAGGTCATCAGTCACAAACAATTATAGAATTGAGGGCCTCAAAGCCATCAATCTATGATGATTTAAAATATAATTTGTTCAACAAAACCTATTGTATTAGGATAACACATTTTTAGTTTTTAGATCCCTTACCTAAAGTTTAAGAATTAATTTCTTCACAGAATAAGAGAAGAAAAAAATATATACTTGACAAGTAGAGTTCCATCCTTTACCTAATTTCTACCACAAACTCATCTTTTAATATAAAATATAATAGAACTTAAAAAAATATTCTATTTATCCTATTCATATGGGTTCCAAAAAATGAATTTATAATTCATCTACCTGACCTTTTAAAAAATACTACATTATTCAATCCATTAAATCACGTGGGAAAATGGTAGGTGATACACCCTTGTCGCCCTTCGGTTGCGGGTTCAAGTCTCACAGCCTTTTCGAACGCGATGGGTTGCCGCCCGACCTCTCAGGTGTCCTTTTTATGGCAATACATAAATAATCTCAAACTAGACTTATCCAAAATACTCCTATCCAAACTCACAATCCAAAATTTATAAAGAAGGTAAACACAATGAATATCATTTTTGCCATGTAATAACATGTGAACACCTTCATCATGTATTCCTTTAAAATATTACAACATCTTGAATTACCATAAAACCTTATTGATTACATTCATGATCCCTTATTCCTTATAGAATATTGGATGTACTCCTTCTATCCAAAAATTTTGTAAACTCCAACAATGATGGAATATACAAATCATTAATCAGTTTCAAGGTAGTCAAGAATATCCAATATAATGTTTCCAAATCAATCATGTATTATTCCAAAATCACTACCTCAGTATCAGAACCATATTCTGGTTTATCTTTCTCTCAACCATGTATTTTCCAAAAATTTAACCTACGATTGATTCACTTTTTTTGGTTCCACACAATCTCAAGTCCTTAATGAAATATTACCACGGTATAATCTTTATATACTCTATAATTCTTATAACATGTACATCATTAATATAATACTCAAATAACACAATACTTTAATAACAGTGTAATAAATCTAATCATTCCTCTTCATCCTCGTTAGTATCATAACATTATTATTATCCAATAGCAGCATTTGGGGTATACTCTGATGATTTGGACATTGATTCTCATAGTGTCCCAACTCCTTGCAGATGAAGAATTGTACATTTGAAACTTTATTCTTACCCTTGCAATCACGTACTTTTTGTCCTTTTTCTCCACACTTATAACAAACTCTCATTCCCTTCAAGAATTTACCAAGGTGATTCTTTCCACAGTTATCACATATTGGGAAAATCCTTATTTCCCCTCTTCCGTTTATCCATATTTCTCTCTTCCATCCTTTTCTTCTCTTGCTTCCCTTCAAAGCCATAGGACTCAGAATATTATTTACTTATCTTATTAACACATGATACTATTTCTTTATAGGTTGAGAATACATGGGAGACTATTTTCCATCTAAATGTGGGCTTAATACCTTGAAATATATGATCCTTCTAACTCTTTGGAGCATACGTATTGCTGGAATTCACATTCCTTCTACTGGACGCCATTTCTATACAATGGCATACACTAGGTCAGTTTATAAATTGCAATGAATAATTCCAAACTTGAAAAATAACTAACGTAAAATGAACAGTTTATGGATATTATACATAATCATAAAAATATTTTCTTTGAGGAGGTATATACTTGTAAATAATTCATAATGATTTGTAAATAAAATGAGAATTATAGTAAGCATATCCCCCGGGAGTCTCGTAACCAAGAGTGCATCAAGGCCCATTGTCATGCACTAGTTCTCGTTCGAGTCTAGCTCAAATTGGTGTTTTTGGGATTTATCCTTAGTTACATTTGTGCCAGAGTGGCCTCTTCCTGCTCGTATGCAGATAGGGATGTATTTACTTGAAAAACTCACAAAATCTCTACATTACCAAAATTCTAGGAATTTATTCTATAATAATCCCCAAAGTCTATATTAGGGTAATGTGCTATAATCAGAGTTTATCTAAATCTAGTTTCCAAGGTTATTGATAAACTTTCTATGATACCAACTGTAATGCCCCGACTCTAGCTACCCATAGTCGGTGCATTATTACATAACATTGGCATGATTATAAGGAATCAAGTCCTGAAGGACTAATCATTTTAGTAGTCTTGGAAAATAGATTACATACATGAAGTTCAACATTACAACTTGAAAAAGAAAAACAATAGTAATTTCTTCCATTAGAAACATCCAAGCCTCCTAAATTATTCCTACAAGTCCCTCATAACTAACTTCTTCATATCCTGGGAAAATAATATGCAATAAATGGATGAGCTCATATGCTCAGTAAGGGTAAATAATTTAACGGAAGCTATAAACTTGTAAGGAAAGATGTGTAATAAAAAACAGCCTTTTAAAACATAAACTTGAACATAATATGGCAAAAATAAATCAAAAATTACCATATAAACAAGCACATGGATATTCTACTAGTAGAATAATCACATGTAATAACTAATTTCATAATGTGGAAATGTATAGTACTGGACTTTGATTTCTGTGTCAAGGCCTAATGCCAGGACCTATAGGCTAACTATAACTGGACCCAAACACGGAGAGCCTCTGTAACCAGACTCCTTCCCAGAGAGCCTCTATAACCAAACTTTAACCCGGAGAGCCTCTATAACTGAAATCCAACCTGGAGGGTCTGCTATAATCGGACCACAACCCGATGGGCTTATTTTTACTGGTCCCCAAACTGTAACATACTAGTCCAATACATTCATCATAAGAAAAGGTTGACATATAACATAAACATTCTTATTAATACTAGCATACGAATTTTCAATACTTTATCCATCAACCATGAATGGTATAAAAATAACACATCCATAGTCAAACATATCACAAAACATTCAATACAATATTAAAGATTTGTATCATAATAAATCAACTTCAAACAATTTTAAAATCCATTAAAGGATATTGACATAGATGAAAATGATCAGTAAAATGCGTTGTGATAAATTCCCCTTTTTCATGAAATCATTTAAAATTCTCACAATTTATAAATGTAGTCATTTAAAAGGGATTTTTTAATAAAAGTGTCCCATACCACTTTGAAACATTTTAAAATAATTATCATTTCAAAACATTCAATTCCATATAAATAAATCCTTAAAATCATTTTGAAAACATGGACATTAATTAAAAGGGTGTAGAAAGATAAATCTTTAAAACATTTAAAATGATGATATTGTTAAATAGACCCTCCCATAAAACCTTAAAATATTCATTTTGATATAATTTTTATAAAATATGGGTATCTATGATAAGTATGTCCCATAAAATACTTACACATGAACAATCTCGAATAATAATGAGGTTGAGGAAATAACTCTTACCTCGTTGTAATCAATCGAGTCGTATGAAAAATAGTTAATAACCACCAAATGAATCACAGAATATCATGAATATAAAGATAATCATGATAATATATATCAAATGTTAGTACAAAATACACCACATGCAATAAATAAGTGGTGAACAATGGAAATCTCACGGAATTAAAAGTGAGATAAGAAACCCCTTACCACGTTCCCGACTTGACTCGCTCGTTTGTTCCTTGTTATTCCTGAATAATAAACTTAAGTTAATTTATACTTGCTTAAGAATATGTTAAAGTTTATTATTCCTTTTATATCACCTATTTCCTTACTATAACAATTAGTTAATTATTTGAGTTCATATCGTGCATTTTGTCGATGTTCGGAACTTGAGTCAAAAATGAACTTGTTATAATTATAAATTTTCAATGTGGTCAAAAGTACATTATATATAGAATGCTATTACTCATTTAGATTTCATATATATCATATATTTCCAATATATGTATGTATTTATAATAGTACATAACATTTGGAGATAAGAAATGAAATGCACCGTTCATGGAGATGGTAGGCAGTACGCACGCATGAACGCTACTTGCATTTCTACTTTGTACTTTAATGTAATTAAAACATAATGATACATAGGTATATTATAATTACAGTATGATATCATATATAATATCATTAACTCCATACTTTATATGTCCCACATAAGTCATTAACGAGTCATATCACTTTGAGGGGGCGGTAGTCCGCACTTCCTCAAATGAAATTATCGCGTTTTACCCATAATGGAAACCATAAAGGTATGAAATAAATGGAAAATTCAGAAGCACAAAGAAAACATAAGCATAATATATATATATAATATATATAAATACATTTCCATCTTAATGGCTACCATGAGATGTGGTAGGAGATAATCAAACAATCATCGTTTCGTGAGGCGTTAGTTTGCCAACCACAGAAACAATATGTTCTTCACCCATTAGATAGAGGTGTGTGTAAGTGTAGTTAGAATACTTCTCAAAAAAATCCCAGTATATTGAGGATACTTTTTTTTCATAAAATAAAGGAATAAAAAGAGTTTATGGGGGTTGGAGAAGTAAAATAAAACAAAAGAAAAGAAAATAATTTAAGAGAAACTATTGCCTTTAATTTGGGTAACTTCCTTTTGTTTGAACAAAAAGGACTTTTTGAAGTTAATTCTGACTAAGGGAAGGCTTCTAGGTGTAATATTTGGATCTTAAGAGCTTATTTGGGTAGGGGTTGGATGATCCAAGGGGCTTGAGAGGTGTGTGGAATGGGTTAGAAGTGGTGTCCTTTTATAAGGGGGAGGAGGGGCTCTTTAGGAAAGTGTGAAAATATTATTTATTATATAGTGATATTTTGTTTTTGATGGTTCAAAACTATTTAAATTCAAAGATAATATGACTCATAGTATAAATAAAATCATCCAATAAGAATTGGACAAGTTTTGGATATATTTTTAATATTAATAATCTTATTTATTTAAAACATTTATTAATGAGGTAAATACTACATCATTATTGTATCATAAATAATTTAATTTATATGATTTCTAAAAATTATAAAACAAATACCATAATGTATTAAATCCTTTAATATTTCCAATAAATATTTATAGTCGAAAAGATGACTTATATAACCCCATGTAAAAATTGATTTACTAAAAATGTTTGTTTCTGTCATTTTTGCCTTTAAGTTAATTAAAATAAAGTGTCATTATCATTCATAAGTGGCTCCATGGGGTCAAAAAATTGACCCAAGTATTCCCATGGTTAGCCATGACTCATCCAATAATGTTAGGACAATTGTTAAGATAATTTTGTATTAATATAATATTCTTTTTACCTTGAATTACCCTATCTACCTTTAACCGCGATAAATAAAAGTCAAAAGTTACTTTTCACAAAAAAATTATTTTCATATTATTGAACCAAATTTTAATTACTAAGTTTAACTGTGTTTCCTGGATTTTTGAAATTCAACTCACAGAAGTGGTAAAATTAAGTTTTATGCAAATTTGCAAATGCTCCTAGGAGGTTGGTAAAGGACAATAAAAAGTTCAATAAACTTTTTATATATCTAAACTTATTATAAAATGACTCCAATGAATTATATAGAACTTATATAGGTATTATGTATCTATTTTTACAAAAAAAAATTAAATAAAATAAATAATTTTTTAAATAAAAAATCGGTTTTAACCAATAACTTAGTGTTTTTCACTATTTATCAAAAATTGGAAGTTTTCAGAAAAATACCAAAAATTCACACTTTGATAATTTTGATATTATGAATTAAAAATGTATTCTATTTTACCTATTTCATAACATATAAGTTTCATTAATTAATTTAAAATTAATTCTCGTTGTCAAAACCAAAACGCGTATTTTTAAGAAATAATAACTATCAAAAGATTGACACTTGTTTATGTCCAATTTCAATGTGAAATTACTTATAATAACTAGAATTGGATTAAATGGTAAAAATATAATCTATTTATACTTCCAAACCATTAAAACAGATAATTTAACACTATAAACTATCTTGATTAAAAAAGTTGTTTTCAGTTAAAATATAGTATTTTTCACTATTCACACAAATATTAATGTTATCCGAAAAACACCAAGAATTTATTGAAATTAACTTCTTATTTCAAGATTATAAAGAATAAGTATATTTTTTAAAATTGAATTTATAAAAGTTTCAAATATTGGATTTAAAAAAGGTTCACCATTGAAAGGCGGTAAAATTTCATTTTTTGAAAAATATTTCTTTTATCCGAAAAAAAATGAATTTGTTCTTAAATTATGTCTAAGATACTCATAATAGGGATTCTAAAATTATAAGTATTATATAAAGTTCAAAATTCAGTTAATACAATTCATAACCGCTTTAGAATGGCTAGTTTGATCATTCATGGTGCGCTTGAACTCGGTGTTGCGTGTAGTGCAAGTTATTGAATTACATTAAAGAAATAAAGTACTATAAAATATTGGGGTGTTACAGATCCTCTGGATCCATGCTCATACCTTCCTCACAACCCCTATCAAAGGTGAAGATTATATGGACTACACAATCACACTCTAATCCATCCATGATTTCCCCATCTATTGTAGGGAAACTCCAGTGGTCCTCATCAAAACCTTTCTCCACCATCCCCATGAGTGTCTCAATAAAAATCAACACTTAATTCAAAAAGACTTGATATTTAGGCTGGGTGAAAATGGTGGATCCCCAGTCCATCACCACAAATAATAAAATTATAGTCATTTATAATGGAGCCATTATAGTGATATGGGATGAGGCTTTTTTAGGGTTACATCGATCCTCGACTCCCAACTTGCCAAAATTTTAAACCTCATCCCTGACCTCCCTTCATGATAATTCACATACCAAACCCCACTAAGATTGAATAGACCTATTTTTAGAATTTGGAACTATGAGGTATCTGAAACCATATGATCATCATTAAATCTATATGGTTTCCTCGGAACCCAATCATTTTTCAAAAGACCATGAAATTCTCATTAACTAATCTATGAAATGATATGCACTAGACCTAAAATTTTTTATCCTATGCTAAATAATGAATACTTTTTTACACTATACAAATTTTTACAAAAATCCTTAGATAAATATTTTTTTCTTTAGGAACCATATAAATATTCATATACACCCATTGTATAATCCACATCTCTTCGAAAAATATTCTCCTCATATATAATTTTCATATACATATCATTTTGATTTAATATCATATGGAAAGGAAAAAATATATGAAAGGGTGATATATAAGGCCTTGTAATGAAAAAATCAATCGTAACATGATAAGAAACAATTCATGTGAAACCAAAGGCATATTAGGATAATATAAAATAGTGAGAATAATATACTTAAATATTGAATCATAACCAGGAAGGACAATATCATAAGATTAAGATGTCACTGGAATGTGTAAAAAAATATAAAATTATATTATAAGAATTATATTAGGCTAACCACTAATAAATAATAATAATAAATCGAGTTTAAGAACACAAACTTCATATTATAGTGTCCTTAGGTTAACCATCTATGCACCATACATGGTATGAACATTACCCAATTCATTAGAGTGTAATCTGGGAACACCCTTCACATTATTAACATGTACGTGAATGTGTATTAAATATGAGGAAAACATTTATAAATACATAAATAATCATCAAATGAACACATTGAAAATAAATAGGTATTCGATTAATTGATGTGTCTCTCTAGGTAAATACCTTTCAATCATGTTAATGAATTATGAGGTATCTATAAAAAATAGAATAAATGGCATAGATTTTAGTCAACAATTTCACCAATCAATAAATGAATGGGTATCTAGTTTAACACCATTAAACTAAATCAATATAAGATGGTCTCCACAAGGAAAATCCTTTGAGTAAATTACATTTATAACTAATGATAAGGAATGAAAAAGGAAGTAATGGATCATTCTCTGTTGAGATTTAATTTCAACTATTCCATGTGTATCTAATAATGTGGACATGGAGGGTAGGTAAAATATATTATAAAGGCTTATAGATATAGATAACATAATAATTAGTTACAAAATGAGTTGTAAAGAACCCCCTTCAATGGATGAATGTGGCTTTCTAGGTGAATATATAATAATAAACTTTAGAAACTATTGGATATTCACGGTGCTATGGGATGTACCCTAATCGAAGAAATGTCATAATGTATTAGTGGAGGTTATATTCATGGAATATAGATATCAATTCAAAATGATTCTCAATCCATATATTCCAATCCTACATCATGGATTGTAAAAAGCATATGGATTATCCAAAGCATATACACTAAGTGTGTCAAACCAGGTGTGTTGTTATTTATATTTTTCATGTACCTGGTGATGATATATTAAATACTCAATCCTAACTTTTCGGGATTACTAAACCTATGTAAATATGTTCTTGAGCATATATCTAGTTGCTTCTATCCAGATAGAGGAATCATTTCTAGGAAAACTATACACACTTTTCCAAAAAAAATGGATGCTTTTATAAATACGAGAAAATTTGAGAATTATAACAGTTTATGGTATAAAGATATGGAATGTTGGTCTCTCATTGATAATAAAATAATGAAATTATAAAAATAAATCATAATAAAACTTCCAATTGAAATGAAAATGGATTTAAAATCCTCATAAATATAGGGGAAGAGGGGTTAGTAACCCTTACATCATTATAGTAATGACATAGAAAAATGCTATTGTGAAAGGTAATAAATAAACTCTCATTAACCATACAAAAAATTGAATAAAATAACTTAGAATAAAAATTATGTTAGTATATGAAAAATAATTTTAAAAATAAATTAAAATAAAAATATTGTACTTGAAAAGAAAATAGTGGTATTAGGTAATCCTTACGTTGATGGGGAGCTTCCTAAAGCTTCAGAAGGACATATTAGAACCTTTTAACCATCTTTGTGAGAAAATTAATAGGTTCAATGGTATAGGATTTGTGCTCATTGGATTTTGAGTGTTTATTAATGGAATAATGGGTGGGTATTTATACTTAAATAGGGAGGTATTTGATGGATAAAATATTGTTTGTATTAATATTTAAGCCAACCACTTATGAGAGGAATTAATAAAAACAAATTTTTGGATAATTAATAATAAAATGAGTATTTTATAACCATTAAATTTATAAAAAATTGAAAATATGATTCCAACCACCTCAATTAGTTCATAGAATCCAAAAAGTATTTTTTATAATGTAAAAATCTAATTATGCTTTCCAAATTTCACATAAAAATTTCAATATTAAAATTGATATTTGAAATTTTATTATTATACTCCTTAAATTAATTGTTTATTGGGTGAAATATTTTATTAATTTTTATGTTATGATTACATCATAATGATATCATCAAAATTGTGATACCCATAAAACCGTAATTTTCACTTTTCACCAAAAAATGAACTTTTTTAAGAAAATACGAAAATATAACCTTAAGATAATTTTAGTGAACTCAGTCTAGAAATAAATAACTTTTATTAAAAATAATTCTTTATATATTAGAAACTAAAAAATACTTTTGTATTTACAAATCGAATATTATGTTCATAAAATTTTAAAACTCAACTTTCTGAAAATTTAATTTCATTGTCAGATAGGTGTGTATCTATATTATGGTTTATTTTTTATAAATTATATTATTATATAATCATTTTATAAATTTTATGAAATTATTCTTCCAATTAAATTGAATTCACGTTCTAAATGTGTAATCAATAAGACTATTTTTTAGTGAAATGACCTTTATATCTCGTAACTATAATGATATGTGAGTGAACATTTTTTTAATTTATTGAAATTTTTCATCATTTAATTATGAAAATATTTACATATTTTATTTAAATATAATTTTTTTAGTGTAACAAAACATGTAATTTTTTTTGTTAAAACCCATTTTGAAATTTAATGACCCGAAATGTAATTTATAATTTATGATAATATATTATATTGGTGTAAAAATAATATATAACCATTAGAATTTAAGAACATATTTATCATGAAAATAAAACTATTAATAAAATTAATATATTTATCAAATAAAACTATATATATAAATATATAATATTAAATATAATAACAGTGATATAAGAACATATATAAAATGTATGGAACATGAAAATAGGATATGATGTAGGATAGTGGTAGGAAATATGATTTCATCATTTTTAGTCATGTGTTAAATCCCCATGTCCTTACCTTATATGTTGAGTTATTGCTTGTTCGGTGAGTTTTAATTTTTCTAAAACCATTTAAATAAATAAATTAATATTATACTTAAAAAATATGTAAATAAAAAATATCGAAGATAAATATATTTATAAATATATGATTTATTAAAAGAGATAAATTCATATAGAATTTAAATTTGCATTAATAAAAAAAATATAAAAACATTCATTATAAATCCAGGATATTATATTCTACCCCCTTAAAAAATTACGTCTTAAAAATTTTCCAATTGGTGAACACTTATTAAACCCAAATATTCAGTTTAATGTTATTTATAGAATGGTCACATTATAAATACCCATAAGATGTTAATCCCTTGGGTTCATACTAGTTTAACATATTCATTTTGAGAAAAAATTATATATCCAAGGCTCTGTGCCCAAATATTCAGAATCCCAATTCCCCAAAATAATCAAACTACGATCTGAAACCAATTGAGACTCCCCAGAACAACACTCCATGGTCTATTGCTAAAATATATATACTTTTTTATAAATCACATGAATTAAAATAAACTCCCAAGATCTAATTTTCAATGTCTTTGGGAACTAGGTACATATCCATCTAAACCCATGGTGCAATACACATTTCTTCCATAAAGATTCTCCATACATGTAATTCTATTATATGTACCCTTTTGATTGAAAATCCTAAGTAAAAGGGGGAACATTAGAAGAAGTGATTTTAAAGTCCATGTAAGTGAATAATCAAGAATATACTGATAAAAAATAAGTGATTCCAAATGGAAGTCATGATAATATAAAATGATGAGGATCATATACATTGAAATTGATACATAACATGAGATGACGATATCGTTAGATCAATAAATCATAGGAATGTGTAAAAAACATAAATCATGACATCATAATCATAATAAAAGGCTAACCACTAATAAAACATAGGTATAATTCATGGGAAACCACCAATAAATTGTAATATATTGATCTTAGGTTAACCACTCATGCACTATACATTGTATATCATGTGATGTAAATATTACCCAATTATATTAGATCCCTATCTATGATCACCATTATATTTTTTAAAATGTACATGAATATGTGTTATGCATGAGTAAAAAAATCATGGATCTATTAATAATCATAACATAAACAATGTGAAATTAATCAAGTATCAAATTAATTTATGTTTTCATCTAGGTAAGTATATTTTAATCACGATAATTAATTACATAGTATTTACACATTATAGAATAAATAGTGCATGTTTTTATAAATTAAGACCATAATAAATTAAGTAATGGTTATCAAGGTGAAAACCCTTAAAAAAGGAGAACGATATAAGGAAATCCTCTAGGAAAATTCATTGGAGGGGAATTTATGCATATCTAATTATAAGGAAATAAAATAGAAGATATGGATCATTCTCCATTTATTTTTCATTTACACCATAAAAAATATATGTAGGAATATAGAAATTTAAGTGAATGAAAAAATATACAATAATAATTAAGGGTGATAGAGAACATAATCATTAGTTATAAAATTATTGGGAAACAACCACTTTCAAAGGATTGATGTGGTTATCAAAGTGAATATCCAAAAATCAACTTTAGAAACTATAGGATATTCATGATGTTTTTAGTAGTAACACAATAAGTGAAATGTAACAATGTACCAGTGGAGGGTACATTCATGTAATATGTATATCAATAGAAAGTGAATCTCAATCCATATGTACTAGTCACTCATTATATCTCACAAAGAGCATGTGAATTATCAAAAGAATATCCATCAAGAGTCATAAAAGGTGTGTGTAGTTAGGATTATTTGTTGTGTACTAGTTGATGATTTAGTTAACACCCAATTATCCATTTTTAGGATTACTACCACTTGGTACATATATTTCAAATCCTTTATCCACTTGATTGTATTCAAACAGATAAGTCATTTCTTGTAAAATCACACACTTTTCTGAAAAAATTTAGTGGTTTTACAGCTATGGGAAATCATGGGAAATATAAATGAATATCATATAATGAGATTGAATAGTTTTATCTAATTGATAATAAAAAAAATATTATAATAATGAATAATAATAACATTTCTTATTAAAATGAAAAGTGATTTAAGTGGTTCACAAACAAATATGGGTAAGAGTTGTTAGAAACCCTTTCTTTGATAAAGTAGAAACTTAGGAAAAGGATATAATGATATGGAATAAATTACCTACCATAAACAATATAAGAAATATAAGATATAAAAATGGATTAAAATTCATATCAGTATATAGAAAATAATTTAAAAAAGATATTACAATAAAAGTATTATAGTAGAAAGGGACAGAGGAAGATTGGGGAAACCCTTACATTGATAGGGATACTATTAAATCTTGAGTGGGGAACCTAAAAAGAATAGAACCTCCTTGTAGACACTCTTGAGAGTGGGAATGTGAGAGGATTCATGATTGATGGTTTTTTATTGGATACTGAGAGAATAATGGTAGTGTATTTATACTTATTATAATTCCCTGACCCTAGTTAACTAGAGTCAGTGCATTATTACATAACATTAGCTTGATCACAAGAAAATAATGTCTCTAAAGACTGATCATTTTAGTATTATTGGAAATAAGAATCATACATAAGTTCAACATTACAGCTTGAAAAGAAAAAAACACAAATATATTCCATTAGAAACATCCAAGCCTCTTAGATTATGCATGCAAGTCACTCATAACTAACTTTTTCATATCCTGGGAAAATGAAACATAAAAATGGGGTGAGCTGAAACACTCAGTATGGGTAAGCAATACCACAGAAGATAACATAAATATTAAGCATGGTGAATAATTAAAACCACATGAATTTACCAATAATAAACATGAATACTTTTATGGCAGGAATATGAGCTGAGTAAATAATTCCATAATAAAACATAATCATGGGTATTCTACTAGTCTAATGACCACATGAACCTTCAATATTATTTTCATAATGAGGGAGTGTATAATGTCGGACATTCTGAAACATTTTGTCAAGGCCTCGTCCAAGATGTCTAAAAATGATTAAGGCCATGGACAAAACCATAAATCCAATTGGGAAAGGCCTCGGCCAATTCCACATCTAGTTGTCTCATGAGACCTACCGATGCATCGAGGAGCAGTAGTTGTCTCCACCCATCACTTACTAAGTCCAATACATTCCTCATATGAAAATGTTGAAATATAACACAAACATTCTTATTAAAACTATCATTCTAAATTTTAATACTTTAACCATAAACCAAATAGCACATCCACAGTCAAACATATCAAAAAACCTTCAATACAATATGGAAGTTTTGTATCATAATAAATCAACTTCAAATAAACTTAAAATCCATCAAAGGATGTTGACATAGATGAAATAAAAACCTTTTTTAGAGAAATATCTCTTTCTATTTTGAAATCATTTAAGAGTCACATAATTATAAATAAAAAATATATTTTGAAAATATTCTTATAATCTTGTAAGGTAATCTTTGACGATGTTATAATGACGTAATATAGCTGCACCCACCGTATAAGTTAAAAAAACATTCTTACCTTAATTTTGTCGAAAAGGTCATAAAGTGCCTTATTTGGAAAATGACGGAAATATTCCTTTGTAAACATCTTATAAAAGTAAAAAAAGGGTATAAATGACTTTAACCCATAGTCTATAAAATATTAAGAATTTTTTGAAATACATTTTTAAGAAACATGGATGTGGGTGATAAAGAGGTCCCAGTAGATAATTATGTATAAACAACCTCGGATAATAAAGAGATTGTGAAATTAAACCTTAACTCTTTGTAATCAATAAATTCATATGAAAAATAGTCAATAAACACCAAATGGATCATATAATATCATGAATATAAAGATAATTATGATAATATATATCAAATGGAAGTACAAAATACACCAAATGCAATAAATAAATGGTGAACAATGGAAATCTCACTGAATTAAAAGTGAGATAATAAACCCCTTACCTTATACTTTTCCTTAGTCGAGGGTAGGTTAACCTTCTGTATAATGGTGAAATAATTTTTATTAAATTATACAATAATAATATACATTAATATGATATCATATATGATCTTTTAACATTGATTTGTTAGTAATATCTTAGAATTATCGTCATTTCGGGTGTTAACGGATTCTTTTTCCTTTATATTATTTTTTATGTGAGTCATATTTGTTATGTATGGGATGTATGTTATTCATATCCATAATTATATCAAGTCTTTAATCATTATTTTTAATCATAAAATGAAAATTATTCTTGAATGGATACGATGGGGAATGAGTCTCATCGCGTTCGTGGAGACGGTAATCCGTACGTACGCACGAGTGAAGATATCATTCTTTTATATTAAAATAACATATAATTGGATGGTATATCATATATAAAGAATCATTATCATGTTATATTTATTATTTACATCAATTACACATCATTATTATACCCATCCAAATAATAATGTATTGAATAACAATTACACCACGACGTGGAGACGGTAAGCCGTATGTACACATGTATGGTGACATGTCATTCACAGGATGGATAGAATAATGAATTTGGTTGTAAAATATTTATAATAACATCATGGTATATATAATATATTGGATTTATTATTTTATAATGGAAACAACAAAGAAAAATGAAGTGGAAGAACAAAGGAACTTGAAAGAGGTGCTGAGATATTTACCTCTTCTTCAGGTTCTTCCTTTTGACTTGATCAAAAGGGATCCTTAGGTTGGAATTATGACTAAAGGAATGCCTTTAAAATGAAGGTAGGACAGTTTATATGGTATTTGGGTAGGGTTTTGCCAATCCAAATGGCTTTTAAGGTGTGAATTAGTGAGAAGGGGGTGCTATTTTATACAAGGGGTGAGGGGCACCTTAGGAAAAGCTAGAAATATTATTTTATAATAAAATAATTTTCGGTTTCTAATGGATCAAAAAAGGATTATTTAAAGTATAAGGTGCTTATGGGTCGAAAACCACTCAAAAAATAGGTTTTAGATAGGTTTGGTTCATTATATTAACTTTATCATTTAGATTTAACTCTTAGTTAAATAGTTTGACATTTACCATGTCTCTTTGTTTTTTTATATTATATGGTTAATAAACTTACTATATACTTCCAAGAGAACCCCAAGTTGTTCATTAATGATACACCTATCATTATATAAGTCTCTTGGATTAACATTATATTTTTAGGAATATAATACCAATTAATAATCTAATATTTGTTTTGAAAACTATTTTATGTCAATTTTGACACTATTTGGTATTCTGTTTTTGATAAATTCATAACAGCATTATTACTTCAAAAAAAATTCATAAAACCAACCCTAACATGTCATATTAACGTATAAAATTAGTTTAATTCATAAAAAGTCTCAAATTACAATTATGTTGATATTTATAATATCAATTATTTTAATATTTCATTAATTAGGTAATTAGTGCATCATCATTGTGTCATAAGTAAATTAAATTATTTATTGTCTAAAAAATATAAATAAAATATAATTATATAGTAAATATTTTTAAATTTATAATGAATATTTATAGTCGAATTTATCTTATGTATAACTTTATATTAAAAATGTTTTATTTATTAAACTTTGATTTTAACTCTTTTAACTCTTCTTTGAATTAAATAATAATAAATGTCCTAATCTAATCCAAGTGGACCAAAGAGGTTCATATTTTATTCCTAATGTTTTTTGGGTCGAATTATACTTATCCAATAGAATTAGGACATGTGTTAGGGTAATAATAATATCATTTTTACCCTTAATTACCCTATTTACTTTTAACCGTGGTAAATAAAAGTAAAAATTTACTATTCACAAAAACTTATTTTCATCTTATTGAACCACATTTTACTTACTGATCTGTGTGTCTCGGATTTTTGGAATTCCACTCAAAGAAGTGGTAAAATTACATTTTATGTGAATTTACAAATTCTCCTAGGAGGTGGGTAAAAGACAATGAAAAGTTCAATAAAAATTTTGTATATCTAAAATTATTATAAACTGACTCCAATGAATTACATTGAACTTATACAGGTATTATGTATCTATTTTGACATAAAATAAATTTAAATAAAATAAATAATTATTTAAATAAAAAATCAGTTCTAAACTATAACTCTGTGTTTTTCACTATTCATCAAAAATTGAAAGTTTTCAGAAAAATACCAAAAATTCCCCCTAAGCTAATTTTGATATTCTGAATCCAAAAATGAAGTCCATTTTGAAAGATAAAATTTATAAAAAATCAAAAAGTGGGTATTACTATTCATAACAGCTACTTTGATTGGTCGCAGTGCGTTAGAATCTCGAAGTTGCGTACAATACAAGCTATTGCATTATTCAAAGGGAAACATACCGTAGAAGCTTGGGGTGTTACATTCTCCCCTCCTTCAAATAATTTCATCCTCAAAATTTCTAGAATACTAATGCATGAAAATACTCTAGAGTTTCTTCATCATAAGTTCCTCGGGTTCTCACGTTGCCTCTTCCATCTTATAGTTTCTCCATAGAACTTTTACCAGATGAGTTGTTTGGTTTCTCAGCACTTGTTCTCTTGTATCAAGAATCTTGACAGGCTCTTCACAATAAGACAGATTGGGTTCCACTTTTAATTCCTCATAGGTGAGTACATGCGTTGGGTCAGGCATGTATTTTCTCAACAGTGATACGTGGAACACATCGTGAACTTTGGAGAGACTTGGAGGCATTTCCAATTGGTAAGCTATAGCCCCAATTCATTCTAGAATTTTGAAAGGTCTGATGTACCTAGGACTCAATTTTCCCTTCTTACTGAAACGAATAACACCCTTCCATGGAGATACCTTCAAGAAAACATGATCTCCTATCTGAAATTCCAAATCCATCCTTCGATTATCAGCATATCTCTTCTGCCTACTTTGAGCTTCTTTGATGTGGTTTTGGATTACCTTCACCTTTTCAATCATTTCCTTCACTAGTTCTGGGCCTACGAGTTTTCTTTCGCTAACATCATCCCAACAGGTTGGTGTGCGACATTTCTTTTCGTCTAATGCTTTATATTGTGTCATCTGAATACTTTAATGGAATTTATTATTATAGTAAAATTATAAAAGAGGTAAATATTGATCCCACATACCATTAAAGTCAAGTGATGATGATATCAATATGTCTTCTAAGGTTTGAATAGTCCGTTCTGATTGTCCATTAGTTTGGGGGTGGTAGGCAGTGCTCAAACAAAGCTCAGTATCCAGGGATTTCTGAATACTTTTCCAGAATCTTGATGTAAAATGGGGATCACGATCAGAATCAATCAACAGTGGTACTCCATGAAGTCTTAAAACTTCATTAATATATATACTTGTTAATCGTTCAAGTGGTAAATCTTCTCTTATAGAAGGAAAATGTGTTGACTTGGTAAGAAGATCTACAATGACCAAAATTGCATCGTTCCTTCTAGGATTCTTTGGTGGTCCCATGACAAAGTACATCATAATATTATCCCATTTCCACTCAGGTATGGGAAGATGTTGCAGGACTCCTCCAGGCTGTTGCCTTCCAGCTTTCACTTGTTGACAAACCATACATCTTGACACAAAATCAGTAATCTCCCTCTTCATATTGTCCCACCAAAAATGTTCCTTCAAATATATATACATGTTATTGCTACCAAGGTGTATAGAGAAATTAGAACTATGAGCATCATCCAAAAATTACCTTTTTAGATCAGGTATATTAGGAACACAAATTCTCTTCCCAAATTTCAAAATTTCATCTTCATACAAAAAGTCACTCAATATCCCATCATTCACAGATTTAATATTCTTTTGAAACTCTTCATCATTGGTCTGATAACTCTTTATCCTTTCTAGTAAATATGGTTTTGAAACCATTTGAAAAAGTATGGATGTTTCACCTTCCATGGTGATTCCCATATCCATCGTTACTAGATCTATGAAAATAGGGTCCCTTTAAACTCTCATCTTGTTCAAAACTCCATGATCTTTTCTGCTCAAAGCATCTGCCACCTTATTTGCATTCCCTGGGTGGTAGTGTATCATGAAATCATAATCCCTGAGTAGTTCAAGCCATCTCCTTTGCCTCATGTTGAGTTCTTTCTGTGAGAAAATATACTTTAAACTCTTGTGATCAGTATAAATCTCACATTTCTCACCATAGAGATAGTGTCTCCAAATCTTCAAAGAAAATATTACAGCTGCTAACTCAAGATCATGAGTAGGATAGTTTTTCTCATTAATTTTCATTTGTCTTGATGCATAGTCAATAACTCTATCATTCTGCATAAGGACACAACCAATTCCTTTCTTCGATGCATCACTATAAATAACAAACCCATCATTCCCCGATGGTAGAGTCAATATTGGAGAATTGACTAATATTCTCTTAATTTATTCAAAACCTTCTTCACACTCTTTTGTCCAAACAAATTTAACCCCTTTTCGTGTGAGCTTTGTTAATGGGTTATCCAACCGGGAAAAATTATGGACGAAATGTCGATAATAACCTGCTAAACCAATAAAACTGCATACATCAGTTATACTCATCGGTGCGGGACATTCTTCGATTGTCTTGGTCTTATAAGGATCAACATAGATTCCATCCTTGGAGACAATATGGCCAAGAAAAGAAATCTCCTGAATCCATAATTCACACTTACTAAACTTCCCATATAATTCATGTATTCTCAGAGTCTTCAGGATAATGCGCAAGTGATTTTCATGATCTTCATAGATTTTGGAGTATACCAAGATATTATCAATAAATACCACTACAAAGTCATAAAGATATTCCTTTAAAACTCTATTAATTAGATCCATGAGGACATAGGTTTCATTAGTCAATCCAAAATTTATTACTGTAAACTCGTAATGCTCGTACCTGGTTCGAAATGATGTTTTCGGAATGTCTTCCTCCTTCACACACAACTGATGATATCCAGATCGAAGTTCAATATTTGAAAAGTATTGAGATCGATGAAGTTGGTCGAATAAATCATCATTGCGAGGAAGGGGATACTACTTCTTTATTGTTATAGCATTGATCTCCCTATAGTCAACGCACAACCTCATAAATCTATCTTTCTTCTTAACAAAAAGGACAAGGGCTCCCCATGGAGAAACACTAGGAAGAATAAATCCATTATTACTCAATTCCTCTAGTTGTTTCTTTAGTTCCACTAATTCCACAGTGTCCATTCTATAAGGGGTCTTCGATATGGGCCTTGAACCAGGAATTAAATCAATGGAAAACTCAATTTATCGTTCTAGATAATGTCCAGGGAAATCTTCCCGAAACACATTAACATATTCTTTCATAATAGGTACATCCTCTATTTGAAAATTCCTTTCCTCCCCCATAGTTATTTCATTCTCTTCCTCACCAATAATTGAATTTAGTTGAGCTACTGTGTGTGGATCTAGATAAGAATCAGGTGGTGGCGATTATGCTCTAATGATAAGGTGTTCTTTATCATCGTCATCAGAAATCATAACCTCCTTCTTCTTACAATAAATTTTCCCATCATGGTCATAAAGACAATCTATACTGAGGATTATATCAAATTCAATCATGGGTATGACGATGAGATCAGTAGATAAAGATAATTTATATGCCATAATGGGGACTGATTCAAAAAACTTTGTTGCAATGATACATCCCTTAGGAGTTTTGACTGACAACTCCATTATTAAATAAAATTGGAAATATCTAATTTTCTTAGCAAACTGGGAAGATATTAAACAATGTGATGATCTAGAATCAAATAAATCATTGGATAAACATGAGAAAAAAATTAAATTACCTGCAACCACGTCTTTCGTGGCTTTAACCTCAGCAGTAGTGATCGCATAATCTTGGCCCTAATCCCTTGGCCTTTTCTGAGGTAAGTTTCCCTGACGCTTAGGACATTCATTTTCATAATGTCCCATCTCTCTGAAATTTTATCATTGAACATTGGTAGCATCTTTCTTTCCCTTACAATCACCAGCAATGTTTCCTTTCTGTCCACATTTGTAGCATACTACTTTTTCTTTTAGATAGGAACCAGGGTGCTTCCTTCCTAAATTATCACAGGATGGAAATTTAATTCTTCCCTTCTTCCCTATTTCCTTATTTCCTTCCCCAGAGTGTTCAGCAGATCTCTTCTTCTCTTGCTTTGCTTTAAAGTCATAAGACTTAGAGAATTCCTTTTCTATCTTGATGGCACATGAGACAATATCTTCGTATATTGAGAAGGATTGTGATAGTAATTCTCAATGGATAAATAGTTTTAAACCATCAAATAAATGTTCTATATTACTTCTTGGGTTACGTATATAATCTGTTGCATGCCTCACAAACCTTGTAATGTTAGCTTCATACTTTGCGACGTTCTCATCCTCTTTTTTCCTCATACTCAGAAAGTGTCTTTCCATAGCCACTCGATGGTCATGAGGAAAGTATTTTTCTAAGAAAATTTCTTTAAACTCCCTCGATACCATATTTGATACTTCATCATCTTCTTTTGTGTTTTGGATCAATGGACACCATTGATCAGCATCTCCAGTGAGGTGGTAAACTGCCATTATAACTTTTTCCCTTTCCCTACTCCCCAAGGCATGGAATATTTTATCTAAGGAATTTATCCATTTCTCAGCTACTAAGGGATTTTTACCCCCATTGAATGTTGGTGGTTGTTGCCTCATGAAGCAGTCTAACATTGATCATCCTCGATGTGGATCAGGGTGCTCCATACAGGTAAGGTTATTATTCATAACCTGTGTGAGTTTTCCCAGTATGGTGATAAGCTGGTCAGCACCAGTTATATCACCAGCTCCACTATAATTATCTTGAGTAGGAGGGCAATCCCTACATGGAATGTGTGAATTGATATTGTTTTCATTCCTTCCACTAGATGCCATTTCTAAACAATGGAATACACTAGATTAGTTTATAAACCAAAATACATTAATCCAAACTTGTAAAAAACTTAACATACACTACAGAAAAACTGAATATTTTCGACGGGCCATTTGCGACGGGATCCCGTCGCAAATCGCTCGTTGCCGAAAATGGCGTCGCAAATAGGTTTTTTTGCGGCGGTCCTGTTGCAAAAATATTATTTGCGACGGTATTTGTCCCCCGTCGCAAATAAGTTTTCATTTATATATAACAAAGGTATTTGCGATGGTCCGTCGTAGATATATGATTTTCAACGGGTCAGAATCTCGTCGCAAATGCGAAATTTAAAAAAATACTTGCGACGAAAGTATTTACGACGGACCGTCGCAGAAAGGTTTTCCCGACGGGTATTCGTCCCGTCGCAAATGGTACTGTAAAAAACATTTACGATGGGAAGTCCCGTCGCAAATGTACCCGTCGCAAATATTAAAAAAAAAATAAAAAAAAAATAATAATTAATTCAAATCGTGTAATATTATATAAAAATAATAATAATATTAATAATATAAAAAATTATATTATTATAATATAAATAAAAATATATATAAAATATAATTATGAAATATTAATATAAAATAATAATAATATAAATATAAATAATATAATATAATATAATAATACTAATATTAATAATATAAAAAATATATATAATATTATTATTATTAAACTATATATATAATATTAATATTAATATTAATATCAAAAAATAATAATAATGTGAATATAAATAATATAATATTATATATTATGAAATATTAATATCAAAAAATAATAATAATAGTACTAATATTATTAATATAAAAAATTAATATTATAATATTATTATTAAAATAAACATACATATTTATGAAAAAATAATATTAATATTATTAATATTAATAAAATTATAAAATTATAAACTTCTCAATATTAACAACAAATATAAAATATTAAAAGTAATATTACTAAAATAAGCAGACATTAAAAATAATACTAATAAGTAATAATATATTAAAAAAAATAAAAACAAATTAAATCACATAATATGCGTACCAATATGAAAGAGGAATTGTAAAAAGTTAATATGACAATAAACTAAAAACTCAAATGTTTATTACATCTAAAAAAATCACTGGGGGTGGATAATCTGGAGGACCTGGAGGACCTAGAGGAGGTGGTGGAGGAAACTCCATCCCTAAACTATGAGTCAGACGATGCATATACTCCATATACTCCTGATGTTTCTCCTCATATAGACGTCTCTCCTCATCCTGCTGCTGACGCATCTGCTCCTGTCATCGACGCATATCCTCATCATTCTGTTGACGCATCTGCTCCTACCCCTAACGCAAATCCTCTATAAGCTGACTCTGAGCACGCAGTTTCTCCTGATACTGTGAGGCAGAAGATGATGTCTCTCCACGAGCTCCTCTTGAGCTGGACGCTGACATCGCAGCAGTACCATAATAAGCTGC
This sequence comes from Viscum album, assembly GCA_963277665.1. Classification (NCBI taxonomy): domain Eukaryota; kingdom Viridiplantae; phylum Streptophyta; class Magnoliopsida; order Santalales; family Viscaceae; genus Viscum; species Viscum album. The sequence goes on along the minus strand of OY728151.1, from coordinate 1,258,385,367 downwards.
AGGAGTCAAATGAGAGCCGATACCAACTACTCAGCCCTTTTCAAAGCCATATTGGGTCGCCTGCATCCATGTCGTCTCATCAAAATGGTGGGCACTAGTCTGGTCACCCGTCTCGTCTTGACTCTCAGCCTGTGTCTGAGAGGTCGCGGCCTTATATGACTCCTTAAGTTTCAATTATAAATTAAAATAATGACAAGATTATATGAATTTAATTTTCAAACTGAAAATAAAATAATACTGACCCCAATCTGACGCTGGCGGTCACCTCTAATCTCTCCAGTAGTCGGGTCAGTGTACATCCTCCGATAAATGTCGTACACCGAAATACCGGGCTGCTCGGCTTCCTATATGAATATAAAATAAACTGTTTATATTTAAAGTTATATAAAATATTAAAAAAAAGTACTTACCAGACGCTCTCTATGTGCACTGAATGTACAACTACCGGCTCGATGTGTCACCTCTTGTCTCCCCCGATTCTGTCAACCCAATGCAGATCTCCTCTGAAACCCACCACCCAACTAGTGTATACATAATCCATCCCAAACGTGAGATGAAATGTACTCTGGTTAGTGGGCTCTACAGGACTCATCAAATTCTGTCACTCCAACTTTCTTCACAGCTGTCTTTCTCAAATTATGCAAAAACTGACGGAAACGGTCACACATAGACACCACCCATGCCGCGTGGATAGTGGCACGCATGCTCTCGTCGATGGGATACCATAAACCCTAATATAAAGTTATTAATGAATTAAATTTCAAAATAAATAATATTTAATTACGTACCAGCCAATGATCGAACATGGCGGCCTACACATCAGTGAGAATCTGATCCCATGTGAGCCAGGGCTAAGAAAAATAATTGCGCAAGATAGCGCTCCCCTGTCCAATAGCTATATGCATAAAACTGTGGAAAAAGAACAAATAATCAAACAATTAGAATATTAATAAATTATAATGAAAGATAACTAAAATACACAGGTTACCATACCACCACATGTGCGCATCAAATCCAAGAGGTGGACGTCGCTCCGGGATAGGATCTGGAATCATCAGTCTGGAAAGACCACGCCCCCTCCAAGTGATCCCTGTAGTGCCAATAGCTTGAGGGTTAGATGACTCAAGAACCTCATCATCCATAGGTAGATCAGCCTCCAGAAACTGACGAAACGTTTCCAAGTCCATCTGAAACATGAAATGATTATTATTAGAAAACAGTTGAAAATAACTATTATGTATAGATATATATTTGTTATGATTCAAACCAGCATTTTACTGTGTTAATGTTCATCTTCATCATCATCTTCATAGTTTTCAATGTCAATGTCTTCATCTTCCTCATCAACATCATCAATTTCCATATTAGTTCCACTGTCATCATCTCTTGTCATTTCAAATTCAGTTGTAACATCATTGACAACATCATCACCATTGACCCTTAACAGTGGGGTGTCATCCTCAATATTCATGTCTCTTTGTGAAAAAGATGTGTTTTGAGGAGTGTCCTGAAAATTTTCATTTCCTTGCACTTTAGTGGAACCACATTCAGTTTGAGTAAACTGATTTTCTCTAGATTTAAATTTTATTATACTCCACCAATCATCCAAATATTTTGCAGTAGCACAGTATTTTGCATAATAAATTTGATGTGTCTGACGAGCTAATAAAAATGGTTCATTTACTGCAAGAAGACTTTTATGTTTAATATCAACAATTCCATGAGTCGGATGAATACGTAGGCCTCTCTCAATATCCAGCCATCGACATTTAAACATTGTTACATAATTTTGTCCCAAATAACACAGTTCAATAATTTCTTCAAGCATGTCGTAAAAGTCAACTTCAATATCTCTATGATGTGATCCCTTCAAACAAACACCACTATTCATTGTTTTCTTTGATTCCCTATATGCACGTGTATGAAATCGATAACCATTCACCACATATGCATTATAATATTTAACCATTTTGGATGGTGGGCTACTCAAAATACGCAATCGACTATCAATCTTATCAGCATGTACAGATACATGAAAATTTGGAAAACATTTATCACTATTACAAGTAATAAATTTATTTTATATATAAAACCAAAAAAGAATGTATGTTACCAGTTTTTGAAACCAGTAGGCAAAATTTTTTTGCCGACATTCTTCTAAGCCAGCTGCTGTAATTTGTGGAAATTGTTTCTTGATATGATCATCATATAACCTACAAATACAATATTATTAATTTATTGTAACAGAATCTATAGAATAAGGGATAAGAGCACTCACTGTACAATTGGTGACATTTCTTCACAGTTGAGTAGAACATATGTATGAGGTCTATGATGTTCATCGTCTGAAAGCCATCTATCATGAACTCCACCAAATCCAAGTCCGGACTGATTGAAAACTGATAATTGATTGTTCATATCATAATCAACATTCCCCTAGTTCCAGACCATGCGGTTAAATTTTGAGGTATATTCATATTAAAAATAATGAGAGTAGAATAAAGCAATTTCTTCTTGCAAATAAGCCTCAACAATTGAGCCTTCAACTGATGCTTTGTTACGGACTTTTTTCTTCAATTTCTGCATGCATCTCTCAAATGGGTACATCCATCAAAACTGAACCAGACCTCCACATTTTGCTTCATGTTTCAAATTTAATATCAAATGTTCCATCGAGTCAAAGAAATCCGGTGGAAATATTTTTTCCAATTTGCATATAATTACAACAACAACTTCTTCCAATTTGCTTAGTGTATCGTAGTATGTTGTCATCGCACACATGTCTTAGAAAAAATATGATATATCTGTTATCGAATCCCAAATATTAGAATTCAACAAACCTCTTAATCCAATAGGCATAATCCTTTCCATTATAACATGGCAGTCATGACTTTTTAATCCGGTAATATGACCATTTTTAACACATCTTCCCAAGTTGGAAGCATAGCCATCTAGAAGTCTCAAATCTGCAATACACTGAAAAAATAATAAGCGACTCTTTTTGGTCAGTGTATAAGCTACTTTTGGCTTCATTAATCTCTGTGATCTGACATTTTCAAACAATTCAAGTTCTGGTCGCCTGAAAATTTGGCCAAGATCTAATCGTGCCTTTACATTATCTTTGGTTTTACCCGGTGTATCCAAAACTGTATGAAATAAATTATCAAAACAGTTCTTCTCAATATGCATGACATCCAACATGTGTCGGACCAACAAATCAAACCAATATGGCAGATTCCAAAAAATGCCTTGTTTTTTCCAATTGTGTTCTTTGCCAAAACCATGAATTTTATGTTGGTTTATTTTCGGTCCAAAAGTGATGGAAGGTAATAAAAATACAACTGATTGTAAATCTGTACCTGAGATCATTTTTGGAGGTTCATCTCTTTCAATTCTGCCTTTTCTACAATGAGATTTATTCCTCCAAAAAGGATGATCGATTGGAAGAAATCTGCGATGACAGTCAAAATAGCAATGTTTTTTTCCATTCACAAGCATAAATGCTTTGTTGTCTCCCATACAGTAAGGACATGATTTTGGACCATGTGTACTCCAGCCAGATAACATTTCATATGCCGGGAAGTCACTAATTTTCCACATCAAAGAATCTTTCATTACAAAATTATTTTTCGCAGCAGCATCATATGTACCAACACCATGACTCCACAATAAATTTAACTCATCAATCAGTGGTTTCAAATAAACATCAATATTCTTTTTTAGATTTCCTGGGATTAATAATGTCAAAAAGATATAAGACTCTTTCATCAACATCCATGGAGGAAAATTGTATGGAGTTATAAAGACAGGCCAACAGGAATACTGACTGCCAAAAGATCCAAATGGACAAAAACCATCAGTAGAAAGACCCAATCGCACGTTCCGGGATTCTAAAGTAAAAGACGGATGCACTTGATCAAAATATTTCCATGAATCTCCATCAGATGGATGAACCAAGCTTTTACCATTTGAAATATTGGTTTTGTGTCATGACATCATTTTCGCTGTGTTCTGGGACATAAATAAACACTGCAACCTGGGTGTAAGAGGGAAATATCTCAACTATTTTACAGGAATCAATCCAGACTTCCCTGATTGAGCTTATTTATACCTCAATTTTCCACATGTGGGACAACAATCCAACGACTCGTTTTCACCAGAATATAAGATGCAATCGTTTGAACATGCATAAGATCTTTTGATAACTAAGGCCCAGATTACAAATGAGTCTTTTGCTCTCATAATAATTAGCAGGAAGCACATTTCCTTCAGGGAACAGTGCTTTAAACAAAGAAAATATATAATCAAAATAGTTATTTGACATTCTATTATCTGATTTAATAGCCATAAATTTTTCAACTGCTTCTAATTTGTTTATCTTGCAACCAGGATATAATGCATCCTCAGCAGACCTGAACAACTCAGCAAATTCAGATGGTGCCAACTCGGGAGGTAAATCAACATCATCCTCAATTTTTGTTTGTTGAACAGATGACCCTACAACATCATGTACTAAATTCTGAAACTGTGATGGATCTGAAATCAAATTATTAGTATCTTCTCTAGAACTACGTTCACCGTGTTGATACCAAAAATTATAATCTGATTGAAAACCATAATGAAAGAGATGTTTCCCAACGATGTAAAATGTCTCAAACGTTCTCAAAGCACATTTTTTACAAGGACACTTAATTGCCCCTTCTAAAACAAATTTCGGGTTTGATGATGCAAACGATAAGAAAGCTACAACACCATCAACATATACAGGATTTAAACTAGAACCATTTGGATTTCTGCGCTGATTTATCCAAGCACGATCATCTAATAATGATTGATGTTGATTTCCTTGTTCCATATTCATATATATGTTTCTACAAAATTTAAAATCATTACTATTGTTAAATAATTTGATATAAGAAACAATATCCTAAAAAAAGAAGATACATAATTACAGTTATTTATTAGTAATTACCAATAATTATAGGCAACACAGTTAGTTTGTAATCATCCCCACTAATTATTATTAATTTAGCAATACTTAGCAATACTTGGAAAAATTAAATATGCTTGAATAATGAAATTAAATTTTGTAATCATCGTTGTGAAGATTATATTACTAATTATTCTGATTTGTCCGATGGCTCATCTCTTTTTAACCTTCTCCAAACTGAAATCAGTATGAAAAACTTTCTCTGACATATGTTAGAGCACATTTTTCATACTGATTTCAGTGGGAGAAAGTAGCAATGATATGAGACATTGAACAAAAGGTGGTCGTTAATCCACTGGAAATTGTGCCAATTTATAACCATGTACTTGAATTTATTAGATTTTTGATTAATTTTATTAGTAATTATAACTAATTATTGCAAATCTCAATATTTCTAACATATTTTTCTTTATTCTTAACATTTTCAAATCTTAAAGGGCTGTCAATTTTCCGGTCATGCCCAATAAAAAGTTTGGGTCAACCTTGACCAATTTAAACTCTATAATTGTTCTAACTTGGCTAATCATCTCGCAAGTAGTGTTGCAATAGGAGGACACAAGTAATGAGAAAGACATTATATGGGTTGTCCTATTGCAACGCTACCTACGAGGTGATCAACCAAGAAAGAACAATTATAGAGTTTACATTGGACACGGTTGACACAAACTTTTTATTGGGCATGACCTGAAAATTGGCGACCCTTTAAGATTTGAACTGTTAAGAATAAAGAAAAACTTGTTGAAAATATTGATAATTGTAATATTTTATAAATTTTTTATAATTTTAATAATATTAATATTTTTTTATAAATATTAAACATATAATAATAAAATAATTATATTGTAAGTATAATTTAACTATTAATATCAGAGTAATATAATATTTTATATTATGTTACTATTTATGTTACTATTTATGTTACTATTTATGTTGCTATTTATGTTACTATTTATGTTACTATTTATGTTATTATTTATGTTAATAATTAGAAATGCGAAGATATGCATATAGGTCGGGTGGTTAATCAATCAATGAATAGACAAAAAAACGTAATTGACTGATCATCTACTTCAATTTTCTTTTCATTTCTGTGTTGAGGTTGACAGAAAACTTCTGCCTCCACATGTAATATGTGCTTTTGCTATCAAAATTATAAACCTCCCCACCTCTATATTGGCGAGAAGGTTGATAATTTTGACAGTAAAAGCAGATATTACATGTGGAGGTAGAAGCTTCCTGTCAAGCCTCAACACACAAATGAAAAGAAAATTGAGGTAGATGAACGGTCAATCACATTTCCTAATTATACTAATTGTTTCCTAATTATACTAATTGTTTCCTAATTATACTAATTGTTTCCTAATTATACTAATTGTTTCATAATTATACTAATTGTTTCCTAATTATACTAATTGTTTCCTAATTATACTAATTGTTTCCTAATTAAATCTAATTGTTTCTTAATAATTTTAATTGTTTCCTAATTATTTCTAATTATTTTTAATCAATTAAATCTAATTATTTGATAATTATTTGATAATTATTTTAATTAAATCTAATTATTTCTTAGTAATTGTTTCCTAATTATTTTAATTGTTTCCTAATTATTTTAATTCTTTTCTAATTATTTCTAATTATTTCTAATCAATTAAATCTAATTATTTCCTAATTATTTGATAATTATTTTAATTAAATCTAATTATTTCTTAATTATTTTATAATTATATATTTATTTCTAATTATTACCAAAACATCCCCTGGGAGTGTCGAACCAAGAGTGAAGCAAGGCCCATTGTCGTGTACCAGGTTACCCCGAGTCAAGCTCGAAACACCTTGTCAGAGTTTTCACTTCTAGGTACATCTGTGCCGGAGCCGCCTCAACTTGTTCGTATCCAGACAAGGATTATTTGGTACAAGCACATAAACTAATTATACTATATAGCTAAACATTCTATTAAAAAAATAAAATTAACAATTAAAAATAAAATTAACAATTAAAAATAATTTAACAATTAAAAAAATATAAATACCTTTAATAATCTGCACCTTCTAACTCCTTCCTTCCTCTTCTCGAAAGAAAAAATTAAAAAAAAAATTCTGCTCAGATGTGAAAATGAGAGAGAAAGAAAAATGGAGATCTGAATGTTATGTAAAAAACGGATGGGGGGTATATATAGGTTAGATTATTTGTGATAGTCGCATTTGTGACGGGTTACCGTCGCAAATACGAGGTATTACGACGGAATACCGTCGCAAATGCCTTCGCCCACATTAAATAGAGGTGGCGGGTAAAAGGCATTTTGTGACGGGCCCGTCGCAAATAGCCACCATTAGCGACGGGCGACTATCCCCATTGCAATTTTCTATTTACCACCGCCGGTATTCGCGACGGGGCCCGTCGCAAATACATTCGCCCGCATTAATTACGGGTGGCGGGTAAAAGGGTTGTTGCGATGGGCCCATCGCTAATGCCACACCATTAGCGATGGGCGGATATCCCTGTCGCAAATTACTATTTACTGCCACCGGTATTTGCGACGGGAGGATATCCCCGTCGCAAATGCATATTTACCACCGCCGGTATTTTCGAAGGGTCTCATCGCAAATACCTCCCGTTGGATGATCTGTTGCGACGGGCACATAGTCACGTCGCAAAACCGTATTTACTACTGCGGGGTATTTACGACGGGCTGTAGGTGACCGTCGCAAATAGGATTTACAGCGGCCAGTATTGGCGACGGAGCCCATCGCAAATAATACCGGGTGAATACTTGTTTGTGACGGGGAAATTTCCCCATCGCAAACACTATTTACCACCGCCGGGTACTTGCGACGAGTAGCCTTCTACCCATCGTAAATATCCTTCCCGCGTTTTGGCGCACAAACCGCGCCATTGCAATTGCGACGGGCCCTGTATTTCCATCGCAAATAACTGACCATTTGTGACGGGAATATATTCCCGTCACAAAAACCCTTTTCATTGGAGTTGTTGCGATGGGAATAAGACCCGTCGCAAATACCCCATCGCAATAATCATTTTTTCCCGTAGTGATAAATTGAACAGTTTATGGATATAATCTATAATAATAAAAATGTTTTCTTAAAGGAATTATATACTCATAAACCCTTCATAATGGTTTATAAATAAAATGAGAATTATCCTAAGCATATCTCGCGGGAGTGTCGTAACAAAGAGTGCTGCAAGGCCCGTTGTCGTGCACCAGTTCCCGTTCGAGTCTAACTCAAAGTGGTATTTTCGGGTTTTACCCCTAGGTACATCTGTGTCAGAGCCGCCTCTACCTTCTTGTATCTAGAAAGGGATTTATTGCTTGGAAAACTAACAAAATCTCTACAATACCAAAATTATAGGAAGTTCTTCTATACTAATCCTCAAAGTCTATCTTAGGGTAATGTGCTCTAATCAGATTTTATCTAAATCTAGTTTCCAAGGTTTATACTAAACCTCCTCTGATTCCAACTGTAATGCCCTGACCCTAGTTACCTAGAGTTAGTGCATTATTACATAACATTGGCATGATCACAAGGAAATCATGACTCAAAAGACTGATCTGTTTAGTATTATTGGAAACAAGATTCATACATAAGTTCAACATTACATCTTGAAAAGAAATGCAACCCGAATATATTCCATTAGAAACATCCAAGCCTCCTAGATTTTTCTTGCAAGTCACTCATAACTAACTTCATCATATCCTAGGAAAATGAAACACAATAAAGGGGTGAGTTCAAACACTCAGTATGGGTAAGCTGTACAGCGGAAGATAACATAAATATTAAGCATGGTGAATAATTGAAACCACATGGATTTACCAATAATAAACATGAATACTTTTATGGAAGGAATATGAGATGAGTAAATAATTCCATAATAAAACATATTCATGGGTATTCTAGTAGTCAAATGACCACATGAACCATCAATATTATTTTCATAATGAGGGAATGTATAATGCCGGTCATTCTGAAATATTTTTGTCAAGGTCTTGGCCAAGACGTCAAAAAATGATTAAGGCCTCAGCCAAAACCATACATCAAATTGGGAAAGGCATCAGCCAATTCCACGTCTAGTTGTCTCATGAGACCTACCGATGCATCGAGGAGTTATAGCGGGCTTCACCCATCACTTACTAAGTCCAATACATTCCTCGTATTAAAAGGTTGAAATATAACATAAACATTCATATTAAAACTAGAATACAAAATGTAAAAACGTTAACCATAAACCAAATAGCACATCCACAGTCAAACATATCACAATACCTTTAATACAATATGGAAGTTTTGTATCATAACAAATTAACTTCAAATAATCCTAAAATCCATCAAAGGATGTTGACATAGATGAAATCAAAACCTTTTTTAGAGAAATATATCTTTCAATTTTGAAATCATTTAAGAGTCACATAATTATAAAGAAAACATTTATTTTGAAAATATTCTTATAAACTTGTAAGGGAAGCTTCGATGATGTTATAATGATGTGATTTAATAAATCCACACTCGTCGTATAAGTTAAAAAAACATTCTTACCTTAATTTTGTCGAAAAAAGTCATCAAGTACCTTGTTTGGAAAATGGTGGAAATATTACATTATAAAAATCTTATAAAATTCAAACAAGGGTATAAATTACTTTAACCCATAGTCTATAAAATATTAATAATGTTTTGAAATACGTTTTTAAGAGACATGGACGTGGATGATAAAGAGGTCCCAATAGATAATTATGTATAAACAACCTCGGATAATTAAGAGATTGTGAAATTAACCCTTACCTCGTTGTAATCAATCAAGTAATACGAAAAATATTCAATAACCACCAAATGAATCACATAATATTATGTATATAAATATAATCATGATAATATATATCAAATGGCAGTACAAAATACACCACACGCAATAAATAAGTGGTGAAAAATGGAAATCTCATGGAATTAAAAGTGAGATAATAAACCCATTACCTTGTACATTTCCTAGGTCGAGGGTAGGTTAACATCCTTTATAATGGTGAAATAATTGTTATGAAATTATACAAGAATCATATACATTAATATGATATCATATATGATCTTTTAACATTGCTTTGTTAATAATATATTAGTATTATTGTCGTTTAGGGTGTTAACGAATTTGTATTCCTCTATATTATTTGTTATGTGAGTCATATTTGTTATGGATGGGATGTATATTATTCATATCCAGAATTATATCAAGTCTTTAAACATTATTTTTAGTCATCAAATGAAAATTAGTCTTGAATGGATAAGATGGGGAATGAGTCTCATCGCGTTCGTGGAGACGGTAATCTGTACGTACGCACGAGCGACAATATCATCCTTGTATATTAAAATAATATATAATTGGATGGTATATCATATATATAGAATCATTATCATGTTATATTTATTATTTACATCAATTACAAATCATTATTATACCCATCCAAATAATAATGTATTCAATAACAATTACACCATGACATGGAGATGGTAAGCCGTACGTACACATGTATGGTGACATGTCATTCACAAGATGGATAGAATAATGAATTTGGTTGTAAAATATTTATAATAACATCACACTATATAGAAGATACTGGTGTTATTATTTTAGAATGTAAACAACAAATAAAAATGAAGTGGAAGAAGAAAGGAACTTGAAAGAGGTGGTGAGATATTTACCTCTTTTTCGGGTTCTTCCTTTTGATTTGATCAAAAGAGCTCCTTAGGTTGGATTTATGACTAAATGAAGGAATCTAGGATGAAGGGAGGATAGTTTATATAGTATTTGGATAGTTTTTTGCCGAACCAAATGGCTTTTAAGGTGTGAATTAGTGAGAAGGGTGAGTTCCCTTTTATAAGAGGGGTGAGGGGCACCTTAGGAAAATCTAGAAATATTATTTTATAATAAAATTATTTTCGTTTTATAATGGCTCCAAAATGGATTATTTAAATTATAAGGTGGTTATGGGTCGAAGACCACTCAACCAATAGGTTTAAGATAGGTTTGGGTCATTATATTAACTTTATCTTTTAGATTTAACTCTTGGTTAAATAGTTTGACATTTACCATGTCTCTTTGTATTTTTATATTATATGGTTAATAAATATACTATATACTTCCTAGAGAACCTCATGTGGTTCATTAATGATACACCTATCATTATATAAGTCATTTGGCTGAAACTTAGATTTTTAGGAATATAATATCAATTAATAATATAATATTTGTTTTAAAAACCCTTTTTTTTAATTTTGACACTTTGTTATTTTGTTTTTGCTAAATTTATAACAGCATTATTACTTCAAAAACAATTCATCTAACCAACCATAACATGTCATATTAAACTATAAAATTAGTTAAATTGATAAAAAGTCTCAAAATACAATTATTTGGATATTTATAATATCAATTATTTTAATATTTTATTAATTAGGTAATTACTCCATCATCATTGTTTCACAAGTAAATTAAATTATTTAATGTCTAAAAAATATAAATAAAATACCATTATGTAGGAAATATTTTTATTTATCTAATTAATATTTATAGTCTAATTTATCTTATGTATAACCCTATATTAAAAATGTTTTAGTTATTAAAGATTGATTTTAAGTCTTTTAACTCTTCTTTAAATTAAATAATAATAAATGTCCTAATCTAATCCAAGTGGACCAAAGAGGTTCATATTTTATTCCTAAGTTTTTGTTTTTGGTCTAATTATACATATCCAATAGAATTGGTACATGTGTTAGGGTAATAATAATATCATTTTTACCCTTAATTACCCTATTTACTTTTAACCGTGGTAAATAAAAGTAAAAAGTTACTTTTCACCAAATATTATTTTCATCTTATTGAAATACATTTTACTTACTGATATCAACAGTGTCTCTATGATTTTTTAAATTCTCTTCACAGAGGTAGTAAAATTATGTTTTATGTGAATTTGCAAATTCTCCTAGGAGGTGGGTAAAAGACGGTGAAAAGTTCAATAAAATTTTTATATATCTAAAATAATTATAAACTGACTCCAATGAATTAAATTTAACTTATATAGGTATTATGTATCTATTTTGACATAAAATTAATTTAAATAAAATAAGTAATTATTTAAATAAAAATTCGGTTTTAAACTATAACTCTGTGCTTTTCACTATTCATCAAAAATTGAAAGTTTTCATAAAAATACCAAAAATTCTCCCTAAGATAATTTTGATATTCCGAATCCAAAAATGAAGTCCATTTTGAAATATAAAATTTATAAAATTTCAAAAAGTATGTATTACTATTCATAACGGCTACTTTGATTGGTCGCGGTGTGTTAGAATCTCGAAGTTGCATACAATGTAACCTATTGCATTATTCAAAGGGAAACGTACCGTGGAAGCTTGGGGTGTTACACTTATGGAGGAGGGTATTTTAAGGTTAAAATATTAATTTTTTTAATATTTAATCTATCTACTTGTGTGTGTAATTAATTAAAAAAAATTCTAATAAATGATAAAATGGGGATTATATGTCTCTATATTATCCAAAAACCGAATTAAAGATTCAAACCATCTCATTTAATGCCTAGATTTTGTAAATAATTTTTATTATGGAAAAATATAATTATGTTTCAAAAATTTCAAGTATAAATTTATAAATTCAAATTAATATTTTTAAATACATTATTTTCATCCTTAAATTCATTTTTTATCAAATAAAATATTTGAAACAATTTGTATAATTCTTATAATAATACGATGTCATCAAAATCATGGTATCCATAAACCGTAATTTTAACTTTTTTATCAAAAAATAAAATTTGATTGAAAAATACTAAGAACTCTCCATAAGATAATTTTAATGTGATGATTCCAAAAATAAATTATTTTTCTCAAAAATAAAACTCTATTTATGTCATTTTTAAAAATATTTTTGTATTTCAAAATTGAGTATTCATTGCATAAAATTTTAAAACTCTACTTTTTGAAAATCAAATTTCATTATGAGATAGGTGTGTATCCATGTTACTATCGAATGCATGTTATAAATTATATTACTATCAAAATATTTTTTGAATTTTATTAAAATGTTCTTATATTTAATTAAAATTTATTTACTATATATGTAATTAATATAAATGGGTTTTAGTTTATCAACCTTTATTTTTCATACTTAGAATGACAGGTCGATGAACATTTTAATTTTCTAAAAAAACTATTCTCAAAACATTATAATATTTTTATGATAAAAATAATCTATCATGAGAAAATAAATAATACAAATTTCATCAATTATTTTATTATGAAACATGTTAATTATTGTTTTTAAATGGAAATTTTTAGAGTAATAAAACATATAACCAAATTTGATCAAACCTGTTTTGAAATTGAATGAACCAAATTTTATTAACAATGTATGGTATGTTATAATATTGGTCTAAAAATAATTTTTGAACATTTAATTTAAATAAATTAATTATCATAAAAAAATTATTAATAAAATTAATGCAGTCATCAAATAAAACTATGTATGTTAAAAAAAATTAAAATATAGTAACAATGATATAAGAAGGATATATTATATTGAATACATATTTTATATAACACATAGACTGGTGGGAATTAATATTCTCATATTTCCCTTCGGTCTTCTGTCCTAGCCTTATGTCATCATTAGATGTGGCATGTTGTTTCTTGGAAAGTGATCTGCCCTTTTGCTAAAAAAAATAATATATAAATTAATTTACATTATACTTGAAAACTATGTAAATTAAAAAACGGATAAATATTGGTATAAGATTTGGTTTATTAAAAGAAGGAAATTAAATTTTCATTTATATTTTTATATATGAAAAAAAATGAAAAATTCAATGGAAATCTTGGAGTTTACATTCCATGCCCCTTAAAAAAGTGACTCCTCATAATTTTACCCATTTATAAACACTAATTAAACCCAAGTGTTCACTTAAATGATATATATATATATATAAATGAAGCATTATAAATATATAGGATACGTTAATCCTATCGGGTTAAACCATGTGTACATTAGAATAAGTATATAAATTAGAAAGGTAAAATACTTGAGATATATGGGGATTCATAGTGAACATAATCATTGGTTATAAAATAAGAGGAAAAGAACCCTATTAGTGGATTAATGTGGAAATCTAAGTGAATATCCAACAATAAACTTTTGAAATTATAGGATATTCAGGATTATATGAGTAGAACCCTCAATGAAATAAATTTAATTCAGTAGTTTTGGAGGGTACTTTCATAGAAAAAAGATTTCAATTGAAATTGAATCTCAATCCATATATATAAATCCCTCATTATGCCTCGTAAAGTGAATGTTAATTATCCATATCATATCCGTTAGGAGTTTCAAACTAGGTGTGAAGTAAAGTATCTTTTTAGTTTGCCAAATAGCTATTAACTTAATGCCCATTCCATCCATTATGTGTTTACTAACCCTAGGAACATCTTTGTTTGATCTTGTATCCAATTTTTTTGTATATTAACTGAGATGTCATTGTTATGAAAACTACCAAAACATTACCGGAATGTTAGGATGGTTTCATGGATATGGGAAGGTTTGATAATTATAATGGATTTTGGTATAATTATAATTAATTTATGTCTCTCATTGATAATAAAATAATCAATTTATAACAATGAATCATAATAACTTTTCCCATTGAAAAGAAAAAGCATTTAAATGGAGCATAACAATTTTGGTTGGAGGGATCAGGAGAAATCTCTTTGGAATAATAAAAACTTAGGGAAAGTATATAATGTGAGAGAATATATAAAATTTCATTAATAATATAAAAAATGGAAAAAATCGAATGGATTTAAAATAATGTCAGTATATGAAAAATAATTGAAAAAAAGTTATTACGACTAAAGTATCATAATTGAAAAGGAAATAGAAATATTGAGGAAAACCATACATTGCTAGGTATCTTCTTAATTATTTATAGGGACACCTTAGAACCATATAACCACCTTGTAGATATTCTTTTTATGGGAAATGATATATTATTAGTTCATAATATATTTGAAGTGGAGAGTGAGGGACAAATGGGTGGGCATTTATACCTGTAGAGGGAGGTAATTGAGGGTTAAAATATTTTTTATTTTAATATTTAATCCAACCACATGTGGGTGGAATTAAATTAGAATAACTTGATAGATAATTAATGATTAAAAGAAGGTTAATTGTCCATTCAATCTAGCCATAGCTGAAAGGAATCTTTCAACCACCTCCGTAAATCCACAAAATCCAAAAATAATTTTTATTAAGGAAAAACATGATTATGGTTCAAAAAAATTATAAATGTATTAATTAAAATTAATATTTTTTAATTCATTATTATACTTCATAAAATAATTTTTTAAATACAATATTTTATAAATTTTTACATAATTCTTATATCATAATGATATCATTAAAATAGTTGTACACGTAAAACTGTAATTTTCATTTTTTTACGAATAAATAAACATTGTTAGAAAAATTTAAAAATTCACCCTAAGATAATTTCAGTTTTTTGTGTCCAAAACATAGTCCTTATCATTAAAATATTGATTTATCTATATGAAATTTTAAAATACTTTTGTTTTTCAAAATTGATTATTTGGTGGGCAATACTCAAAAACCCGATATTTAAAAAAATATAATTTTATTATGAGATAGGTGTGTACCCATGTTACTATTTCATGTGTGTTATAAATTATATTACTATAAAATGATTTTATTTACTTTATAAAATTATTCTTCTAATTAATCAGAATCCAATTTCGAAATATTTAATCGAAAAAAGTGTGTTTTAGTGTAACGACCAAAATATTTCATAATTAAAATGGCATGTATGTGACAATTTTAATTTTCTAAAACAATATTATCAAAACATAATAATGATTTTTTGATAATAATTAACTATTATTTACATTAATATATATATATTTCATGATTTATTTATATTATGAAACATGATACTTATTTCTTTTAAAGGGAAATTTTTAGAGTAATGCAATGCACAACAAAATTTTAGAAAACCCATATAGATATTGAATGAACCAAATAATAATTAACTATGTATGATACATTATTCATTTATTTTTAAAATAATATTTTACCCTTAGATTTTAATAACTTAATTACCTTTAAAATAAAACTATTAATAAAATTAATATGGATATCAAATAAAACAATGTATGTAAAAAGAATCATAAATATATTAACAACAAAATTTTTATATATATATAAATTATGGAATATATAAATACGAAAAAAATATAGGCTAGTGGTAGGTGACACACTCTTGTCACCCTTCAATCATGGGTTCATGTCTCATGGCCCCCCTATGCATGATGGGTAGTCACTTGACTTATGAGCTTCCCATTTTCTAAAATCATTTTAATAAATAAATTTCCATTATATTTGAAAAATATGTAAATGAAACAAATATGAGGTAAATACATTTATAAATATTTTTTTGTTAAAATAAATAAAATCATTGAGAATTTAAATATTTATTTATGAAATAAAATTTATAAAAACATTCATTGGATGTTAGGGATGTTACATGAACCAATATGAAACTACAAGTAACCTAATGCACATTTACAATCATATATCATAGATTTTCTCAAAGAGACATACTAACACACACTCTCCTCTTCCTGGGTAGGGTGATCCATTGAAAACCCTATCATAGGTTCTTACCCACTGTTTTTCTTAGTATCATATGAATCCAAATGGTTTACTCTCCCATATCACTGAATTGAAAAAAAATGAATCGTCCTACAAAAAGTCACATCTCATCTAATATAGTCTAAAATTTATAAAAAAAAAGTACGATTCTCCTGATGCATATCAGCCTCATCTGTCCAGAATAACCTTAGTTATTCCTTACCAACACCCCTAAAGCATAACACTCTTACTAAGGCCTACCACATGATCCCCTACCACCTGGGTTCCATTCTAAGGATAGAATCATCTACTCAGCTCTATCCACCCCAAAACTATCATTTTATGATATCAAGCCACTATCAAATTTAGAACTATCTTGAATCATTAGGACATGAATCCAACTATTATTTCCATAAAAATCTATTATCAATAATAAATTATGATGAGGGATTTATATCACAAACTCCCAAGTCATGTCACATTCCCTACCACCACCCCCAAAAGGAATTTGTGTTTAAAATTTAATTAAGGTTTTTTATCCTTTTAACATCAGTTCAAAAGATATATAGATGTAGATAACATAAAAAGTTTGGATTTCTAATTGTTTTTTATAAAATTGAAATTGAAATTTATTCTTAAAATGACATATAATATGGCCTTCAACATCATAAAGCAGATGTTGGAATCCCTCAAAATTGATTTTCCATGTGGTTTCTTTTTAATACCAATATCGGAAGCTATTCTAAAAAGTTTCCAATGTCATATTTCATTTAAAAAAACATTGAAATGTAATAATTTTTTTAAGAAAAAATATTATAAAATAAATTATTTTATATCTATAAAATATCACAACAACAAAAAAACACAAATAATTGAAAAAAACAACAATAACAAGTAACAAAATAACTCAATGAATACTCTTACAACTTCTTTTTAAAATAATATAATCCTAAATTAAATTATATATATAAATTATTCAAACATATAATATATTCTGAAAAAGAAATTTTGAAGGTGGTTCAAGATGTTTTTTATTGTGGATAAATATAATAAAAACCCCAAAATAATATAAAGTGTTATGACTTTTAAAATACAATAGATTTTTTAAAATTATAAGTGTTATAATTAACCTAATCATTTCAATATATGTTGTTCTTATGGTAAATATTATCTAATAAATGAATCATAAAACATAATACCAACATTAAAAACCCCTTCTTTGATGATGATACCATTTTCAGGAAGAAAGTTTTCAAGTTAGAAACACTATATATGTTAGAAAAAACTAGTTTTAAAATATATAATATCACTCTACATCGAATTTCGCATTTTTTATTTTTTTGGTTCCCTTGTATAAAATTTAGTCATGTTGAACACAATATGTGACCCATTTTAATTTCAAATATTAACTTTCAAAACATATTTAAAATGAAATATTAAGTTTAAAGAACTAAAATAATCAAAAAAGACTTACTATTTTGGAAACTTTTTATTTATTCTTCGAACACCGCACAATAAAGTGCATAACCAGTATGACTTGAATTCATTTAAAAAAATATCCATAACATCTAATTTAAAATAAAGCATTAAAATTTAAACATTAATAACTATATAAATAATAATTATTCCTAATTATATATATGTTCTTACAAGTCAAGGATTAGAGAAAAACAACATGTAATCTGCGAGTTTTTTAATATTTTATATATATATATTTAATTTTGGTATCCTGGTTAGGTATTGAATAAATTTTGAAATATATCCTTGATACATAAAACCATAAACAAAATTTAATTCTTATTGTACTAAAATAGTGTGGTGATTCCTAATTAGAAAATTAATAAATTAATTAAATATTAAATATGTTTACTTAAAGAAAATAAATTTATAATTAAAATTTACTCGGATGGAAAACAATTGAAACATAGTTACAGTGACCTTCACACCCTTTAAAACATCAATGATTTAATTTTAAATATATTTAACATATAATCTCTTCTAAAAATACCATCACACATAAAAAAATTGTAATAATTCTCTAATATAACTTTATTATCACAGAAATATCCTTAGGCGTATCTGAAGGTTCCAGTTCTTGAGATTTTTATTTCATTTTTAATTATTCATTCAACTTTATATAGTATTATATATAGTATGTGTAAGAAAAAATTATAAGTAATTTTAATTCAATGATAAATATAAAATGAAAAACAATTCAAACATTATATGTTAACTGAAGAAAAATATTTTCTAGAAGTAACTAAATCAATTATATTACTTACTAAAGTTGTTGAATAAATAATATTATTTAATGATACTCTCACATGACTCTCTTATATAAGTTGTTGATGTACATAATTCCCTATATTATGTACAATTTTTAATGTTATAATATATACAAGGGGGTCCATGACATTTAACTCACAGTACACAATAGGGTAATAATGAGGTGGATGATCTAAATAGGTCCATCTCATCATTTTCCCAAATATTTCATGCATATAGAAATTGATTATATCATATATTAACTCATTAAACTATCACAAATCATCCTTAATTGAATCCATTTATCCCCCATATTCTCCCTCTATTAAAGTCATACTAGAGTTACCAAAAAAATTTCTAAAAACGATACCCTCTTTATATCTTGTAACACAACTCGAGTGTTTTGGATTTCCTAATGAATTTATAAGAATATACATCCTACCCTCAGTTATAAAGGTTTCATGTGTAGTTTTATCTTGAATAGAAACCTAAAATAATATTTTTAAAGGTTATATTAATGGGATATATTTATAAAATAGTAATCTTAATGAAAAATCATAATTAATTACTTAAAATATTATTAGTTACGTTTTTTATTGGATTAGTAATAAACATAAATTTTTTCATCCTAAATCATTTTATTTTTTCATGATGGGGTGATATGGAGTGTCATTTTTAATCTCTCCATGATTATATATGTGGGTATAAATTTTGGGAATTTATCTCTTTGTAAGATTTTTTGTAAGCCTATCACATAAAAACAAATTAATAAGCCAACATGTATTTAAATTTAATTTAACAAATAAACCAAAAAAATTACATACCATAATTTATTTCTTCATCTGATTAGTGACAAACTTCATCCATGTCACCATATCTATAATCACAAAGGCATGTATATTGATTATTTTTACTCCCAAAAATATAATATAATTTTATATTATACAAAAAAATCTCTCTATATGGTTATTATAAAGGATAACCACTATTTCTAAATTTATTCCATCTCTTGAATGTCAAATGTAACCATTAATTTAATATATTAAATATTATTCATAATAAATGTCTAATATTTAAACCATTGGAAAAGAAAATAAATAATTTTATAAATTTTTCCATTATAGGCTCCCATAACTAATATTTCACCAACTATTTAATGATCATTTAATCATGGAATAAAATAATTTTCCTATAAAAAATTTCATATCATATTAACTCCTAAAATTCATTGTTGTGGACCAAAAATGTGGCCATTGTTATCAAAATTGTTTATCAAATTTTTCTCTCTAAATGAAAGTAAAATTTTTTGTAAACATGTAGTACCACTTCTACCATATTTAGGAATTATCCTCTCCATAGAAGAAGAATACCTACACATTATTTCAAGAAATATAAGTTTAATTTAATTAAATAATTTAATTAACATATATATATTTATTCAAATAAATAGATATAAATTAGTTCCCATGCCTTAGTGTATTCTATTTAAAAAAAGATATATGTTGCTTCAATAAAATTTTTTGAACCCAGATTAGATTAATATTAAATAATATTTATTACAAAAATATTTATTATTCTCAATATAAATAAAAACAACGAATTGAAAATTTTTTAACCAAAAATATTGTAAATAAAACTAATGAATATAAAAATTAAAAAAACAATTACATAAATGATTATCATATATATATTATATTATATATATATATTTGATTAGAAATAAATAAATTTCATAAGTAAAAATTTTATTTTTTATAATAGGAAGAAAATTATAAATATTTCTTTTGAATAAAATCATACACCAAAAAACAAAGACTATAAAGAGACCTTTCACAAAAAAATGTTGAATGAAAAAAATTTTAACCAAAAATAATTTATCTAAATATAATGAATATAAAAAATATTACAAAAATGGAAGTAATTATCAATATCTATATTTTTAAATATCAATGTTAAAAAAATGTTCTTAATTGTTTCCGTTTCACAAAAAACAACTATTTACCATATTAATTTAGTGTGTTATGGATTGCTTTCCCATATCCCTTATATATGAACATTTCATGTTTAATGGTGTATATCTAAACTATACCCTTGTCATATATAGTTAATCTTGTAATATATGAATATATTTACCATAATTCTTGAACATCATCAACATTATCATCACCAAGAAGAATTTTATTCCCTCGTAAAATAATGAACCACTGATCATTTGATGGGTAAATACCATAAAATATATTTTCTATATTTTTCTCCCTGATAAATGTTTCCAATTTAAAATTTAATATTTTCAAATAAATAAGTGTAAATCTATACTCATCAGGTTTCACGCCATTATTACTATAAAATAAATTAAACTTGAATAATACTACGTGAAATTTAGTATAATTAATATCACAAATATCATCAAAAACTATAAAATTAGTTACTGATATAAAAATTGGGTATTAAATTTTGAAACTAGAAATTTTTTGTGCTTCAGTGATAATCATTAATCCCCTATTTTTAATTTTAATATTTCCATCCTATTTTTTTGTAAAATGTTTAGACACTAATATCAAAACCTGACCATGTTATCACATTAACACCTGGTCTCCATACTAACTATTTTAATGTTTCTAATATAGATAAATTAGTCTTGACTTTCTCCTCAATCCATAAACCAAATATTTTTTAATGTTCATTAATCGACCAATTTTAATTTATTCTCAGATATCACAAATTCAATCCAAGAATATGTGATGATATATGTGGTGGGACATCACCAATTTTGTTAAAAATGTAAAAATATGCATTCATTACTTTGTCACGTGGAATTAAATTTAAATTTAACCCACGTATCCTTTAACCATTACTATTATAAATAAAATATCAAGATATATGGAGAATTATGTGCTCTACTTCAAACAAATAATCAATATAAAACTCAATCCCCAATTTTGATATATATTTTTTAACAATAGAGGGCTCTGGTTGATGCATATTCTTAACATATCTCATTAAAATTTTTATATATCTATCAAAAGGATACATCCAATAGAAATAAATTATCTCAAATATTCTTATCACTCACATAAAATGAATCATTAGATAAATCATTATTTCAAAAAATGATAGTGGAAAATACATTTCAGTTAACAAAGTATGAGGAAAACATCATTCTTAAACACATATAAAAACATTGGATCTATGAATTTCCTAAAAATGAAATTTAAAAACAAACAAAACATGATGATAGAATTTCTAACTGGTTTCCAAAATATTTAAGGTAAGGAAACTAGTAGTAGTTTTTTCATCTAAACAATAAAGTGATGTAATTTCATACCTATTAACATTAAATATTTTGATGTCACTAAATTTTTCACTCCAAAATAAATCCCAAAATTTACCTTAATACCATAAATACATTGCTAAAAGAATTATCTTCTTTGTCTTTCTTAATGTCTGAAAATCTATAACAAATATATTCTTTTTCCTTTCATAGTGGAATATGACTTCAAAGATATTACTTTGGTTATTAAGTCAATTCCTTCATGCAATCCATATTTTTCTTTCCTTTTATATCAAACAAAGTTCTATTAAAACAATCACATATTTTTTCCATGACATGCATAATTTCAATGTAATTTTTTACCAAAATAATTTCAAATAAGGCATCTTGAATATAATGGATAATTTATTTTAGTTATTTTTTTAATGACTAGAACTTCCATTCTTTTCATGTTTTATGTCAACATTTTTCACTTTTTCATAATATTCATTAGGTAAAATTGGTTGTGGGAGAAAATCATACTCCTATAAACTATTAAATGATTATTTTAATCTATTATAAAGATGATAAATTTGTAAGAAACTCTGATATCTCATGTACATTGTCATTATTCCATTCTATAATTGATTATATAAAGTATCCTATTCAAAAATTTGACAATCATTATATTTTTTATCACTGTATCCATATAAGTTTCTATGTGAAGTAAAGTCATTTATAATGAATAGTATCATAGTAAAAAAAATATAATATACATAAAAATATATTACACTTTTCTCCAATAAAAATTTCAAAATCATTAATCAATAGTGATAGATAAACATAAATATCATTTCCAAGCTATTTTGTTCCAAAAATCATAAATATCAGTATCAATTATTTTATTTTCATACATATCTTGGAAAAAAATTTATATAAAACCAACATAATAGGCAATGAATTATGCTGGATACTAAGGATCTAATATGAATTTATTCTATCTTAACATAGTCCCATTTTGAGATTTATAACACCATTTTCAAAACTAAAAAATATGTGATCAAATAACTTTTATTATAGTGATCATGGAAACATAAGATTCCATTTAAGATGAACTCAATTTTATATCATCATATCCATATAGTGTCCTTTGAATTTAAAAATATTCATTTCAATCAAATAATTATTGGAAGATACCATATTTTTTTAGCATGTGGCTTGGTTATTATTCTTGAGAATTAATCATGGTTGGATTTGTCATCCATTTTATATCATGATGTACCAAATTTAGGATATTCTAATAAACATTGATATTTCTTCATATATAACACACAATCATTGTGGAAAGTTTGTATATTTTTCTACCTCAATCTCATTGGGAATTATATTTTTTTCCTCAAAATTAGAATCAGTATGCTGGTTTCCTTCTAGAAGTAGATATTTTAAAAATTCAATTAATTAAGGTAAAATATTGTCACTCTAACCAATTATTTTTTTCAAGTTAACTAATATTAGAACCATTGATATTAATGTAAATTTATTGAAACCTATGAATAGTGATTTCTAATCATCTCTATATAATCATTCAACAATTTTTTTAAATGTTTTTAACACCTACATCAGAATTCAATTCTTCAAGAAAATACTCTATCTCATACTAAATTTCTTCATCAATAATAGATCCTGACTTTTTTTTGCTTCACCTTGTTAGATCTGACATGTATAATTATTATTAAAACCATAGAAAATCATATATTATTTTATTTATATATACCCTAATTTTCTCATCTACAGACACGTCATGTGTGGATAGAAAATAAAATCATTATTTTAAAGATTTCATTTTGAAATTTCAAATACATTTCTACCCCTTTCATATATTAATTTTTAGTTCTTTATACATTTATCCAATTATGATCCATTAATTGCCTTAAATTTTAATATTTTAAATAAATATATTAAAACATTTTGATATTTAAATATATTTATATATATAAATGAATTTCAAACATACCAATAGTAAATATACAAATATACTTTATTATTTAGTAAACAATTTATATCAAGTAAAAATTTCAATTGTGAAAAACAATTTTCAACCAGAACAAAATTTACAATCAAAAGTTTTTACCATGAGAAAAATAGTATGAAATAGGAAAAAATTAAGAAAAGTAGATCTTAATCCCAAAAAATTAAATGCGAAATTTATAAATACAAATAATTATAAATATAAACAATTATATCCCAAAAAATTATAATCATTTTTTAAAATCACAAACAATTTATAATCAGAAAACAAAATTATAACCATAATGTAACTATAACAACAGAAATTTATATTTAACAAAGAAATGTGTACAAAAAATGAATAAATTAATTAAAATTATAACTAATAAATAATTAATTAATATTAAAAATATAAAACACTTATAAAATGTGGAGATCAATGATGGAAAATAGATATTGACATCCAAAGAATGCATTTGGGGCTGGTGGAATCCAAGTGAATAAATAAAGACTAGGGAGAAATGATTTCACAAATGAAGTCAAAATTCAATTAAACAAAAAAGTTAGGGTGTGGTTATGATTCATCAAGATTAGGATTTTAGTGGACTAAATGAAGTCATGGGCCAGAAAAGAAGGACGAAAATTGGAATATTAATGAGAAATAATGAAAAATAAATATTATTATTGAATGAATATAGAAGATCGATCATGGGTGGCGCATGGTCGCAAGATGAGAGGATGAGGTCTTTTGAATGATCACATTGAAAAAATGGTGAAAAATTTATTCATATTAAATTTCTAAATTCATCCAACTTGGGATATGATAAATTTAATGTTAAAAGTAATTTTAAAGGACTTTAAAATCATTTTATTATAAATTAGGCATGAAAATGCATTCTGAATCACTTTTAAGATCATTTTTAGCATAATTGTTTTTAAAATCCTTCCTGGGTCAATATTAATGTCCTTTATTCAAGAACTAACGATAAAACTATGATGCTAATTAATTGTTTTCTTATAGTGTGGGTATAAAATTCTCAAGGTGACTCAAATTCCAATATACCTACTCTAGGGTTCCTATATATACATATCATGCATCATATTCTGATTCAACTACCCACTCTCAAGCTCCCATCCTCACTGGGCATCCGTATACTTGACTACTACCTTGAGAACCAGTTCACATCCATACATATAATTAAATCTCCCTATAATGATCTATATCAAGTAAAAATATTTTTATACAGTTTCATTTTGTAGAATCCACTATGAACATAAATGGGAAAACACCATATAGGTTATTTTTTACACTTTAAGTAACCAAATAAACATCACAATCACACATAAGGCATTCATCACCAAGTCATCCAATGCATATACTATCCTAATAAGGATCACTATATATACCTTGCATAAAGAGAATGCATATCATTCATTGCGGAATATATCACTCTATGATCCACATGACCTTTCATTAAAAAAGTTACTTTGGTTCATCTAGGTATAATTCCACCAAGAAATTATATGGGAAAACACCATATAAGTTATTGTTTACATTTTAAAAAAAATAAACTTATTATCGATCATGAAATCAATCAGATTCAAGTGCAAAAAATTCATTTCAATACAATATGAAAAATATGATGCATGTATAAATACCTCTTACCCCTATAGTCCAAGATCTAAAACAATAAATATAAATCTTAAATATCAAAAACTTGAATAAATATCTCTCAACAATAAAATCAAAAACCAACAACAACAAAAACCATAACCCTGGTATCCTTGACTTACCATTGAAAAGTATTTCATAACATACATGTTTGAGACCCTTCTTAATCACTAACACATCCCTATTACCTTTCTACCATATCCCAGAAAGTAAGAAAAATGAAAAATACGTAATGATGTCACTTTGAACTTCCCCAATATGAGATCACTCATTACTACCCTAGTTGGTGATGTAACATGACCAAATCACACCTCCCCATATTCCAAAGCCTACCAACTAGTAGTGATGGTCTTAGATGTTACTGTGGGTAAACTATACCCTCAAAAAGGAGTAAATTATATTAGAAATAATCAAATATAATCTATAATAATAATCAGATTACATCAAATAATAAAAATATCCATTTTATAAAAAACGTGATCATACAAAAATACATCCCAACTAGTCACCCACATGGATGATTAAATCAAAAAATAAAAAAAAAAGCAATAAAATAAATAAAAGGCACTAGCGTTATCCTTAGGCCTTATGTCATCCCAATCTCTAGACTCTGATCATGTTCTCCAGCTTTTTCATGTAGCATTAGGCTTATTCCCTACTTGAACTTGTGAACATGGGCTCTGCTCAGGTACCAATGTGATATGGACACCCAATCAGGGTGTTAGTAAGACTTAGTAGGACATCACCAATGGTTTCCCTTACATAACTAGTATATAAAGTGCATGCATAGTGTTATTTTTCTATAAGATATGGAAATAAAATTAGGAAGTGTAATATAATAAAAATTATTGAGTCTCAGGTTTTAGGGTGATACCAAAGGTGGACTATTCTTGCTTCATCCAGTGTTAGATGTATCAGATAATTAAGCATACTCATCAAAGGGGATGTCACCAACCTTGTAATTAGATGTCACAACGTTATATAGGATGTATAATTCCTTACTTAGGATCAAAAAATCACCTATCATATGGCAGGAATAACATACAACCCAAAAATAGTTCACACATCATCCACCAAGGGGGTCTTATTCTCTACCAAGAACCATCATATACCATCCAGCCATTAGGTCTCATACCATACCAATAATCATAAAATTTTGTGGAATGGTTCCCCCCCTTGGAATAAAATATCATATCATCCACCTAGAGGGTCTCATCCCCCAAACAAAACAATAATATCAAGAAGAAATGGTTACCCACCCAAGAATCACATATCATATTATCCACTCTAGGGGTCACATCACATACTATGAACCATAACATTATGGGGAAACAAAACCCCACCCTATAATCATATATCAAATCCACCAAGTTGTCAATCCCCTTCTTGAAACCCTCAAATACCATCCACCTTGTGGGTCATATCCCCAACCTAGAAGAAT
This sequence comes from Viscum album, assembly GCA_963277665.1. NCBI lineage: Eukaryota > Viridiplantae > Streptophyta > Magnoliopsida > Santalales > Viscaceae > Viscum > Viscum album. Next base: position 1,258,358,029 of record OY728151.1, on the reverse strand, counting down.
CGCATTAGGAGGGAATAACACCCTACCCTAGAATCACAAATCATCCTCACATAGATTGTTCACTCACTTGAACCTATCACACAATTTCTAGGATTCACTCTCAATAACAAAACTTATTTTCAATACTGAATGTGTAGTGGGTTTTCATATTTATATCCTATCTATATTAACCCTCTATGGGTTTAACATTTGACCGGGGCACCCACTAAGGTCCCCAAGGTAACATTATAGTTTGGAGACACAATATAGGATCCTCTCTCACACCCCTAAATCTAGGGACCAAGTGCAACACTTAGAGGGAAAATAGTGTCTCATGATTACCATGGTTATTTCATAGCATTACTAGCCACACTAACAAAAAAAATCTTGCATCACACTACTGATATGGCATAAATCCCATATCTCTTCCAAGTAAATTTGGGTTGTACTCTCATACCAAACCTATATGTGATTCCCTTATATGATATACCATACTAGGATATGCACATACTATTGGGGGAGAACACTCTACCCACTCACACACCATTAGAACAAAGGATACATGGCATTGTAAGAGCTCTGGATAGTTGGCCCCTAAGAAACCCTTTCCAATCAATTACACTCCCCTTCACATAGGGGATTAAATGCTACCTATCACAGGGTCCAATAAGTTTTTCCTTTGTACATATACCTCCTTGGGAATTAGTATTTCTTATAGAACACACTTATGGTCAATCTCTCATATATAAGAGATAAATGAATAAATCTAGTGTTCAAGGTTCTGTAATGACCATTGACACTATCTGTATATCCATTTCCATTAACTTTCAATTTATTCATTTTTTAAGCTCAATTTTATATACGTGGGAAGACCAAAAATCATAATCTTTATATAAAAATTTATAAACAAAATGGATATTTTTAGGTATAACCCACCTCATACATGGATTTACCATCTTCATGATGCTCTAAACATACTCAACCAAAACTATCCATGTCATGTCAAGACTCGCATAATCTCCCAAACTTCTATATCAGGCCATCACACAAAAAATTTCCATCATAACTATATATAATTAATTATTAAATTTAATATAAAATGTAAAACTATCTTGAAAACTCATATAGAGTATAAAGGTAATGAAATCATTGGAAATGGAATACCAATGTCCTATGGAATGCCCTCAGCATGCCTATGAATGAAATGTCTATCACACAACATTTGTTCACTTTACAATTTCATTAAATTTAACAAAAAACTGGAGAAATATTAATAATGTGGCATAACAATAACCAAATAGTGATAAATGAAATGTTTTCACCATACTTAGACATTATATGTACAATACATTCCAAATCTCTATTATCCCAGCCCAATTATACTATGCTATAGTGGAATTAGCTTCAATACCTAACCTAAAATCACACCAATCAGTGGTAATGAAATGGAATAAGAATAAAAGGATACGGGGAAATAAATATATATATAACACAACAAAATAATCTAAGAACGACCCATATTAAAGTGGGACTATAGATACCTAAACACCTAATTACTAAATATTACATCTTAATATATTTGTATTCATTACATAATATAAGGATCCATTCCATAATTGTTGATCTCTAGTTCCTTTGGAAACATGGAAACATAAAAAACTTGTTTCTAGGTGAACTATATCATCTCCCAAATAGTTATTAATAACTAACAACCTTCTTATACATATCATACATAATTACTTTCATCGTAACATGGGGAAAGGAAATATAAAAAAGGGTGAGCTAATATTCTCGGTAATGGTGAAAATGAAGATATCAATATATCATGATCATTAGGGATTGAGAACATGATAATGACATTTGAAAACCATACCTTGCATATCATAGATCATAAAATTGAGTCTTGGAATAAGTCTTGGAAGTTATTAATACATGAATAATAAATAAATAAAAGAAAATAGGCCATTATTTCATAACATTGTCCCAATACAAAGAGTTGTGGAGAACACATAAGAAAAGAAAACCTTATGCCTAGGCTACCCACTAAGTCATTTATAGCATCTTTGACTTGATAAAACCACTTGTGGAACATATTTGGGCATGGAATATCCTCTTTTGTACCCTATTTTTAGGCTTTGGATAACCTCCCATGTACCCTATGTTCTCATAGAACATTAATTATCACCTAGTTCATAGGATGGAGATATAGGTCCCACCTATCACATAATAAAAACCATACATATGTGTTCCAAAATATCATATTATATTCCATATATTCATTAAAGTTTCCCTAATTACCTTTATATACTCTTTTTTATGTCATATATATATAATATATTAATTAAAATTATACTAATTAACTTCAGTGCAAAAAAAATTACTAAAAAACGAATCGCATCGCTTCGCGAGACGGTAGTCCGTCATATAAATGAACGACATTATCATATACACCACAGAATGGAATGTAATAAGGTATATATTATATAATAATTATATAAGTATAATTATGTTACAGATATCATATATATTTATTTAATATATCCTTATTACCATCCATGTAAAATATAAATTAAAAAATACATCAAATCAGTTCGTGAGACGGCAGTCCATCATACACACGAGCGACATTATTGTTTTATAATGAGTAAGAAGGTAAGAATTTAGGTGTGATGTTATAATTAAAAAATTATAATAATATCATAAATATCTTATATAAACATTATATCTATCATTATTTCCATCCTTGAGAGGTTGTGATGTAAAACGAATAGCATTGATTTATGAGGCGGTAGTTTGTTGTACACACAAATGATGACTTCATATCCCATTTGATGGAAGAGGAGATGGATTTTTCTTATGTAATAAACATAATAAAATCTAATTATATGTGATATACTAGTGTAACTATATTGTAATAATTTAATAATATTTTTAGGATTCGAAAGAACAAATAAAATAAAGAGGCTTGGTTAATCATGATACCTCTTTATTGGAAAACATCCTTATGCAAGATAAAAATTACTCTTAAGATGGATATATGAAAAAAAAAATAAGGGCTCTAGTTCATGGGAAAGGAATTAATAAATAAATTTGGGTATTTTTTGGCTGATCCAAAGGGATTTTAAGGTGTGGAGAGGAGAGAAGATGTTGTGTCCTTTTATTAGTCAGGTAAGTGGAACACTTGTAATGTTTTGAAAATTTAAAGGTGTACCCACATTTTTCACATGCCAAAAAGATAAAAAATAGATAATTACAGAACCATAGAGGTTATAAGGTCTTAATATTTCCATATTGTGTGTTTTTATAAGTTTCTAGGTCATTTTATTGCTTATATTTATTATTTAACCACACGGTAAACATGTTTTAACCTTAACCCCAGTAATTAGTTTTTACACTTTTTACCATTCATTATGGTCAAAAATTAATTTTACCTCATTAGATAAAATTATATATTTTGATTAAAAAAATGGAATCCATTTTCAAAAAAAAAATTCAAATAAGTTCAAAATATAAATTCAAAATAGAACCAGTGGATGTGATGAAAAAGAGGTTCTCTAAAGTGAAAATCTTCAAATGTTTAAAATAATTTTTTTATCAAAATAAAATATTAAATAAATTAGAATATCATAAATTGGATTAATAGATATATAATTTATTTAATTTTACTTTTAAAACAAAATTAAAATAAAATAGATCTTTCGAAAAATTTGAATGAAAAGGCATTTTTTTAATTAAAACCAGTTTTTATAACGATTCACAGAAAATTATCAAAAATTAAATATAAGATAATTTTTAAATGTTGATTTCAGAAATGAAGTTAAAATTTTCAAAAAAAAATCTAAAATTAACGAAATTTAATGTTAAAATAAGTGAGTCTAATCCAACAAAACTATTTTTTTGTAAAAATACATTTTTAAGAGTAAAATTGGATTTATTCTTATCACGTGTCTAGTAAAATGATAAAATGATTGTTAAACATTGGATTGAAAATATTATATATAAATTTTATTAAAATATATAAACGATATTTATTTGATTAATTTATTGAGGAGAAACATGTTTTTATGTAGAAAAATACCTTTTCAAAAAAAAGTTTCCTTTATTTTCAAATGGTTCTTATTTTCATTTCTAATTATATGGTCACAAGAAAATTAATTTTACATAAATGTATAAACCATATATTTTAATAAATTAGATAATATTATTCGTAACAACCACTCTAATGGATATTATATTACTATCATATTAAATAATAATATTTTAATAGTTTTTCATATTTTATTAAAACTTTGTGTTGTGTGTAGCACAATCTATCAAGTAAATTAAAATTATTTGAAATATATATTTCATAAAATCTCAGGGTGTCATAGGGATCAACAATGGGCTTAATGGGATTTGTAACACACACAAATAGAACAATAATCACTCCTTTCACCACTTAAAACAATAGGAGGTCAGCCCATAAATTACATGTCTATGATTCAAAAAAAATAGGGAAAATGGAAGGTCCCGACATGAACCTTCTAGGTCATGGTGTGAATTCCCACAATAACAGGAAATAACACCCCTATCTATCTCCTTCATGGAATGACCCCTATGGGTATCGGTGCTACACGCCTAATCAAGGTGAGGCCAAAGACTTTACATCTTTTCTTCTACACTCCCTATAGTGTTTCACTCCAAAATACCATCCCTAACATCCATCATGGAAGGTCTTTTTGATGTGATCTAGGTGGTTCATAATGACCAACATACTCTATGGAAACTAAATGAAAAAAATTTAAGATTCCTCAGACCCCTATATGTGATTCATCACCACAGAATGATTCCCTCCACCATAGTATGATTCCCATTTATAAGGGACTTCTCTATAGAAAAAAAATGCAACCACTCTTCCACATGATGAAACCAATCAGTCATGATGTAACCCCATTAAACAGCCCATAATTATGGTATGACCTCCCCCACTATTGTGTAATGATATTTATATATAGAAAATTAGAAAATGTGTCACCTTGACCCCATTCCAACATCCACCCAAGAATTTAAAACGCCTATTAACCCTATATAAATATCTAAAAATATCTATTTAATATGTTTCAACCCTTTTCATTCGGATTCAAGTCCCAATTCTCAAAGTTTCCTCTACTAAAAAGCCAAATAATTGAATTTCCCTTGAATTTGACAACCCACAACAATGTTAATTTTTACAGATATATTATTGATTATACTGTAATCTATATTATATTTGACATGGGTGCATCTTATTCATTCATATATTTATGATTACAAAACGAATTAAAATTTCAAGTGTAATTAATTCCCTACATTAAGAAGATTGAGACCCCTCTTGTAGTAAGGATAGAATAATTATTTAAATTTCCAACTTGTTCTATTATGAATAATCATGTGGAATTATATTGTTGCTTTTTAGTACTAGATATGATCATGCATGAATTTTTAATTGGTATTTTTTGGATGTTATGTTATGAGGTACATATCAACTATTTTCATCACATAGACTCTTTTATCTTACCCAATGCAAGTATTCACTCTTTATGGGGAGAGTTGAGAATTGAAATAATCCAATAAGGACATATTGCTAATAAAATATATGGATTGAAAACATCAAATAGTTAGGATGATTCTTGGATCAATGAAGGAAAAAAATTAAATCTTGATAACCTATGGTATTGTGAGAATTTTTTTTGTGTTTATAAAATCTTTTTCTACACTACCCCCAGATAAATATGTGGTTTTTTGGTAGTTGGAAGATCCCATTTTTAAGAAAACATAAACTTCTGAATGTTCCACTCAATGGATAGACCTAGAAAGATAATTTTTATTGTATGAAAAATTGCATCCAAACACTGCAACATATGTTGTGTATTATCTTTACAATGTTTTTTTAGACAGAGAGTTTTATTGATAATCTCCACCTCTTGAGTAGTGTGAACAGGAATGAGTTAGAGAATTTCAAATTTAATCACCACACATAAACTCAATTGTTGTAGTTCACATAAAAAATAAAATATAAATTGGGAAAAAATATTTAAAATGTTTAAGAAAAAGTCATACATCCATGGGTAATAGTGTAAACATTTTCATTTCAAGAGATACATATGATTATAATCTCTCCCTCACTTCCTATCAACTTTTCAGTCTCAAAATATTTATGTCAGAAACATTGATAGTTAAAATAGTTATCATGCACCTTTTGAGTGTATAGAGACCACCTATTTATATATGTCTTTATCTAGTCAACAACTTTACATAAACCACTGATCTTTGTGGTCAACATTCCATTTACATGAGAAACTGTTGATACCCCATTGTACCTTCCATTGAAACCATCAATAACCACTCATCATGAAATAAAGAAAACCTATATAAGGGTATAAATAAATTTCCTCTACCCACATAGGGGTAATAATGACCTATATGATGATCTATATGTGATAATAGCTTAGTCTGATGACACTGTGTTCGCTGACCTCTGTCTAATGTTAATACTGTTTGGGAAAAACCTTTTTGCCCAAACACTCTAAAATAACATAAAAGGATAACATTTATCTAGTTTATCTGATAATATGTGTCTAATTATCTCTATCTGATATTTTTTTCCAAAACTAAACTTCCATAAAACTTTGTTTGATGAATGTTGAATAAATTAACACAAACCCCAAAAACTCCAACTTATAATTTCTATTTTATTTCTAGTCAAAATCTAATTTCATTCACCTGAACTCTTCCTTTTTTCATTTCATACAGTTTCCCCATTCCGTCTAATATTCTACGTCCAACCAAGGAACAATATCACCTCATTAATTCTTTAACTATTACCCTTATAAACAAAACTGATGTATTTTTCTTCATAGAAATATTATAATTTTATAATACATTATCCTTTAATATTCTTCATATGAAGTAATATTTCATATTAATGGGTTATGTTCCTATATTAAAAATTGGATTATAGGAAGGTTGGATGTAACTCTAAGTATCATAGAATAGCATTCCCCTATCTAATCCATTTTTGAGTTCATTCAGTAAGTGCATCAACCATATCAGTTCTTTATTGACTTTAGTAGTAGCAATGCACACTACTTCTATGGTACAAAAATTGACCACTGGTTTCAACTAAGTCATCCAATTTAATGTTATTCCACTAAAGTTAAATATAGACTACACGGTAATTTTCCATGAATACTTGTCTCCATCAATATCTATATATATAAAGGCTTTCAACTGATAACAATTACCGAAATAAAAAAATCATTCTAGGGTCCTTTAAATTAATGTAAGATCTATTTCACGACTTCCCAATGTTTCTTTCCCATATTTGACATGAAATGACTCAAAAAACCCATTAAAAAATAAATATATGGTCAATTACTAACCATTTCATACATAAAACATCATACAGAAAAAGAATAATGAACCTTCTCCATGTCATGAGCTTCTCCATCCATTGATGGATCCTATGTTTTGGAAAGTTTGAAGTTTCCAATGAGGGGGTTGAGATAGGTTTACAATGATTCATTAAAATTATTCAATAACATTTATTATATATTACTTTTGGGATAAAACTAATGATTCAGTTTTCCTATCCCTCCCAATTTTCTTCCCCATTATTTTCCTAACTTTCCCAAGATCCTTCAACTAAAATAATATTGAAAGATTCCTCTTATTTTCTTCAATCCATTGGAACTCCGGACCAGCAATCAACATATCATCCATATAAAATAGAAGTATGAGATTTGTTCCAACTTCCGGCTGAATTTTGTATCAATAATGATAAAACACACATAAATTGAGACTTTATTCAAACAAGAAAGTTTAAAAGTTTCTATTTTACTATATTGGGTCTTAACATAATCTGTAAAGTCTTTATTTTAATTCATAAAATAAATTATTCTTTGGATGAACTTAAAAACCCTTTTCATGATCCATGTAAAATTATTCCTCAAAATCCATATAAATAAAAGATATATTTATATCTATATGATCCAAGTATACATCATCCAGGTCAAAATTGTTAAGGAATGTCTAAATGGTTTTGTGATTCTCCACTGGTGATAAAATTAGGGAAAATTTAATTCCTTCTTTTTGTTGAAAGTGTTTCACCACTAACCATTATTTAAATCTCTTACCTCCATTATTTTTCTCTTTTAAAAAAATTACTTGTTTTATAGATCCATCTTTTCATCCATTAGCTTAGAAAAATCCTATGTATTTTCTATATTTAGTGAATTAATTTCCTCTTACAGGGATAACTCACACTATTTATAGTCTTTGAGAGTATCTTATTCTTCCAAACTGTTCATTTTCATTTTTTATTAGAAGTTAAAATTTCATATCATCTCTAAAAAACTGAAATATTTTCTAATACAAGTGGTTCTCCATGACAGAACCTCTAGTTCATTTGTTCAAACCTCTCTTTCTAGCAGTATTAAATATGTTAGAGGTCTTTCCAATCATTCACTATCTCTTACATGTCTTTCCAAACTTTCACTATCTATTAGTGGTCTGTTCGACAATCCTCTATTCAATACCCTTATTAATAGAGTTCCACCCTATGATATTTCTTCTTATCCTTCTAGAATTAATTTTTTCTAAGTAACTTCCATATAACCACTCTAAACTTTTAAATTTGAACTTTACTCAAATTCCTAATCAATCAGGTTCTGGTATTTCTAAAGATTTTATTCCTTGAAAATAACATCTAAGCTATATATGCCTTGTTTCCTTTCATCATTCCATAGGTGATGATCATATTTTTAATCTCTGTATCTAACAAGAAAACACACTTTGGATTTTTTTTCCCCTAACTTATCTCTATATTTAGTATCAATAGGAACATATGTGACAGATCCAGAGATTTTAAAAATGTTGAGATGGTTGATCACTTCTCTCTTACAAAACCAAAGATCATTAGGATGATCCTGTCCCACACCTAATGTCACACTCCTTTTAACAAGGAAAGTTATTGTATACAAGGACTCTATCCAAATTCCCATAATAATTCCCTATTGTAGCCTAATACTTAGAATTTTATTTGTTAGTGTCTGATTCATGTTCTCATATATTCTTTTTTTTTAGAGTTACTTTAATAGTATTATCATGTATGATGTTTTTCTTCTTATAGATGATTTGAAAGTTTTGTCTTGTGTATTCCCCACCATTGTCTACCAGGAGACATTTCAACTTTCTTTCACACTCTTTTTCTTCAAAACCTTCCACTCAAAAACAATTTGGAAACACATAATATTTATTATTCAATAATTATATCTAGACCTTATGAGTATCATCATCTATGAAAGTCACAAAATATACTGAACCTTCATATGATTGAACTGGTGCTAGACCCCAAATATAATAAAGAAAAGGTTATGAATTTCAGTTCCACTAATTTATTCCATACAAGTTAAAGGAACCTATATTTTTTTCTAAAATACAACTCTCACGTATTACAAGGTCTATGTGATAAAGTTTAAGTATGTAATTCACTACTATAACTTTATGATTTTTCTCACAAAGTTGACCAAATATCCAATTCCACTTTTTTGGAAAATATGACAATGTTATTCCAATAGTTTCAAATTCATCACTTCATCTGGTAAGATACAAGGTAACATTTTTACTCCATGAGAAATCACCATGTAACATCTACTGATCTTCCAAACACCATTCAAAAAATTAATTTCAAAACCAACATCATCAAGTTCTCTAACTGATATGAGGTTCTTTTAGAGACCTGGAATTTGTCTAACAAATTTTAGTTTCAAGACACTTCTATTTTTCATCTAAATATTTACATCTCCTTTTGCAACTATATCTAGACCTTTATAATCATATAGATAAAATCTTCCCAAGATTCTCAATACATAATCAACCATGAACCCTCTCTCAGCAGTTGAATGGAATGATGTCCCTGAGTTAATAATAAATTACTCTTCAAAAATAACCACCATAGTATCAACTTAGACCCTATATCCAATGAACAGATTGATTTTTTCTATACCAAATTTGACACCTCTATCTAATTCCTTCAATCATTCTTAATATGTCCCTTATTCTCACATATACAACATATAGGACTAGAATCTACCAACTTAATTAGACTCCTTCTCTTGGATTTAACCTTTGAGGATTTCTTTTTATGATGATCTATCTATTAAACTATCACCCATATAATAGAAATGACATAATTTACAGATGAATTATAAAATTATTTCAGCCTCAATTCATTATTCAAAATCAAAATTTAAATATCTTTAAAAAAAAGTTCTACCATCCCACTATTTTTTCACAAATGTCACCATGGAATCCCATATATCTGGAAGTGAATAAAGAAATATAAAATCCCATGCATCATCTCTGAATGTTAACATAACATATTTGAACAACCCTCATACCATATTGAATTCATTCACATGAGTGAAAGTATGCCTTCTGTATGATAACCTAAAGTGGAAAAATATATGCAATGTGAAAACTTTTTTAAGAGATATTGGAATATCATATATTTCAACCATTTCTTTTATAAAATCAGATTTAGTTTTTCTCTCCCTAATATTGAAAGTAACATTTTAGGAATGAGATATCCTAATTAAGTCCAAATCCTTCTTGTCCAACCACCTACATTTCACTTCATCCTATGTTTTAATATGTTTTCAAGACAAAGGAGAATTGATATCCTTCTGTATCCAAATATCAACCAAATTAATATTTCGGAAGAAAAACTTGTTTGAATAAAAAATATCAATATGAATTTTTTGCCCCTATGAATTCATTCTACAAATGACATTTAAAAATTTAAAATCTAATTACACTAAATCCAGTGGGTGGAATCTATATAAATTAGTGGTTAAATAAGAAAAGAACTATAGATACCGTTGATACCAATTTTTGGTATTTAGAAGAATCAAATTCATAGAAAATACAAACCTTCATCCATTCCACCAAATGCATATAACGGGAAATACAATTTTCACTAGATGAATAAGTTCATCTAAAAAATCTATCATACTCAATGGAACACCTTCACAAGTTTTAATCAGACTAAAATTTCTTATGATAATCTCTATCTCCAACGTAATATGTAAAATAGTAAGAAATTGAAGCTCCAAACTAATCTCCACACATAAACCCAATGGTTTCACTTCACATAAAACACAAAATTGAAAATTGAAAGAAAAAAATAACATAGTTTAGAAAAAGTCCTACATCCATAGGGGAACACTGTAAATATTTTCATTTCAGGAGATAAAAGTGATTAAAATACCTCAATTACTTCCACTCCAATTTTTAGTCTCTATCAATTTATTTCAAAAACATGCAATATTACAATAGGTATCATACACTTATTATAGAGTTTTCCCACCACCATTTTATATAGGTCTTTTTTTGGTCAACAATTTTACACTGGCCTCTGATCTTTACAGTCAACCTTTCATTGACTTGAGAAACTACTCCAACCCAGTTGTACCTTCAAATGTAACTGCCAATACTTAGTCATTATGAAATAAGAAACACCTGTGTAAGGGTAGTAGAATATTTCTTTTACCCACATAAGAGTAACCTTAATCCTTCTAATGATCATTGTCAAATCATCCCTTAGTTTGATGACACTGTGTCTTTTTACCTCTATCCAATGGAAGTTCTACCTGATGGAGAATATTCTTACAAAACAGACAAACAAATATAGTAGGAAAACATTCATCTCGTCTGCCTAATTATATCTATATGAAATCTATGTTTGAACAACTCTATTTTAAAATATTTATCTGATGAATCCTGAAGTAATTTCAATAAAACCAATATATTTCTCATTCGATTGATTTCTTGGATAAATTCATATATTATTTCCATCATATAACATGGTTTTTGGAAAAACTATGAGATTGTAAGACCCAACTAGATGATTTTAAATGGAATGTATATATTCTACCAAGTGTATCACCTTAGGCAGTTCTAGTTATTTCATCTAAGAAAATGGATGGATGTTAATGTTTATGCATTGACTATCAAAATCTAAACTAGGTGATAGTGATATAAGTATCCTCTAACATTAAATGATGATTTTTTAATCAACTAGAACCTAAATATTGTTTATCAAAATCAATATAAAGATAGGTTACCAAAATTTAAGGGTGAATTGTAAATATATCCCAAAGACAACTTTTTATAGAAGGTACAGACACTACGAGTTCTTAGTGATTATATTTATGGTCCCTAATGCTCCATATATTTTTATGACTCTAATGAATTATATTTTTGATAAAAATATGAACTGATTTGTAGTGATATTTATGAATAATATTTTTTATTTATTCATGTTTAATGGAAAATCATGGATGACATTGGAGGGTTATCTTAGATATATTATGAGAATGCTATCTGAATAAAAAGATAACCAAAATTCAATTTTGTATAAAGTATGGGAGATTTTTGGTTCACATTATATAAAAGAAGGGAATTTATATGGAACCAAATAATGTGGATGGGTATTGTATTTGGGGAATCCCAATAATGTCTTTTAGATAATAATGGAGTTCATAATGGAAGATTATTATAGTTTTTTCATTGATTATTTCTAAATAATAGAATCACTAATGATGATATTAATTTGTGAATATGTAAAGTTTGAATATATAAAAAACACCATAGATATTTTCAAGAATTGAAGAAAATATTGTTTTTTGCATCGATATTGATTGTACCTAAAGAAAGAAAAGGATATTTAGAATATATTTGATTACTCAAAGATTAATTAGGATACATTCTCATGTGTTGGAAAATGTAGTAGTTTTTAGGTCTAGAAAATTATGACCACATGGAAAAAATAAATCATCACAAAACATAGATATGGTGGATATTTTTCATTCCCTAAAGAGATGAAGGCATTAACTATTTTCTAAAATGATTGTAGTGTGCTCTATTTATATGTGTCTGAAGTATATTTCCACCTAGTAATATTTAATCTAAAGTTAAATAAGATTGGTATAATATCATATGAATTTTTACTTTGAGTTATCATATACACTAGATAAGTGCAATTTTGTAGTGGATGCCTTAAATTGGAAGACTCAAATGGTAATGTAATTCAAAGAGTAATAGTTTCTGATGTGATTATTGGTAGATATGCATCTATAATTTTAGGAGGGATTCTAAAAAAAATTATATCAAATTGACATCATTTATACACTTATGAATTAAAAAATAGTTGGATAAGAAACTAGAATTGAATGCAATAGTATTTTTAAATCCATAAATAGTGGGTTGATAGCTTACATATATTAATAGTCTCAATACACTATATTAAATATAGGACGGTATTTTTCTAAAGTATGAGAGAAGAGGTTTTGAAGGTATATTTTTACTTTATTAGGGTATTTTATCGAATAATAACAATGATATACTTTGAAATAAATGGATAGTTATGGGGGGGTAAGAATGAAGGATGAGATATTAGAGTTTTTTCCCAACATATAACCTTTCAATATGTAAAAACTGAGCATCGGTGACCTGTAGACTTTTTCAACCTTTTCTTGCGATGAAATAGAGGTGTGATAATATTATTATATATTTTTTAGTCAGTTTTACAAGGTATCTATTAAATCATGACATAGTTTGTGTGAATGTAGTCCAACTTACAAAATCATTTCAATTCATACCCATCTCAGATACGTGCTCATTTGAATACATCAGTATGTTTTATATGGAATAAATAGTAAATTTAAACAGATTTTCATTATCCATTATATCAGATAGGGACCCAAGTTTCATGTTGAGATATTGGAAATGATTTCAAAAGTTGATATTTACTTCTTTAAAAATGGGTATATCATGTCCCTCCCTAGACATATGGCCAACTAGTGTGTACTATACATACTTTTGAGGAAATTATTCAAATTTGTGTTTTGGATTTATAAAATAATGATAGGGTAATATTTTTATTATAAATTATATATAACAATAATTATCAAGAATCAATTCTTTTAAATTCTTCTAAATATCTATATAAAAGGTCATGGCAATCACTTATATACTAATATGGGAAGGAGGAGAGATTTATCTTAGGACTGAAATTAATATAATAGATAGAGCCATATTAAATTAATTTTTCCAATATTAAGAAAATATCAATCATTGAAAAAAACATATGTGGGCTATCATAATGACCATTGGAGTTTTCAATCGGTGACAGACTCTTGATGTGGGTGTCACTATGGTTAGGATATCAATGACTTAGGAACAAAGGAAGGTTGAAACCTTGGTATATTGTGTCATTTGAAATCATTGTGGCTTATTTTTATGTGTTTATAAAAAGTAATCTATTGTTCATGATGTATTTCAAATTTCATAGTTGAGGAAGTACAATCATACCCGCCTTATTTCTTTTAGTGTGAAATAATTGATTTGGAACTAGATGTGACTTCATTGAGAGTTTGGTTCATATTTTTTATAAACAAGAAAATTTATTGAGGGGGAAATTTCCCCCTTGGTATTAATGTTGTGGAAATATGGGAGTTCCTAAGAGAAAACATGGGAGTGATAAGTTCACATTTGATTGAAGGGACCAACTTATTTTGAATAAAATATATCCTAAGATAATTTAATTTCAAAGAATCCTACGATGGGGATATTTATAACATCTATTATCTTGGGAGTATTACGCAGATAATCTTGAGTTTAACTAATTAAATTCATTTCCATTGAAAAAAGATGTTTTCATTAATATTTATAATTATTTTCTGAAGGAATAGTTATTGGAATTAGGTTAATGGAAAAATGGGGTTAACGTGAGGAATATTAAAAGAATTAATGACATCATGTTGCATTGGAAATTTAAATTGAGGGTAATGGTTTATCCAGGATATTATGGGACTTATGGGGTTGCTATTGAAGGATAATTAATAAAGTAATTAAATATGATATTTCTAAATGTTATGGTTTAATGTGAATTTATAATAGTTAATTCAATGAATTTTTGTCAAAGGAAATGTTTGTAATGGGTTTAATAATGAGAAATTTTATTAATTCTTTGGGTACAATTACTAATTTTGAATTATAGGTTTTTTATGGGGGAGTTAGTAAAGGAACAAGTAAAGTTTTACCTTGATGATATGTTGAGGTAGGGGAGACGTTTATAGATGTAATTATCTTGGTATTTACTCTTTAATTAGACAATGTTACTAAATAAAATTTCTTCAAAATAAATAAAGGAAATGCGTTCTTTAAATAAAACAGTTCCATATAATACTCTAAAAGTATTTTTCATCCTAATAAAATTATTGGTGGTGGAGGAATATTGGAATGATGAGGTTGGAGGGTAATTAGGTTAAAATATTATTAACATATTGTCAATTAATTTTATTGGAAAATGTATTATTAATGGAAAACATTACTAAATTTTTATACAATCAACTAAATATTCTCATTTTCTTCTTTATCTCTCTAAAATATAAAAATAGAATATTTATCATGTTTGGAATGTTTTCATTCCATATGAAAAAAAGTTCATACCTCTCTCTTTTTCATTCTCTAACCCCTCTTATTCCACCACTAAGATGGTGAGTTACATAGTGCCATGTCTAAAGGAATAAGGGATATGACACTCACTATTTTTTAAGTGTTATAAACCCAAGAGTCATAGAGGATTCGTGTATCCATAACATGTTTCTGATGTTCTGAAATAATGAAAATCTATATTAAATTTTATGTTTTATTCAATGGGTTTATGAACTGTGGTTAATAAGGGATTTGGATGATAGGTTTAGTTTTTTTCCTCATTAAGATTATTATCTAAAAATATTGGGGATAATTTGAAGAAAAACATATAACATAGGTGGATTCTATCTATCCCTTGGTTTATTATGATTCAATTTCTTTTTATTGATGTACTTTTCAAATTCTTCATTAAAATTTATATTTCATAAAATAGTTTATATTGAATTGATTTGATAAAATGATGTTTTTTTATATTTGATAAATGAAAAATGGTTAATTTATAAAGGAAATCATGAATAAATGGTTTTCATAATACAGTGTTTGTTGAAAATTGGGTTTTTATCTTAAATTGTTTTTTAATTTATTATTCATCTTTTTTATGAATGGTTATAGATGGTAAATTCATATGGAAGAGAAAAAATTTATAAACTTACATAAAGTCTTGAATATAGAAATTAAAAGGTTCGAAATAACAAAGTAGAATTTTTATAAATGTAGTGACCTTATTTTTTCATTGTTAAACATTTAAATATATTAATAAATATTTCCAGAGGTTGGTACTAAGAAGAAGTGAGATTCTGTGGTTGGGTGAGCCTAAAATGGTTATTTTAAAAATAATTAATATTTAATATCACGCACCCATAGTTTTCTAGAAATAATGGGTTATCTCCCAAATGTATTCTTGGATTAGAAATATGATATGATAAATAAATCTAGAACTCAGGTTTTAACCTATGAATGACCTATATTTGGTCGACATTGAATGTTAAGATGAGGCAGTTGTGGGTGAGTAAGTTTATTGGATTTGTTAACTAATTTATTTAATTTATTCATTTGATAGAAGAAACATAGTTTCCTCTAGAAAATTTATGCTATAAAAATTATCTAGGGTTGTCCACATAACCCTGAGAACTTTTAATACAATATTAAGAGAATTTATTAATGGTAAATCAAAATCAAATGACAAGTAAAGATCATATCAAGGTGGGTTGATTAGTAGAAAACATATCATCTCTTTCTTATCACTCATGAACACATTCTTTACCAATAATCGATCTATAATTTAGGTAGGGATCATCAATTTTTGTTTTTTACCTTTATTAAAATTTTTGTCATGGATTTTATCTGTAACAATTTTATATTTTATCTTTTGATCTTGGATCTTTTGATCTTTTCATGAGACCATTCCATAAAATTAAATTATTTTATCCATATTATTTCGTGATCCCACCCTGATTTCCCATCCATGAAATTTTTGCCTAATAATTCATGGAAAAAATGGTAATATCAATGTTTATGTTAATTTCTCACCACTTTTCTTCACCCTCTTTTTTTTGTCCTACTGGGTCTTTTACCAACCTTTTCGGGGTGGGTTTCGGCAAGATCAAACCACCAGATTCATGGTGGTTGTCAAAATGATGATTTGGGATGGTGATTTAAGAATGTATTGAGTTATATTATGGGATTAGGGTGATGATTTCTATGGATCTATGATCTAGTATCATGAAGTAGTGATCAATGGAGTGGTGCTCGCATTTGGGCATTGTTCGAATAGACAGATTCGGTTTTCCGGCACCAGAGGCTGAGAAACGATGGCCAGAGGAAACTACCACGGATTTCATGTGGTCAAATGATGGAAATAATAGTGTGAAATATGGATCTATATAATACATTAAGAACCTATAGTTTTTCTAAAAACATGACTACAAACTGTGTAGTATGATGAAAACAGTTAACGTACTACCCCTTGGCTCCGACACTAGGGTTTCAGGATAAGTAAAGAATCACATGTCATATGGCCAGACCCAAACATCGTGTTACCCCCCTAGATTAGACATGACATGTTTCAACTAGAATATTCCCATGAACCCTTGATGGAGGATATACCATGTACTCTGGGAGTACATTGGCATTTTTCGGTACTTAGGCATGGCTAGGTACACATAATGTATTGAAGAACATAGGAATAACCAAGAGAAAAAAGTCAGGACATAGGTAGTCAAGGCACACTGTGTGGACCCCTTATACACCATGTACACTATCGCACTCTTTTTTATTACCTAAAGGTTATTACATGCATGTTTTTTACTCTATATGTTATTGTCTTATATTATTTTTCCTCTTCACTCCTTTATGGAGATGGTTGGGTGCATACATATAGGTACTTTATGGAAAGGCAACCCATTTTAGTTACTCCTTATCACTGGTTATCACTAGCCCCTAGCTAATTGAGGTGGTATTGGGACTATGGTATACCAGTCTTCCACTAGCCAAGAGGACCAGTTGGTTTGATTTGTTACATAGTGTTATCAGAGTATTTCATTCCTCGGGATTTTGTTTGGTGTTTTCCACTTATAAAGATTGGACGGGACATGGTGCAATAGTTTCATAATGTCTCAAGTATGAATTCCATGTTAGGGATCTTAGTTTTGATGTGGAGGCCAAAAAATCCATACACCATGACTTTAACAACAAGTTTCTCAACTAATCATAACAAGACAATGGTTCTAGGGAACATTGGTATATACATCATATAGGATTGAGTCCTTTGAAATTCCCTATTGAGTAATCCCTCCATATATATATATATTTTATCAATGGACTATAGTACATAATGATTATTTTAGGATTCCTCCATGAAGACATTCAACTAGGTTACTAATTAGGGATTATGATGATGATTTTATGAGTGATGAGGCCTCAGTTCAAGGGAAATCTCATGATATCTTTCCTCCCATAAGGTAGGTAGCAGAACCCCTACCTACCAAAAAGAAGATTGAACCAGTAGGGTAGTCTTAGGATGTGCATAGCCTTATCACACCCTATGATTTTTAGTACCAAAGTACATTTAGGTTCTACAGTTAACCATATCTCTAGGTAGCATAGGATTGGCTTGAGTCAATGATCAAAGTCTTCAGGCTCATGAAAACCCTAACTGATCATATAGATTCTGTAGTAGTCAATATTTTCCATGGATTATTAGGGAACTCGTGGAGTCTATTCATATCAACTCATGATTAGTTTTACTTATCATTTACTTAATTCCATCAATTTTTTAGGAGTATTACCCCTCATTCTTGAGCTCAGTTCGGATTTAAAATCTTCTATAGCTACATTATGGTAGTATGATAGTAGCTGAGTACACCTCTACATTTATTGAACTTACACAATACTAATGTGATTTAGGATGGTTACTTCCAGGTACGAAAGTTCAAAAAGGGTCTCTATAGAGACATTCATTCCATTGTGGTACCCCTTTGCATTCCAAACTATGTTGAAGTGCTAGATCGAGTGCTAGTAATAGAGAGATTATTATCTAAGGGATGCCATGTAGCTAGATCTAGAAGTGGGTTTCATGGGGATAAGTCATTAGGAATGGATATAATAAGATAATCTACTAGATCTTAACATTTTCTACCTCCTCATGACCTAACTTAGTTACATAGACATGCAGCGTATGGTTTACAAAGAGGAACATGTCAGCCCAGAGTGGTGTGATGCTATGCTTGTGATAGGAATGGTCATATGGAATGTGATTTCTAGACCCGTGTCAAGGGGGATAGGAAGATAGAAGATGGAAAACCATAGAATATTCAATACCATGATTAGGGTTCTCCCAGTCATGTCCATGGTACCCCCAAGGAGGAAGACATAATATAGGATTATGTGGGGTTCCAAGTGGAAGAGATGCTAGTAGAGTAAAATTTTATGAGATAATTCCTCCACCACTAGTAGGGGGACCATTCTGTGTTCAGTGATCTTGTGTTCAGGGCCTCAGGAACCTGCAGGTCATGGAGGCTTATAACGGAGCGACTCACAACATGATACAAGGTATAAAAATTATTTATTATACAATTTCTTTAGTACTTGTAGAAATAGTTTCTAGTCACTACTTAATTTTTATATCCCTTGTGAATGATATGGAGCTCCCCATTGAGACCTTATCATAACATATTTTTCTATAGGTTTTGATTGGGAGTAATTATTTGACATCGCTTATCTTTTGGTAGTGCGATATATCTCTTGGTGGAGATAGTTTCATGTGATAACTCTTGGTCTTTACAATTAAACCAGGTGACATCATCTTGGGTATGGACTAGTTGTCCATTGTTCAATACTAAATTTAATATTAACACAAATGGGTTAGATTCATGGGGATGGATGGGACGTGATTCTCCTTTATAGGTGAGAGAGATCTCATGAATATGTGAGTAGACCTTTAAATATGAGGTTTCATCCCATCACACATCAATCTATGATTTTATCCCTTGGAACAGTAGAATAATCATGAATATACATTCTTTCTTTTTATTGGATGAATTTATGTATTTATTTCTTGATGATGTTATGAGACTACCGTTGATTCAGAATATGGATTTTTATATTGAATTTCACCCCAGGACTGCACTAATATCTTCTATTTAATATCATATTTCCCTTAATGAACTCTGGGGAATGATATTCTGGTTGTAGTACCTTCAAGAGAATGTTTTAATATGACATAGTGTGTCCCCCAAGGCAGCTTCAGTTTTTTCATGAAAAAGAATATGGGATCTTGTAGATGTGTGTTAATTATCATCAAATTAACCATGACACAATAAATAAAAAGTACCCATTTACATGGATTTAAGACCACTTTGATCAGTTTCAAGGTATGTGATGGTTCTCATTCATTGATCGCAGGTCCATCTTCCACTATTTGTGGGTTCATGGGGATGATATTCCAAAGCTAGCATTCTGATGTATCTAAAAACACTATGAGTTCTTGGTTATAACTTTATTTGTTATGAATTCCCTTGGGGTGTTTATATATTTGATAAACCAGATCTTATATCCTTAATTAAACTAATTTTTAGTTCTCTTCATTGATGAAATAATCATGTACTCTGCTTCAGAGAAGGAGAATTCAAAGAACATCAGGATGGTTTTAGACTTTCTATAAAGGCATCGGCTTTATGGTAAGATCTCAAAGTTTCATTTATAGATCAGTGATGTTCACTTTATGGGAAATTTCATTTCTAAGAATGAATTAACTGTGGACCTAGAAAATATTAATGAAGTTTTTTCTTGAGATCCACCCAAGGTAATGTTAGAGGTGTGTATTTTTCTTATCATTTTAGGGTACTTCAAGAGTTTTTTGGTAGACTTATCTCAGATTTAATATAATTTTATTGACCTAATGTGGAATGGTTATTCATTTAACTAGACTGATAAATGGAAGAGAACCTTTGAGCAGTTGAGGCTGATGCTAACTAGTTCTCATATTTTGAGACTATAGGAGGTGTGTGTGGAGTACATAGTGTGTTGTGATGCCACTGATCCTAGGATCCGCTGCATGTTTAAGTATAGTTTGGTCATGATCTCATATGGTTCAATTTATTTGATACTCCATGAGTATAAATATGTGACTCATGACCTGGATTTGGAAGTATTTTTCTTGTTTACGAGGTTATGGAGGAACTATCTTCTGGGAGAGCACTTTTTTGTTTACTCATATCAATATAGTCTTAGTTATATCTTCATTCATAAAGATTGATACCTGAGAAAGATATATTGGTTGTAATTACTACAGGACTATGACTTGGATATAGTCTATACTCTTGGTAAGGGTTATTTGGTGAGAGATTCCCCTTGTATGATGTCTCGTTCTCGCTTACCGGAGGAGGTGTATGAGAAGTTGTAGTCCTTATAGATTACCCTAATAGAGGAGAGAGTTGTATATTATCATTATTCAATGGTTTTTTCTCCTATATGTCTCCAATGTGTGTGGGAGTATCACTTAGGATATATCTACTATGAGGTTCTCCATGACCAGATGTCTCTTGAAAATTCACTAAAAGGATTTTTTAAAGTAGGGGAACATGTAATCATTTTTTGAGGAAGGATAGTGGTTATGGTCACAACATGAGAGGAGTTGATGAGTGATTTTAACATATCTCTTTTGTATATACATCCTAATGTAGGGAAGACGAATCAAGATCATCAGTGTTAGTTTTGGTGGGCCGGTATGAGATAGAACGTAGCCGAGTTCATCTCTTGGTGTCTCACATGTCATCAAGTGAAAGCTGGTCACTAGGTTCTAGTAGGTTTGACATAGCCTCTTGAGATCTATGAGTTTAAATAGGATAACATATCCATTCACTTTGTGAAAGGGAGTTAAAAGATATCATGTGTCCACGATACCATTTGGTTGATTGTTGATAGACTAAAAATGTTGGCACACTTCCTTTCTATTAAGAATAAGAGTTTAGTAGAGAGTCTAGGACAAATGTATGGGTGAGTGATCATCTAATTCCATGGGGTTCCCTCGATGATTGTCTCAAACCTATACATTTGGTTTATATCACAGTTGGGGTGAGGATTGTAGAAGTCATTTGTGACCCAGTTACAAATGAGTATTGTATTTCAACCCTAAACAGATGGACAGATCGAGCACACTATCCAAGTGTTGAAGGATATTCTAAGGCCTTTGGTTTTGAACTTTATATAGATCTAGGAGGATCACATTACATTGGTATATTTTTCTTATAATAATAGTTGTCACTCAATAATTGACATGACACCTTTCGAGGCCTTATAAGAGAGACCCTGAAGGTCATCGTTGTGCTTGACCGAGATTGGTGAGGCATTTTTAATTGGGCCAGAGATGGTGCTGGAAACGACATATAAGGTCAAGGTGTTCTATGATCAGATTATGATAGCCTATATATGAGATAAATAATATGTAGATTTACACTATAGTCCCTTGGAGTTTGAGTAGAAATACCATGTTTTCCTGAGAGCCTCCCCACAATGAGGATTATGGAGGTCTGGGAGAAAGTTATCATTGAAGTTCATTTGTACATTAGAGATCCTATGAAGGTTTTAGAAAGATTCTAACCCCCAAGAGTTACTCCCATAGTTGGTCTGGTTTCATGATGTCTTCCATGTGTCGTAGTTTCGAGATACAATTTTGATCCTTTTTCATGTTATTGACTAGAGAGAGCTAGACATTGAGGGTGGGTCCACCTTTACAGAGCACCTAGTTGTGATCAGTGATCAATAGGGGAGGATCATATGAGTATTGACTATTCCTTTGGTTTGTGTTATGTGGAAGAATGAAAGCGTGAAAAAGAGATCCTGATAGAGGGAGAGTCAAATGCAGGCTCAGTATCCCCACCTTTATGTTTAATTTGTTCTTTTCAAGGATGAAAGTCCTTGAAGGGGGGTAATGAAGTGACCCTATTTTTTTCTTATATGACTTTTAAATATATTATGAAATATTTTTTTAGTCATATGCTGAGATGAAATGAGACTCTGAGTCCCTGTGAGCTTGAAATCTATATTTTAAAAATATTAAATATATTAATATCATGTGCACACAGTTTTTTAGAAATAACGTGTAGTCTACCAAACGGATTGTCAGATCAGAAATATGTTACCATAGTATAATCCTAAATATGTATTTTACCCTAGGTATAACATAAATTTAGTGTAGGACAGACATTTAGATGAGGCATTTGTTGGTGGGTATGTTAAGTGGATTTTTAATTTATTTATTTAATTTATTTATTTACTACCCAAATGTAGATTTACTCTATAAAATAGTTGTAATAGAAATTTTCAAGATTTATTCACATAACCCTGAGATCTTTATGTGGATATTCAAATCATTCTTCATATTCTAATCAGAATTTAATGAAGAATGATGATCGGATCGACATGGGATGTCATGTACCGAATGTAGTGGGTCTCACTTATCACTAGTTAATTAATTTTTTACTAATTATTGATCCATAATTAAGGTCGGGTTCATCAATTACAATTTACACCATATATTAAAATTGAGCATGGATTTTATCTACTATTATTTTATTTTACATATTTTGATCTTCTCATAAGCCTGTTCCATAAATATAAATAATTTTCTTCAATTATTCCTTAGTCTCACCTTAATTTAACTTCTTTTTAATCAATGGATGATAACTCTTTTCCAATAATGGTTATATATTTTCTTATGTTTATTTCTCCCTACCACTCTTCAGACCCATCATCACTGACCAATGCGGTCATGGTTTGACTTTGCTGGGGTTTGTTCGAGCATGATCGAACTCCGGATTTCATGGTGGTTGTGTGAAATATGATTTAGGATGGTCATGTATGGATGTATTGAGTTTTGTTGTGGGATGCGGGTTATGATTCCCATAGATCATGGATCTAGAACTGACTAGTAGTAACCAGAGGAGCAGGGAACTTGTGCGGAATTTACCAGAGGCCAAGAAATGATAATTGGATGTGGCTACCACAGTTTTCAAGTGGTCAAATGTTGTAAATCATAGAGACAAATAAGGATCTAAAGAACACATGAAGAACCTAGAGTTTTTGTTAAAGAACATGACTATAAGGTGAGTAATCTAATGAATAAAATCTTTGCAGTACCCTCTGGTTGTGGAAATATGGTATCAGGTGGAGTTAAGGGTCGCGTTCCATTTGACCAATCCCACACATCATGTGAACCTCCTTGAGTGGCCATGATGTGTGGCAGTTGGTACATGCTTAGGAACCTGAGTGGGAGGACACCCCTTGTACTTTGGGAGTACACAGGCATGGTCCTATACATGGTCATGAAAAGGAACATGGATAACTGCATGGAACATCTAGAGGAACACTGACACAACTAGGATCACACTAGTAGGCCCTAGATGGCAGAGACGGACTATGAGTTCCCCTTACACACCATGTACAATGATGTGGAATCTGGTCCATCTTCAAAGGAGAACATGACTAGGTAGTAGAGTGTGACCACAGGTAGTATGGACCCCATACACATTCTATACTTCCTTTTCGATAAAACGAAACATTTTAAAACCCCTTCGTCTGGTCATGGGCTTTGTCCCATGAGTATCCTATCATAAGATGTTTCCATGTAGAACATGATGGAATCCTTTGAAGTGTACTTAGAAATAAAAATTGGAATGTTCTGATTGTAACACATATTAAGATAATACTTCAATATGGTATTGATCATGCAGGATCATTATAGAGAGTTTGTGGTTGGAAACCCCCTATTTTATCAGGGAATGGTCCCCCCATACTCCTTGTACTGGTTTGAGTGGAACCCAATTTGGAACTAGGTAATGGGTCCTCTAACCATTAAGTTTCACCCCCCCCCCCACCGCATGGCACTAGTGTCTGGTTCCTCCATTTATAAAGTGAAATCCCCCTACCATACTAGGGTGTGGTTCCTCTATTTATAAATACTGAGTGGAACCCCCTACAGTACTAGGGTGTGGGTCCTCAATTCATTGAGTGTCACTCCCTAACGTACAATGGTGTGGGTCCTCTATCGATACCTACTATTTCCCCCCATAAATCGTGTTAGGGTGTGGTTTCTATACACTTTTGGAGATTTAACCTCATTGGGATGTTGAGAGGTGGTAAGGTGTGGGCCCTCATCACAACTTATTTAGAATGACACATGAGATGTTGGGAATCTATGATGGACCTTTTAAGTTGTAGGAAGACTCATCATATTGGGTTTGGTTGTGAGATAGAGATCCCATTTCTCTCTCGTATAGAACTATATAATGAGAATATATATATTTGTGTTGTTGGGTTTTATTTTCCTCTTTCATTTGGTTGATTTAACAACTTATATCATGTATTATAATTATCCCTCATTAGTTTTTGGGTAATCCTACTACGTATGTACATACTCATCCTAAAATGGGATTTTTTCGCACATGTTATGTCTTATGTAGATGATAGATAAATTATTGGTTATTTCATAGGAGAATAGGGATACTCAGGTTCGTATACCATATATTGTTGTCGGGTTTGGAGATCATGAGCTATATTCTATCATCTATATTCTATTTAGCTATTTTTAGGTTGGTACATCCTTTCAAGATGGGTGACTTTTTTATGTTTACATTTTGTATTACATTTTTTCACTCTATTGTATTCCTTGTAGATTATTACACAGATGGTTTTTAATCTAAATGTTACTTTATATTATTATTATTCTTTTACACTTCTGTATGGACATAGTTGGGTATGTGTATATAGGTACTTTAGGTAAAGGTCTACCATTTTAGTTATTCCTTCTTGGAACTTGTCACAATCCCCATTCTTATAGAGGTAGGCTTGGGGTTATGGTGGCCCGATCTTTCGTCATCCAGATAGGCACCAGTGGATCAATTCGTTACATGAAATAACTGAGTGGTGTAGTTTGAAATAACCATGGCTAGAGTGGAAATATCAAATGTGAATACCTTGATGGGTTATGATTCATTATAGGTCCACTATTATCATAATTTGGATAAATTATTCACTGTAGAAAATTTTAGTACTTTTTTATTACTTATGATTCATTACATTAAAGAAATATAGTTTGTTTGTTAACAAACAAGGAGATAGTAAGTTTCAAAATATGATTTATTTAGTAATCCTGCTCATAATTTTAATATGATTTATTCAAAAAATTATGAATGATTAAAGTATAAACTATTTTATTTTTATTTTTTTGAAATGGAATTGGTTACATGTTTTGAAATAAATCACACATGGGACTTCATGGAAGTGATTTGGGAAAATATTCTTGACTATAGTGTTTATAACCACTATACAAGAATCTAAATGTGTGTGTGAAGATGTTGTTTTTAAATATGTAGGTAATTTAAATTAAATATTACGTATTGATGATGGATCCAAGATGAAATGATCAAGAAGGGGTGTGATGGGGTTTGCCTAAGGGTCATTGGAGGAGTTTTCTATTCTATTTGGATGGGTTTTAAGTTATCTATATTGGTTTTTTGTTATAGTTATTAACTAGTTTTATACTTCATTATGATACTTAGTATCTTAAATGATTGTTAAAAAAGGTAAATTTTATGTTTAGAATAAAATTATTGTATAGTGTTTTAATCTCTATGAGGGAAAATAATTCCCCAATGATCATGTGGTATACCGCAACCATATTTTCCATCCTCTAAAGATCAATGAATATACTTGAGGCTAGGTGGAAATATAGTTCAGTTCCAATAATTTTGGTTACTGGGGTGGATTGATAGTTAAACATGGATAGAAATTTGAGTCCTAGACTACTTGAAAATCTTAATAAATTTCAATTTATTTACTTTATGAATAAATTTTCTATTTTATTTTAGTTATGTTTTATATATTTCTTGTTCATAAATTGGTTTTATTGTGATCTTTTCGTTTTTCATATAATTAATCCCTTTACTAGTTTAGATGATATCTTTCCACAATATTATTTTATTGAATATATGTTTAATGATGGTAGGGTTTTATAAGATAACGCTACAATAAAATCCCAAATTGGAAGTATATGAATGGAATTATGACATAAATTACATAGGTTTTGTATTTAGATAAATTATTTTAGTAAAACACATAGAATTATATATGTATAAGTCATTATTGTAACTTTATATGTGTACTATATAGTGGATCTATGAACTTATCATAACATTATTCCTGATTTGTAAAGTATCAATATTAGATACGTGTTCAATTTCCTCCTTGAAAATAGTTATGTTTTGGGTGATTAAAGGTTATTCTTAGGTTCGTGTTGTGATATTTTATATTTGTGTAATTTTTCTTCAATGATAGGGATTTATTATGAGTATGAGGTATTGGAAATAGGTAGGGTTGTATTTTTCATGAACCCTATTATTGATTTTTCTTATATTTATCATTTATTGTTTGTTTTATAGTGGTGTTTTCTAGTTGATCTAAAGGTGATGGAATGGAATTTTAGTGGATGTTTTGTGTGTTTTCTTGTGAGTATTCATTGGTTAATTTTATGATGGTGTTTAGTTGATACAATTATGTTAAAATTAAATAAATTATGGTAGTTTTTTTCATCAATTTCAAAAACCACTATTAATTTTTTAATTTTTCAAATTAAAATATAGAAAATATTTTTTCAAATTATTGTAACATTTAAATTAAAAATGATAATAATTTAGTGATAGATTTTGAAAATTTCAATTTATATTTCTAATAAAAAAACTCAACATCATCCCTTCATTCTTTATTTTCTCTTCTTCTTTCCTTGTCTAGATTTATCCCCCTTATATTCCATAAACCACTCAACCACCATCCCCCATATAATTCTTTTCATTACCTGATACCAACCCCATCTCATTTCATACACTACCTAACTATCATCTTTTATATTTCAAACAACTCTTGGATACTTCTACAAATCTATAGTTTTTCAATTATCTATAATATTCCATCTTTCTTGGGGATTTTGGAATAAAATAAGTAATGGGTGAACTCGGATGCTCAGTAATGGTAATAATAATCGTGGTAATGATTTAAGGAAGATTACACAATAAACAATGGCATAATCATAATACATAGCATGATATATATAGAATTCATGATAAATAAGTAATATGTGTAAACTATAATTATGTAAAATTGTGGCTAAAAACCTTTGATTTCAAGTTTACCCACCAAAGTCCTAGTATATGAATGGATCTAATAGTAAGGTTACCCACCAAAACCATGTTACCATAATGCCTCTAATGGTAAGGATACCCACAAATAACATGATATATAAAAGGTTATAATGGAAATTATACTAAAAATACCATGATATCATAATGCCTCAAATGGAAAGGTTACCCACCAATACCAAGATATTTTAATGGCTCTAGTGTAAAGGTTTCCACCAATACCATGATATCATAATCCTGTCATACAAAAAGTAGATCTAGATATGAATCATTACCCAATACAATGGAGGGATATATATAATTTGTCCCACCAATCTAATAACATTTCTAGTGTACATTACAAAACATAAAATACATACATTCAGGAGGTCATAATCACAAATCAATGAAAATAATTATTCATATTAATCATTATTCCATGAGGAATTAATTTGAGTTTAAAAATTTAAAATCCATAGACTATGATTGTAATTATTTCTATGGTAAAATCACATTGGATTATAATGATTAAGGGTTGAATTTGTTTTCAATAGATTCTAGAAAAATCAATAAGTGATTTGATGGTCAAGTTTCTTATTGTTGTTCCTGAAGTAAGTTCATAGGAAGTTAATACTCTCATAGGTGGAACTATCAGAATTAGAGACACCTCCAATGTGTGTTCTACTGCTGGATGAAAACACTAAAGACATGTTGAATATCTGATCTAGAATATACAATGAATGTGTCACCAGAAATAATGAAAGAAAGTATAGTGAATTTTTCTGATGGATAAAGGAGGATTCAATGATTTTACAATATATCAGGAAGCATATTTAACATATGTGTCAATTTTTTAAGTATTCATCATGTGAAATAAAAATAATAAATATATTGCAAAGTAATATCAACACTAATTATTTTGAATGTCTGATCAAAGGGATATTAAATATAACTCATTGGATAGTGAATCTAGTATATTAAGAGATTGAATTCTCAAATGGATATATTGAATATATGATCCAAAATATGTCTGAATTGAGTTTTCTAGAGGTTAAAAAATGTATTTCTAAAAAGATATTCCAAGAAACAAAGGTTACATAAAGTAGAAGAATCCATGGTGATTTGTAAGATGAACCACACTGAAGAGTTTACAAAGTCCCTAATACTTATCATTGAATAATGTATGGTTAACTTCACCTTATGAAGAGAGTTGATTCTAGGAATATATAAAAGAAATGAACATTACAAAGTTCCTACATGAACTTTATAAGTTTTAGATAGGTGTTAAAAAGTTTTATTTAATGTTATGAAAATAAATAAAATGGAAATATATGGATATTATTTAAAAATAAATACACTCATTTGGAATCAATTCTATTGGAAGATACAATGAAAATGATAAGTTAAAATGTTTTTAGGAAAATAAGCTACAAAGTAAGTCGAAATTATCATTCTCACTTAAAGACTCAAAGAAAAATCAATCAGTGCATGAACTTTTTAACTCAATGGAAATACATCACATTGGGATAAGAAAATCTGCAATTAATTCCTATTTGATTAAATGTTAATATGATAAAAATATAGAGGAATGAAGGTTGATTCTAAAGTTTCCAAATAAAGATGATAATGAAATTTTATAATACACCAAATGTCAAATAAATGGAGGGATATAATGATATAATTGCACTAGAATATGAGGTAGTGTAACATAATATTGAAGAAAATGTCTATAATTAAAATACTAACCATGATTTCAATAAGAAAAAATTATTGATTCAAACATGTTAATTACCATGACTAATTATTTAGACCAAGTATCGAAAGTTTCATTGAATGATATGATTGTTGGAGAAGTTAATGATCTTTAAGTCAAATTTTGAATGAAATGTAACTTTAATTCATTTATACCACTAAAATCACATGATTAATTTAATATTTTTTCTAAGTATTGAATTCTTTAGTAGATAAAGTCAAGCAAAGAAAAAGTAAAAATTGAAAAAGTGGTGAGTGAATTCTATGGTTGTTAAACCACCAGATTATTCTAGAAGGGTAATTTACATTTATGATAAGTAAAAATAATTCAAATGATACTAATATAGACCTTAAATAATTATGTAGATGATTTTAATTATTCTAACTGATATTTTCAAAAGAGTTGAATTGAGTTGATGTCAAGTTGTATGGGTGACTTGACAAAAGAGATAAACTCAATGAATGTGGAGAACTGAAGGCCCAACACTGTAAATATAATGATGTAGAAATCATGTATTTTATAAATTTTAAATTATTAACCTTATTAGAAAAATTGGATCCAGTAAAATACATCAATCTCATTTAGAGTTTAATGAAATCGAGCATTCTGAGAGAGAGATATTGATGAAAAGGAAACCAAAGTGAGGGTTTTTTATAAGATATTTTTTGAAGATTTAGTTGGGTCAATATTTTAAGAATATTAGAACATAAAGTGTTCAGGAATCTGAGATAGATCACTGTATTAAGGTAAAATAATGTTGAGATCTTTTTTGATGTTATATTGTCCTCAACTCAGGGTCCACTAAAATGGTACTTTGATTGGGTCAGTTACAAGGCCTCAAGAGCACCTCCCTATATGCTATAGGATACCAAGTATCAATGAAGGTCCAATAATGGTATATTGGGGATACAATACCCTCATGATCAGAGTAGAATAGTGGTAAATAATAAATAATGTAATGAAAATGTATAAGTACATGAATAAATGAGAAACAGAAGATAATAATAATAAATGAATGAATAACCATGCCTGAACATTTTATAATGTAAAAAAATGACATATGTTAGTAAATACATAACAATACATGTGTAATGAAATGAAAAAAAAATACTCAAAGTCTATCTCCATGGGAATCCTATGATTTGTTTAATTCCTTTTCTCCTAAGCACCCATGTAACATATAATATCACAATCATAATCCATGAACCTGAACCTGTGACCATGAGGTCTGTTTAGGTTCCCTGGTGCAATGGAGGATTGATTGGGGTGTGAGATAAAATAAATATACCACCAGAAATAATTTTAAACGATATCCAGTTAGTGATTATAAAATACAGTAGTGTGAATGCATAATAAATAAATTAGTAAATGAATAAATGTAAATTAGTCGGCTCAGGTTCCTCAGGGACACCTGGCTGACCATACCAGCTTCATCCAAAGTGGTAATATCCCTAGAATTCCATCAATTATATGTATTCATATATGAATATGGGTGGGTGTGTGTGTGTGCAGATATATACTTTCCCCAGTGAGGATACAAGGTGTATGACCCAGAAATCCACATTCTTATAGAACAAGGATAATTTAATTAATTAACAAAATTATCCAGGACATCCTAACCTAGGAAACATAACTAAGGTCATAAATGAATAATATTTTTATAGGACCTAGGGTAAACCTATGGCGTCTATGTATAATGAGGGTCTCTAAACTATGGAGTAATTTCATGTAATGACACATATTTGAAAATAAAACCATTAGTTGGTTATGGACTCGAGGTACAAGCCAATGAGTCCCAGTATAACAATCATCATAAGGAGATAACAATACTAATATATATTAATAAAAAAACATTATATATTTCATTTTTACTATGAACCCATCCAAGGTGTTTCTTAATGAGAAAACCCAAGTATCGCTCAAGGAGTAACATACTTATGGTTATTCTATGAGCTTGACCACGGTGTTCTATAATGAGGAAACCCAAGTGACATGGTAACTTCTAATTTCCCTATGATATTATCCAAGGATTTTTGAAAAAACTAAACCCATTTACCACTTAGATCATGAGGAAAAACATCTATCCTATCAACTCGTACAAGGAATTCCAAAAAAAGGACACCCAAGTATCTCACAAGGTGTAATATAATTCAAGAAACCTATAAACCTATCCATGGTATTCCTTAATGAGAAAACAAGTTTTTCTCATTGTATATATAATCTCAAAAACCTATGACCCCATCCTAGGTGTTATGTATTAATGAACCTAAGTATCGCTTAAGGCATACATTATTCATTTGATAATATAATAGCAACCATAAGATAATCCATTTCATATTACAACTAAATTATAATTTGGGTCATTTCATTTATAAATAAATTTATAAGTTCATGGTAAGGTATATACCTTTAATCATTTTACCCAACCAATACAAATCAATTAATTATGTTTATCACTTCACTTACGGATGAAGGAGTCAAGAACTCAATTTAATAATTTGTTCATAACCAAGGGTAAGTCCTTTCAATAAAAATCTAAATAAATTCAAATTCACCATTTAGTTTTATAAAGGATGGATATGTAATATTATAAATAATTATTGTAAGCTAAGTGATTCATCCCCACTACAAATAGTTCATTTAATTCCATCTAACCATTTTCTTTGAAGGAAAGTAAGCTAACATGCTCAATGGGTGATTTTAATTCCAAGGTAAATAATTAGGGTCATGGAATATAAGAGACACACCCTAATGGTTTGTTTTTAGTTGAGGTTAACAACCTCTAATTGTTCAACTATATTATCAAAGGCTATTCAATTTAAGGCCTTAGGTTATACAAAAATAATTTCATATTTTAAGGGTGATTCATGTAAAATATGGTCTGTGGAACAATGGTGTATCTTATAAAATGGTGAGACATTAATGGAAACTCTATAGACCAACTAACACATGCTTAAGATGATCCATTAATTCAATATCGGCCTTTGATTTGATCCAAAATGTGAGAAATTAGAAGATCATAAAAACTCCTTGAAATAGGGTAAATTATCTCACATGAAGATAAAATTTAATATGGCTAGAGAATGTGAGAAAGGAGGAAGGAGGTTTCATAGAATCATTTATATGATTCTAGATAATCCAAAAATAGTCTATTCAGAGATAAAATTAAAAATATTACTCCATTCCTAGGAGGAGAGAAAAGGGAGGAGTTAAGAGGAGGGTTATCATGCATGTGGAGGAGAAGAAAATGAAGAAGGAAGGTCTAAGGAAAATAGTGTCAAAAGGGTAAAATCGCCACCTTTAATTAACCTCATAGTATAGTTGCATGATTTGTATAACCATTCACCAACTTTGTAGTACCACTTCTTAAGTGAAAATAATGTTGCGGGCAAGGAACGTGTTTTTTCAAACCGTGCACAGTCCATGGAGATCACCTCTTTATTTTTATATAGACGTTTTGCATAGTTATACACCTCCTCTCACATGGTTAGAAAAAACTATGGGACACACTTAGATCCCCTGGATCATTTAGTATTTTTACTCTTTGAGGGATTCAGATTTAAAGAAATTGTGTCCTTGTTGAAAACATGACACATGTTTTGGGAAGCACGGTTAGTATTAATCATGCACCAATCATGTGCCTCTGACTGTTTCTTCCAAAATAGAGTTTTTTGTTCTCTATTCCCCTAAATATCTTTCAAAAACCTAATACACATCATGTACCTTAAACACTATCCAAAAAATAGTACTTTTAAGTTTTCCAATTCTCATATTTACATTCTGAATCTAGGTTTAACATTTATCCCATCCACCAAATTAAAATTTCAAATTTCTTTGGGATTTATACATTTTTTAAAATCATGGGATGTTATAATATCCTCACCTTAAAACTTATCATCCCTGATAATCCTTGGGGAAAAAACTAAAATAAACACCCAATCTATCTAGGTCAGGAAAATTTGGTTAAAAAACTACATAGTGTTTTCAAACATCCAACGCGCCTCTAGGCATCACTTAAAGAGTACGATACATAAGTTGTCAAATCTCAATCCAACTCTCCTATTTAAAAATATAAAGTTGAGATAGTGGTTATCAAATCCCATATATCCTAAAACATGATCACATCATTTATTCTTTCATCATCCGACCTATGGTTCTCCACACTATAGTTTTTAACTTTGATTGGAAATTTATAATTCATGATATATCCACTATCATCATCACCTATTTAATCATGCCAGTAGAATCCTAACGATGCTCTGGGAATATTTCCTAAACTTAATAGAATGTTCATTCCCCAACTAACCTCCTTTAGAATGGTCATGTAGTATTTTCCATGAAAATAATCAAAAAACTTTCCATTTCAATAATATCATCCTGATGATGTGATTAACATGATTCACATTGAACATATTTAACAACACAAGAAGAAAGAAAATGAAGAAACTATTGGTTGACTATCACCAAATTTCTCGGATTTAGAAGCTGATATGACCAAAACCTATTTACAATGCCTCCACTCTATGGAATATCAATTTATTCTAAGAATAGTCACTGAATCCCAGAATTGTCTTCCAGTGACGTACTTTACCATACTAATCATTCCTATTGTTGTTCCTCATCATGAACATACCCTGTGACAAAATGCCCATCTAGCAGCAGTGTTTTTTTAATCTAGCGGCCATTTAAACCACCGCTAGATGGTTCTAAAAAGGTTTTAGAAACCACTACTAAAATTGGTTTCGGGATTCAACACGCGGTGGTTTCTTTAATTTTGCAGAAGTTTCTAGAAAGTTTCATAGAATGTGTATTTCATAGTATTTTTTTTATTTTTAATGGCAGTTTTCACGTAAAAAAATAATTGTAATCTAGAACTGGTTTTTAAATGCCATTAAATTCTGAAATTATTACCCAAAAAAACCACCACTAAAACGAATAAAACCACCAGTATGTAAAAAATATTTCATATTTAGTAGTGGTTTTAACCTTCACCCATAAAAATACCATAATTTAGCGGTGGTTTAAACCTCTATGAAGAAAAACTATATTTAGTGGTGGTTTAAACCGCTGCTAAATCATGAATTAAAAAACAAGCTATAGGTTATGCAGCCTCGGAACTTGTAGCCCGAATAACACAACAGTAACACTGAAAATTTTACTAGATCATCAAATATGTCACCAACGTATAAGGAAAACCACACATGTTAAAACTAAATAATCAATGTATTTTGATTCTCACCAAAACATAAAAAATGAACACATTGACAAAGTGAAACAACACATGGGAAAAATAATACATTTATCAATGCATTGAAAGAATCAAACAAGACATAACACAATAAAAGAATCAATAGTACATAAATACATTGATAGAATCAACAAATTGAAATAATCCATAATACATTTCTCAACAAATTGAAAGAATCAATACATTTCTCAAATACATTTATCATTGAAAGTACGTTGATTATTTATACTATTACACAAAATATTTCCAAGGAAAACATAGATTTAATACATTTAAAACTGGCTATAATGAATCAAATTATATTCATTAAAATGAGGATTTACATGTTAAAACTAAATCCACCAAAATTACAAAAAAGATAAATTAATTTAATAATAAAGAAATAATTCTCATTATGAAACCATCCATCATGAATTCCATTTTCATCAAAAGGGACATTAATGATTCAAAACCAATAATCAATGCTTATCCAAAAGAGAAATCACCCTAAATATCCATAAATGATATAAACTTCCACAGGTGAGAATTAGAACTGACTTGGAGTGATATAATGGGTAAATAATTTATGAAATCCTAGGACTTCCAAAACAAATCCCAACCCTTGATGAGACCATGAAAAACAACATAGATGCCTCTATGTGCCTACTCTGACAAGAATCCACATAGTCTAAGTTACCCAATTACATCCCCATGAATTATCCATGGGAAATAAGATAGATCTCAAAAAACAAGGTCCATTCACAAATAGAGAAAAAAAATCTCCCAAAAGGGATATCACCTAACACATCAAGATTTAGGTCTAACCAAGAAGTTGAAAACAAGAGGATATTAATCGAACAGATAGTTTGAAAGATAGAGGTTATCTTATATGTTATAGGATTGAGATATCATTATATGGATAAGTGATATAGGACCTTAGTTTGGTGTGAGATAACATAGAACAATCCTTGTTCAGTTGGACTGGGTTGTGAAGTGAGATTGGGAAAAGGGTATAAACTTTCCTAAAATGGATGGGGTTAGATAGAGATTATGGTCTTAGAGAAAAACCATGGGGTTTTTTGTCATGACTTGACCTATAGGGACCCAACTTGGGACATTAATAAGCTGAGAGTGGCACCACATGTGGGCCCCCAATAGTTGAAGGGATAGCGACAAGCATAGAGTAAGAATATCAATGAAGTGGGAGGATTTATCTTATTGTATGTGAACACACACACACACACACAACTCCATGAAATAGTGTATAGGTAAAATAAAATAAAACATTAAGGTGTAAAAAAATTATGTAATAACCTCTAGGAAATACATCATAATGATATAGATAAATATCCAAGAATGAAAAAGGGTAAAATACATGCCTAACCCAGAATAAGGAAAGTAGGTCCCAATCTAAAAACAACTAAAAGTGAAAAGAAGTGGAGTTCCCTACTCAAGATCCCTATGTCTGACCACCAAACATGGCCAGTGACTTCACTTAATTCTATGATCCATAGATACTAGGTCCACTAAGGACCTTGTCTACTAGTTGTCTGTATAAGAAAAAAATCATGCATGAGAATCCCATACAGGTGTGATTATAAACATACTTAGTAATGTACCATGAAAAAAAGTGGTAAATAGTAGAATATAATAGTCTGATCAACCTATATGTAAAAGAGAAAAAAGAAACTAAAAATCATAAATGATCATAAAGAAATTTCAATCTCTATAGCCAGTTGAAACACGGCATATAGACACATGATTATACAACACATACATAGGGAACCCATTGTCCCGATACCATCTAAAATATAAGAAAAAGATTAAAAAAATACCCAAATTGGACATACAAGTACATGAACAAATCCTCTCCACTAATCATTTCTAAATGATGAACTCAACTCGTCACCCTCTCCATCTACATCTCTACTTCCTGTAACTGGAACCTGTAAGACAATTCTATTAAAAATTAAACAATGTTTTATATTTATATTTAAACATAAAATCAATAAATTTTTTTGAACTTAATGATTTTGAATTTTTGTGATTTACCTTCTCACCACTATTCATCTCTATAAACTCTTTAGGGGTATATCTAGTCATCTTCTGATATAAATCAAGCAACACTTTCTTAAAACCCGATATCTCACCCCCCTAATCCACAATTATGTTGTTCCTCAAATAAATCTTTCTATGAGAATATTGGGGAATGGATTTACAACAACCTAGATTAGATGCACTTGAAATCTCCATTTTCCTACCAAAGACCTCAGATGGTAATGGTTTCAAACCCATCTCGTGCACTCGACCTGGATGCTCCTTCTCAAGGAATTTACCAACTTGGTCATCCTGGGAGACTGAGTAGGACTGTGTGGGATTGAAATCCCATATTTCTTTAATTTTTACCTATAAATCAAATATCAATCATATTGGAAGAAATATATATTAACATAGTGACAACTAATAATAAGTTATTTTAATGAAAAATTAATTCATACCCCAACCTCTTTGGTCAGATCATTAACAGAACTCCCACAATGTTTTATATGAACATTCAACCACACATATGTTCGATATTCTTGGTCTCCTAAACTCTTTGATAGAATTAAACAAAGATAAATCAAAAATTTAATATATTAAATAGAGAAAATTGTCTCAAAAATAATTAAACTAATGAAAATATTACTAGACTTTATCGGCTTCTAAAAAAACTCTTTGACCCAATAGTGTGAATATATTGCTTCCTCCTTGACATTCCTGTCATTTAATCACATAAAATTGAATTCATAACATATATTTTGAAAAATTAATGCATAAAAAAAGTGTTAACAGATACACAATACTAACAATCAAAATATACATAACGATGATAACAAATTACTACACAAATTACATAAGTGGTTGATAAATGAATGGATAACCACACATACAATAATTTTCTCCTTCAATCATGTTAGTTTAATGCTCCATCATTACTTCATCTAACTCATCCACTCTTTCAAGACTAATATTTTTAATATCATGATAGACAAATAATTTTTCTTCTTGTTGTTGAAGGGATTCAATGTCATAGGTCAAATATTCCACTTCATCACCCATATCATAAAAGTCAATTTATTTTATGTGAGAAACTACACTCCACCCTTCATTCACAATATCTTTCATATAATAAACCATTTTTTATTATGATGGTAATATATACAGATCATGTAGTTCATGGTCACCAACATCCATCAAGTGAGAGAATTTCACAGAAGTAAATTTTAAGCAATCTCTTTTAAGACCCCTGATAATATCCACCCAATTAGATTTGAATAAAACAAATTTAAAAATGTATGTGGTAGTTTAATTCCATAATATCAGTCAACTTTCTATTGTATTATACTTCAAAAAATGTAAATATGCCTCTATTTTTTATTTTGAAACCTTCTTTCTGATCAACTATACAGAATCTAAATCCATTCTTGTTGAAAATGTTGAAATTTATAGCTTGTTTTAGAGGAAAAAAAGCAAGAAACATCAAATATTATGATAACTCTGATCGATAATCAGTATTCATGATCTGAAAAAATTAATATACATTTATATATTTACAAAATATGTGTATCAACCTAATATCCATATTGATTATAATATTTATGAAATTACACGTCGTGAAAATCATTCTACAAGATCTTTATTAATATCTTTTGGTATATCTTTATCATTTCGTGTTCATCCTCTCATTTGTATCTTTTTTTGTATCATAAACTACTTAACAAATGGATCTTTAATTTCACTATTTAATAGCACATATCTATGTTCCTGTAATAATTCCATTTCTGTTGGTGTAACATTTGAGATCCTCCCAACTAATTGGCCAATAACATGAAATATGTTTGATTTCCCATGTATTTCATATTGAGTTGATGTGTCATCAACCCATCCAAATAGATTGAATCTTGTCTCAATATCTTCCAAGTATCTAGAACAAAAGGTAAGACACTCCTATGCTAAATAGCCTTCAGAAATATAACTTTCAGGTTGAGCTTTATTTTTCATGTATGATTTTAAATGCCCAAGATATCTATGAAATAAAATAAAAAACATAATTATGTATTTAATGATGTTCCGAGAAATGTTTACTAAAAGGAAAAAATATAAAAATAAAGTACCTCTCTATTAGATACATCCATCGATAATGTATGGGGCCTCCTAATTTAGCTTCCTCAACTTAATGCACAGTTAAATGCATCATGAAAGTAAAAAATGATGGAGGAAATATTATCTCCATTTCACCAAGTGTTAATACAAATATCTCTTGAAGATTGTCGATCTGAAATTAATGTTGAGTTTTCACACATAGTTTTCTGAAAAATGTGCAGAATTGGAGTACAATAGTAGTGAACTTTTCTGGTAGTAATGTACGAAATTCCAACGGAAGTAACTGCTATAATAGAATATGTGAATCGTGGATTTTCAAACCATGTAACCTATGATAATTTAAGTAAACACACCTTGATATGTTACTTGAATACCCATAAGATACCTTTACATGTTTTAAAATTCGATGGAATGTATCTTTATCCCTATTTTTCATTGAAAAAATTGTTGGAGCGTACTTTCTATTCTCATATGGCCAGAGATCATGCTTTATGTTCATTGTTTGTAAGTATTTTTGAGCATTGATATGATCCTTCAACATTCCATGCTCATTAAGCAATGTAAAGATCAAATTTTCACAAAATTTCTTCTCAATATGCATCACATCAAGATTATTCTGCAACAAATAAAATTCCCCATACATAAGTTTGAATAATATACCTTTTTTCTTCCACTTTTGTGTTCTGATATCACTTGATAATGCACGTCAAACTTTTTTTCCACTATTATTCAAATGATGCACCTTCCCCAATTCAATTTAAACAATTCTAGGTTGTGTCAACATTTCAGAACCTATTAAAAACTTTGGAGGTGGTCTACAATCAATGAAACGATTAAATTTTGAATTATTCATCTAAAATCATTGAGATGCATTGAGAAATATTTGATGACATAAGAAGAACCATTTCCTACAATGAGGTAGTCGTTCAGGCTCAAAATCAAAGTTATAAAAAGGACAATCCAAACTCGTATAAGAGTTCCAACAATATAAATTCCCAAGTCCAAGGAAGTCACTAATTGTCCCTATTAGAGCAGCTTGCATTTTGAACATTGTTCTAGAAGATGCATTGTTTGTCTCAACATCATTTCTCTATAACTTGTGTAGTTCTTCAATTAAAGGATGAAATTGTACATCAATATCATTTCTAGGCATTTATTTTCTAATAATAATCATCAAAATGATAATAGACGTCTTTTACATACACATCCATAAAGGCATAATGTAAGGGATCAAAACAACCAGCCAAATGCTATAAATGTTACTCAAATTTCCAAATGGGTTGAATCCATAGGCAGTCAATCCCAATTGAACATTCCTAGGGTCAGAAGAGATATCTAGATGTAATGAATCAAATGCCTACCATGATTGTGAGTCTCTTGGATGTCACATTAACTCGCCATTCTTATTATCTATAGAATGTCACTTCCTCTATTTGGCGGTTTTCAATGACATGAATAATCTTTTTAAAAGAGGATTTAAAGGAAAATAACACAAATCCTTTTTAGACATGTTCATTTTCTTCTTCTTCATGGTATTATATTGATTCAGACTTCAAACATCACCCATAGGCTTCCATCAAGAAAAAGAACATTTTTTCAATCTTGTCTACTTGAATACTCTCCCCAATAAAGATTACAATCATTGGGACATGCGTGAATTTTTTTCATAATTCAGACCAAGATTGTTAACAACTTTTTTATATCATAAAAAGACTCAAGGATATTTTATTCATTAAATGCACCATGAAACAATTCCAATATCATAGACATTGATTTATTTGTAATTCCACATATGCATTTGATATGGTACAACTTTAGTAGAAAAGAATGTTTTGAATATTTCAAACATCCACTATACAGCTCTTTATTTCTATCATCAACTAAACCATGAAACAAATTTTTCTGCTCAGTGAAGTTTTCTCTCATATTATCCTCCAAATAATCAATATCATGATTCAATTATATGTTACAATCTTGATCTTGTTGTCCCACAGTCTCAAAAACATCACATGTCGCGTTATTATTTGTAG
Source organism: Viscum album (assembly GCA_963277665.1). Taxonomy (NCBI): domain Eukaryota; kingdom Viridiplantae; phylum Streptophyta; class Magnoliopsida; order Santalales; family Viscaceae; genus Viscum; species Viscum album. The sequence goes on along the minus strand of OY728151.1, from coordinate 1,258,316,713 downwards.
CACCCTCAACTGGTTGTTCTGATATGTTTTGATGTTGATGTTGGTTCCTTTAAATGAATAATGCAACATTTATAAGGTTTTTCATTTAATTTTCCATTTTCAATGAAGTTGGGATCTCATTCTGTGGATTGAAATCAGTGATCCACCTTTCTATAATGTTCGATTCTTCATGCCAAATCCAACACAAATATTGGGAAGGGAATTTCTTCATTATAAAGTGTTCATAAACTTCATATCTCTTCAAGCATCTTCTAAATTTACATTTTTTTACATGGACATCTAATTCTCCCATCAACAGATTGATTGTAAATTGAAAAAATCTAAAACTACTTCAAACACTTAGCATACTAATGTGTGTTACTCAGTAATGTGATCCAGTTTTTATACATATATATCACAATGTGCCTACTCATTATTACAAAAAAATTAAAACACATAAAAATTTCTAAATAGGAAAATAGATTCATATATACTATTTGAAAATAATATATGAATATGATAAATATGTTTTTCTTATATAAATACACAAGAAGAGACCAAGAATGAATTTTCCTGACTCTGCAAATTCAGTCACCAAAATTATAAATAATTGTATTTATGTAGGGATAAATCATGTAACATATACTTATTGAGGTTAAATAATTTTTAATATAAAATGTAAACATTGTTGAAAATGTAAAAGACTATATTGAAAACATTTTCACGTTGACTTAAAATAAAGAAAAAATATGTCTTTTGTAGGATTATGCTCAACCTAGTCTATTATAGGACATAACTGACCTTTTCCTTTTGTAGGTTAAATAAAAACCCCAATATTTTCTATGGTGAATCCCTAACCTATCACTCAGTCTTTTTCAAGTGTATATAGAACCTATTATGTTCTACAAGATGGGAAAAACCTTTTTTATTACCTTTTGATCAAGTAAGAATAACAATACACTACCTTTTAAATGTATGTATAACCATCTATGAAATAATAATTATAGGAACTTCTGAAAAGTAATAAAACTATTTGCACTATTATAATATGTCTATAAAGAAACTGGTGTAGAGTAGTGAACTTCGACCCTTCTTTAATTGATATAGAACAAGGAAATATAGGGTAACTAGAAATGCCTTAACAAATCAGTATAATGAATCAATGAAGTTCTAAATGTATTTATTATTATTTATCCAATTTTTTCCTTCGCTTCTATTTATATAAAAAACTCAAATTTATAACATTATTTAAAAATTCATTTAATCTTTTACATATGGGTGTTTCCTAATTCTTCATCATACATTTAAAACCCATCAATTAGAAATTAAAATTGAAGCATATTACTATTTAAAGTATCACGCTCAAATTCAAAAATACTCAATGTATTTCATTCATGGAATCATTTTCTAGTGACATAGGATTTCTACTAATAAAATATATAAGAGACACTACTACTTAAATATAATAGAGAAATTTTATACCCATATATCCCACATAATGGTAAAATAGTTTTTTCATAGGTTGCATAAAGGTGCCTCATAATTTTTATAATCTTTGTAAAGGTATCCTTTAAAATATACAGCTCACACAAAGATAGGATGCATTTTACACATGTTATATATAGGTAAATTAAAATTCTATGTAAGGGTAAGAACAAATTATAATCATTTCATAAGGGTAACTAGTAAAGTTGTGTAATGGTAATTTTTTACTTAAACTGGTCATGTAAAGGTAACTAGAAAATCTGTATAAAGGCAGTAAAAAGTTACATGAGGGTAATAAGAATTTTCTAAAGCAAACATAGAGGAAAAAATAAATTACATACACTATTTAAGGTATCTAGTTCACTACACAAGGGTAACTTACATTTTTTTATGCCACTTAAGGGTAGCTTAGAACTTGCATAATGGAAATAAAAACTTGTGTAAAGGTAAGAAATGCTTGTGTAAAGGTGAGAATCACTTGTGTAAAGGTAAGAAACACTTGTGTAAAGTTAATTAGAGCTTATGTAAGTTTAAAATCAAGAATACAAATCATGCGCAAGGGTACAAAGGTATATATGTAAAGGTAACACATAAACTATAAATTCCATGTAAGGGTAAGAAAAATAGTTACGTATGGGTAAACAGAACATTAAACAAAATATGAAAAGGTAGAATATAATTTTTATAAGGGTACACCAAATTTACATAAGGGTAATAAGAACTTTTTAAGGCTTATGTAAAGGTAAAAATAAAATTTAGAAAATAAAATTTTCATTTGTTTCAAACAAAAATAATTATAAAGAATAATAAAAATAATATCATTAAATGGTGAAAATTTAAATAAAAATTCAATCAATAAAATTATCATAAAAATCCATGATTAAAAATAAAACAATTAAATTTCAATGATATAATTAAACGAGTTTCAATTGATAAAAACAATTTTCATTCAAATGTAATTTAATTAAAATATCCAATTTATAATAAACCAAATAAGAAGGTGGTTATTAAAATTATAATTTTTTAACTAAAGTAAATCTTTAATTCCCATAATCATTCATGATGGAATTTGGGGGAATGAAAACTAACTCAAAAAACGAAGAGATATACTCCATCATTGAATAAAATCCCTACTCAAACTTCTAGATAGTATTATCTATAAACATAAAACATATAATTTGATAAATATATAATTCATTATAGATAACACATAAAACGCTACCCAATTACTCATAATAGTTGTAAATAACATAAAAATATATCAAAAAATAGAACAAAAAACTCGAATAAAGATGTAATTCCAAAACACTCATGGTAAATTGAATTTTTATACAGTAAAGAGATAGATAGAAACTCCCATTCATTTACCACTCAACCTTTGAGGGGCAGTGAAGTGGGGGTCAGGATCGATGGTGAGGGGTGGTGAGGTGCAACGAGGGACGATGGGGTGGGGCACGACGAGGGCTGGTGAGGAATGAAGAGGCGAGGAGAGGCGTAGCGATGCGAGGTTTGGTGAGGGCCAGTGAGGGGTGGTGATGGGAGGTGATGAGGCTAGGGCTTCAGGGAGTTGGGATGTGGGGGTCGGGGGTGTTAGGGGTGTTGGGGGATGGGGAAAGTGTCATGTTTGTAAAACAAATTAACTCTTTATTAGGGTTTTATAAAAAAATTCTGTGAAATTATTTTAAAAAATATTGGTGGTTTAGTAAACCATTGCTAAATGCTCATTTTGGTGTAGTGGTAGGTGTATGCCCAATCCAACTCCCTTGGATCATCACATTCAAAAACATCTCATCTGATCTTTACTATAGGTCTGGGGTAACATCATAACCAACCATTGGAGTCCAAGGAGCTCATCCAATGTATCTTATACTTTATTTTTTTACAACTGAGATGTCATTACATAGTAGAAACATCCATGTATCAAAACACCAATTGAGCCCTAGGTAGTAATTGATCGACATTTTAGTTAATGAGTCGACTAGTGATCGTGATTCCATCCAAGCTATTCCTACTTAGGAACCCAAATATCAATCAAGAATAACCACACCTCCTCAAACAACTATTCTTCCAGATTAAAACATCTATAGAGGCTATTTATCAAGCAGTAAGGGCATTTAATTCCTTCCTTTAGCTTGGTATATAACTGATGCTCACTTAGTGTACCCTGGATGATGTCAAGATAGGTGACATGATCATCACTAATACAAGAGTTCACTAATAGGGTATCAATGATTACCAAGGAGGCCTAAAAACTCCCATAATATCCAATAAGAAGTTCCCGACATGGTTTCTAACCAACCAAAACCAACTACTGCTAAAAAAGAACAGTTGAACAACCACTGGAAAACTTCTTTTATATAGCTCAGTTCCACTAGTCTGTGCACCGTAATTAACCAAATATTATGCCTTCATTAATGAGGTATTTCACAATAATTAAAGTATAGCAACTAAAGTATAACCCAACCAATAAGTCCTTCAATGTTTCCTCACACTTTCAACCATTTTATCATCATGCTAACTTACAAGAAAAGATGCATTACTAACCCATCAAATTAGAAAATAACTTATTCCTTTTAACCCTAAATGTATCTTCTAGAATTTGTTCAATATCACACCTATTTTTTAAACTTATCACAATGACCAAGGCATGAATACTAAAATTCATAATTTCACCAGCTTCTAGAATCCACCGTGTCCATTTTAAATTGGTCCTTTAAGGTCTCATTCCCTCTACTCGGAAGGACATGATAATACATATTTGACGCAGTGCTCCCCAACTTAGGAGCTTCCTAGTCAGAATTTACTATGAATGGGAACTCATCCCACAACACACACTCCTTCCACCATTGAGCATGGGTCACAGATGTGACCAACACACTTTTACCAAGTGCTAATTAAAATGAAATGAAAATGAGCCACTTAAAAGAATGATCAATCATATTTTACTATAGGAATATTTGTGACACTCTTCGGATCCATGATCATGCTCGTCATTAGAATAATCCATGAAATCAAAATCCAAACTGACCAATTTATCACAACACCTGATCCTTTTAAAACATCATCCCAAGCATTAGGACAATTCCATTTTCCTTCCACTTGGAGGTCACTCTACCTCGAAGATGACCTGTGATCAAATCATAATATATCAAAGAATAACAATTTCTATCAAATTTATACTGTTATCTATGCCATGTTTTCAATTTGACAAGTATTACGTATTGCAATGCATAATACCCCAAGGTTTTATCAACATGAAGACATATCATTTGATATTATCCATAGTCCTATTGGCCCTATGCGACCCAATATCTGATGGCCCATAAAAAATATTCAATTCCAAAGTCATGTTACCCTATATTATTATTAACCTTGAAGATGAATTATTTAGTTTTTCATCACTAGAGAAGACGGAGAAGGGTCACACAATCTACTAAGAAGTTGACCATGCCTTAGGCATGTCTAACCCACCAAAACTGAGCATCATCTGATGTAAATGTTCCTAACAAGGTCCCATATCATTATATGATGACCTATCCAACTCGAGTGACATTTTAGTAACTAATAGTATGACATGGGATGATAAACACTAGAAAGTCAACACACATTTTAAACTATTCATCATAATTAAGTAAGATTTTAATTTTTTAGGGTGGTTCCTGTCCCAGCTATCCCCTTATAGAAATATCAAGCATAGGCCTTAGAACTCAGTCACACCAAAAAGATCACCCGAACTACCATCCAAACCTCTAGATCAATATAACATAAGGGAAAAGATATCCATAGGTTATGTCTATACTCTCATTCAAGAAATCTCAAGGAAGGATTTAAATTACCCTTGAATGGGGGTCAAAACTAAAAACACTATATTGAGGTTTATTTTTAATCCAAATAAACAATTCACATTTTATTTTTAATGCTCAATTTTAAAAATTTCAAGTACCAGTTGTAAAGAAGAATATTTTGGTACTTTATTTAGCTAATTCCAAAGTGAAACATAGGCATGTTATATCAAACATCCTTTTAAAGGTTATTTATTTAACTAAAATCCTATTGCAATTTTCTAAATTTATCTTATAAATTACTTTTATCCATTTTATGTATCCATAATGATGTGCATATCTAACTTAGTTAAATAAAATATCAATTCCAATCTGTAGAGGAAAACATCTTTTAGGTTGTGATTTGAATTTTAATTAAATAAAGCTTTCATAATATTAAATATAAAAATTAGAATAAAGGTCTTTTATCTTTTTAAAGAGAATAGCTTTAGTAATATGAAACCATAAATTTATATGTAACTTGTATAGGTGGTTGATAACACTTTAAGTAACTATCCCAAATAGCTTGTATATACCCCCATTGGGTTAAGTATCAAAACATATAAATAATAAAGGTCACCTGCTAGGGTCCTGTCAAGCTAATCTGGTTTTAGTTAAGGGAAACAAATTGTAGTTATATTATTCAAATTTCAAATAGCCTTAGTGGTTTCATCATATAACAACATGACCAAATAGACCAACATTGGACCAGTTTTTCATTTAGGAATTTATCCATATGGGTCATTATTCCCAATTAATAGAGGTAAAATCCTTTATATAGGAAACTATTTTCCAATAAGAATTACAATTCATCATACATATATAATAACCACAATTCAGTCAGATGAATTATCATTTCCAATTTATAAAGGCACTTTCCTTTATAAATTACATTTTATTGTTCATGTGGCTACCACATGGTTTTACATTTGATTTAAGAATATATAAATTTTATTTTTAATAGTTGGATTATATGGGTTTCTCTTCCTTGTTTATAAGGGCTCACAAACCTTATAAACTTTTATTTTCACCCATTTAATCACAACCATAAATTATTAAACCCAAGTGACCATTGATCCATGGCTAAAACATGTATTGATTGGTTAGTTAAGGTTCCACCATCAAGACATATGTGAAAACACCATTTTAATTGATATAGACACTTTAATAACCAATTATTTATCAAAATTATATAAATTCTTATTATCACAAATTAATAAGTACTAGTGATCGTGAAAATTTCTCAGATATCATGATGTATAAGTGAACATGCTAAATAATCACATATCATGTCATACGAATAAGAATGCTACTAAATTACACAACGCACAACTAACATGTATCTAGAAGTCAAGAAATGAAACCTACATGGCATCACATATGCATGGAATGTGAATATCTATGTACCTATAATGGAGAATGTACCAATATTTACTTTACATACTCGAAAAGGGTAAAATAACCTAAATCTCTCATATTAGTAAGTAGTAGGAAGTACACCAATCACTCGAGGTAAAATAATAATAAATTATTTTAATGAACAACATGATCAATAGTCCCATCCCAAGAAACTTGGTATTTTCCCCATGCATGGGTTGATCACTCCCAAACATGGCTTTTTACCAATAAAAAACCCATTCCCAGTCTCTTATATACTTTCCTCAAATAGTAAGAAAAAGGAAAAATATATTGTAATACCACTTGGTAACATTCTGACCTCAAGATCCACTGAAAATGGTGCCCTAATCTGATCGGTCATGGGCCTCAAGCGCGTCCCCCCGCACTCCAGAGGTTGTAAGCTTGCAGTGAGTGTCTAATGATAGTATGATGGGGACACTATACCCTTAAAATTTGAGTGGTAAAGTGGAGTAGAATAAATAAATTAAAGAAACTGTGGAGCACATGAGGATCATCCTGTTTAGTGAGGACTCTTTAAGTGCAACAAAGAGACCCAAGATCAAATCCAGGTGGAGGCATATTTCTGGGTTACTGTGGAAGTACTACAGCAGTACTATAGTAGGTACTGTAGCAGGTACTGTAGAATGGACTGTAGTGGGAACTATAAAAGGTACTGTTTGGCACTGTAGTAGCCAGTATTTTTCCTTCATTTGGCCCTTTGGCCACCGATTTAGTCCTTGAGTCCTTTAAGGCCTTCAGGACACCCAGGCCTTCGGTCCTCCTTAAGGCCTTTAGGCCACATTTAGTGTAGATACAAACCGGACAGCCTACAAGGAACATGCTTCAGAAGGAGGATGAGCAAGTAGATTTCACTGTAGTAAAAGCTAAACGGATTTCAAGAATGAGAGGGTATGGAACCTGCCATCAGGTCAAGCATGTGTATGCATGAGAAAGCCAAGCCGTACAACCATACGAAGGTGGAGAGCTAATTTCACAATGAAGATGCTGGGGAGGAGCATTTCCGAGTAGTTAGTCTGTGTTGTATGTAATATTTGAAGCCTATGGGCAATAAATTCCTCTAAGTCCTATGGTCCATGTAATACTTACGCCTACGGGCCTTGTAAGGGTTCCACCTCACCCCTTGAAAGGTGGATTATCAATATTAATTAAAAATTAAGGCCTTAGGGCTATTGGAGGAAAGAAAACACAGAGGAAGATGAATAATTTAGCACTTAAAGATAATAATACTAATAAATGAATGGATAACCAAGAATGAACATATGAAAAAGTACATAAAAATGACATACATTAGGTAATACATAAGAATCCATGTGTAATGAAATGAAAAAAGGCCTAAAAGGATGCCTATACAAGAATCCAAAGATCTATCCCATTCCTATTCTCCAAAACTCCCATATACAAATATAATAGAAAAATAAAAATCCATGAATATGAACCTGTAACTATGAGGTCTATTTGGGTACCCAGTGCAATGGAGGCCCAGACTATGTTTGAGATAAACTCAGTAGGCCACCACCAACAGAGTCTAATTTTATCCACTTAGTGTGCAAAAAATACAATACTATGATGGTATATAAATAAATAAGTAAATGAATCAATGTAAAAAAGTTTTCATAGTTTCTAGTAATATTTAATTTAATGGTATAAATCTTTAATGATAAGTTAATCAGTCCAAAAAATAAACAAGAGGATTGGTTTAGTGTAAGACATCTTTGATTTAGAAGAATAAGACCATTAAAAGTTAGCAAAAAAGGGTAACATACTAAAATTTAATAAGTAGTGTGGGAAATATAATAAGGTTATCCAAACTCCTGAAAATGAAATATTATACTACATAACTAGAAGAAGTTGATGAAAAAATATTTAAATGCTTTAGAAGATACATGTTCTATAAAGTCATTACAAGGAAGAAATCCCAACACAATGAAAAATATGAACATATTTTGAAGGTTTGTATAATTTTTTAGCTAGATAAGTTAGAGATATAAATTAAAATTGAAGAAAAATAAAATAAGGAAGAATTCACCAAGAAAGAAAAAAGTCAAGACAAAGTGAAATTTGAAAAAAAAAACATTCAACATCAAAAGATTTTTTATCGTAAAAATAAAGGGTGAAATCATGAAGACAAATGTAGTTAAAATGATTATAGTTTCCCAATTGAGAAATAAATTTTAATCATTTTACTCTAACTAATATGAAAATTAAGATCCACCTTATTCCCTCATAAGTTCTGAGCATATTCATTATAAATGGAATTTAAAGTAATACCATTCTTTGGGTGTCTCAAAATGATGATTAAAGAACTATACCCTTGGGGAGTGAAATTGGGATGGGTGATTCTAGAGACTCAATAAGTTGGAATGAAAAATAAAAATTCTAAACAAATAATTAACTAAGAAACCTGATTTTGATGTTTTAGTATATTGAAGAATTAAAGGCCCCATAGGAAACACCTCCTGATGATATTGAAGTTTAGGATGAAAAAAATCTAGGGATTATAGTTTTAGTCATCTTTGAGGTATGAGGGAACTATCTCACATCCTATGCTATAATTATATGGGAGGAATTTATTATTCAATAAAAAGGGATTTTATAAAGTGGGGAAGAAATTATTTTTATTCTAAATGTTTTTAATTTGTTTTTTACATGTTTTTGAGAAATTATTTGAAAATATGTTAAAATTACCCCCAGAAGAAAGATCTCAAAAGTTTGTGTCACTTTATTTATTACATATATACTTAAATTCCAAGTTATTAACACTTATTTTCTATATTGAGAATGGATCATTTATACATAGAATTAATAAATTTTAACTCTTTATTTTATGAAAAGTAATGTCATGCAATTCTCAAATGATTAAATTTAGTAAAATATATGTTCATGGGAGAAGATAACAAGATGATGAAGAGTTTTCCCTATAAAAAAATTCGTTGAATTTATTTTCATTAAGGGGAAGAAGAACTCATTGACTATAATATGAATTTGGTATTCAAAAAAAATAAAAATTGTGTGTTAAAGAGTCCATTGGATTATGATGATGAATTATTATACTTATTTTCAATAGATTATAGAAAATTCAATGTGTAAGTTCAAGGAGAATCTACCTATGGGTGTCTCATAACTAAGTTAATAAGAAGATCATACTCTGATAGGTGGAACCATCATAATTAGGTACACCATGGATTGAAGTTTTACGATAGGATGATAAAACTGAAGAAGCATCAATTACCTATCTAAATTTTGTAACACTTATGTAATAAGATGTACAAAAGGAAGGTGGAGTCCATTTTAATAAGAGATGAAAAAGGATTTACTTATTTAACACTATATCTAGAAGAAGATTTATCATATGGTTTGATAGTTAAACTATTCTTCAAGAGAAAGAAAAGTACTAAAGATGTGGAAAATTATTTCTATAATGAGTATTTAGAATGGATGATAAAATGGGGGATTTAATAGAACCCATTGGATGTTGATGTTAGTAGATGGGGAGATTTAGAACTCAAATGGCTATATTAAATATTTTTATTAAAATATATCTTAAATGAGTTGATCAAAAGTTACACAATGTACTTATGGATAAGTGGTTCCCATAAAATGATGTTATTGTAAGTAGAAGAAGATAGTATGATCTAAAGGAAAATTCACTCTAAAGAATTGACAAAGTCCCTAAGATTTATCCCTAAGGAATAGAAGGTGAATTTCTCCTTATGAAGTGAGTTGATTCCATAAATATGTAAAAGTAATGAACTTCATAAAGTTCATGTAGGGACTTAGTAAGGTTGAGAAAAGTCTTCTTAAGGTTCAATTAACCTTATGAAATTAAAGAATAAGGAAAATGTATGGTGCTTATTGAAAAATAAGGATACTCATATAGGAGTATCACTACCAGAAGATAACATGGAAATGATTATTTGGAAGGTCTCTATGATATGAAGTTGAATAGTTAGTAGAGATTGTTGATCTGATTTAGAGGCTTAAAGAAAAATCATTCAATGAATGGAATTTTCAAATCAAATTAAATAAATCAAATTATTATAATATATAGAGACTCAAAAAAATCATACATAGATATTACATAATTTTACATGAAGATTAATTATGTTGCAAAAACACACTCCTAGATATCGTAATGTAATAGTGCCTTTGGAAACATGGAAACATAATAAACTATTTCATAAGAGTTCTACATCGTCTTCTACTTAGTTATTCATAACTATCACCCTTCTTAGAAATATCACATGTAATATCTATCACCATAACCTAAGGAAAATAAACATAAGAAATGGTGAGCTCAGATGCTAATTAAGGGTAAATAAAAAAAATACGCAATCATAACATGATCATAAGGTATGAGAACATGAGAATGAAATTTGAAAACTGAAAATCTTACACATCATAGATCATAAACATGAGCCTTGGAAAAAATCATGGAAATTCAAAAAACATGAATAGTGAATGAATCAAATAACATAGTACATGATAGAATAACATTGGAATAAGACATATATTTGTGGCAAACACATTAGCATAAAAAACCATATGTCAAGGATACACACCAAAACATGCATAACATGTTTTTCTTGGGCAAACCACCAGTGTACCCGCATCAGGCTTGGGATAACGCTACTAAAAAACATGCATTATATTGCACTAGCCTTTACCAGTTCTAGAGAAAATGATAATAATGGATTCCTTTATCAATTCTAAAAAAAAGTGATGATAAAGGTTACAATTATCAGTGATTTATTTGTAGCACTAATAAAGGTGATGATCGCTTATGGGAGTCCCATATCGAAATAACAGTTGTTCAGCCACTTCTTTGTATAATATTCCACCACAACATAAGCTTAGAAGACTTCTATTGAGATGGGATCCCTTATTTACTTCACACACCCATATGGGGTGTAGTGTTCTCACTGGATGCATGACCATCTGGGTTTTGGTGTATTTTAGTTTGGTGTGAGCTGTGATTTGTGTGTGGCGTTGTGCATGCAGTGTTTCTATTTTATTAAATAAATTTTAGGACTCGATCCTGCTCGACTCTTGAACTTTCCTAGTATTATTATTTATTGCATCAATATACATTATGTTGGGAAAAAATCCCTCAAGGTAACATTGCAGTATTTTTGGGTTGATTGTGTTTGTTGACAAAGTAGGTTTTCATAGAGAATTGTCGAGTTCCTGAGAATTTGTTGAAAATCCTTGTTGACAAAGAACGTTGACAAAGGAAAGGACGATCTGGAGGCGGTACAAAATAGTAGTACAAGGTGGCACCATTTCCCAGTGTTTGCCAAATTTTTGGGGTCCAAAATTTGGAGTTTGGTGAGAATCGCGAAAATAGGATTTCCATGAAGATCATAATTTAATATGGAAAAGGCATGAATTTCGTGAAGATAGGATGCATGGTTTGGAAATCGCGAAGACCAGAAGAATTGAGGCGGTGATTTTTCACAATTACGACGAGCTTCACGAACGGCAGAGGCTGAAGCGCATCGCGGCGGTGAAGGGATTTGCAAGGGAGCTTCGCAGCGATGAAGGGCATTGTGAGGGAGCTTCGCGGCAAAGGCGTGAAGGAATTGACGGGATGCTCCGCGATTACGACGAGCTCCGCGAACGGAAAATTGTCGTGGTGCTTCGCGATTTAGATATAATTCCGGCGGAAACTTCGGAGCTTCGCGATTTGAGATGACGTGGAATTGACTTTGCGTGGAAAGTTCAAGGGTCGGTGGAATCTCCTATAAATAGAGGTTGATCCCCTTGAGAGAAGTAGAGAGAATTTTCAAAGAAAATATTTTTCTCTCGTATTGTGAAGGTGGTTCGCGGAGCCAGTGTGCTTCGCGAAAGAGGAGCTTCACGGCGGCTATTGTAGCTCCGCGAAATTTGTGAGCTCCACGTTGGATCGGTGAGCTTCGCGAGGGAAGTTGCTCTGCAACAGCTTGAGCTTCGCGGGAGTACTTCGCGAGAGTGCTTTGTGAGAGAGCTTCGTGAAAAGGCAGGAGCTTTGTGAAGGCTTGTTTGAGCTTCGTGAAATTGGAAGCCTCGCGAAGTAGGGTGCTTTGCGAAGGTACTTTCTAAAGGTAGTTGCCCAGTGGTCAGAGGAAAAGTGGTATTCATCAGTGGATGAAAGTTGGACTTCAACAGAGCATCTATCAACAGTTGAAGATGCATTATTTCATGCAAATGAAGAGACCTACACGTCTATAAACTGTGAGTGAATCCCTTCACAGAGCAGTGAGCTTAGGAAGAGTAAGAAGGTGATCCTCTCCACCGGCAGTGAGCCAGAGAGAGAGAAACAGGGAGTGACCCTTGGGAAAGCAGTGAGCTGACCCTAAACCTTGTAAAGGCAGTGAGCCTGGGCATAGAAGTGATCTAGCCCGAACCTTGTGAACATTATTGGCAGTGATCCTTAGTGGATTTGGTACAACGGCACATCGTCGTTGTATGCTCCTTGGACGTAGCCCAGTGCGGGTGAACCAAGTAAAAATCTCTATGTCTGCCTAGTCTCTTCCCTGCATTGCATTCAAAGAATCATCATCAGACAAACCAGAAAATAACTGATCATAATAATCGCATAAGAGAAAACAAAGTGACCATTGTAATAAATTGGTCAAGATCCAGTGGGGCGGGAAGAACTTTGAAAAGAATATCCATACCCTGATTCACCCCCCCTCTCAGGGTATATAGGACCCTATTGGCCCTAACACATTACATATTATATAATTTCATTTTTTAGTTTAACATATATCAAACTTTTATATATATAAATATTAATTTTACACACACAAATATTTAAGCAATTAATGAAATCTTATATAGAAACACATACACATAATATTTATGCCATTTATTCAAATTTTTATATTCATTTTTGAATTTCATATAGTAACATAATATATTTAATATATTATGTTTTTAATTTGGTAAATTTTATTTATTTAGTTTTAATATTATTATAGTTAGTATTATTTATTCATTTTTAATATTTTTTATTTTTTATTTTTCTTAGAATTTAATGGTTTTATAATATTAATTTATCCATATTTATTTACTATTTTATAATATTTTTAATATGTTTTCATATTAATTTCAATATATATATCCATATTTTATTTTTCAAATCATTTGTATAATTAAAAAAAATTACCCATTTTTTCAATATTTTTAAAGTATTCATTTTTTATTATTCAATTTCACTCCTTTTTAACATTAATGATTTTAGGATTATATATTCATTAATAATGTTAAAAAAATATTTGTAAAAAAAATATTTATAAATAAATATATTTATAAATGTATATTTACTCTATTTATAAAATTATATATTCATAATTATAAATAAATAAGTAGAATTTTTTTAAAAGTATTTATATATTTATAAATAAATATATAGATATTTAAATAATTATAAAAATATAATAAATATATTTAAATTATGGATATATTTAATATATTTATATGTATATATATTTATTATATATATATAATTTTATAAATATATATAATGATATAAATATATTTATAATTATAAAATATTAATAAATACATTTAACTGTTAAAATTATTAAATTTATTTATATTTATATTGACTTATTAATTAAATATAATGATATAAAAATATTTATAATTATAAATAAATAAATATAATTTAAAAATATATATATTTTTGTGATTATAAATAAATAATTATATATTTAAATAATTATAAATTATAATAAATATATTTAAATAGTGAATATATTTAATATGTTTATATTAATATTTATCTTTAATTATTAAATACATATATAATTATATAAATATACATAATTATATAAATATATTTATAATTATATAAAAATATTAATAAATATATTTACAAATATATTTATTTATAATTATAATTATAAATCTTTATCTATGCTAAAAAACACTAATCAAGAAGACTTTTATCATCGCTAATTAATTTACCACTGATAAAAACCCTCCCTGGTCTTTTTTAAACAACTCTATTCGAACCAATTTCGTTCATGCCATTCAAGCTCTTACGAAAGTCTAGTGCTTCCATCGCTCCCCCTCATCCTCCTCTCGGATGAATCAAGACTTGAATCAAAGTTGTGTTGCTTGTTTCCCCTCCTCTTTCTTTGCTTACTTCTTTGGCTTCTACAGTGTGTGTTAGTGTGGTGTTTTCTTGGATCGGTGGTCTTGTACTTCCACATTTAGGAGATTTATCGAAAAAGTCTCCACCATCATTCATCCTCCTCATACAGTTCCTTGTTTGTGGGTCTCCATGTTTTGATTTTACCCTACTACGGCTCACATAGGTTCCTTCTTTCCCTAATCTTACTTCAATTAAGTAATTTCAACTACAGCTCCTAAAATGGACAAGTTCTTCATTTCAAAAATGTATTGTTTCATCAATAACTCCCTTTTCATTCTTTAAAAAAATCATATTATATATCAAATAATATGAACACCAAAAATCTAAAATCCAGTTTCTTCTATTTATTAATTCTCTCAAGGAAATCTCAAAAAAAATATTTCATAACACTCTTTCATAACTTCAAATATATTCTCAAATTAGTTGTGACTTTTTTTGATCTCTACACATTTTATTCACCATAAGAAATTAGACTGAATATTTATTCTTCTAGTGGATAAAACTAGTTTTTTCAAGAAAAATTGTATTGTCATTCATCTATTTAACTTTGACGCCCATAAAAATACCTACTTATTCTCTTCTTGTAATCTAATTCCTAATAAAAAAAATTTAAATTAAAACAATATCAATAAAATTAATATCAATTTTTATATAAAGGATAATTTTTTATTCTACTCTATTGGTGAACAATCTCTTCAATGGAAAAATAGATTTCTACTTCACTATAATATGACATCATATACCAAACATATCCACAAAAATAAAACATAATAATTGGAAATAAATCATTTCTTCCATCTCTCAACATATCTTCAACTTTATTATAACTCCATAATTATTGATAAATTCTTGATGGTTGATAAATTTATCATTTCATCTTCTTCTATTTATTTTTTATATTGGATAAATTTCTTTTAGATGTTTGAGTCTCATATCCAAGAGTATTTTTAACCATTGTATTGGGTATTTTAGCATTTAACACTTCCAAAATCGATCGTGTTCCATGTTCAACTCTTTCTTTTCACACTTCATGTGAAAAAATTCTTAATTGTAGCTTCTCCATTGAGCTATCAGTTTTACATTCAGACTCAACTTGTTTTCTTAATAAAACAACTTCTACTTCCAGTGTTGTAATATTGTTTTCTTATTCCTTTAAAAAATATTATGATCATTAAAGATATTGATCTATTCCTTAATATTCAATTATTAATTCACCACTACTTTAGATTTCATATGACTTTTTCACATTATTAAACTAATTTTTTGAGATTATCAGCTTATGATTCATGTTCATCAACATAACCTAAAGAATCATTCAAACATAATATGACACTTTTTCTAACCATATTTATTTATAGATCAATAACCATGAGATCTCCCAACAATTTCATCATAAGATCTAAAAATACTTCTTTTTTAACATTATCCTCAGTAATAGCTTTTGATTTTTCCAATGATTCCAACACATCACCTTTTATATCAAAGATAAAATATTTTTCAATACATTTTATGGGATATTCCATGGAATGTTCTACCTCATCACTCACCAGAACCTTCCTGTGAAACATCTATCCACTAGAATTTCTAGAGTTGAAATTATTTATGGGGAAAAAATATTCTTTTTTTGTTAAAATTCAAACTCATTATCCTCTTTATCAAACTTCTTTGGAAATCTTGTAGAAATGATACAAATAAGTTCAAAATGAATGTAATAAATAAATTAACATGCCCTCAAATATGCCTTGTCATATTCTGAACATCCGTTTTAGAAGTGATTACAAATCATTACTTACCACTTCTTTAGTTCCAGTCACCCAAACATCATGGTTCTCCATATATTTGAATAAAATTTAATTATATGAGTGTTATAAATATATTTATGGATTCTATCACATTTCTTATGCAACTAGTTTACTATATAAAATGTCAGGAGATAATTCTATAAGATTCATTTCAACATGTCCTAACACCTTTATATTGTTAGTTGATGTTAATATTTATATGATATTATTTATAATATTTTAATCATTGAACATGTGATCATGGTCATGAATATCTCTACTATCTTTTTTAATATTATTATATAATTTATCCAGATTTTCATTTCAATTCCTATCCAATTCATTAAATATTCATTACAAAACATTCACATTTTCTTTTCTAACTTTTCTATCACCTTCATATATATAATCAATCTTGTCTGAAACTTATTTAGAAACACCTTCATGTAAATCGGATTAGATAAATATGTGGATAAAGCATTATGATATTTAGTGTCATTATTACACATCATGTTAAAAAATTACATCATTGAAAATCTAAAAGGATCACGTACTTGAGTCCAATGTATTTTTGTTGAGTACACATCTTTCTGGTGAGATCTTAAATGATATCTCATCCTCTTATTATATACCTCAAAATTACACCCATTAAATAAGTTTACACCCTTGATATTCAAAATATTCATAAAAAAATTTCCTTTGATAGGTTCCATGAGAAATAACATATGGATTTGATACCACATGTTATAAAATATAATTCTTTAGACACCATAAGAGGGGGTGAATTTGGTTGTCATGAATTTTTTTTCTATATTTAAATAAAATTAGATCTTTCATTCATGATAGACAAGACACTTTGAATGTATCATATAGGCATAATCAAATACAGAAATAGTATATAGACAATGAAATAAAAAAAATTACATGATTCCCCTATAGTGGAATATATCCAAGGAGTACATATCAATGATGTGTTTATATTATAATTATCTACTGCTTCACTATTATGTGATTACATGATTTTAGGATAAAATAACTTCTCATCCTTGGTATAAATCCTCTTTTTCGAATCCACTCACTTTATTCAAGAGGGTTACTAATATATAATAGATATATAGTTCAAACTCAAAATGATATCAATTAAATATTTAATCCATAACTATAATGGGTGTTCTCCATAATACTCTAATATTCACCTCTAACCATTATTGGTTAACCATATCTCATGCCTTCAAATTTAGTTTTCTTTGGGCATACCTATGAAGTATTTGAATACTAGATGTGGGAGATAGCTTATAGTGATCTGTGTCATTATTATATGTGGAATCAAAATGCTTTGGATCTTAATGATGTTAAATCAATGCTAACTAGTTTTCTTGGAATGTTTATTATTGGAAAGTATTTAAAGTGTTTGAAAAGAAATTGAATAGAGGTTTTAGATATTTTAGGATATGTGAAATATACCTAATCATGATAACTCTACTGGTTTTGAAATACGGGTTTGTTAGTGGGTTATAGTATAAATATATTTGTTAGTATTCCTATAATACATGCTCTAAAAATAAACTATATAAAAATAGAGTAACTTGAAATCCAACTTCACTTATATTCCAAGGAAAGATGTTTTAATAGAAATTTAGAAATACAGGTAGTAATTAAATGGAAATAAAGACACAATAATTTCTAAGTGAATTTTTCCATCCAATTATAAATACTTGTTTTTCAATAAATTTATTTATGATGACTATATTAATATATTTCGGTAAGTGATTCAGTTGAGTACAAAATCATTTTTATTAACATTTTTAATAAGATAATTTATAATTATACATGAAAAAATTATTTGAAAGCCCCTGATTTATGATGTATAGTATATAATAATGTGGTAAATGGGAATAAATGAGAGAGTAAACATTTATGATTGAAGTTTCTTTAAATCATTGTTATGATGTCATAATTAAAGGAAATAATGATCAAGGTTTGGCAGAAAATTTTTAGTGGTCAAATGTCCCTAAGGACTTCAATTCCTCAATGATTTTGTTAGTTATTTGAAATAATCATGTGTGACATTTGGAAAATAATTAGTGAAAGTCACCTCAAAATTTTACACTCTTTTAATGATCCACCCAGACTTTCAATGAAACACCACCTAGAACACCACATACCAAGTGAATTTTGAATAAATATCAACTCATACCATTTTTCGGACCCCCCACCTAGAAATGTTATAGAAAACAGTCCTAGAATTACCACCTTTTGTCCCACAAAACATCAAATTGAGAACCTATACCAACATCCACCTGTTTACCCCCAAGTTATCTATTTTCATGTCACCCTTGTGAAAAATGAAAACTTTTCAGAAATCATAATCGATGACATTCAAATTTTTGATTCACCTCATTCGAATTATCTATGAATTTCTCCTTTTATTATGAATATTGTATATATATTTGTTAATTTTTTTGTGAAAAATGAATATTTTATGTACCTAATATGAATTTAAAGTTGATTCATGCTAATCATATGATAAAATATTATGAAGATAAAGTTAAATAGTTTATCATGTTTTAAATTGAGCATACATAGGACCCATGCCAAATGCATTTTTCATGTTTTTGTTATTCTTATTCAAAAAAAATTAGTATGGAAGAGTTGGAATAACATTTGATTTTTCAGGGGTAGATCATATCTATAAATATTTTACTAAACATGGGGAAGAACTGATTGTACACACCAATTGGGATGATACTATGGTTTATGAATCATTTGATATGAATACCAGAGTAACTAGTGATGGAGATCGTATATAAGAAATGAAAATGGAAATTGAATATTACCTTCTTGATTTTACAAAGTGGTTTGAGAAGTTAAATAGTTTTTATATGAGGCCATTGTATACTAGTTACACTAAATACACAAAATTTTTAGTTGTATTAATGTTATATAATTTGAAAGATGGCAGAAGATGGAGCCACACCATCTTTACAGAACTACTTGGTCTCCAGAGTGATATGATACCAAATGAAAATGAAATTCCTTGTCGAACATATGATACTAAATAAATGAAATTTTCAATGGTCATGATCTCTAAAAAAATTCACATTTTTTCAAATGATTTTATATTATTTCAGAAGGACCATAAATCACTCACAAAATTTCCTAAGTGTGGCACAGATTGATACAAGAAATATGAATCAAGCTTTTTGAATTTTTTAGGTAGAATTCCTATTATTACATGGATTAGAAGACTATATAGATGTCAGTAAAGTATGAGGTAATGGAAATGGTATGCAGATACAAGAATTGAGGATGGGAAACTACATCATCCTACAAACTCACCACAATGGAAGAAAATTGATTAGGAGTATCCTGAATTTGGAAATGAGATGAGAAAAATAAATCTTGAATTGTCTACAAATGTAATAAATCTTTTTGGTGTATATAGTAGTACTCACAATACATACCCAGTCATGTTGGTAAATTATAATTTTTTCCATGGTTATACATGAAGTGTAAATACATTATGTGGTCTATGCTAATATCTGGGACAAAAAAATGCATTAATGATATTGATTTATATTTTTCTTCATTGATCTATGATCTTAAATTAATGTGGGAACTGGTGTTACAATGTATAATGCTCATAGAAGTGAAGATTTCACATTGAGGGCCATGTTATATTGGATGATAAATAAATTTCCTACTTGTAGAAATTATCTAGGCTATAACATTAAAGGAAGGTTGGGGTGTCCCATTTGTGAATAATGAACACACTAAGTTCAGTTGAAACTTTCCTCAAACACTGTGTTTTTTGGACTTTGGAAATTTTTTCCTTGATGGAATAAATACTCATCCTTGATGAAAACAATCGATGGGAATACTAAACAAGGTACAACACCATCTCCACTAATGGGTAATAAACTATTTGATAAAGTAACAAAATATTGATATCATTTTCGGTCAACCATATTTTAAAAAGATTAAGAAATCAAGTTGAAAAAAGGATTTGTTTTCTTTGAATTGTTGTATTGGAATTATTTGTAAATCAAACATTTTTTTAGTTTCATTCATATAGAATAAAATGTATTTAATAGTGTTATGATCATGTTACTAAATGTTCATGGAAAAACAAAATATGGAATCTAGGCCAAGTTTGACATAATTGACTTGGGGATAAGGGAAGAGTTGGTATCGGTGAAGGGTAAAGTGTCGGCTTTTCTTCCTCCAATAGCCTACACTCTATCCAGATAAGAAAATTTTCAGTTTTTCATTTTCCTTAATTGTGTAATAATTATAGAGGGTGTTCATAAAATATCATGAATGTCATTTCAATGACTAATTTGGATTTAATGATACTAAAATCATATAACTATTATGTTTTGATTCAATATTTGATGACTGTCTCTTTATGTTGCATTCTGCCGAAAAAATTATGACATAAATTAACTAGACTACTTCTTTTTCAAATATATATGAAGTAAATTTATAGAACAAAAATGTTTTTGATCCTAAATAAGGGGGTTCAAGTCATATTATCTTAATTATATGTGTCATTCACACAATCATCATTGCTAATAAGATTAAAAAAATATTTCCAAATTCACTTTTGAGGAAAAGTGGGAAACCATAAATGTTCAGGGACGAAAGGTTTAAACAAAGTAAGAAATAAAAAAGTCATTAAAATGAGACTAAAAATATTTTAATTTCCTACCTGATATATCCCCAAATAAGGGTTTTTGACCTTTGTATCTATATCATCTTTGAAAGGGTCTTGAAATTGATTGTAAATATTGTCCCTTGTTAGGATGTATTCTTATTCATTAATCATTCTTTCATTGAAACCTCATACTAAAAGAATTATTTTTTTATAGATACAATCTATTTGTTCTTTATTGTAATATCCTAGGAGTTCCATATATAACATTCTAACCTTCTCCTCCTTTGAATCTATGAGCATTATGGAATCTTCCTTCATTTCTTCATTTGAAGAAATAAGGATCTCTAGATGATTCTTTCCATTTTCCAATTCCACCTTTCCAAATGAATCCCACTTATCTTGTTTTTATAATCATTTATCTTGGTTTTTTCATTCCTTTTTGAAGAAATGTGCTCTTATTTCTTTTCTAAACATAGGTTGTTGAGCCATCAGCTATCACCTTGGACCTATTGGCCAACCTAATTTCCATCAGCTTTAGCATCTGAGAATTGGCCTTCTGACCTTTGGTTTTCATCACACTATCATTCTTTGATATAATGGTCCACCTGATGGTTCACTTGGTTATATAGGTTAAACTATGGGATCCTTTCCATTTTAGATAAATGTACCCCCATTTAATTGTATATGAATATTATAAAAGGGTATGTAAAGAATAACATTAAAGATTAAGGTTGTATTATAGAATGATATATTGTTAAAAAGGATGAAAAATCTTGTACCGATTACATATTAGATGTTGATACCATCGGTCTCCAAAAGTCTCATAAAATAGGATACCTTATGGGTGAGGGGATTTCCAGAAAATATTTTTTTATAATTACCGACACAAAGAGGTAGAAAGTGTACCTTTATTTTTTACATAAAAGTGAATATTTTGATCCATAAGTTGAATCCCCTAAAGAAATTCTTAGATATTTGAATCTATCAACAGTTGAAGGATTGATATCAAATAAACATAATCAACCATTTATATGTTGGATTCAAGATCATATTTATAATGGGTTATCTAAAAATAAAAATTTAATTGCTAAAGAACTTTGATGGATAACCAGAGGACCAAATGGAAACATTATATCTTACTCTAGTTTTGTAATCAATGGTTATATGTTCTATACAAAAGAACATGATGATAGTAGTATGATGAAAAATAGAGGAGTTATGCTTCTGGTGGAAGTGATGCACATATCTGGTTCCAAGGATAGAAATCCAATTTATGTGAATATGTCATATTTTGATATTATTGAATAGATAAATGATTTGGAATAGAAATAATTTCAAGTGTTTATTTTCCATTGTAAATTAGTTGACAATAGGAGTGTAG
Organism: Viscum album; assembly: GCA_963277665.1. NCBI lineage: Eukaryota > Viridiplantae > Streptophyta > Magnoliopsida > Santalales > Viscaceae > Viscum > Viscum album. The sequence goes on along the minus strand of OY728151.1, from coordinate 1,258,294,050 downwards.
TGAAAGTTGATTAAATGGGCTCTATGAAGATGAATTTCAATTTGTAAGGGGAAAAGGATGGGTCATTCATAATCAAATAACAAGCATTTCATGTATTTTAGGTCTCAGATCCAGCAAATAAGAATCGTTCAATTGTCCTACAGGCGACTAAACAAATGTAGGGTATGATGAAAATTTAATCGAGGATGACCCATTCATTGGGAAATCACTATCATTTTATGGTGGTACTAATGTATAAAATGTCTTGTACATTATATGGGACCAAAAATAGTTTATTTGGATACTCTATAGAGGATCCAAATCCCTTAAACATTTTAAAAAAATAAATAGAGTTCAATGGGTAGGTTAATGTTTATTTTAAAATAATACGCTATTACTCATAATAAAATGTGTTCCCTACTATATTAACATAATATTAATTAAATTTTTTACTACTCATGCATACAATATCTTTTGCATAAGATAATGTTATAAATATCACGGAAGAATAGGCAGTTGATTTTGAAACTAAAAAATTATTATGGGATCAATAGAATGTTGATTAAAAAACACGAATGATACAGCATCATATTATTGACTAAAATTATCAAGGAAAGAAGAAAGGTTATAAAATATGAAGTTCATTGGAATCAATATGGACAACATGTTGAAATCAAAAGGTTGATGTTCATTAGTTATGTTGGGGTCACAACAATTATGAATGTGTTGATTGATTTAGATTTGTGGTGCCATGTCAAGCCTATAATGAAGGAAACACTTTGGGGAGATATAAAGGTAATGTTCTGATATACTTTCTCAATTTTATCGAAAAATTATATAATGAAATTTTCATTTAATTTTCATTATTCCTTGAAGAGTTTTTTATTTTAGATAATTTCTTTAATAAATATGTATTAATGTCTAGTGTATAACACCATGGAGGATTTCAAACTCTTCTAACCAAGTTTTATCTTAGGGATGATGAGGAAAAAGTAATTTCCTTCCCACCAGTTACTTGTACACATATTATAAAGAAGGAAACATGGAATTATTTCATCAATCATCGTAATGATAAATCATTTCGAGTTTATTAGAGTCAATAATATATTATTTGACATTATTTATGTTATCCAATTTTATTCAAATTATTTAATTAATGAAATAAAAAAGGAGTTCTCAAAATAAACAACATGTATCAAAATCAATGTACCCTTATTGTAAAAAAGATATGTGGTACACTTCACAAGAGAAGAAAATGGTATGTATGTTAAATAAACAGTAAAATTTTTATTTGAAATGAAACAATATATATTTATTTGTTAATATGTATGTCAATGGATCAAAATCTGAATCCACTTCCATCCCACTTTATGTTCTATTAAAGGAGGCCAGTGTAAATAAGAAGGGTAAACTAGTTGACTAAAACACAAAAGCAGTATGGAAACAAGTATATGTATGATATAATAGTAATTTTTTGTACTTTATAATAGTATTACCAAAAAAATATCAATTTATGTTCAAATGCTTTTATATGGTTTAGACATAAGAATCTAGAGTGACCATATCGGATGAAAAACTACTTTTAGTAGCTTTGAAGTGATCAGAATTATAGAGCCACATTAGAGGTGTGGGTTTTAGACTACCTCATTGAACATATTTTCAGAATAGAACCCCATAAGAATATATATATATATATATATAATATGATGATAGTATTTTAGATTAAAATAGATACTTTTCATGATATTATTGTCTGGTCTAGTTTAGCAAGCCAGTATATGTGGAAATATCCAAGCGAACCGACAGTGTAACAAATATCAGCACATGAATAACCAAAATACCCCCACTAACTTTGAGGATAGTCATTCCCCTAAACCACATAACTTACCTAAGGTAAACACTTTTTTAATTACTATTTCTTCAAAATGTTAATCAAACAACTTCTCATAACTTTATATAATGAAAATTCTTTAGGATAAAGTTGTATGTGATTTCTATCTATCAACACTCATGTACCACCTTGTTGTGAGAGGTACAGTATATAATATCTGGGGAGACAATCTACACAACAAATAACTCTCAAAATATCACATGAGAGTAGGGATAGAGGTAGTTGAAGAGATGAGTGTTGAGTTTCTTTCTCCACTTGGTGATCAGAATATTACAACGGTCAATGATGCTATTGGAACTTCCATAGCATGGTTATTTAATCATATAAAGATACATGAGGTATATCCTTATCAAAAAAATCAAATAAAAAACCAGTAACAGTTTATTAAAAAGTTTTAAAGTGAGTAATGGTGTTATTCATAGATAAAACAATGTGAAAATGGAATGTCAAATCAAGAAAATATAGTGAATCGACCAAAAAAATAAAAGGATCTTCCAAGAGTACCTTATCCCCATGAGTTCCACTACAGCGTATATTATAATAAAAACTTCATGTCAAAAAAACATTCAAATATGGATATTTGTCCTACATTCCATATGAAGAATAAATATTTGTAACTTTCATTACAGTTGTGGTCGGTCTTGAGAGTGTAAATGAGATTCTCAAGTTTGAATGGATGGGAGTCTTAGTTATGAATACATACATAAGTTACATTTTCATAATATTTATTTCAAAAAAATTATCTAATTTTTTCATTAAAGTTAATAAATATTCATATTTTCTATAAGCATTTATTTTAATACTATATAAATGGAAAACCTTACAAGGCATGGGTTTGATTCATTAATATATGTATCATTTCTATGGGTGAAATTAAATTAGAGTTGAAATAAATTGACAAGAAAAAAGATACTATATATGTGAAATTTTAGAAGAAAATAACATAAGATATAATCTTTTTTGTGCCTAAAATTCAGGGGTAAAACTCTCCAATCTAATCATATAAAATATATTTTTTTCATTAATTTTTTGTCTTTTTCTTTTTTATGAAGAACTAGATATTGATAAAAATCAATCTAGATACCCAAAATATTTATATTTTGGATCCAATTCATAGATATCCATCAAACTTAACACACATGAAGTGTAATTTTTAATTTTTAACGCACAAAAATCATCATTTTATAGATAAAGATTGAATTATATATTTCATTCTATGTTCTAAAAGGAATTTTTTTATGATAGGGTAGTCACTATATATAGGATAAATCATGGTATAAAGTTAATGAATTAATATAATAAGCTTATGGATTACTTAAAATGGAAAAATACTAAGGTATATATAGAAATATTTAATGATCAAAACATATTTCAAAATAACATACTTATTTTGGTCATTGTTTCTATTGGGTTTGAAGCAAGATAATGACAATAACTGTGGATATTTTATTTTCAAATTTATAAACTATATAAAAAACCATAAAAATTATATTATACATAAAAAATAACTTATAATGGTAATTATAACTTCATTAAAAATAAATATTAATATTTTTTTATATATTCTTAATACTACCTTGATTGCCGAAAATCTACGTAAATAAAAGTAGAAGTAAATTGGTTTAGAGATGAGTGGGAAGTGTACATGGTTTTAAAATTTTTACCAACATCAAATTTAGGTGATTTCCTAATATGTTATTGATCTATTATAGGATATGACCTTAGAAATATATTTGTGGTGTGAATAATTTGTATTAAAATGCTTATATATTACTTTTTATTTGTTTCTCAGGGAGAAGTATAAGGGATTAAATCAATTTGTTTAGAAAAGAATGTGAAAAATAAATGATGTCATAATTTATATAGAAATCATGAAGATCTGAATTCATAATACTTATTTAGATAATTTTATAATTATTTTATCTAATTTTTCAGTTAATTTTCTTATCAGTTTTATGTGATAACTATTATATTAAATTTAGAAAGTAGTTAAAAAAACACATAATACACTCAAAACCAAGAAAACGAGATCATATTATTTTCAATATTTTGGAAAAAATCCATATTTCATTTTTCATGTGTAGTAATTGACCTCATGTTAATCTGACACATGATGTGGTCGGTATGACCGAAAGTATGTGTTTTCAATATAAAAGTGTCATTTTAGCTTAAAATAAATGTCACAAAGCCAAAATCCAGACAACGAGATTGGATTGTTTTCAAGATTTGGGAAAATGATCTATAATTCATTTTTCATGTTTAGAAATTGACCGCACACCAATATGACACATGGTGTGGTCGGTATGCCATAAAGTATGCATTTTTAATATAAAAGTGTCATTTTAGCTTTAAATGTGTGTCACAAAACCAAAAATGAAGAAACGAGATCATATTATTTCCAAACATCAGGAAAATGATCCAAATTTCATTTTTAACTTAAATTAATTGACTTCACATAAACCTAATGCACTATGTTTTTAATATTATCTAATGTTTTTTTCATTAAAAAGGTGATTTTTTAGTTTAAAACACATGTAAAATATCCAACACTGAGAAAATGAGAATAGATTATTTTCAAACATAACTAAAATTTTCCTTAATTAATTTTTCATCTATATGAATTGACCACATGTAAATCTAAGATACAATGTGGTCAATATGAACCAAATCACATGTTTTCAATAGAAAGGTTCCATTTTAGTTTAAAATGTATGTCAAATATACAAAACCAAGAAAATGAGCTCAAATTGTTTTCAAAATTTAGTAAAATGATTCCTAATTCGTGTTTCATGTGTAGTAATTAACTACATGATAATTTTACATATAATGTGATCGGTATGACCTAAAGAAAATGTTGTCAATATAAAAGTGTCATTTTAGTTTAAAATACGTGTCAAATAATCAAAACTGAGAAAATGAGCTCATATTTTTTTCTAACATTAATAAAATGATCCACAATTCATTTTTCACATGCATAAATTGACTGCACTCCAATCCAACACATGATGTGGTTGGTGTCACCCAAAGTATATATTTTCTACATAAAAGTTTCATTTTAGTTTAAAACAAGTGCCACATATCCAAATGCAAGAAAGAAAGATTATATTGTTTTAAAACATTAAAAGAGTGATCCAAAATTCATTTTTTATATTTAAGAATCAAACTCCAATATGACACGTGATGTTGTCGATATGACCCTAAGTATATGTTTTCAATATAAAAGTGTCATTTTTGTTTCAAACACACTTCACATGGCCAAAATTTAGAAAACAAGCTCTTATTTTTAAAAACATTATGAAAATGATCCAAAATTCATTTTTCATAGGTAGTAAATTCCATCAAATCAGTTTTAGACAATATGTGGTCGATATGACTTGATGTGTGTGTTTTTAATAGAAAGGTATTATTTTATTTTAAAATGGGTGTCAAATGGCCAAAATCGAGCAATTGAGATTGTTTTTTTCAAACTCTAGTAAAATGATTCATAATTTACCTTTCCCATTTAGGAATTGACCGCACATTAATCTGACACATGATGTGGTTGAGAGCTAACATTGTGATGAAGAAGGTGGGGATGAGAAGTTCCATGTAGTTATAGCCTGTATATTTCCTAAGACCTACGGGTCATGTAATCTCTTTTCATATAGGCCTTTTAAGGGTTCCTCCTCATCCCTTGAAAAGGGGGTTATCAAAAATCAATAAAAAAAGAAGGCTTTCAGGCTATTCAGGTGATTTAGTTTAAAACACCCATCAAATAGTCAAAATGATATTGTATTATTTTTAAACATTAGGAAAATGATCCATATGTAATTTTTTATCTGTAATAATTGAATTAATATAAATATGAGACATGGTGTGGTCATTATGACTTGAAGTGCATGTTTTCAATATAGAAGTGTCATTTTTGTTTAAAACGTGTATTACATAGCCAAAACCAAGAAATCAAGATTAGACTATTTTCAAACTTTAGTTAAATTATCCATAATATATTTATGAAGTGTAGTAATTAAACACAAATCAATTAGACACATGATGTGATCAGTACGAATAAAAGTGTGCATTTTAAATATAAAAGTGTCATTTTAGTTTAAAATGTGTATCACATAGAAAAAACCCAAAAAACTAGTATTGTTTTAAAAAAATTGGAAAAAATCCATAATATATTTCTAACATATATGAATTTAATTCACATCAATCTGGAACCTGATGTGGTCGATATGACCCAAAGTGTGTGTTTTCAATAAAAAGTGTCATTTTAGTTTAAAACACGTATCACATAGCCAAAACCAATAAAAATATATCATATTGTTTGAAAATTTTAGAAACATGATCCACAATATATTTCTGACAAGTAGGAATCAATTGAATATCAATCTAGCACATGATGTGGTCAGTATGACATGAAGGGCATGTTTTTAATATAAGTGTCATTTTAGTTTAAAATGCCCCTCAAATAGCCAAAACCAAGGAAAAAAGCTCAAATTTATTTCAAACTTTATAAAAATGATCCATAATATGTTTCTAATGTGTGAAAATCAACCGAAAATGATTCTAAAAAATGATGTGGTCAGTATGACTCAAATTTTGTTTTTCAATACAAAAGTATCATTTTAGTTTAAAATGCATATCACATTTTAAAAACCAAGAAAAGTAGCTTATATGTTTTTCAAAATTTAGTAAAATTATCAATAATATATTTCTAACATGTAGGAATTGAATGAACATCAATCCAACACATGATTAACTATTATATCATTAATATATACAGTAATTAACAATTTAATTTATCATATATATATATTATATAACATTAACATTATAATTTGTTTATTTTTCTATTTAATGGTATTAAAATTAAAATTAGTTCTATTTCAAGGACTAACTTTTATACAGAGGTTAACTATTGAAAATAGTTCAATTTTTGATTTTGTGAATGGGTTGTAATTTTTTGGTTAATTGTAAATATGAAATTAATGTCAACATTTTATATGTAAATATTGATTTGAAATGATATTGAAGTGTGTTATTTGTATTCCAATCCTATTTACTATATATTTCTATTAATTTTTATGTATTCTTATTAGGTTTGATTTTACAGGGTTGTTGCATGGAAACATTAGGGTTGCAGTTGTGTAGCAGCTGAAATGGACTTTAACAGCGCATCAGGAAGAGAAGTTAAAGGGTCCCTTTATGAATGATTCATCTAGAACAGAAAAAGGTTCTATTTATCAGTACTCAATCTGAAATTAAGAAAGGGGCAATTTATCAGTGCTCTATCTAATATTAATAAAGGGACCTTTTATATGTGCTTGGTCTAGTACTAATAATGAAACTATTTATTAGTGTTTGATCAAGCACTGATAAAAATACCCTTTATCAAAAAATTTCTTAGTGATGATAAAGGTCATGAGATTTTAATATTACTTAGTTTTTCAACACTTTTAAAGGATGATAATTGATAAAAGTGAAATTTTTAGTATTGTGACCCCTAATATACCATCTTTCAAGCTTGGGATTATAGAGACCTAGTTTTTTTCTAATAATACTTTGAAATATTTCTATATATTATTCCAGATCCAGGCACTGAGGTGACGTGTGATTCTGAGGACCGGTGTGCCTAGAATTAAATTTATAAAAATACATAGTGTTTTTATATTACGCATTAATGGTTAACTAAAGAAAATGGTATATCTCTTAAACCATTAATTGGATTAGAAATATGAGGTCACGATTGGGTCCGGAAGGTGGTGTTTACCCTAGACGTGTTATAAAATGAGTCAGTGCGGGACGTTTGGAACCCTCGCTTGTTGATGGTATGTTAAATGGGTGAATTAAATTATTAAATTATTTATTTAATGGATCAAACCTGAATAAATCAAGGATGGGGGCTTAGATGATAAATTTGAGACCACTTATGAGTTAAGAATGTAGGTTTTACCCTAGCCAGGGTATAACCTTTTTCAGCATCGGGAGGTCGGCTTATGTTCCATCGTGGACAATTAATTAAATAACTAAAATAATTGTTTATTTAATTGTTTGATTAATTTCTTTTAACCTAATGAGAGGTTATAAATTATTTGTTTAGAGGGTTTTTCCTCATAACCCTTTTGTCAATGATGGCTCCTCTTCCTCTACTCTCATATCCCCCTCATTGAAAAATGATGAAAAACGAAGAACGAACGATGAGACTTTGAATCCAGGCGGATCGAAGCACGATGAGCGCAATGGATCTTGACAAACTTGTTCTTCACGAACGATCAATCCAATCGCCATGGGGGACTCGACTTTGGTGTTTTTACACCTCTGATTAAACATTGAACATATTGATTTTATGTTCTTCAATATGTGCTTTTTCACAATCCCAGAAATTTGAATTAAACTATTTTTATTAGTTTATTAATTATTGTTATAGTTTTTATTTCATCCTTCTAACATGAAATGAATCAAGGATAACCTGAAAAATAGCCATGGTTATTCATCAAATTTTGTAATCATTATTTGTTCATCATTATCCGTCTGTTCATCATCATCATTTATTGTGGTCAGTGGTTCAACAAATACCCGACAATGAATTAGTATGAAATCAATCCTTGACACATCATATTTTTTATACCGACACGATTTCATGATCAATCGAGATACAATATTGTTTTATGGGAATTAAAAAATGGATCAAAGGCCAGCTTCAAGGTTTTCATACTCATTTTGGTCAGGTGGAAGCATGACACTTAGGTGTCATTTGCTGAGCAGATCAGATGGTCAGGATCCGACCATCGGTGACAAATGGAGAGACTAAGGGGTTCGGCTGGTGCGAGTTGGGCGAGGTGGCTAGTCGTTGAGCATGTGGTCGGCACGACGGTGTGAGGTTCAGTCAGAGTAGGCTGAGGTGGCTAGAGATGGAACAGAAAGTGACCAGCTATAGCGACGAAAAATCCACTGGAGGAGGAGGCTGCTTGGTCGAAGGGTTGGCGGCTACAATTTACAAGAAGGAGGAAGGAGGAGCTAGTTTTGGGGAAGTAGAAGATTGGAATGAGGAATTAAAAGATAATAATGATAATATAAAAAAGGAAAATAAATGATAAAGGTGGGGTAAATGGTGGGACTTGTGCGATGAACATGTGTAAATCAGGGGGATTGAGTGTGAGACTCCATTGGAAAATAAAGAGGGATTAAATAAAAATAAAAATAATATAATAATGTTGTTATTATTTTTGTTGGGTAAAACCATGTTTTGGTCATAACTTATTCGTGCGACCTCGGTTTGATGAACTATTAGTGAAAGAGAGATCGTGGGGTTAAGATGGTCGATTCAAGTCCAATATTTAATATTAAATTAATATTCGTAGCTTGGGTCCATGAAACGACCAATAATAATATTGTTATTATTGTTGCGGAATCTTGTGTTTGTTGTAACTCATCTATACAACGTCAGATTGGAGGGTCATCAGTGGTGTTGTGATCCTGATATCAAGGAGAATATTTTCACAACAATTTCAGATATTTAATTCGAATTCAAGGTGTTGGCCCCACGAAGCCCGGTTCGCACGTGTTGCGGTGAAACACATATTTTTCACCAGGTATCTGTTTTGGATGAATGAGTGGTCCATATCATGTGTTTTTTCATGAGGATCGTAATATTGAAATCCGTATAATTTTTTTCGGCTAAGTTGTGGGTCTCATGGGGCACTAATCGAGTGTATTACGGCAATATACGACTTTTCCAACGGATGTTTTTCAGGGACGAATGAATAGTCGATCTAGTGTGTTTTTATCCCAAGATTGAAACAGTGTGATTTGTTTGGTTATCTGGTGTCATTTGAGGAGGTCTCCTAGTAAAAGTATGTTTTTCCCTTCAGTTTAACAAGAAATGCACACTTTTCATCTTTTTGTCTAGAGATATCATATACTCTAGGAGTACACTAGAATGCCTAGGGGTACTTGATTTGCAGTTTAGAACCTGAGTATGGATAGTTACATGACCGTGTGAAGAGGTGGGCCACACGATGTGTGGGCCCAACACGTACCATGTACCACTTTACGAATCTTCTATCTCTTTTATATCCTTCTTATGGACTCAGACTTTGGCATATAAGTAGCCTATCCTAAGTGTTTTTTTGTAAAATGTGATGGTGCCCTTCGTAGTGGCTTATGAGATACGATGTGAGATGTTCAAGGTGCGACGCATATCTGGGAAACACCCGATGACTGTAGTGGCGTTTTCCAAGAGGTATCATCCAGTAGGGATGACTATAGTTACTTTATGCTTTTCCAAGAGGTACCATCCAGTAGGGATGATTAGAGTTCCTCGATGCTTTTCTGAGAGGCACCATCCTGCAAGGATGGCCAGAGCAGATCTAGGCTTACCCTTCAGTTTGGCTGGGAAGTGGCGTTCCCTAATGATAGTTCAGGGTTTACCCTCCAGTTTGGCTGGGAAGTGGCATTTCCAGATGATCCTTTTGAGCTTACCCTCGAGCTGGGCTGGGAAGTGGCGTTACCCGATGACAGTTCTGGGCTAACCCTCCAGCTAGGCTGGGAAGTGTCGTTCCCAGATGATAGTTATGGGATTTCCCTAAAATTGGGCTGGGAAGTGGGGTTCCCTAATGAAAATTCTGGGCTTACCCACCAACTCAGCTGGGAAGTGGCATTCCCCAATGACAGTTTTGGGCTTACCCTCCAATGAGGCTAGGAAGTGGTATCCCCCGATGATAGTTTTGGGCCTACCCTCCAGCGAGGCTGGGAAGTGGTGTTCCCTGATAATATTTTCGAGTTAATCTCCAGCAGTGCTGGGAAGTGGTGTTCCTTGGTGACCACCAGAGAAGGACCCTCGACTGTACGGCACAGTGATGAGGCATGGTTTTACTTAACTTAGGACTCTTGAGAAGGAGGGGCACTTTCCCCACTATGACGCATCCTTGTGACACGACCTAGACCTGTACGGGTTAGCCAGTGATGCCCAAAGAGGATGAGTATCGAGGTGTGGTGATTTGAGACCCTTGACTTGTGCCTCCTAAGAAGATGCAATGAGATACAGGGGATTGCATATGATTTTTATCTTGGAACTGATGGAAACTCACTTTCTTAGGCTGAGTCGTGATATGAAGATCCCCTTAATCCCTCGTTTGGGTTTCTTTGACTAAGCACACACACACACACATCTTATTTCTAGCACCCACTCCTTGGTTTTTGGCTACTCTCCTTCCAAGAGAGGCGAAGATGTGTGGGGTATTTCATGCGCTTTCCACATCTATCTTCTCTTGGTTGGACGAGTCTACTCTCCTACTATAGGTAGAGAATAATTGACGAGAATTCCATCTTCTCACTATTTCTAGATCCTTGTGTTTGGTTGAGCTTACTTTACTCTCTTATTGGGCTGAACTACACTCCTTTAACTGTACCTTGTCCTATCTACTACTTTCCCTTTAAGAGTATCTCTTACAGATCCCTCATCGCCATTTCATGGCATCCTAATAAGTATTTTTATATTGGCCCTTGCATTGGATTTTCCCACACGTGTTGTGCCATATGCAGATGATGGACAGGTTGATCATGGATTTATAGGAGGATAGGGATACGAGTACTTGGACTGCATGTGGTGGTAATAGCTTGGGTTCCAGGAGTAGGGCTCTCTCAGCTATTTACTTTTTAGTTACTGCTAGGTAGTGTCTCTTTTCTGGTTGGGCGTGTATTTTTACCTTTTCCCCTTTCAGTTTACTATATTATACTTGTATTGTTTACTGCTTCATGCATGTTTGATTTATTTATAGCAGTGTTGCATATTTGTTTCCTTTCCCTCTATACTTTTTCATTAAGATGGTTGTGTGTGTGTGTACAGGTTCTTAGGAAAAGGCCTCCCCGTGTTTTTTGTGCCTTCAGCACTAGTCTCCAGCCCCTGGCCTATAAAGACGAGCTTGGGGTAGTTGTGTCTTAAGCCCCGTCATGGTTTGGGTCATGACAAAGTGTTATCAGAGGTGGTTCGACCTTTGGAACGTTGTTCAGAGGTTTCACTGAAAAGGTCTTGGTTGGGTTTAGGGAAGCAGTTTCGAAGTATCTTGAGAGCGGCTCTCAGTCCAGAGAGTCTAGTGATGGTATGGGCGGCTAACGTATTCATTCACCAGGACCCTGATTACCCACTTGTTGACTCAGCACCCTGAGACACTTGTTGTAGTGAATAATGGTACATGAATCATATATGATTGAGCCTTTGACTATCCTTCTTGAGTCAGCTCCCCACTTCTATTAATATATATATTTTTATGTATTCTCATCCGATCACGGTACTCCTTGATGACATTCAGTATGTTTCCACGATGACAGTCGGCCAGGATACTAGATCGTGTTTGTGATGAAAATTTTGTGTGAAATGAGACATTAGTTCAGGACCCATCGTGTGACCCCTTTCCTCCATGTGGGAAAGTAGCAACACCTCCATATGTTGAGCAGCATGCTGCCCTAGTAGAGCGAGATGAGGATGTGTGTAGGTTGAGCACACTTCACAAGTTCCTAGGACAGGGACTGCTGAGGTTCCACATTGAGCCAGACCCTCAGACAGTAGAGGTTTGGCCAGAGTCAGTGGTCCACCTATTTAGGCTTGCATGGACATCGACTGATCAGATAGTGGTTTTGGCAGTCGGCCTTTTCCACATAGCAGCTAGGTGTTGGTGGGGCCTAGTTACTCAAATACTCGACGAGTCGTCACTCTCGTGGGATAACTTCTAGCAGCTATTTCATGAGGAGTCCTACCCCTCCAACTTGTAATTTGATCAAATTCTGGAGCTCCTGTAGTTTTAGTAGGGAGAGATGAGGGTAACTGAGTACACGACAAGGTTCACAAACCTTGCACGATACTCTCCAGACATGATCTATAATGGCTACTTCCAACTGTGGAAGTTTGAGCAAGGACTTTGTAGAGAGATCTGTGTGATCATAGTACCCTTGTGCATTCCCAGCTATGTCGGAGTACTGGAGCAGGCACTGCTAATAAAAAAACCTTCATTTATAAGGATTCCATATAGTTGGTTGTGGCAATGAGTGCAACATAGCTGAGACACATATCGTAGCTAGCAGACGCCAGATGACGAGATCTCAACGTAGGATATCTTCTCATGTTCGGTCTCATAAATGCATTCATATAGTGTCAAGGCAGTGTAGAGCACATAGACAACCCAGAGAGGGTCTCGATTATGACACATCAATTGGGAAATCATGTGTGACTAGATATCCTTGGGTGTTTCACCATCTAGATATTCTGAAGGAGGGAATCATGAGACCATGTTCTAGTGATAAATAGTGATTTTAGTTGTGATGTGGGATATAGAGGCTTATCCGGGGAGGAAAACTATCCCCTGAGTTCTATCAGGCCATCCAGGACCGTGCAAGGACATGGTGAGGTTGTCTACCGCCCTGCCTTACCCCAAATTGTTGGAATGGGCACATGACGTCTTCCACGTGTTGCAACTGAGGAGATACAAGTGTGTTCCAACACAGGTCATCAACTGAAGAAAACCTTATAAGGGTGGGTTATCCCTTTGATTTATGTGCTTTGGCAGCACTGAAATGTACAGGTTTCCCTGAAAGCGGGAGATCCAGGTGTGGGCTCAGTTTTCCGAGTTGTGGTTTGGTTTTTCTTTTTGGGGATGAAAAGATTGAAGTAAGGAATGATGTAGAGACCTGATTTTTGCCTAATAAGACTTTGAAATATTTCTAAATACTATTCCAGATCCATGTGCAGAGACAGTGTGCGATTCTGAGGCCCAGTGTGCCCAGAATTAAATTTATAAAAATATTAAGTGTTTTTATATTACGCATGCATGGTTAACTAATGAAAAGGGATATCTCTTAAAAGGTTGATCATAACATAAATATGTTGTCATGGTTGGGTCTGAAATGTGGTGTTTTCCCAAGGAGAAACATAAAATGAGTTGGCGCAGGATGTTCAGACCCATCGCTCGTTGATGGAATGTTAAATGGATGAATTAAAATATTAATTTATTCATTTAATGGCTCAAACCCAAATAAACCACGGACGGGGGCTCAGATGAGAAATCTGAGACCACCATTAAATTCAGAATGTAGGTTTTACCCTAGGTACGGTATAAACTTTATCGGTGTTGGGAGGTTGGTTTATGTGCAATCATGAACGATAAATTAAATAAATAAAATAATTGTTTATTTAATTATTTGATTAATTTATTTTAACCTAATGAGATGTTGTAAATCCTTTTTTAGAGGGTTTGTCCTCATAACCCTTTTTTCAACAACAAATCCTCTTTCTCTACTCTCATCTCCCCCTCATTATCAAATACGAACAATGAAGAACAAACAGCAAGACTTCGGATCCAGGTAGATCGAAGCGCGACGAGCACAACAGATCTCGATGAACGCGTTCTTCACCAACGATCAGTCCAATTTCTAGGTAGGACTCATCTTTGATGTTTTTATGCCCCTGATTAAACATTGAACATATTTATTTCTCGTTCATCAATCTATGTTTTTTAACGATCCCAAAAATTTGAAATAAACTATTTTTATTAGTTTATTAATTATTGTTATAGTTCTTCATATATCATTCTAACATCGATGAATTAAGCCTAACCTAAACAATATCCAAGGTTATTTTTCAAATTTGTAAATCATACTTTGTTATTCATTCTCCCTCTATTCATCTACATCATTTATTGTGGTCGGTGGTTCGACAAATACCCAACAATGAATCAGCGTGAAACTGATCCTCGACACGTCGGATTATTTATACCGATACGGAGTCGTGATTAATCGAGATGCAATATTGTTTTACGGGAGTTTGAAAATGGATCAAAGGCCGACTTCAGGGTTTTCATACTCAGTCTGGTGAGGCGGAGGCGTGATGCTCTGGTGGCATTTCCCAATCAGATTGGATGGTCGGGATCCGACCATCGGTGACAAACGGCGAGGCTAAGGGGTTCGGTCGGTGCGAACTATGCGAGGTGGCCTCCCGCTAAGCGGGTGACCGGCGTGGAGGTGCGAGGTTCAAAGAGGGTTTGCCGAGGCAGGCAGGGACGACGCGATGAGCGACTGACTGGGGCGGCGGGAAATCCGGTGGAACAGGCGACCTCGTGGTGAAAGGGCTGGCGGCTAGGGTTTATAGGAAGGAGGAAGGAGGCGCTAATTTTGGGGAACAAGAAGATTGGAGAGATGAATTAAAAGATTATAATGATAATATAAAAAAAGGGAAATAAATGATAGAGTAAATCATGGGACTTGTGCGCTGAACATGTCCAAAGCCATGGGATTGAGTGTGAGACTCCCATGGAAAATAAAGATGGATTAAATAAAAATAATAATATAATAGTAATGTTATTATTATTTTGGTCGGGAAAAACTATGTTTTGGTCATAAATTCTTCGTACGACCTCAGTTTGACGAATCGTCAGTGGCAGAGAAACCCTGAGGTTAAGACGGTTGATTCATGTACAATATTGAATTTTAAATTCAGATTCCAAGCTCGAGTCTAGGAAACGCCCAATAATAATATTGTTATTATTATTACAGAATCTTGTGTCTATCGTAACTCATCCATACAACATCAGATTGGAGGGCCGTCAATGGAATTATGATCCCGGTATCAAGGTAAGTATTTTGACCACAATTTCGGATATTCAAGTGGTGGTGGAGGCATGGGCCTCATGAGGCCTGGTTCACACGTGTTGTGGTGAAACACAACTTTTTCACCGGGTATCCGTTTTGGACGAATGAGTAGTCCATCTCGTGTGTTTTTTTTCATGAGGATCGTAATGGTGAAATCCATATAATTTGTTTTGTGACTGGGGCATGGGCCCCACAAGACGTGTCTCGAGCGCATTACAGAGACATACGACTTTTCCATCGAATATCTGTCTAGGACAAATGAATAGTCAAACTTGTGAGTTTTTCTCCAAGGATCACAACGTTGTGATCTTTTCTGTTTTCGAGTGCCCTTTGAAGAGGTATGCCAGCAAAAGCACATTTTCTCCCTTCGGTTTAACAACGAGGAATGCACACTTTTCATCTTTTTGGATAAAGATATCTTGTACTCTAAAAGTAAACTAGCACGCCTAGGGGTACTTGATTTGCAATTTAGTACTCGAGTATGGATAGGAACACGACTAGGTGAAGAGGCAGGGCCATAGGATGTGTGGGCCCCACACGCACCATTAACCACTTTATGAATCTTCTATCTCTCATATCTCCTTCTTTTGGACTCAGACTTTTTCATATGAGTAGCGTATCTTAAGTGTTTTTTTCAAGTAGAATGTGATGGGGTCCACTGTAGTGGGTTTTGAGATACGATGCAAGATGTTAATGGTGTGACGCCTATTCGGGGAAACTCCCGATGACTATAGTGGCATTTTTCAAAGAGGTACCATCTAGCAGAGATGACTAGAGTACCTCGATGCTTTTTTGATAGGTACCATCCAATAGGGATGATTAGAGTGCCTTGATGTTTCTCTGAGAGGCACCATCAAGCAGGGACGACCAGAGAAGATCTAGCCTTACCGCCTAGCTGGGCTGGGAAGTGGCATTCCCTAATGAAAGTTCCAGGTTTTCCCTCCAGCTGAGCTTGGAAGTGACATTTCTCAATGATCCTTTCAAGCTTACCCTCGAGTTGGGCAAAGAAGTGGTGTTCCCCAATGATAGTTTTGGGATTAAACTCTAGTAGGGATGGGAAGTGGCGTTCCCCAATGACATTTCTGGGCTTACCCTCAAGCTGGACTGGGAAGTGGAGTTCCCCGATGATAGTTCTAAGATTACGCTTTAGTGGGGCTAGAAAGTGGAATTCCCCATTGATAATTATACGCTTACCCTCTAGCTAGGCTGGGAAGTGGCGTTCCCTAACACTTTTTCCAAGTTACCCTCCAATGGGGCTGGGAAGTGGTGTTCCTCTATGATTACCAGAGAAGGACCATCGACTATGCGACATACTGATTAGGAGAAGTTTGAATTACCTTAGGACTCAAAAGAATGAAGGGTTCTGTCCCCACCAAGACGCATCCTTGTGACGTGACCTAAAACCATACAGGTGAGTTAGTGCCGCCCAAAGTGGATGAGTATCAAGGTGTGGTTATTTGAGCCCCTTTAACTTGTTCCTCCAAGGTAGATGTGACGAGATGTAGGGCATCGCCGATGGTTTTTATCTTGGAACTGATGGCTACTCACATTCTTAGGTAGATCTATAAGATGGAGATCACCTTACTCCCTCGTCTGGGTTTCTTTAACTGAGCACCGATATATATATATATATATATATATATATATATATATATATATATATTGTTTCCAGTTCTCACTCCTTCTGTTATGTCTACTCTCCTTCCGGGAGAGGCGAAGACACGCGGGGTATGCCACATGCTTTTCATGTCTAGCTTCTCATGGTTGGACAAGATTACTCTCTAACTATAGGTAGTGAAGACTCGATGAGAAGTTCATCTTCTCACTGTTTCTAGTTCCATGTGTTTGGTTGATCTTACATCACACACTTTTTGGATTGAGCTACACTCCATTTACTGTACCTTGTCAAATCTACTACTTTCCCATTCAAAGTATCTCTTAAGGTCCCCCCTCACCTTTTTGGGGTGTCCTACTGAGTATTTTTATACTCACCCCTGAATGGGTTTTTCCCACACATGTCTAGCCTTATGAAAATGATAAACAGATAGACCATGACTTTAGAGGAGCGTAGGGATATGGGTTCTTGGACCACATACCATGGAAATATCTTGGGTTTAAGGAGCATGGCTCTCTCAGTTGTTTACTTTTTAGTAACATCCAGGTTGGGGCTCCTTTCTGGTTGGGCGTGTGTTGTTTCCTTTTTCCCCTTTCAGTTTACTCTTATGTACTTGTACCATTTAGTGTTTCATGCATGGTTGGTATATTTATAGTAGTGTTGCATATTTTTTTCCTTTTCCTCTGCACTTTTTCATTGAGTTGGTTGTGTGCGTGTACAGGTTCTTAAGCAAAGTCCTCCCAGAGTTTGTTATTGCTTTGGCACTAGTCCCCAACCCCTAGCCTATGTAGGCAGGATTGGGGTAGTTGTAGCTCGAGCCTCTGTATGGGTCAGGTTGTGATAGGGATAACCTCTCATGTACCCACTTTTCGGGATTAGGATAACCACCCATGTACCTTTTGAGCTCATATAACATTAATCATTACCGAATGCATTTGAGGAAGATATAGGTCCCACCCATCACATAATCAATACAATTTTATTCCCAAAGATCATAAAATATTCATCATATCATAACCTATTAAATTAAATGGGTTTCATAAACATTTCCTTATATCATAATCCATAGTAAATTATTAGGTTTCATAAACATTTTTCCATCATAAACTTAAACCATACAGAGAAACACTAAACATGGTATCCTTGGATCATATCCCCTGTAATGATTATGTATCATCAAAGGATGTCACCTTGGATATAAAATGATTTTTAAATAAAAATCACTTGGAATATTTCTTGATGGAAATAACATTTCTTTGAAAATCTCCATTATAAAACTAGATATTAATAAAATATTTAGTAAATCGTTTTCATTGAAAATAACCTTGAAAACATAAATGAGGCTCTAAAATCATTTAAAAAATTTCTTGAGGAAAATATCCTTTCACATTGAGAAAAAATCAAAACATAAAAAATTTTAAAAATACTTTTCTTTGAAAATATATTTTGAAACTTATAAAGAAATCTTTCAAATATTTAGTGGTCATGATAGCGGGAAATTTCGTACATGTTTAAACAAATATTCCTTTCACATTTTTAGTAAAATCCGAACGAGCCATGTTTTGAAAATGACATAAATATTATATTTAAAACATATTTTAAAATTTCAAAAAATGATAAAGATGACTTTAAACTATACAAGAATAATTATAAAACATTTTTTGAATATATTTTTAGAAAACATGTACAATGAAGAAATGGGGGTTTCTGACCGAAGAGTGAAATAAAGTCAATTTTCATTAAAAAGTTTTTTTAGAATCATGAGTACATAAAGAGAGTAAAGTGAAGGTAAAAACATGTATTCTCATGTAATATACATATGATAAGAAAAATCATGATTTTATAGAGAGATATATCATAATATTTCATCATTGAAAGCATAACCATAAACAATCCCGGTGAACAATGAGATCATAACAACAAACCCTTACCAATTTGGTAACTTTTCAATCGTGAGACCTCATTAAAGAATAAAATCAAAAGAAACTTTAAACATCATAAATATAATGATATTCATGATATAACTTGTTAATGGATCTTCACATACACATCATAAAAGAAGATAGGTTCATAACATAATGTATGTCCCAAAGAAAAAAATTGAGACAAAAATCTCATACCACTTTGGAAACTTCTGAACCATAAAACCCATGATAGAGTGATACTAAAATGGATATGTATATCCCCATATATTTTAGGATAATAATCATAAAATACATTCATGGGTACTATATACAACACATAAATGAAAATTGTGGATGGAAATCCATTACCTTAAGTCTTGAATTCCTTAATACATGTTCAAACCCACTATATAATAAAAATAAGTTCATTATAAAAATATAAGAGTATGATAATTATATATATCATACCACATATTATTTTCTGATGACCTTTTATTTCTCTTTTATTAACAATTTTATATTAAAACCACAGTACGGGTAATAATTGCTTCATTTTTCATGTATGTTTTGATTTGTTATTTTCGGTACTGTTAATTTTATAATGGTTATAACATTTCCATATTGTTAACCAAAATATAAATATCATGTATTTTTATTATTTATTTATTTATAATAATCCATAAAATTTAGTTATATAAAATTAAATACATCATTCATAGAGACAGTTAGTTGTACGTATCCATGAATGTTATTTCTACTTTCTCGATGGACGAAATGAAAGAAAGGAAAATAATATATTATCTTTCCAAAATCATTTTTATGTCATATTTGTCACTGTTAGGTCCACAGGGATGAATACCCTGAGAGGGGGGGTGAATCAGGGTATGACTAATTTAAAATTAATGCCCGTTCTGATCTTGTTTCACTGTTAAGAAAAACACTCTTCTCTCTCTTTCCGATTGCACAATATAAATAGAAAGTAAAGCAAGCACAGGATACAAAAATTTTTACTTGGTTCACCGCCAAGGGATACGTCTAAGGAGCATACGCCGACAGTTTTTCGGTCGTACCAAATTCCATTAAACTTCACTAGTTGTGGATTACAAGGTTCGGGCACAGTCACTCTGTCCCAGGATCACTGCCTTTACAAGGTTTAGGGTCAGCTCGCTGCTTTCCCAAGGGTCACTCCCTATTTCTCTCTCTATGGCTCACTGCCGGTGGAGAGGATCACCTTCTTCCTCTTCCTTTTATCACTGCATCGGAAAGGATCCACTCACAGTTTATAGACTTGTAGGTCTCTTCATTATCTCTAATGAATACATCCTCTGTCATATGTGGATGCTCTGTTGAAGTCCAACTTTCACCCATAGATGAATATCTCTTTGCACTGAAGGTATCGGGAAATATGTCAGCTTTCACGCAGCCTAGAAACACTGCTGTGAATCAACCATACTTGGTGCGCAAGTCAAACCTGGCGCACAAGTATCAGCGCGCAAGTCACAACTGGTGTGCAAGTCCATCTCAGACACTTGCGCGACACAAACTTCTTCAATTCCAAACTTGCGCGACACACTTCCCTTTGCGCCCAAACCAATATTGGCGCGCAACCAACAACAATCGCCCTTCTTCAAATCTGGCGCCCAAGTCCTACATGCGCGACACACCACCACTTGCACGACCACCACACCTGCGTGACGGGAGCTCTGATTTTTCAAAGTGTTGAAATTAGTTGAAAATGAGGAGGGATGGTCCAGTATTTATAGGCAATTTGACCACCCTGCGCGACGGCGCGTAAGTCTACCCTCGGCGCGCAGGTCTCGATGCGCAGGTCTCTTCCCCTGCAAGTCACTTGCGCGACCAACTTTCAAACTTGTGCAACCTCTTTCCTTTGCCATATTTTGATCTTCTGATCTAGAAAAACCACAGGCGCGCAAGTTCTGAAGCTTCCAAGGCATCGGCGCGCAAGTCACCTGCGCGACAACACCAATACCTGCACGACCCTTATCCATGTGCCATATTTTGATAATCTGATCTTGAAAAACTTATGGCGCGCAAGTTTCCAAGCCTTCAAGTACACGGAACACAAGTCCCTTTGCCAAAAAACACTTTTCTTCATTTGTCGATTTTCAGGCCCAAAAATTTGGCAACCACTGGAAAACAGCACCACCTTGTATCTGTTCTTTTTCTACTGCCTCCAGATCATCCATTCCTTTGTCAAAGTTCTTGAATCAAAAATTTATCACAAACCACAGCTCTTGAACTTGACATGCCACCATGAAAACCCCTTTGACAACAAATTTGAATGTCATT
This sequence comes from Viscum album, assembly GCA_963277665.1. Classification (NCBI taxonomy): domain Eukaryota; kingdom Viridiplantae; phylum Streptophyta; class Magnoliopsida; order Santalales; family Viscaceae; genus Viscum; species Viscum album. The sequence continues at coordinate 1,258,272,728 of OY728151.1, read as the reverse complement.
GTTCTGCTTTGTCAACAATCACCACATAGATGTCCACTTTGTCAATAAACACAATCACCTCAAAAATGCTTCAATGATACCTTGAGGGGTTTTTTCCCACCAATATCCCCCTTTGGGTTTGTTGAAAACTCTTCCATAAAAAGATACAATGTTAATTCTTCATCCACCATTCGCCTCTGCGATTCTAATAGCGATCAAGGATTTACTCAACACATACTCTAAGCCCACATGAGCAATGCTCGGCTTGAGAAACAAGAGTAAATGAAAAGTTCATCAATGAATCACTTAATTATGACACCCACTGTTGACATCAAACTGATACCAATTGTTACCAAACTAATACCAATTTTTGGAAATATTCTCACCACTCTCCAACACCACTCTTCTGCTTTTATCAAGATCCTCAGCTGTCGTGATATCTAGTCTTTGATCAATTACTTCTTACATCGTCAGATTTAATACTCTCCCCCTGTCTCATTGCTCTCCCCCTATCTCGCTACTCCACCTATCATCTTCTCCCCATATCAATCATGATTTATCAAATTTCCGCATTGTCTCCCCCTTGAACAATCACTATTTTCTCTCGCTTTTTCAATGAACCCAATGGTCACTCCTTTGTAGTCTGTAACAGAGTAGAGAACAAATATCAACACATTAGGGAAAAACACATCATACCTCAGGGATAGGGGGAGGTTCCACATCCACACTCTTTTAAGTGCGGGGAGTCGACTGAACTCCCAGATCCAATTGATGCCTTTCAAACGCTTCCTTGGGTAAGGCCTTTGTCAGAATGTCTGCAACCTGTAGCCCTGTAGGCACATACTCCAACTTCACGATTCCCTGCTCAACCTTCTCCTTGATAAAATGATACTTTATCTCAATGTTCTTTGTCCTTGAATGATGTACGAGATTTTTGATGAGATTTATATCACTTAAGTTATCACACTGGATTCCGATCGGAGACCTTAGTTCAACTCCCATATCTTCAAGATGCTGCTTCATCGACAATAACTGTGTGCATTCTTGAGTGGCCGTAATATACTCAGCCTCTGTAGTGCTCAATGAGATGCAATCTTGCTTCTTGATTAGCCAAGAAATACACAATCCACCAAGATATAATGCACCTCCTGACGTTGATTTTCTGTCATCTACTAATTCGGCCCAATCTGCATCTGTGTTACCCAATAACACTGATTGAGATTTATCATTATACATCAAACCAAAATCCACTGTGCCTTTGATATACCGAAGTATTCTTTTCACTGCAAGCATGTGGATTTCCTTGAGATTACTCTAATATCTTGCTGCTTGACATGTGGCGAAAACAATATCAGGCCTTATTGTGGTCATGTACAACAAACTTCCAATGATTTGCCTGTATTCTGTGATATTAACTGTCTTGACATCCTCATCTTTTGATAATTTCATCTGGGTATCAATCAGAGTATTCATCTCCTTGAAATTCTCCATGCCAAACCTTCTTAAAACCTCCTTGGCATATTTGGATTGAGAAATGAACACTCCATTCCTTCCTTGTGTCACTTGTAAACCAAGGAAAAACGTTAGCTCACCAATCATTAACATTTCAAACTCATTTTTCATGAATTCAGAAAACTGTCTGTACTGAGCTTCATCTGATCCACCAAATATTATGTCATCGACATAAACCAGCACCATAATCCTTTGATTACTATTGTTGTTGAAATAGAGGTTGTAATCAACTCCCCCACGCTAGAAACCAAGCTTCTTTAAGTATTCATCAAGCCTTGAGTACCATGCTCTTGGTGCTTGTTTCAGCCCATACAACACCTTCTTCATCTTATAAACTTTGTTCTCATCCTCATGAATGAGAAAACCATCTGGCTGCTAAATATACACCTCCACTTCTAGAACTCCATTCAAAAATGAGGATTTGACATCCATCTAGAACACTATGAACTTTCTTTTCACTGCTATGAAAAAAAATAATCTGATTGTCTTCAGCCTTGAAACCGGTGAAAATGTCTCATCAACATCTATTCCCTCTATCTGGGAGTATCCCTTGCACACTAGTCGTGCTTTGTTCTGAATCACTGTGTCATCTTCATTCATCTTGTTGCGATAGACCCATTTAGTCACGATGACATTCTTGTCTGCTGGCCTCGAAACAATCTCTCATGTCTGGTTCTTCTCAATCTGATCAAGCTCTTCATTCATATCTTGAACCCAGTTTTCATCTTCAGCAACATTGGAAAAACATTTTGTCTCCACCTGAGATAAAAATGATGTTTGCTTTAATTAATTCATTCTTCGAGTCTGAACTGGAGCTGTCTGATCACCAATGATATTCTGCCTATCAATTTCAGCTCGACTCTTTGGCTTCCTTACAGAAACAGACTTGACACTTTCTTGTTCATCATCAGTATCTTCTTCTGAGTCACCCTCTGCCACTTCTGCTCCCCCTATTTTGCTTACCTCATCATCACTTTCATCCAGAAACTGTTCACTGGGTCATTGAGTATTCTATTCATTTTCAACTACAGTTACATCATTTCTCTCAACAATTTTTCCTATCCTTTTGTTGAAACATTTATATGATTTGCTTTTCCCTGAGTATCCAAGGAATATCCCCTCATCTCCTCATGACTCAAACATCCTATGATTTTCTTTGTTGAGTATGAAGAACTTACTCCCAAAGATTTTAAAGTATTTCATCATTGTCTTCTTTCCGTACCACATTTCATACGGAGTCTTTATTTCCTTCGGACACAACAGAGACCTGTTTGAAATATATATCGATGTCAAAACTACTTCCTTCCAAAATTTCTCTGGTAGGTTCTTTTTAATAAGCATCGTTCTGGCCATGTTGTTGATGATCCTATTTCTCCTCTTAATCACTCCATTATATTGGAGAGTTATCACTGATGAAACTTGATGCCTTATCCCGTGTTTCTCGAGATAGTTTTTGACTTGTCTGTTTTTGAATTCTGTACCGTTATTAGTACGAAACTTTAGAATTTTCTGCCCAAGTATCCTTTATGATTCCCTCATGTACTGCTTTATGCAACTGAACACCTCTGTCTTATGGGTAATAATAAATACCCATGCCATTTTGTTACAATCATCAATTAAAAGAACATATTACCTTTGCCCATTTATAGCTCGAGGTGAGATAGGTCCACATACATCAGCATGCACAAATTCGAGCACTCCAGTTGATTTCTTTTCCTTTGTCCTGTATGCCTTTCTGATGATCTTCCCTTGTTAGAAATCATCACACGTATGAGTGCGATCATGTGATAGTTTGGGAAGGTCTCTAGCAGCATCACACTTTACTAGATCTTTCATAGATGGTTGGCATAGATGACCAAGTCTCTTATGTCATAGCTGGTTTTCTTCCTCTCTAGATAAAAGGAACAAATCTTCTTCCCCAACTACAAGGTAAAGATTTACCTTTGTCCTTTTTCCATGTAGAACAACTGCTCCATCTTTTCCTTTCACAATACACATCTTCTTGGTAAATCAGATAGAGTTCCCAGAGTCACATAGTTGACTGACACTGAGCAAGTTATGACTAAGACCCTATACTACCAAGACATCAGCACGTCTCATTTCTTTCCCCCCAAATTTGGCTTTCCCTGAGCCAACAATCTTCAGGCCTTCATCGTTTTCAAATTTGAAAACTCATTACTTGTCATATTTTATGCATGTAACAAGATCCTTATTACCGATCATGTGAGATGTGCAACCACTGTCAAGGATCCACACACCGGAGTGATCTGATGATTTAAGGGAAATCTCTGCCACCACGGCCTTCTCAATTTTCTTCTTCTTGGTCCATACGTTTTCCTTCACACTCAGCATGGATTGAGATTTCTGTTCTTTCTCAGAGTATGATGGACTAGGTTCATCTTGCAAAGCCGCAAATCTATTCTGCATTTTTAACTCACCTATCGGTTTATTGATCTGCTGCTTGCGAATGTTTTGATTTTGATTTGGCACATTTATCTGAATGTTCGAAGTGCAGTACCTAGCCATGTGCCCAAATCCTCCACACCAAAAACAATGTCCTTCGAAATATGTTCTGGAAAATCGTTCTCTATTTGGCTTCCACCTCTGCTCTTGTTCCCTTCTATATCTCTTGGTTATGGAACACACATACTGTGAATGTCCCATCTTCCCTCAATAATAACACCTAATATAAGGTGAATTCCTTTGTGTTACTTTAGCACTAGGATTTTCCCTTTGGGATCTCTGAATATTCTGATTCTGCTTTGTATCCAAATCAACCTTCAATTTTGGGATGGGTGTTTGCTGTCTGACATCAACTGCCACAAATTTTTTCTTCTTATCAAGTCCTGAATCAACCTTAGCATTTGAGCTCACTTGCTGCTTCACTCCTACTGAAACACTAGCCTCCTATTTCATCTTTTTTGTCTTCTGAATGGCCTGATTTTCTGATATCACATTGGGGGTCAAGATTTTTTCTTGATCCTTCAGTTTTCGTCGCAGGCTAACCACTTCTTCTTCAAGTTATTCAATGCACTTGACTTGATCACTCACTTTTCTATTCAATCTATCGATTTCCCTTTTCTATTCTTCAATTTTGACCTTATACTCACTAACTGATTCAGAGTTCTCTGGTGTTGATGTCTTTATTTTCTCAATTTCTTCCATCAACTCAGAATTCTCTTCTTCCTACTGCTGCAAATAGAGTTTGGCATCATGAACAACTTTGTTAGCTTTCTTTGTTTTGGATCTACAAACATATATCTCTTCAAGTGCAGCCTCTAACTCAGCTTTCATGTCAAATCTTCCCTCAACTTCTTCTTCTTCATCATCACCTTCGGTTTCATTCTTCTCTTGAGAACTACCGACGACTGACACCATAGCATTTTCTCCATGATCTTTGAAATTTTCAATCTCCTCTACCTATTCAACCTTAGACTCATCTGAACTGTCTATTTCTTATGATTAAAGATTCTTCTTCTTGAAGAAATTTCCATTGAACTGATTCTTCCCTTTCACATATGATGTAGATTTCTTCTTGGGAATTTCAACTTCATCTTCATCATTTTCTTCTTGAAACTTTTTGGGGCACCTTGCCGCAAGATGTCCAACCTTTCCACATCGAAAACAAGAAAGTGGAAGCTTCCCTTTAAACTTTCCTTTTCCTCTTTGAGGATTTGAGGAGAGTAATGACATCACCTCATTTGTCTCTTCTTCTTCTTGAGATTCTTCAATGTTAAGCTTCTTCATGGCCTTAAATGCCACCTCTTTGGATTTCCCTTTTTCTACAGCATCATTATCATCATTCCTCATTTCATATGAAACAAGGGTACTGTGTAGGTTATCCAATGTCATCTCTTTTGGGTCTTTATCTTCCAAGACTGAGACTTTCGGATTAAACCGAGGTGGAAGTTTTATCAAGATACGCTTCACAATCTTTATATCATCGATGACTTCTCCAAGACCCCGCATGTCTTCCACAACAGCATTTACCCTGTCGACAAATGCATCAATGGATTCATTCGAGTTCATTATCAGATCTTCATACTTGTTCCACAACACTTGCAGCTTTTCCTCTCTGACCTTTGTACCCCCTTCATATATATTCAAAATATTTTCCCACATGGCATGTGACATTTTTCATGACATCACCTTTGTATAGATGGGATTAGAAAGGGCTCCCCCCAAGGCATTGATATCTTTGGAATCAACATCCAACTCTCTATGCCCAGCTTTTGACAATGCACCACTAGAAATATCAGCTCTGATACCATGCATAGATGCTGAAAACACATCCATTCCCAAGGATCAAAAATAGTGTTTCATTCGATTCTTCCATATCTGAAAATTACATCCGTCGAAGATCGGAATCCCTTTATGATTAGTGACCTCCATTGAGAGAGAAACAAATATCAACCTTTCCCTCTGATACCAATTGTTAGGTCCACCAGACTGAATAACCTGAGAGGGGGGGGGGGGGTGAATCAGGGTATGACTAATTTAAAATCAATGCCCGTTATGATCTTTTTTCGTTGTTAAGAAAAATAATCTTCTCTCTCTTTCCTGTTGCACAATATAAACAGAAAGTAAAGCAAGCACATGATACAACAATTTTTACTTGGTTCACCGCTAAGGTCTACGTACAAGGAGCATACGCCGAAAGTTTGTCGGTCATACCAAATTCCACTAAACTTCACCAGCTGTGGATTACAAGGTTCGGGCACACTCACTCTGTCCCAGGCTCACTGCCTTTACAAGGTTTAGGGTCAGCTCGTTACTTTCCCAAGGGTCACTCCCTGTTTCTCTCTCTATGGCTCATTTCCGGTGGAGAGGATCACCTTATTCCTCTTCCTTTTCTCACTGCTTCGGAAAGGATCCACTCACAGTTTATAGACTTTTAGGTCTCTTCATTATCTCTAATGAATACATCATCTATTGTATGTGGATGCTCTGTTGAAGTCTAACTTTCACCCTTAGATGAATCTCTCTTTGCACCGAAGGTATCAGGAAATCTTTCATCTTTCACGATGCCTAGAAACACTGTTGTGAATCAACCTTACTTGGCGCGCAAGTCAAACCCGGCACGCAAGTATCGGCGCTCAAGTCACAACTGGCGCGCAAGTCCACCTCAGACACTTGCACGACACAAACATCTTCAACTCCAAACTTGCGTGACACACTTTCCTTTGCACCCAAACCAATATTGGCACGCAACCAACAACAATCGCCCTTCTTCAAATATGGCACGCAAGTCCTACATGCACGACACACCACCACTTGCACGACCACCACACCTGCATGATGGGAGCTCTACTTTTTCAAATTGTTAAAATCCGTTGAAAATGAGGAGGGGTGGTCCAGTATTTATAGGCAATTTGACCACCTTGCGCGATGGCGCGCAAATCTACCCTCGGCGCGCACGTCTCAGTGCGAAGGTCTCTTACCCTACAAGTCACTTGCGCGACCCACTTACAAACTTGCTTGAACCTCTTTCCTTTTCCATATTTTGATCTTCTGATCTTAGAAAACCACAGGAGCGCAAGTTCTCAAGCTTCCAAGGCATCGACGCGCAAGTCACCTGCGTGACAACACCAATACCTGCATGACCCTTATCCCTATGCCATATTTTGATGATCTGATCTTGAAAAACTTATGGCGCGCAAGTTTCCAAGCCCTCAAGTAAACGGCACGCAAGTCCCTTTTCCAAAAACCAGTTTTCTTCATTTGTCGATTTTCAGGCCCAAAAATTTGGCAAACACTGGAAAATGGCGCCACCTTGTATCTGTTCTTTTTGTACCACCTCTAGATCATATATTCCTTTGTTGAAGTTCTTGAATCAAACATTGATCGCTAAGCACTACTCTTGAAATCGACATGCCACCATGAAAACCCCTTTGTCAACAAATTTGAATGTCATTGTTCTGCTTTGTCAACAATTACCACATAGATGTCCACTTTGTCAACAAACACAATCACCACAAAAATGCTTCAATGATACCTTGATGGATTTTTTCCCAAAAGTCACATATATTCATTAAATATATAGTAATTATCTTCCATGAAAAGTATTAGTGAAAAATGAATCACATGAACTCACAATGCAGTATTCAGCTATAAACACGAACAACATTATCGTATCCCCCATAGAATGGAAAGTAATATGGTATATATGATACAATAATTAAATAATTAAATTTATTTTAAAAATATTATATATATTCATTTAATCTATCTTTATTATCATCCAAGTAAAATAGAAATAAAAAAACGCAACACATAGGTTAGTGTGGCGTTAATCCGTCATGTACACGAGTGATGTTATTCTTTTCCAACGGGTTAGAATGTAAAACATTATGAGAGATATTATAACTAAATAATTATAATAATATCATATATGTTTTATATTAATATTAAATTCATAATTACATCTACCCCTAAGATGCGGTGATGGAAAACAAATATTGTAGGTTCATGAGGTGGTTGTCCGTCATACACACGATTAACAGTTTTGTTTCCCATTTGATGATAGTAGAGATAGATATATGTTATGAAATAAATATAATAACATCTCATTATATATTAGATACTGGTATTATTATATCATCATAGTTTAATAAGATTATAGGAGGTGGAAAAAGAAATAAAACAAAAAACGTAAGTTTAAGAATTTTACCTATTCTTTAGAGAGCTTCAATAGGTTTACACCTAAAGCTAGTAATGTGAAACGGGCGGGCCGGGGCGGGCCGGGGCGGGGCGGGCCAAGCCCGCACGGGTTTTAGCCCACGCGGGTTTGTCCGCAAAAGCCCGCATATAATGCGAAAAAAAAATTTCAAGCCCGCCCCGCCCCGCATAAACCCGTGGGTTGCCCGCGGGCTTACCCATGATTACAAAAAAATACTATTTATAATCATTTAAATACTCTATTTTTTATCATTCTTAAAGGTATTTGTGGGGAGAAGTGTGAATTAACAATAACTAGAGCTTTAAAGAATGTGATGAAACATTTTTGTGTGTGTTAATGGTGGCATGCGGTAATGCCGATGTGGTGGTGAACTATTGCGATAGAAAATAGGTGAGTGATTGGTGATGGACAATAAATGATAATGTTGGTTGTGTGGTGATGTGAACAACTAAACCAGTGAATGAATGAAGTTTCTCCAGGTAAAGATTAGTTTCAGAGGAAGCTATTAGTGTTTTTACGAGGTTCTATCCAATTATCTTAATAAAAAAATTAAATTAAATAATAACAAAATTAAATCAACCTAAAAAATATTTTGATTATAATAACTCTTATAGAATTGAAACCATGCGCAGGGGTGATGAGTTCCATTTTTTGAGAGATGGGTTGACACACCATGTAAACATGGTTAATAAATACTATATTAATAACATAATATCTTATTAAAACAATAAATATATGCCTATTTAAAATTCACATGTGAATAAATGGTGAATTAATATGACCATTACGGTGAGAAATCATATGTCACCGTTTAACCATTATTTTTTTATTAAAAAAACTAAAATGTTAAAGAAACATATATTGTAAAAATAATATATATTTTTTTTAAATCAGGCCCGCGGGCAATCTCGCACCCGCGCGAGCTCAACCCGCATTAGCCCGCACCCGTACGGGCTCAACCCGCATTGGCCCGCACTCTAAACGGTCAAAATTTTCAGGCCCGCCCCGCCCCATACCCGCAAAGCCCACAGGCCGTGAGCCTGCTTTGCATCGCTACCTAAAGCCTTATCCGGAGGTAATAATAAACAAAATAAGTCCTCTAGGATAAATTTTGGTAATTAATTAAGATATTTGGTAGGTATTTTCTGATATAAAGGTGTTTTTAATGTGTTACTATGAGAGGATAGGGGGTTGCCTTTTAAAAGTGAGGTGAATGCAACACTTGTAATTTTTTGAAAGGGAAAATGTGTACCCAGGTTTTTCACAAGCCTAAAAGCTCAAAAATGGGCCATTATTAAACCCTATATGTGATAATGAATACATATGTCTATAAAATGGGTGTTTTACAAGTTTATCAGTCATTGTACACTTTATATTCTCAGTTTAACCCATGGAAAACCTGTTTTAATGTTAACTACGATAATTAATTTTTATCATTTTTACTATTTATTTTAACCAAAAATTAAGTTAAACTTATTATGTAATAAAAATTATTCAGATTCCAAATATCAAATGCATTTTTTCAAATTTCAATCACATAATTGGAAAATTTTAATTTATAATTAAACTCACAGACATGATGAGAAAGTGGTTTTATAAATAGAAAATGCTAAGAAGTTTGAAAGGTTTTTATATCAAAATTCAATATGAAATAGATTAAATTTATGAAAATCAGATTAATAAATATAAAATTCAAATAATTTTACATTTAAACCAATTTTACAAAAAATTAAAATCATATATTCTTTAAATGAAAAGGTATTTTTTCAATAAATACTAGTATTTCTCACAATTCACTGAAAAAATTATCTTTTCCAAAAATTCCCAAAAATTCATCCAAAGATAATTTTGACTTTAAAATTGAAAAATTGAGTTTTATATTTTTAAATAAATTTTATAAAAATCTCAGAAATTACTTTTAAAATAAGTGCACAAAAGGTGACAAAACTACTTTTATATAAATATAATTTTTAAGTGTAAAATTGGATTTATTATTATCTCATGCCTATAAAACAAAGAAGTTGCATGTTAAATATTTGATTAAATATAAAATATATAAATTTCATTAAAATAATTAACCAAAATTTATTTATTTAAATTTTTAAGATAATTTTTTTGTGTGTGCATATAACTAGTTTTTCATAAAAAGATTTCCTTTATTTTCAAATGTTTTTTGTTTTCATTTATAATTAATTGGTCAATAAAGAATTAATTTTATATCCATGTGTAAACCATATAATTTAATAATTTAGTTAATCTCATTCATACCCACCATTTCAACTACTAAGCGATAATAATCATATTAAATAATAATATTTTAATCGTATGTCAAACTTCGTTTAAACATGGTGTTGCGTGTAACACAAGTTAAATTTTTTTTTTGTGTAACACAAGATAAACTCAATGTTATGTGTAATGCAAGCTATCAAAAAAAAATATTATTTTTTGAAATAAAATATTTAGAAAACTTAAAGGTGTTACATTCTAACCCTTAAATAAATTGAATCCTCCCAATTTTAACTTGTTCTTTCTAATCAACGGTTTAACATTTTAAAATATATTTATAGGAAACCCACATCATAAAAAAGGTTAACAAAAGTTTGTTTTGAAAAGAGTGAAAGGTATGTGTGAATGTGTAAGGATACCTCTTTTCTATGTGGTATAGAACATATTTATTTCTGATAATTTCTTTAAATTCATCCTTATGTGAATGCACAGTAAGGATATTGAGAAAATGAGGGTGTATGAGGCTTGTTTGGAGACTAGAGCCCCACTTTTTTGAGAAAACAGTTGGAAAAAATGGTTACTAGAAACCATGAAGCACGGTCTGTAGAGTTAGATTAAACAGTGTGGGTGCCTCATTTCATAGTAGATGGTGCACAGTTTTCCCAAACTATGTAACCTAGGCCGCACACCCATTCATGTGTTGCAGGATTTGTAATAAAAGGTAAAAACATGGTCAGTTCATGGTTTTTCTAACCATCAACCATAGCCATGTTAGGGGGGATTGAGGAAAAGATTTGATAATGGTTGGTACATAGTTAGGAAAACTACGCAACCTAGTTTTTTAAGGGGAAATGGAAATTTTTCTACAAATTAATTTAATTGTTAACCCACCTCCTTATTTTCCTTTTTTTCTATAGCGGACAATCATTCTTTCTCCCTTGTGTTCTACTCAAGCCATTAAGGTAGGCTTTGGTTTCATTTGACTATACGATGTCTCATTCATTTTCTGTTCCTCTCATTGAATATCTATCAATTTGTTCTTCATTACTTAGGCTCATTTCTATTTTTTCCTTACTATCGGTGATACTATTTTTGTGCAAAAATATTATGCCCTATTTTTAGGGCACTCATACATTATTTCATTTTCTTATGATCGGGACCAAATTAGAGGATAATAATGGATGATTTATCTTCTTTGGGAATAAGGTTTATGGTCTATACCTTTTCCCTCAAATTCTGGTTGTTCATACCATATTGTCGTTATGCTGCATGCCAGACTTTCCAAGTGATGCTTCAAAAATTAATTAAACCTTGAGTTAAATATTAAATTCGTGTTTAAGACATGTCGTTTAACCTTTATATAAGGTTGGGGTTTTTTGACCTCATCCCAAACCTCCCATGGTATGGGTTCTTCATTTTGACCATTATTATAAAACCTTTGATGTTTGTTAAGATATCTTATATAATTGACAATTGAATATTGAAATTTTGAGATTTTTTAATGTTTTTAAGAACCTTATAATTGCTTATCATTTGTATATGAATGGTATCAAATGGATAATACATTGTATTTTATATGATTTTGAAGGGATCAGTGAAATGATTAATGATAAGGTTTATGAAATGGTAAATAATTTGTTTATGATGATAATATATGGTTTGTGGTATGGCACTGAGGACCTACTTGAATGCATTAGACATTTTTACACTAAGTATTCAGCTTGCTAGGATGCCTTGGACATTTCTACTCCTTATATCTGATTACTTTATTTACTTGATTTAATTATCTTCCTAGGATTCCTTGGATATTTTGTGACACCCCTTGATTTTATGGTAAGTCTCTTTTAAATTTAACATCGGTTATAGTTAATGCCCTGAGCTTAAACAAATTTTGTTATACTATTAACATGACTGAAGGAATATTAATGTTTCCATTACGAATAGTGATCTAGAAAATATAATAATAATCTAACCTATTAAATTATAAATAAAATTTAGGTATCTTATGAATTAAAATATAATATTTTAATATCACGGAATAAGATAGAAAATATTTTAAAAATGATAAATTAAGAGTTGGAATTTTTGTGAAACATAAATATTTGTTAATTATTATAATAATTTAAAAGATATATTTTTTCGTAAAATAGATTCATAAAATAATATTATTTTTTCTTATGATTATTAGATAATGTTATGAGACCTTAATTAAAATTTTAAAGTATCATAAAATAATTTATAATTTTAAAATTGGTATTTTTCAAATAATTGATGATTTTAAGTAAAAATTACATTTATCATATTTATAAAATTATTTTAATAAAATGGAGTCCATTTTTTAATTATAAATTTCAAAAAATAGTTAGGTTTATTTTTGGGAAATTTTCTTAAAACGTTGAATTTTTTATGAATAATAATAAATACTGATTTTTTTATAAAATACGGTATTTTGGGGACATTTTCAAGAAATTATTTTGATAAAAAAAATTAATTAAACTTAAATAATGACTATATTGTGATATTATAATATAAATATTCTCAAAAATAATCCAGATCATGTAAATTATAATTTATTACATGACAAATACAAATATCACTGTCAGTGCCAACGTTGTGCATGAACGACACTGGTAAAGTCAAATTTGAAAACATATTGATATTAATTTATTGCTAAAAAATATTTTAATTATATTTTTATTAATTATTATTTACCTATTCTGTTTTTTGATGTTAACTTTGAATTTTAGTGTTATATAACATGAATTTTATCCAAATGTATGTGCACTGTTTGTGCAAGGCAAGAAAAGAAAAATTGAAAGATTAAACAAGTTGTCATGCCATGAGTATGAATAAATATACTTAATGAACAAATATAAATGATTATATTGAACAAAATTAATTTATTTTTATATTTTTTGTTTATTTTTAGTTTATTTTTAATTTTTATACATGAATTAAATAAATTTAATACTCATGTAATGCAAATGTAGTTCTTGTACATACAGAAGAAAAATAAATAAAATATTTTTAATTAAAATTATAAGAACCTTTAAATGTATTAAAAATATGAATAAAACTACTTTTATGTGTAATTTTCATCCAATATATTATTTTTATTCGAATTTGTGACCTTTTTGACCTACTTGAATCACTTTAAGACCTTTATATTATTTTATTTAAAAGAGACACAATTTTTTCACACTATAGTTTCTAATTAGTACAATATTTTAATATATGGATTTATAGAAGTGTTATTCGACTATAAATAATCATTTTAAAAATAATATATTTATCTTCTACATGAAAATTTATTTTAAATTTTTATTGAATAAATAACTACCTTAATTTTTTTCACAACGATGATGGAACAATTATTTAATTAATGAATAAATCAAATAAATGATATTAAAAATAATAAAATAAATATAATTTGTGATTTTTAAGGTGATAAATTAATTATATTTATTAATATGACATGTATATGATATAATAATTTTTTTTTTGAATTTTAAACTTTTTCTTTATGTTTTTAAAGTCATTGTTATGAATAGTTTTGAATTTGAAAAAAAAATATTTTCATGAATATGATATTTTATTAAATTTTTCAACAATCAAAAAAATATTTCATAAGTCCAAATATGGTAATATTATGTCTAAAATGTAATCCCATTCAGCTTATTTTTCCTTTTGATAGTCTTTAACCCTATTTTATCCTTATTATATTTTAATATTTTAAATAATTCTTAAGATACCCTTCACCTCAATTATAAAAGGACACTCATTTCTTCACTTAGATTCTTCAACATGTGCCTTATTACTTGAATCTTCCAAATTAACTTTTTATCGCCCTTATATATATTATAGTGTATTTGGTCTCCCAAAAATACTACTTCCTTGTCCCTTAAAGAGGTTCTCAAAGAGAAGAATTCAAGAGGTAAAATCCCTTTTCGTTCTTTTAATTTCTTTCCATTTGTTATCCTCTTCTCACATACCCATTACAAAGTAACATGATTAATCCAATATCTTTTATATAGTGAAATTTTATTATTATAATGGTATATAAACCATAAAATCTCTTCTCTTCCACTTTTTATTCAAAAAATGAAAACATCACCCATGAGGTACCGATTCACTGCCTTCATGAATGGCGAATTTTCATTTTTTTCATTTCACCTTAAACGATGACCATAAAACCATTATTATGGTAAAAATATACTCTAATATATGTATTATAACTTTTTTAATGTTACATAACCAGTATGTATATATAATATTAATTCATAAGATAATACTAGTTTGTGATAATTGAAAACCCACCGAAATAATCTAAATGTTTATCACTAACGTCTTATCTAATGATTCATCCTCAGCCCATATATATAAATGAATTATATAACCATTTTATATTATTTATGTACATTAATAAGATATAAATTAAATTCTATATAACTATTCCAATTTTTCATGATCTTTCAAACATGTATACAAGTGAACAAATCATGAAAACCAAGTAAACGAGCACTCACGAAAGACAGAATTGAATCTTATAACTCATCAAAAATCCATAAATGAACTTAATAAAATTATAATAAATAAAATACAATATTAATTGGTTCTGAATTAAATTATTAATGAATCTAATTTCATTATCCATGAAATTAAATGAAAGTGCATTACACTTTCAGACATATGGTAAGAGGTTTCTCATCTCACTTTTATTTCAATGAGATTTTCCTTATTCTCCACTTATTCTTTAAGTGTGGTGTACGTATAGTACAATTTTATATATAATATAATGAAACACTTAATATTAATGTTATTAAATGTATCATTTTATGATTATTAATTTTATGGGTAATATGGTTTGATTGATTGCAAAGTGGTGAGGGCTTCTTCTCGAACCTCTACTTTCCTTCATGATACACTTTCTCTCTCTATACCCTAATGTAATTGTTATTTATTTTTATACAATTATCCTAAATTACTTTTATAGGTTCCAAAATTGTGTGTCTAGATCATTTCATCATTATTTTATGGGGATATACATGTTTTATAAAGTTTCATTTTTAAAATCCTCCCGATAAGCAAGCCCAATTAAATGGAACTTTCCAATTTCTTACACATTTTCAAGTACACTCCATAATCTATTTGTAAACCACAAATATTTTTATAAAATCACACATTTATTATTAAAATATATATTTTTCCATTTCTAGTTTTACGTAAAAAATTAATCCTTTGTCCATTTTAAAGTCTCTTGTATTTTCCCTTAAACCGCACTAAAGCGGATCATTTTTAAAGTTTCTTAAATGCAATTTTTACATGTTTTCACTTCTATTGGAAATAATTTATGCCTAAAATATAACTTTCTTCACCCCTTTATTAATATGGTATATATGTTTTACAGTCTTATTTTATGACAAATACAAATGATTTTCCAAATGAACACTTCTTTCTCAAGTAAAAAAGGGATTTCACTCAAGAATTCCTCGATAATTTATTTGGGAATTTTAATCTATTTACACACCCTCTGTTGAATCTTATGATTAATTGGGATTAATATTTTATGATATCATCTATGATATTTTATTAATTTTTTATGATCAATTTGATTGTGAGTGTGATATATTGATACCATTCACCATATTACTTAGAATGGTTAGTGATTATATTTCTTCATTGAGGAAAGTTATTTACATTTCATATGTATATATTTTTTATGTTTCACTAAAATCATATGAGGAATGCATTAGAATTAGTAATTTATAGGAAGGGCCCGCTATATCCCCTCAATTCATTCATAGGTCTCATGAGACAAAACATATATGGATTTGGTGAAGGCCTTAACCATTTATTTTCAGATGTCTTAGTCAAGGCCTTGACGGTATGTTTTAGATGTCCAATATTATGCCTTCTTTAATTATGATATTATTGAAAAATAATGTGATTATTCTGCTAGTATAATATCCATGGTTATGTTTCATGTGATTATTTATATGTAATTATTTTTTCATATTTTATTCTAGTCATATTATGTTCAAGATTGTGTTTTAAGGGAATGTGTTTTAGTTACTCACCATTCCTTATTGTTTATGTTTAGGATAGCATTTACTGTATTTTTTACCCTTACTGAGCATCTGAGATCACCCATTTCTTATTTTTTATTCTCCCCATGATATGAAGATGTATATTATGAATGACTTGTGAGGATAATCAATCAGTTTATGGGTGTTTCCACTATAGTTTCTATGTGGATTATCATTTCATGTTGTAATGTAATATTTTTTTTGGTATCTAGTTTTCCAATGCTACTAACCTATTTGGTCCTTTGGGATGTGATCTCTTGTTCATAGTACCAATGTAATTAAGTAAGGAACTGGATCTGAGCTACTAGGGATTGGGTCTATATAGTTGGTAACAAAGAAAGCATAGTATAGACTTTTGAAAATAGATTTAGGAAAACATAGGTTTGAGAATGAATCCCTATAAACGAATTTTCAAATATTCGCAAAGGAAAAAACTTTACGATTTAGAGAGTATTTATAACTAAATTTTCAATTTAGGATTATGTAATTCATTATTTCTGATATTATACATTATGATTCATAATTTTATGATCAAATATAGTGTATTATATTTTTAGAAATGGCGCATGGTGGAAGGAATGGGAACCACATCAATACCTATAATCCCAAGAGTAAGAATGATAGTTTCTTTGATGGGTTTGATCAAGTGTTTAAAATGAAAAGAGTCTCTTAAATATCTTCATCATATGAGGAGGTAGTATCATGTTCTAAAAAGAAGGGGAACGAGTTTTCTAAGTATTATGACACAGGAAAAAAGCATGAGAAGAAGAGGACAAAGAGATAAATATAGACAAAGAGAAGAATGGAAATAAGTATTTTCCCACATGATAATTTTGGAAGGAAACACTATGGTATATGCTTAAGAGAAAAATTATTTTTCATCAATTTTGGAGAAAAAGGCCACCATTACCACGATTAAAAAGAATTAAAAGAATTTTCTAATGTTCAATACTTTAATTGTAAGGAAATGATCCACTATGTAAATGAATATCCCAAGATTCAAGGTAATATAGATTAGAAGAAGAAAAGGTATCAAGGTCAAGCTTATATTATTACTATAGTTTAAGTGGAATGATTGAAGTATTTGTGTATTTGGATTTAAAAATTATTTCATCAATGGTTCTCTAGTTATAATAATCATGAGATATATAAGGATTATATAACAATACTTCCTCTTTAAGGTTCTTAAGGTGATAAAATATTTGGTAAGTGATAATAAGTGCAACATTATGGGAATCTAATATTAAGTTTATTTTGGAAATTTTGTGACCATCCTTTTAAATTTCTGGACATTGAATTTGGAAATAAGTATTTTTAACGAGTGTTAAGGTAACTATTTATTAAATGGATTAAAGGTATTATTGTTTATTATTAAAGTATGATTCCTCATATTGGACAACCTGTACTAACCATTTTCATTTCAATAAACATTTTAAGGCTGAAGGAATGACTTGTGGATATTTTGATTCATAAAAGTGCTTCAGGCATAATATATTATCTTGAATATCCATAATTTTGTGAAGTGGAGATGGATCAAAGAAAAACCAATGGATGATATTATGACATGGAAAGAAATCATGTAAGTGTATTTTTTCAAGTGGTTATATAGAAAGTAAAAGAAACCCTCAACTCTAGGAAAAGGATTTTGGAACAAAAACATCACTAATTTTATTTTCTTACTATGAAATCAAAAGTCTTTTAACTGATCAAAAATTTATGGTTTTGTGATGGTGAACTTTATTATGACCATGTTCTCTATCACTCTCTATAAAAAAAATTTATAGTTAGATTTATATTTATTTTCCATATTTTCAATAATTTTCTCCTATTTTGGAATCTTTTGTGATGACCTTTACATTTCTATTTACCTATTTTAAGGGGAAGTTTAATGAACCTTTTTTAAAAAGTGGGATTTCCAATAAAGAATTTCCAAGTATTAACATTTTATTTTTATGAGCAATTTCAAATTGTGAGGATGAAATTTATTTGAGGGGAGAATGTAACACCCAAATATTTTATCATATGCCTCTTTTAAATTTAACAACTTTGATAGCTTATGCACTAATCTGAAACAAGTTGTGTTATACTATTAACATGACCGATGGAATAGTAATATGACCATTAGGAATAGTAATCTGGAAAATAGAACAATAACATAACCTAGGAATGTATTAATAAATTTTACATATCTTATTAATTAAAATATAACATATTTATATCATGGAAGAAGTAAACAAATATTTTAAAAATAATAAATTAAGAGTTTGTATTTTTTTGAAATGTAAATGTTTATTAATTAATATAATAATTTAGAAGTTAATTTATTTTCATAAAATAGATACATAAATTAATATTATATTTTCTTTTTATTATTAGATAATTTTATATGAAATTGATTAATTTTTGAAAATATCATAAAATCTGTTATAATTTTCAAATCGATATTTTTCAAATATATGATGATATTAATTGAAATAAAAATTTATCATATTAATAAAATTATTTTCATAAAATGGATTCCATTTTTTAATTCTAAATTTTGAAAATTGGTTATGGTGATTGTTTGGAAATTTTCTGAAAAATTTGAATTTTTTGGGAACAGTAAAAAAATACAGTTTTTTATAAAATATTGAATTTTTGTGACATCATCAAGACCTTATTCTGATAAAAAATATTAAACATACAAAATAACTAAATTGTGATATTATAATATAAATATTGAACAAAAATAATTCAAAATATGAAAATTATAATTTATTTCATCATAAATACAAATACCATTGTCAGTGTCGATGCAGTGTCTGCACAGCCCGAGTAATGTCAAATTTGGCTACTTATTGATAATAATTTACTTCTAAAAATTATTTAAATGATATTTTTGTTTATTATTATTTAATAATGATGTTTTTTGTCATTAAATTTTAATGTTAGTGTTATATAACTTGATTCTTATCCAAATGTCTCTACAATGCTTGCATAATGCAAGAAAAGACAAATTAAACAATTAAAGAAGTTTTATAGACATGGATAAGAGAATATATACTTAATGAACGAATATAAATGATTATATTGAACCTAATTAATTTATTTTTATGAAATTAATTTTTTTAAAATTTTTATATATTAAATAAATAACTTTAATACGCATGCAATGTTGATGCAGTGCATGTGGATGTAGAAGAAAAATAAAAAATTTATATTCTTAATTAAAATTATAAGAACCCTTAAATGACCCAAAAATATGAATAAAACTACTTTTATCTTTAATTTTAATCTAACATTTTTTTAATTTGGGACCTTTTGGACCTACTTGAATCACTTTAAGACCTTTATAATATTTTATTTTAAAGAGACACAAGTTGTTCAAACTATAGTTTCTAATTAGTATAATATTTTAATATATGGATTTTTAGAAATTTTACTCGACCATAAATATTTATTTGTATGCTAATAATTTTATATTCTTCATGAAAATTTATTTTTAATTGTTTATAAATAAATAACTACCTTAATTGATTTCACAATGATGATACATCAATAATTTAATTAATGAATAAATCTAATAAATGATATTAATAATAATAAAATAAATAAAATTTGAGATTTTTAAGGATATACTATAACTGTATAAGTTAATATGACATGTATATGATATAATAAAATATTTTTTTTCTAATTTTAATCTTGGACATGATGTTTTTAAAGTCATAGTTATGAATAGTTTTTAATTTTGAAAAAATTGTTTTCTTCATTATAATATTTTATTAAATTATTTAATAAAAAAAATATTGAATAAGGAAAAATATGGTAATATTGTGTCGAAAATTTAATCCCATTTATCTTATTAGTAATTTTGGAAGTCCTTAACCCTGTTTTAGCCTTATTATATTTTAATATTTTATGTAATTCCCAAGTTACCCCTCACCTCAATTAAAAAAGGAGCCTCATTTATTCACATAGTTTCATAAAAACAATCCTTATTCCTAGAATATACTCTTACAAATAAATTTATCATCACCCATATCCAAATTATAGTGTTCTTTGTCTCATGAAAAGTCCACTTCAAAGCCCCTAAAGAAGGTTCTGAAGGAGAAGAATTCAAGAGGTAAAATCCCCTTTCATTATTTTAATTTATTTTCTTTTCTTATCCTCTCCTCAACTCCCCATTAAAAAGTAACATAGTAAATATAGTATCTTTTATACAATTTAATTTTATTATGTTAATGGTATATCAATAATTAAAAACAACTCTTCCATTTTTTATTATAAAAATGAAAACATCATCTTTGTGGTGTCGATTTCCCACCTTCGTGAATAATGAATTTTTCATTTTCAATTTATCTTTCAAGGATGGTCATAAAACCATTTTTATGGTTAAAAAACTATAATATATTTATTACAACTTATTTAATATTCTTGAACCTATATATATACATAATATTAATTCATAAGACAATACTAGTTTTTGATGATTGAAAAACCACCGAAATAATCTAAACAATTATCATTAACATCTTATCTAATGATTCATCCAAACACCATATAACCAAAATAATTATATAAAAAATTTATCTTATGTATGTTCATTAATAACATATAATTAAATTCTGGATAACTATTCCCATTTTACATGATCTTTCTTACATGTATACAAGTGATCCAATCATGAAAATAAAAGAACCGAACACCCCCAAACGATGGAATTGATTCTAATAACTCATAAAAATCCATAAATGAAATTAATTAAACAATAATAAACCAAATAAATGTTTAATTAATTATTAGTTAAATTATTAATGAATTAAATTACATTATCCATGAAATTAAGTGTAAGTGTAGAACACTTTTTGACATTAGGTAAGGGGATTCTCATCTCACTTTTATTTCTGTGAGATTATCCTTATTCACCACTTATTTCCTTAGTATGTTGTATGTATAATTACATTTTATATATCATATCATGAAAATATTAATCTTAATATTATTAAATGTATCATTTTATGATTATTAGTTTTATGGTGTATATGATTCGATTGACTGCAAAGTGGCAAGGGTTTCATCCAAAACCTCAAATTTCTTTTGGGATATGATGTATCTCTCTTTACCCCAATGTAATTATTATTTAATTTTATATAAGACCTATAAATTTTTTGTATATGTTCCAAAATCATTTATTCATATCATTTATTCTTTATTTTATGGGTATATACATGTTTTATAAGGTTTCCATTCTTGATTCCTCCTGATAAGCATGCCTGGTTAAAGGGAACTTCCCAATTTCTTACCCATTTTCAAGTACACTCCATAATATTTTTTAAGACACTCATATTTTTATAAAATCAATATTTTTTTATTTAAAACTATCTTAGTTAATTTTAGGTTTTATTTAAACAATTCAGCCTCTATCTATTTTAAAGACTCTTTAGTATTTTCCCTTAAAACACACTAAAGCAGATCATTTCTAAAGTTTTTTAAATGTTATTTTCACATGTATTCACTTATTTTGGAAATAATTTATTCCAAAAATATAATTTTTTGTACCCCCTTTTATTTTATTGTAATAAATGTTACAATCTGATTTTATGAAAAATACAAATGATTTTTCAAAAGAACTCTTCTTTTTGAAGTGAAAAGTGTATCTCTCTCAAGAATTCCTTAATGGTTTTATTAAGGTATTTTCATCTATTTAAACACCCGAAATTGAAACATATGATTAATTAGGATTAATATTTTATGATATCATCTACCATATATTTTAAAATGGTTTATGATCAGTTTGACTATAGATGTTCTATCTTGATACAATTCACCATATTACTCAGAATTGTGAGTAATTATGTTTACTGATTTGGGAAAGTTATTTACATTTCATAAGTGTAACACCCCAAGCTTCTACGGTACGCTTTTCTTTGAATAATGTGATAGCGTGTGTTGTACGCAACACCGAGTTCTAACAACCAATCAAACTAGCCGTTATGAATAGTAATACCTACTTTTTGAATTTGTATATATTTTATATTTCAAAATGGACTTCATTTTTGGATTCGTAATATCGAATTTAGCCTAAGGTAAAATTTTGGTACCTTTTGGATAACTTTAATATTTTGATGAATAGTGAAAATTACTAAATTTTAATTAAAAACAACTTTTTTAATCAAAATAATTAATAGTGATAAATTATGAATTTGAGTGGTTTTAAAGTATATTTAGAATATATTTTTACCATTTAATATAATGTTGGTCATTGTACATAATTTTACAATTAAACCGAACATAAACAAGTGTCAATCTTTTGATAGTTATTATCTCTTAAAAACACGTTTTTTGTTTTGACAGCGGGAATTAATTTTAAATTAATTTCTGCCACTTCTGTGTTTTGAATTTAGAAAAATAGATTCCATATTTGGAATCAGGATGTTCAAATTGTGTAAATAGGTAACTTTTATTTTTAGACATTTTGAATAATTACTGCGGTAAATATTTTATTTACCATGGTTAAGGGTAAATCCGGTAAATAAGGGTTAAAAAATAATATTATAATAATACTAAATTACCCTAAAACGTGTCCTAGCCTTATTGGTTGATACATGTTTGACCATAGTCATCTTTGGGTCGATTTGGGGACCCCATGGTGCCACTTGTAGGTGATAGAGACACTTTATTTTAATTAAGTTAAAATGAATACAAAAATGACACAAGCATATATCTTTTAGAAAAATAATTTGTACATAGGGTTATATATGTTGGATTTTAGATTATAAATATTCATTAGAAAGATAAAATTATTTCCTACATAATTATAATTTATTTATAATTTTTAGACATTAAATAATTTAATTTATTTATGACACAATGATGATGAATTAATTACTATAATAGTGAAAAATTAAAATAATTGATATTATAAATACCCAAATAAATATAATATGAAACTTTTAATGAATTAAAATAATTTTCTAGGATAATATGATATATTAGGATTGATTTAATTGACTTTTTTCGAAGTAATCAATCTGTTATGAGTTTCACAAAAAATCAACTATTGAATAGTGTCAAAATTGACATAAAAGAGTTCTTAAAACAAATATTATATTATTAATTGATATTAAATTCATAAAAATCTAATGTTCAGCCAAGAGACTTATATCATGATAGGTTAATCATTAATGGACCACTTGGGGGTCGCTTGGATGTATATGGTAAGTTTATTAACCATATAATATAAAAATACAAAGAGACATTGTAAAAGTGAAACTAATTAACTTAGAGTTAATACTTAAAGATAAGGTTAATATAAGTACCCAAACCTGTCTAAATTCTATTGGTTGAGTTGTTTTAGACCTATCCCCACCTTAAAATTTAAATAATCAACTTTGTAGCCATTAGAAACCGAATATGAATTTATTATAAATTAATATTTCTAGCTTTTCCAAAGGTGCCCCTCACCCCTCTTGTAAAAGGGAACTCCTCCTTCTCATTTATTCACACCTTCAAAGCCTTTTGGTTCGGCCAAACTCTGCCCAGATACTCTCCCAACTTCCCTCACTACAACCTAAAGGCCTTAGTTTGATCAAAAATCCAACCTAAGGATCCCTTTTGATCAAATCAAAAGGAAGAACCCGAAGAAGAGGTAATGATTTCACCACCCTTTTCCAAGTTCCTTTCTTCTTCCACTTCTTCTTCCTTTGTTGTTACCATTTTAAAATAATAAATCCAGTATCATATATATACTGTGATGTTATTATAAATATGGTACAACCATATTCAGTATTCTATCCACCCTTTGAATAACATGTCACCATACGTGCGTACGTACGGCTTACCGTCTCCACGTCGTGGTGTAATTGTTATTCAATATATTATTATTTGGATGGGTATAATAATGATATGTAACTCATGTAAATAATAAATATAGAATGTTAATGATTCTGTATATATGATATACCATCCATTTATATATTATTTTAATATCAAAAGAATGATATTGTCGCTCGTGCGTACGTACGGACTACCGTCTCCACGAACGCGATAAGATTCATTCTCCATCGTATCCATTCAAGTATAATTATCATTTGATGATTTAAAAAATAATGTTTAAGGACTTGATATCATTATGGATATGAATAATATACAACCTATCCTTTACAAACATGTCTTACGTAACAAAACATATAAAATAAAACAAGTAAGTTAACACCTGAAAACAACGATAATACTAAGATATTATTATCAAATCAATATTAAAAGATCATATATGATATCATATGATTCTTGTATAATTTAATAACAATTATTTCACCATTATATAGGAGGTTAACCTACCCCAACCAAGGAAAATTACAAGGTAAGGGGTTTTCATCTCACTCCTTATTCCCGTGAGATTTATGCCATATTGCCACCATCACCATTTGTGTGGTGTATGTACTGCCCATAATTATATTCTTTGTGTAATACACTATAATTTATGTGTATTTACATATTAATTGTATGATACCTCTTTCATGGGTTGTATATTTCATAAGTTACCAAATTAGTAAGGGTTATTTCACAATCTCTTCATTATCCGAGGTTGTTTATATGTAATAATCTACTGGGATCTCTTTATCATCCACATCCATGTTTTCTTAAAAATGTATTTCAAAAAATTTTTATTATTTAAAAGAATATGGGTTAAAGTCATTTATACCCTTGTTTGACTTTTTATAAGAGGAATCTTTCCGTCGTTTTCAAAACAAGGTCCTTTTAACCTTTTCGACAGAATTAAGGTAAGAATGTTTTTTTTAACTTATACGGTAGGTGCGGTTATTTTCCGCCATTATAAAATCTTCAAAGCTTTCCTTACAAGAATATAAGAACATTTTTAAAGAAAATGTTTTATTTTATATGGCTCTTAAATGATTTCAAAAATAGAAAGAGATATTTCTCTAAAAAGTGTTTTGATTTCATCAATGTCAACATCCTTTGATGGATTTTACGCTTATTTGAAGTTGATTTATTATGATACAAAACTTCTATAATGTATTGAAGGTTTTGTGATATGTTTGACTGTGGATGTGCTATTTTTATACCATTCATAGTTTATGGTGAAATTATTGACATTTCGTATGCTAGTTTTAATACGAATGTTTGTGTTATGTTTAAACCTTTTTATATGGGAATGCATTGGACTTAATATGTGATGGGTGGAGCCCGCTATAGCTCCTCGATGCATCGGTAGGTCTCATGAGACAAACTAGTGTCTTGGCACAAGGCCTTGGAAAAATCTTATTTGTAGTCTTGGCACGAGGCCTTGGCTATGTGGTTATGATAGTCTGGCATTATGCATTCCAACATTATGAAAGTGGTTATTGATATTGCATGTGATTATTCGATTAGTAGAATATCCATGTGAACAAGTAAATGGCATTATTTCATTTTACTTTTGCCATACTATGTTGAAGTTCAAGTTTAAAAGGCTTTTGTTTTAGTAATGCATTGCCTTAAATGTTTATGCTTATTTTGAATGTTCCACTATATTGTTATCCTTACTGGGAATTTGAGCTCACCCCTTTTCTATGTTTTATTTTTCCCAGGATGTGAAGAAGTAAGTTATGAATGACCTGTAGGGATATTATGAGGGGATAATAGTGTGGACTGTGGAGACATTATTTTGTTGTAGTAGTTTTTCATTTTATGATGTAATGTAAAACTTATGAATATATCTATTATTTCTAAGGCTACTAAACCAATCGGTCTTTCGAGATTTGATCTTTCTTGTGATCATGCCAATGTTATGTAATAATGCACCGACTCTGGGTAACTAGGGTCGGGGCGTTACAATAAGTATACATTTTTTTATGTTTCAACCAATTCCAATGATTAATGCATTGGAATTAATAAGGGATTTTTGGTGCCTATTATAGCCCCTTGATGCATCAGTAGGTCTCATGAGATAAAATAGATATGGATTTGGTTGAGGCCTTAACCATTTATTTTTAGATATCTTGGTCGAGTCCTTGAGGGGATGTTTCAGATTTCCACCATTATTAATTCTCTCATTATCATATTAGTAAGTGATAAATCATGTTATTATTAAATTAGTATAATATAAATGGTTGTGTTTCATTTGATTATTTATATGTCATTATTTATTCATCATTCATTCTTGGAATATTATGATCAAGATTATATATTAACTGGAATGTGTTTTAATTCTTCACCTTCCGTTATTGTTTATGTTTATGATAGCCTATGATATATTGTGTAACCTTACTGAGCATCTGATCTCACCCATTTATTATGTTTTATTCTTCCCTGGGATGTGAAGATGCATATTACGAATGACTTGCAGGGATAATATAAGATTTTATGGTTGTTTCCAATAGAGTTGTTAGGTTGTATATAAATTCAAGTTATAATGTAATAATTATGTCTGTATCTAGTTTTATGATTCTAATTATCTATTCGGTCCTTTTGGATATGATATCTTGTTCATAGTACCAATGTAATTAAGTAAGGTACCAGTTCCAAGCTACTAGGGTCTGGGTCTTTACACATTTCTATTCGTTGAATTTAATTACTTGATCTATATGGTTTTCTTGGATGCCTTGCACATTTATGCTCCATGGATCCGATTTAATTGATGTTTTAGGATGAATTGGACATTTTTACTCCTTGGATCCTATTTAATTAGCTTACTTGGGTCCCATGGAAATTTATACTTCGTGGATCTAATGCCTTATTAGGATGCCTTATACATTTCTACTCCTTAGATCCAGTTTAGTTAGCTTACTAGGATACCTTATATATTTATACTCCTTAGATATAACATAATAGGATGCCTCAGACATGTCTAATCCTTGTATTTGACACATTAGGATACCTTAGGAATTTTTTCTATGTGGATCCTATTTACTTGATTTACTTATCTCACTTGGTTACCTTGTACATTTCTACTCCATAGAACTTGGCCCATAAATGCATAATATAACATTACCTGGGGTAGACTATTGATATTTCTTAACATGATTTACATATATCCCTTATGATTTATTTTCTTGATCATAGTTAGACTTTATGTACTGAAAAATATCAATTCTATCATTATTATTTGTACTCATGTTATATTCGCACACTACAACAGCTTATATGCACTGACTGAACTTGTTATAGAAATCGTTGGTGGTGGCCTACTGAGTGTTATATCATACCGTGTTTGAGTTATTTTTTGGTACCCCTATAGACTTCATGGATGTAGGTAGGGATATGTAAAGTTTCCTGCTTAACTGTTCTTGATTGACTGTTGCATAAAAGTCTAGGGGCACGAGATCGGGATTTGGGTTGTGATTCTATCTGAAGATAGTTTCTTTTTGTCTTTTTCTACTTTTAATACATGTATTGTACTAGATCCCTGATATCATTTGTTTTTTTTCTTTTATATAGCTCCATGAAAAAAACATCATTATGTATATGACACTGTAGGGTGGGATTGCTTGGTTATTTACATAATGGATGTTTGATCTTCAATTTCTCTAATATTTCTTATGCTTCTGCTACTAATGGATAGGATTATACTATTTTCCACACTCTAATCATTAGGTTCTAGTCTCCCCACTATTTCAACATGGAACCTTTATGCTAGTTGGTATCCTCTAGCATATGGGAGGCACCCTTGAGGCCATATAATCCACTGGCTCAAGGAACTATATTATGGCTTCTGGGTTGGGACATTACCAAGTGGTATCATATGAGTTTTTTTATTTTGTCTTATTATTTTGGAATATTATACTGGAGATTAGGAATGTTTCAGAGTTTGGTAATGTTTTTTTTCTAGGATTATCGAACCCATGTACATGAAGAAGCCTAATTTCCTGGGATGGGATATGATATTCTAGATTTTTCTTATTATAGTTAATTTTATTCCCCCATTGAGTGACACACATGTTATGTGATATTATCATTATTATGTTGTTGGAATACA
The DNA here is from genome assembly GCA_963277665.1 of Viscum album. Classification (NCBI taxonomy): domain Eukaryota; kingdom Viridiplantae; phylum Streptophyta; class Magnoliopsida; order Santalales; family Viscaceae; genus Viscum; species Viscum album. The sequence goes on along the minus strand of OY728151.1, from coordinate 1,258,244,287 downwards.
TTTTTCTTTGGCCCAATATGTAAAGGTAGAATTTATCATGAATTATACAAGACATGATATTTCATGAATTGTAACATGCCATGTAGGATGCATTTCCTGATTGCATGATATCTGTTGTATGTGCATTGAGTAATATACATATAATTTGACTAATGTTTTTGAAGAGAGCTATAAAACATAATTGATTACTCAAAGTGAATTCATCAACCTAATAGTGTTTTATTACATAGATTGATACATACACCGTAATAAGTCAATTATGGTATGTTGATCCATGGACCATTGGTCACAATGGCTAGAATGTGTTATGGTTGGGAATAAATGGATGACATAATTCAATTTATAAGATTTATGGGACCTTATAAATTGTAAATGGTGATATATATAAGTCAAGAATTTAATAGAATTATTATAAAGATAAGAATTAGCTTAAAATAAATTGAATTCTGAAATTAAAGTTTTTCATTCAATGGAGATATCAATTAAAGTTTAAAGGATGTTTCTTTAGTAACTTGTAATTGACACACTGTATACCAGAACCCATGGCTTATAGAGGATAACTTGACCCTAACTCGACTTTGATAGTGGGTAGTAGTTATTACCTCATGCATTCATTTTAATTATATAATTTCTAGACCTGGAGTTAATAGCAGGCATAGGGTTGTGACTTGTGTTTAGGAAGGATTGTACTTCTCCTGTTTGTATATCAATGATATTTTTGTTATCAAATCTTGTTTGATGAGTGAAATTGTAATTTTTAGAGATATTACACCATGATGGCCTTTATTTGGGCACCATTAGGGTGTAAATGACCATGATCCAGAGGTGGTGGGATCTAGGACACCAGTAGGACCTCCAGGACTGCCTCTTGTGGTACCACCTATTATAATTGATATGGGTGTTGAGGACCGGTTTTGAGAGGGCTTCCTAAATTTCATACATAATATTTTGGGAGAACCAAAACATGCCTCATGTGAGTTTCCTCATTAGAAGATTCCCACATTTTTAGGGGATGGCAGACCATAGGCTATAGAGTCATGCATTGATGTCATGCCACTGTTCCTCTAGTATCTTGAGAAAACTCTAGATAGGAGACTGGATATTGCTATGTATATTCTCCATGATTCCGCCAAGAGATTGTGAGACATGATTACTTAGATAGGTATTCATTGTGATATGTTTTATTGGTATTTCCGAACATCCTTTGATCTCAGTGTGAGAACCTATATGCTTACCATATCCACTCCCAGTGGTCTATGAAAATTCACTATTATGAAAGTGTGAATACAACCTGATCAGATTGGGTCTGATGGACGCAGTCGATTGACACAGTACGATCGACTAAATATGATCTTCCATTTCTCAATATGCACTTCTCAATGTTTTCTCAAAAAACTTAGTCTAATCATCCCCAATTTGGTCAACTCAACAAGATATTCTCAAAATAATGTTTCTCATTCTGGTAAAAAAAACCCTATGGTGTCCGAACTTCTTCTTAAATTTCAATCTGGAAGAAACTTTCATTCAAATTATTCATCACTCCACCTTTTCTGTTTATGTGAAAAGTTACAAGGTGTGAATGAACTATGCCTGTATTTATAGGTGCGTCAGAAAAAAATGGCGGTAAATTGAAAAACTTTTTCGACTTCCTAAAATTTCAAAAATCTAAAAGTCACTCGCATTTGAACTCCAACTTTTACTTTTTCTAACATTATCAATATTTCTATGAAATCATTCTACTTAAAAATACTAACTTTTCTTTTGTATGATTATCTTTATTAAATTCAGTCAAATTATATTTCTCAACTTCATTATGATTATCTTTCTTAGCTTTAGTATGATTATCTTGTTCAACTTCTACCCAATTATCTCGTATAGCTTTAGCATGATTATATTTTTTTAGCATCATTATGATTATCTTTCTCAGATTCATTATTATTATCTTGACCAGATTGAATATGATTATCTTGATCATCTTCAATCTAATTATCTTACTCGGCTTCAATCTGATTATCTTTCTCATCTTCAGTACGATTATCTTTCTTAGCTTCATTATACTTATTTTTTCTCAACATCCATCTGATTAACTTTATCAACTTAGGTATTATTATATTTCTTAGCTTCAGTCTAATTATCTTGATCAGATTTAGTGTGATTATCTTTCTCAACTTCAATCTAATTATCTTTCTTAGATTCTGTCAGATTATCTTGCTCAGATTTAGTTTGAATATCATTCTCAGCTTCAATCAGATTATCTTGCTCATCGTTAGTCTTATTATCTTTCCCAGCTTCAGAATCATTATCTTTATCATCTTTAGTATCAATACCTTTTTTAGATTCAGTCTAATATTCCTTCTCAAAGTTAGTTGGACATTCCTTCTCAGAGTCAGTCTGATCTTCCTTCTTAGAGTCAGTCTAGTCTTCCTTCTCAAAGTCAGTCTGATTTTCCATCTCAAAGTCAGTATAATCTTCCTTTTGAGAGTCTATTTGATTTTTCTTCTCAGAGTTAGTTCTATTTTCCTTCTCATATTAATCCCAATTTTCCTTAACTAAGTCATTATAATCTTCTTTCTCATAGTTATTCTTGACTTTCCTTTTTAGGGTCATCTTGTTTTTCCTTCTGAGATTCAGTTTGATCTTCCTTCTCCAAGTCACCCTGATTTTTCTTCTCAAAGTCATTTAGATTTTTCTTCACAAATTCATTTTGATATTCCTTCTTGGTTGTAGTCCAAATTTCCTTCTCAAAGATAATCTGGTTGAAATTCATTATAGTGTAATTTACCATTATTATGGAAAGTATTCAATTGAGACTCAAATTAGAAAATTCCACCTATTTTTCAAAAACATTGTTCTAAAAATTATTATTTTTCAATAATTACAAAAAAATTATTTAGAAAAACATCACTAGGGATCTTCAATCTTCCCTTTGTATTTTTTGAAATCACTCGTTGACAAAATTTTAAACTCTAAAAAAAATCACAATTGAATTTTTGTAAATAAAGCATGTTTTTTTACTTTTACCAAAAACAAATCCTTTCTCAAAAGAGAGTTTCTTGACATCACACTACTGGATAAAGTAATGTTTTTGAAGTAATTCCAACCTCAGTGAAAAGAAAATATTACAGACATGTTAAGATGATGTCCCCCTTAATTTTATTTTTTCTTCTCTAATTTTTATTTTTCCCTCTTTTTCATTTTTATATCTCCCATTTTATGAAAATGATAACTTCAGATACATTAAAGAAAGATAAGTAAAAAACTTATTACAATGTAGAATGTTGTTACTTTATCTCCTCCTTTTTCAACATAATCCAAAGCATTGTGGGGTTCTTCCTTATGATGATTAATAATTCTATAGAGGAGTCTGAACATGAATTTGTAGCCTCAATTCAACAAATCTTTCATTTGGAATTGATTTGGTGAATATATCAACAATTTGATACTTCATTAAGGTATATTCCTGCAAAATACATCCATCAATAAAATTATATTTTATAAAATGAAACACTATATCAATTTTTTTTATCATTAATGGTGGATAGAATTTTTATAAAGATCAATTTCACTCTACTTATCATAAAGTTTCTTCAGTGGTTTAGAAACCCTAACTTTCAAGTCTTCCAACTTTACTTTCATCCAAAACATTTTATTACAACCCTAAGTAGCTGAAACATATTCAGATTAAAATGTTCTTAAAGTTACAAAAATTTTATTCTTACTATGACAACTCACACAATGTTATCCTAAGAAAAATGTTCCTCTAGATTTTGATTTTCTATCATTACAATGTCCAGCCCAATCAACATCAGTATAACAATAAAAATTGATCTCACTATTTATTTTGTATAAAACCCCATGTGAAGTTATTCCTTTGACATATATCAAAATTATCTTTACTACCAAAATCTATGATTCTTTTAGATTACTTTTATACCTTACAAACAAAGTCACAACATAAAAAATATCAGGCCATAAGGCTATAAGGTAAAGTAGACTTCCTCTCAGCTTCTGAAAGTCTTTCTTATTCACACTTTTTATAGACTCATATTTACTCAACATTTTTCTCATAGATATGGGAGTAGAAACTTCTTTGTATTCTTCCATGTATAAATTTTGTAACAATTCCCTGAAATATTTTTCTTCAGATAGGAAAATGTTTTTTTATTTTTTCTAAACTTATAAACTAAGGAAGAATGTTAATTCAACCAACATCGACTTTTCCAAATTATTCTTATTTTCTTTAGAAAATGTTTTATAGGAATCTTATCTATCCCTAGAGAAAATTATATCATCCACATAAACAATTATAATTTGACTTCTAAAGTCAACATCTTTCACAAATAGGTGTTTATAGACGTTTCCTTTAGAAAAATTCAATATTCTAAAACAATTATAAAGTTTTTAATACAAGGAACGTGGGGCTTGTTTCAACCTATAAAATACTTTTGTTAATCTAAAAACCTTGTTTTCATCATTATCAAGATGAATGCCACAAGGTTGTTCAATGTAAACAACTTCTTCAATCTCACTATTTAAGAAAGATAGATTTACATCCATTTGGAAAACTTTTTAGTTTTGATGTGCAACCACTGAAAGAAACATTATAATAGTTTCTAACCTTTAAAAGGGGGAAATTTTTCATAAAAAATTACACCTTCCACCTGGGCATAACTTTAACAAACCATATTGGCTTTTTTCTTGTTGCTTCTCCATGTTCATTCAACTTTTTTATGTAAACCCACCTTGTTTGGATAACATTTTTACCTTAAAAATGGGAAAAAATTTACCATGTTTCATTTTTTTCAACATGGTCCTGCTCTTCATTCATAACATTCACCCATTCATTTTCTTGAATAGATTCTAAAACTGATTCTAGTTCAACTTTTTTGAGAAGTGAAGTTTGATTTTCTAATCTGAACTATCTTCTAGTTTGAACTGGTGCCTTCTAATTTCCAATAATTTGTTCAGTCTCATCATGTTTTTGTAAGGTAGTAAATTTCTAGGATTATTTTCTTTCTGAACTTTCCTCATCACAAAATTATCATAAACTTAGTAAGGATGATTTGACTAACTTTTTCTATCATTGGAATTCTCTAGTTTTACCTCCTCAGTATTCTCAAAAACAATTTTCAATGAATTTTTTATTTTCAATTACATTCACATCATATGGTCCACTAGCTTTTTAAAATGTTTATTTCATCTTTTGTATCTTCTTCTATTCCGTGAATAAAACATAAAAATTTATTCCTTAGTTTTCTCATTAAACATTACTAGATGTAAATTTTTATTTAAGTAAACATGGACTTCCATAAACTTTGTATTACTCCATTGAAGGTTTTTTGTTACACCACATTTCATAAGAATTAATGTTGGTTTCCAATCTCAACAAGCATATGTTTTTAAAATTTACCACAACACTAATAGAATCTTTATCATATAACGTTGATTTTTTGTATTTTTAAAACATACTTCTTCCAATTCCCACCGAACATCTATTTTTTCTTTCTACTGCTCCATTTTTTTTTGTAAAGTATAGGGAGAACAATACTAATGTTTTATAACAATATTTCTCATATAGTTTAAAAAGAATTTCTTGTGAATTCGGTAACATTATCTATTATCAAATTTTTTTATATAAACCCCAATTTCATTCTAAACTTACTTTTTTGAGAAATCTAAACATTTCCACAACTTGTGACTTATGTTTCAAAAGATTATGTTTTTAATCTGATTGAAATCATCAATAAAAGTGATGTTGTATAAATCTATTATTTTTATTAATGTCTCATCAGACCACAAAAATTGGAATGAATAAGCTCAAGAGGTCTGGTAGATTGAATCTCAACTCTTTTATGGATTTTTTAGTCATGTTTCCCTTTGACAGGTAACACAAAGATCTTCATCTCTTATTTTAAATTATAGAAAATAACAAAAAACATCAAATTTAGAATGCTTTTTTATGTTTTTCTTTACAAGATAGACATGTCTTCGATGCCATATCTTGTTTTCATATTCATTACTCAGTTAATATCAGTTTTTAATCTCTTCTATTTAGAAGATATTCCCACATATTCCTTATCCTTTTGTAATAATTTTTACATCTTTTACACTTTTGACGATAAAATAATATTTTCTTAAAATCAATTAATTTTCATCATCAAAAAGTTGACTTCCACAAAGTAAGTTATGTTTTATCCCATCTACAAATAAAAAATAATTCGATTTCAAATTTTCTAATTTAATCTTAGAAATTATGATTACTATGCTTTTTAAGGAACTATCATTATCAAATATAACTACTCCTCTATGAATTTGAACATCACTCAAGAATTTTATATCACTTTTAATATGTGAAGAAAAACTACTATCAAGTATCTATGATTTGTTCCTTGGAATTTCTTTCAAATCTATCTTAATAGCAAAATATTTTTCAAAAACTTTATTATTTTTAGCTTCCTTTTCTATTCTTATATATGAAACTTATATCAGAAGGAGTTTTATACATTTTCAGCATGTTTACTAGCCTAATCACTTCTTCTAAAAACTTCTTCTAGACATTCAAATTGATTTTTTGTTAGAAATTATCTAACATTTTATATTTTTCTTTTATAACTTCTTGAGGGTTAGAAAAGTTCCTCATCCTTCTTCCACCATTTATTTTTCATTGTTCAAACCTTCTTTTGGAAAGTTATAATTTATGCCAACAAATTTAAGATAAATGCCCATATATTATTCAACACTAGAAATAACCATCAACTCTTGATTTTCAATTGAAGTAAGATATTTCTTTGTAGAAACTTTTTTGAGGTTGATAACTTCTTTCTAATCTAATAATTTCTCGATGTGGATCGTCTTTTATCCTGAGTGAGTTATCATCTTTTTTAGATGAAATAGGTTTTTCACACCCCTTTTCCACCTAATATTTTAAAATATTTTTTTCAAAATATGAAATGTTAGAAAAATCAGTTGAATCATTATTTTTTGTGGGTGGTGTTTTCAATTGATTATTCATTTGAGTTATCTCAGAAAAATTAGAAGTATCATCTTTTACTTCTGAAGCTTTGTTTATGTTTTCATTCATCCTTATCAAGGTACATTCAGACTTGAGAAGTTTTGATTGAAATTTTTTAACATCTTCATATTTAGCTACCAGCTTCTTACTAATATCATCAAAGATATTTCCCTCTTCAAAAAATTCTATGTTTGTAACTTAAGATCTCTAGAATGTATTGTTCCTCCTACTTGATGACATATTTTCTTCCTTCAACAAATTCCTCACAATATTTATTGATTGCTCTTATTTATTTCTTGTGAGTTCTATTTTTATCAAGACATGAAACAAGTTATGTTTTTATTTTATACTCTATATACAATTCTTCACTTAATTCTTCATTATCTGAGGAATATTTTTTTCTCAACTTTTTCAATAAAGGATTTTAATTTTTCGTAAATTTCATATTCTAAAGAATTTCTTTCAGATGAGTCTGATTCAACCTTCAAAATCAATTTAAATCTTTTTTCTAGTAAAATTCTTCTTATATTTTCTAGAAGACTTATCTTATTTATCATTTTTATTACATTTCTTCCATCATGATTTTTCATCAAAACCTTCTCGATATTCAAAAAATTCATCTTAGTGAAATTCATAGCAAAGTTTCTAATTCCATCACACTCAAAACATTTCATAGTAAGTTTAAATCCTTAATTTCATCTTCCTCTTTGATAGATCTTAGATATTAGAGACATTATTTTTTCATTCAAATCATCATCCTCTTAATATTTGGAGTCACAATTGTCAACATATTCAACATATTTTATTTTCATTTCTCTCATCGATTTACAATCCATTTAATCTTTAATCTTATTTTTGAACATTAGATCTTTCCTCATTTAATAAGAAACAAAAAGGTTATGTAATTCATTAAGAGATAAATCAACCTTATCTTCTAAATAGGAAATTTTAAGATCAAATAAGTATGGAAAGTTTCTCATAAGTTTCTACACAATTTTATAATTTTGAAGGATATCTTTGAATCATCTAATGTATCAATCAATTTCATTTTCCCTAATGAAGTGTTCATAAATAGTTTCTCCAACTCTCGTTCTATTTTCTTCACACTTACTCCATCATGTTTATTTCTTTGATTCCTTCAATTAATTTTTTACTTTGAAAATACATTCTAGATTGTCTCACTTACTCTTTGAAGTTTTTGAGAACCATAAACTTCATATAAATCTTTTCTTATGGGTACATAAGGATAGAATTTCTCTATTTTTCCTCAAATTCGATATTTATCTTACCAGTAAAAGTCATCAGGGAATCCTTCATAATAAGTGGAAATTTAACTATAGTAGCATCAAAAAATTTATAATAAATAGATAAGAGATAAGGAATCATTCTATTTTTCCATCAATAATAATTTTATCTATCAAATGTAGGAATTACTCTACTATTGGCAGAATTGATATTATCCATGATAAGGATTCACCAAGGGAACCTTACCTTATGATAACAATTGAAGTTCCAAAGGATCAAATAACAACTAAGAATGGGGGTGGGGGATGAATTAGTTGTTAAATTTTTATAAGTTTCAATACCATTTAAAACATAACCCCTTTTACCTATTAATGTTCATATCCTTATCATATTTTTTTCAAATACTAATGCATGAAAAAAATAGTAAAGAAAGTATAGCACGCGAGATTTAAAAGATTTTTCCTTAGTGTGAGAACCTACATCCTTGTCATTTCTTGGACCATGGGTCTATGGAAATTCACTACAATGAAAGTGTGAATACAAATTGTGCTAAATCCCATTAGACACCTTCAATCTCCCTATACAAAAGATTATACTGAATCCTGTCAGTTTACAAAGTTTATTATAACACAATTGATCTAAAAAATGTAAAAAAGACATTATTCAAATTTCTGCACAAATTTTCTTTCTCGAATCCTCAGTCTGATGTGATTGGGTCCTATTTTTTCTGTCTAATGAAGCTGGGTCCGATGGACTCAGTCTGATTGACTCAGTATGCATGACTTAATATGATCTTCCCTTTTTCAATCTGCACTTTCCAAACTCTTCTAAAAAAATCATTCTAATCTTCCTCATTCTGATCAACTCAAAAAAATATTCTCAAAGTAATGTATATTATACTGGAAAAAAATTGATGTCCAAAACTATTCACAAATCTTAGGGTCGAATGAAATTTCACTTGAATTATTCAGCACTCCATATCTTCCTTTTATGTGAAAAGTTACAAAGTGTAAATGAATTGTGCCTCTATTTATAGGAGACTCTGAATAAAAATAAAGGAAACTAATTTTTTTTTCCTACTTCCTCAAATTTCAGAACTCTGAAAATCACTTTCATTTAAACTCCAAATTTGACTTTATCAAACCTTATCAATATTTCTCTAAAATTAGTCTTCTCAAATGTAAAAAATTTTATTCTGTCTAATTATCTTTCATAGCTTCAGTACTATTATCTTGATCTGATTCATTCTGATTATCTTTCTTAGCTTCAGTTTGATTATCTTGCTCAACTTTAGTATGATTATATTTCTTAGCTTTAGTATGATTATCTTGCACAGATTTTCTATGATTATTTTTTCTAGATTCAGTATGATTATCTTGCCAAGATTTTGTATGATTATATTTCATAGCTTCAGTGAGATTCTCTTTATCAGATTTAGTACAATTATCTTTCTCATCTTTATTCTAATTATCTTTCTCAGCTTCTGTATGATTATCTTCTATAGATTCAGTCCAATTATCTTGCTCAGTTTTAGTATAATTATCTTGATCAGCTTCAGTATGTTTTTCTTTCCCATCTTCAGTTTGATTATCTTGTTCCGATTTAGTATGATAATCTTGCTCAGAATCAATGTGATTATCTTACTCAGCTTCAGTACAATTATTTTTCTCAACTCCAGTGTGATTATCTTACTCATCTTCATTATGATTATATTTCTCAACTTCAGTCTGGTTATCTTACTCAGATTCAGTATGATAATATTTCTTAGCTTTAGTTTGATTATATTGATCATCTTCATTCCAACCTTCCTTCCCAAATCCATTCCAATATTCCTTTTCAAAGTCAGTATGATATTCCTTCTCAGTGTCTGTCTGATCTTCCTTCAAAGAGGCAGTCTGATTTTCCTTCTCATAGTCACTTTGATCTTTCTTCTTAGAGTCAACCCAATTTTTCTTTCTTAGATTCCATCTGATTTTCCTTCTCATAGTCAGTCCAATTTTCCTTCTCAAAGTTAGTTTGGTCTCCCTTATTATATTCAGTCTGATTTTAATTCTTAGGGTCAGTCCAATTTTCCTTCTCAGAGTCAGTCTGAACTTCCTTCTTAGAGCTAGTCTGATTTTTCTTCTCAGATTCAATCTGATTTTTATTCTCAGATTCAGTTTGGTCTTCCTTATTAGTTTCAATTCAATTTTACTACTCAGAGACATTCCAATCGAAATTCATTAAAAATTAATTTCAAATTACAATGGAAATTATTCAATGGTAAAACCCCTTAGCAAATTTTATGTTTTTTTCAAAAAAAAAATCTTTTAAAAAACATTATTTGTTAAAAAAATACAAAATATTTTTAGAAAAAACATAATAAAGGTTATTCAAGTCCAATGGAGAAAGAGATTTTATGCAATTGGTGTTGGGAGCCTACTTAGTTATAGATTATTCTTCCCATTTTATAGAGATCCAAAAATTTTCACAGGTTATTTTATGTGACGTGTTATCGAAATCTATGTGATTCAAGGATGGTCTATGGTATGACATCAAATCATAGATGAATGTTTATTTGGATTACTACCATATCAGAAACATAAAATCAGGCTTTGATGACTAAATTTAACCTAATGAAAGATGGGGGAAAAGAGCAGGGTAAATCATCTTCTAGACAGAGTGGCTTAATTTCCTATAGTAGAAAATGAAGTTTTGAGGTCTCTCATGAGGGGAGTACCAGCCATATTATGTGTTTTCATAGATCTATATTCTGTCATCAGTGTGGGATATCATGACACATTAGGATCCAATTTTATTGAAACTTAGTCGTGTGCTAAGATTGTAGTTGTGTGGGTTATCTACAGTTGTTTTGGGGGACGTTTCCTACACCATCCAGTGAAAGAGGGTATGCACCAACTCCACATTTCAGAGTAAGGTCAATAGTTTCTCACTAAGAAGGGAGCTAGAGTATGGATGGTTGTTTAGGATGATGTGGTGTTCATGGATGAGGTATATAGACACTAGTCTTACAACACCACAAAAGTGTACATGCTCAAAGTATTCAGCCCATATATCTAGGTTTCAGATTAGGCCAGATGTATGTAGTTCATCTGATACCTACGGACCTTAGTTTCAGAACTTCTATAGTAAGAGGTACTATTTTGGTGGACTCTACTTTAGTATCTAATCTTTTTGACATAGGTGCCTCTTATTCCTTCATATATGTTACTATGGTTGAGATCCTTGGGATTGAAGTCCAGATTTCTAGTGGCATAATGACACTCAATACCCCATAAGGGATATGATTGGAGAGTGTACACCAATGCATTGATTTTTCCTTGAGATAGGTGGGTTTCACTTCGTATAGGACCTATTTATCCTTAATATGATAGGGTTTGACATCGTTCTAGGGATATACTATTTGTTAACCAATCATGATTACGTTGATTGATATAGTCGATGGTTAAACTTCACATCATGAGAGGGAGGGGTTTTTATTCACAAGGGTAAATTGGATTTCCATGAAAGATGAGCTAGACTCGAGTATCTTGGTCTAGGGGTGACATCATAGATTTCTAGATTATATCTGGATGATCAGGGAATGAATCAGGAATATTCCCCTCAAGTGGTTGATCATTTTATAGATTGTTTCCCAAATAAATTTTCATGAATACTATTAATGAGATGGGTAGATTTTTCTATCGTGTTAGTGTTAGGAGTTGAACTAGTATCCATTCATACTTATAGTATGGTTACTAATGAGTTAAAAAATATCAAGAGGCATATAGAGTATGTAGGTTTAAAGGAGTTTATATGACTTAGTAGTTCTCCATGGGATTCATTGGTCTTTTTTACAAATAAGACTAATATAACCCTTTATTTAAGTCTAGATTACTAGAAATTAAATCAGTTGATGGTTAAGAACTTGTATCGTTTTCCTCGAATAGATGATCACTTAGACCAGATTTAGGGAGCTCTAGAATGTTCTCAAAGATTGATATGATATCAGGTTATCATCAGGTGCATGTCCTACCTTCACACATACCATGCATAGCTTTCCCAAGTAGGTATGGTTTATATGAGTATGTGGTCATGTTGTTTGGTCTCAGAAACATTCTAGCAGTGTTCATGGAATTGATAAACTGGGGTTAACATCCATATCTTTATTTGGTTTTGGTGTTATTCATGAATAATATCTTTATTATATTCTCACACTCACCATGACGATTCTAAACATCTTGAGATCATATAGTATGCACTAAGAGAGCATCAGTTATATTCTAAGCTCACCAAGTGCCACTTTTTAATGGATAAGATTCACTTAATGGGTTATATTATCTTAGAGATAGGAGTATCAGTTGACCCAAATAAAGAGAGAGTTATTGTTTCTTAGGAGCATCCCAAGGAAATATTTGATATATAGAGTTTCTTAGTGATAAATGGTTATTAAGGTCATTTTATATAGGATTTCTCATTCTTAAAATCACATTTTATAGGCCTAAATACAAAGGTTGTAAAGTTTATATATTCAAAATCCTATGATACTTCGTTTTAAGAGTTAAAAGGGAGAATGAATTTAGAACTAATCATGATTCATCTAGAGTTGGGTAGAAGCTATACTATAGATTTTGATGCTTTAGGTATTGGTATTGGAGTAGTTTAGAAGTAGGATGATCAAGTCATGGTGTACGATTCTCGTCTTTTGAAGCCACACAAGAGGAACAACCCAACACATGATCTCAAGTTAGCCATTATTGTTCATTCCTTTCACTTTTAGAGGCATTATTTATATAGAGAGAATTTTATAGTGTATACATAGAAAAAAACCTAAAGTACATCTTTATAGAGCTTGAATTTAATCTTTGGCAATGAATATGGGTTAAATACCAATATTCTTTTGACATTGAGATATACTATATACATGGAAAGGGAAATAAAGTTATCAATTCTTCGAGTAGGAGGACTCAAACATAGGTGGTTTAGGAGGGTATAAGTGAGTGGAAGATTATGTAATTATTTTTATAGATGCACTTGGAAGTGCATGATAGTCACGAGAAGACTTTTCACTCATCCTTGGTGGTGACCTATACCATTATTGATTGTGTAAGGACAAGATGACTATCAAATTTTGAGGGACTGGTCCTACAGAATGGCATGGTAGGTGATGACCAACATCCTAGTTAGACCATTAATTAAGATGAAATTATATATTTACAAGGGCATGTTTGGGTTATATTAGACATATGATAGGAGTTGACATGATAATTTCATGCCTCAAATTTTGAAATACATCCCAGTGTGACCAATATGTATTGATATATATGTCTTCAATACTAGTGGTCGGGGATACAAATATAGATTTCTGGGTTTGTTTCTGAGTGTTCCACCTGTCCGTAGGTGAAGGTAGAGCATCAATGACCAACATGGATTTTAAAATTGTTTCCTTTTATTTAGTGGAAATGGGACGATGTTACCATGTATTTCATGATGGGACTTCCTAGATAACCTCAGCACAATGAATTTATATGGGTGATCATAAACAGGTGGTAAAATGTTTCCCATTATCTTCCTATTCAATATAATCTTTCATTGGATGAGCTTGGGAGTCCTTATATTCTTGAGATCATATTCCTCCATGGAATTATATGTTCTATTATATTGGACAAGGACACTCATTTCACATCATAGTTCTAGAAGGGGTTGTATAGGGGATTGGGTTGACAGGTACTACAGAGTATAGCCAATCACCCATAGACCGATAGTCAATCTGATATTATGATATGGGTTTTTTTGGACATTATTCGAGTATGCATCCTTTATTTTAGAGTTTCTTGGGAAAAAAACTTAACTCTTTCTTAGTTATCTTATAATAACAGCTTCTAAGTGACCGTACAGATAGTTCCTTATAAGGACCTTTATGGTATTCTAGGTTGTATACCCCTGTGCGGGTTAGAGGTTTGATAGGAAGTGTTATTAGGTCCTCGTATCATTTGTAATACTTTGGAGTAGGTTTAGCTAATTTGGAACTGACTGTCAATAACTCAGTCTGGATAGAATTCATACATCAATATTTGTCATCAACCACTGGAGTTAGAGGTGGAGAGTTGGGTTTTTTTGTGATTTTTTCATAGACTAGGGCATAGATAGATTCAAAAATAAGGAAATATGTCACCACATTATGTCAGGACCTTTTAGATTCTAGAGAGAGTCAGTCTGGTAGCCTTTCAATTGTAGCTACCTCATAGGTATTGGGCCACGAAAAACATCTTCCACATATCTCAAATTCACTGATATCATTCTGACCTATCACATATTCTTCAGCCAAAGGAGATTGAGATGGAGGAAGCTGTGTCCTTTGAGGAGCATCCTATCTATGTGTTGATCATGGAATAAAGGTTCTCTGAGGCCGATAAGTTCCTATTGTATAGGGGTTATGGAAGAAATACCATTTATAGGAAGAGACATCTGAGTGGAAAGACGATGTACATGCCTAGTGGTTAGATTTATTCTCATATTATGTTTGACCACCCTTTGAAGGGAAATTTGGGAAGGAATTGATTTAATTAAGAATATTGTAAGGACTTGACTTTTCTATGAGGTATGGAACCTTTTTATTTCTATTAATTTCTTTAAATTCATCCTTATGTGAATTTAGAGTAAGGATATGGAAGAAATGAGGATGTATGGGGATTTTTAAAATCTCAGTTCCTGGTTCTTTTGAGAAACTAGTTGGGTCACACAGTTAGTAGAAATCATGTATCCCATTATGCATGGTTAGGGAAAACTATGTGGGGTGCCTCTGTTTACATTTTAGGTCCCATGATTTTCCCTAAAAATGCTACCTATTCTATATAACCATGTGTGTGTAATAGGTTTTAAAAAAAATGGTAAATGCATGGTCAGTACATAGTTTATCTAATTGTGCACCACGATCGTGCGAGGGGGAATTGTGGTAGAGCTGAGCACAAATTTGGTTCAAAATTTATCAGACTGTGTGAAAAAATCATGTGACCTAGTTTTTAAAGAGAAAACTGTAATTTTTTCCCAAATTCATTTAATTGTTAATACTCCTCTTTCTTTTTATTTTTCCCTAGTTTCATCCCATATTTCTCCCTTATGAGATTCTCAAGCCATTAATCTAGATATTTGTATTATTTCACCATTTGATATCTTATTAGATTTCGGTTCATCTCGTTGGATAGCCACTGGTGGGTTCATCATTCCTTAGGATCATTTCACTATTTTACTCATTATCAATGACACTATTTTGGTGAAATCTCTACTAACCTATTTTTAGATTTTTCATCTCTTCTTTCATTTTATTTTGATCTAGGCCGAATTAGTGGCTGATATTAGATGAGTACTTCTCTATGGGACTAAGGTTGGTGTAATATACCTTTTCCCTCAAACTCAGGTTTTTTATACCATTTTTTTTATTTTTCCACATGCCATACATTTAGGGATATGATTCCCAAATTAATTAAACCTTGAGATAAATATTAAATTTATGTTTAAGACATGTCATGGAACATTTATATAAGGTCATAGTTTGTCAACCTCATCCAAAAAATCCAATGGTGTTGTTTTTTCCTTTTGCCCATGATTATACCACCCTTAGGTTTCTTTGATCTCTCTTATATAATTGATAACTGAATATGGTAACTAATAGATTTATACAATGTTTTAATAACCTTATATAACCTTTTCATTTTTATACGAAAGGTATAAAATGGATAATCCCATGGACTGTATATGATTTTAAAGGGATAAGTGAATTTTTTTTATGAAATTATTTATGCAATGGTGAATAATTTGGTTATGATGATAATGTAGGGTTCATGGTATGGCACTAAGGACTTATTTAGATGCCTTAAACCCTTATAATCTAAGTATTTGGAAAACTAGGATTCCTTGTACATTTATACTTCTTGGATTTGATTACATGATTTACTTGATTTATTTGGATTTCTAAGACTCCTTGTACATTTCTACTTCTTGATTATAATTAATTTATTTACTTTATTTTCTTGTATTTCTTAGATATTTTTACTGCTTGGATCTAATTTATTTTTCATGCCAAGATGCCTTGAACATTTCTACTCTTTGGATCCTGTTTAATTAGCTTACATGGATTCCATGAAAATTTCAAATCCTTTAATATAATGACTTATTTGGATGCCTTGTACATTTATACTCCTTGGATCAAGTTTAATCATCTTATGTGGATGCCTCATATATTTCTACTAGTTATATATGACCTATTAGGACACCTCAAACATTTGTACTCCTTAAATTTGACCCATTAGGATGCCTTGCACATTGCTACTCTATGGATCCTATTTACTTGATTTACATATCTTACTAGGTTTCCTTGTACATTTCTACTCCTTATACCCTCTCCCATTAAGTATTGATATAAGATTAAATGGTGTAGGTAGTTGATGTTGTTTTACATTCTTTAAAAATCCTTTTATGATTTATTTTCCTGATCATAGTGAGAATTGATAGACTAGAATGTATCACTTCTATTATTATTATTTTCACTCTTATTGTATTTGCACACTAATTAAACATATATACACAGATTAGACATGTCAAACACACCATTGTTGGTGTCCAACTGAGTTTTATCTCACACCCTATTTGAGCCGCTATTGGGTACCCAGATAGACTTCATGGATGTAGGTAGTGATAGGGGGAAGCACAACCTTAACAGACATAGATTGATTGTTTTATAGGAGTATGGGAGAACATGATTGTTCTTTAGATTGTGATGTTATATAGATATAGTTTCTCTTGGTCTTTTTGTACTTTTGATACATGTTTATAGTAAATTTCTTATATCATGTATTTTCTATCTTTTATTTAGCTCCATGATATACACATCATTATGTATATTGCACTTTTTTATGAGATTACTTGTTTATTTATATCATGGTTGTTTATTATTAAATTATTCAAATATTTATTATGATTAAACAATTGATTAATATGATTACACTACTATTCCACATGATGATCATGAGAGTATAGTCTCCCCACTCTTCCACCATAGACCCTTCCTGCAAGTTAACATACTCCATTATATGGGGAGGTGGTCTTAAGGCCATGTGATCCACTGGCTTGGGGAACTATATAGTGGAGTTTGGGTTGGTATTTTAATGAAGGTATCCTATAATAACATATATCCAGGTTTCTATATAGGAAAATTTTATGGAAAATGAAAACATGGACATCGAAGAGAAAAATAACGCCCCAACACTAATAGAGAGTGATAGAGAACAATGTTAGGGGAAAGTTAATGACCATAAATCCATAAATCATTAATAGGTTAAAATACCATTAATTCATAGGAAATGAAGGTAAATGTATAAAATTTCATCTCGATATTGTTTTTCTTAAAGTTGAGGCATTTTCTTGAGAAGATATACTTAATAAATTTCATTCCATTTCAAAAGAATTATATCCTCCTTTGGTTGTACCTCGATCAATTTACACTTTATCTCTTACTCAAAGAGATGAATTTTTTTCATGCCCAAAGTACTAATGGATAATAAAATCCATAAAATAAGGATAATTAATTCTTCATATCTCTAGTTATTATATACAACAAAAATATTTAGCATTGGTTATCCAACATTCATAAATATTCATATGGTGGAATAATATATTAGTCTTTAAAACAAATTCCAGAGTTTAATGTAAACCATTCCCTAAATGGTTAACCATTTGAACCTTACAAAATTAAAACTTTTTAAATAAGGCCACTAAATTTCCCAAAATCAAAATAACATTAATCCCAAAAATTTAATTAAGTATATCTTAATGTACACACAGAAAATATGTGAATAGCATGGTCATATGTTCTCTAAAATCAAGGTAATAACCATAATTACCATAAAACATCGATTAAAACATACATGCTCCTTCATTTATTAAATAAAACAACATATTATTGAATATATTCCATAATTCGAAAATGATGTAAACTCTATAAATTATAACATATATCAATTTTTCAATAAATCATTAATCAGTTCTGAGGTCATTAATATTATTCAGTTTACATTATCTATATTAATCATTTATTTATCTACACTAAACACTATTTTATAAAAACCAGAAACATATTATGGGTTATCTTCACTTAATCACATATTTTATTTAAAATATCACATTGGAATTAAATCACTTTTCTAGTTCATCAGTACCATTCAATATATTCAGTAAAATCGTTAATGAACAACAACTACAGAACAATCAAATTTTTTTTATGATTCATATAACATAATTCTTGAAATCCCATACACAAACACAATAATAATTCTAATATATTCTTAAACCATTAATTATTATTCATCATATTATTCAAAAATACATATTTCTTATAACATTAAATATTAATCATGTATTAGAATTCTTGAAACTCAATTTAATCATGCTTCTCACATTTATCCTAAAAAATATTGTTAGAATATCCCATAACTTTCATATATTTTTCATGGTCTCTTAATCATTATCAGTATAACCATTACTCACACCAGAATAATTCTCCATGCGACATTGATTTTTATAATGATCATTCCTTCCACATTTATAACATTCAACCATTGATGATTCCTTAAGGAAACCATTATTATCTTCCATTGATTTAACATAACATTTCATTTTTCCTTGGGAATATCATACTCCATGACCTTCTTCTCCAAGTATAAAACATATTCTCATTCATTTATAAAATTTACTATAGTGATTCTACCCACATTATCGATATATAGTAAATTGAATATTCTTTCCTTCATGGTCTCGGCCACCCAAGTTCTCAATAAACTCTATCGTTCCCTTATTTCGTGAGTATGAGAGTTGGTTAAGGTGAAAGTTGTTAATAATATATCATGATAATTGATTAGGAAAAATAAAAATATCATTTACTCTAATCATAATCCCATTTTGTTTCTCATCACACATTATCTATCAAATTCAATTTTAATCCAGTTCGTTCAATTCCCTCCATTGAAAAAAACCAAGAAATATAGTTGGAGAAACAATATTCATAGTGAAGAATCTCATGATCATGAAAATTATATTATAGTATGTCTAAATAATGAAACCTTATTTTCAATATATGACACCATGGGTTTAACCTAGTTCATCCAATACCATTATTAAAATCCTTCATGATGGTTCGTAAAAAGTTTGTGAAATTCCAATGAATATCCCCCATGAGTATCAAACAAGGTATGTTACAAGGCACATTTTGATGCATTAGGTGAAAATTGTGTTCAGATCAATATTCTCTTTCCATAGTTGTTACCCATAGGTACCTCTATGTTAGATCCACATCCAGTTTTCATATCCACACAAGGATGTAGTTTGTTAGAAACTAATCTATTCGTTACCAAAATTCCAGGACATTTTCCAAAATGTTGACTCATCATTAGACTCATCCTTTTACATATCCCTAGATATATCCTTAGAAATATCCCTAGGGATCTCACAAAATATTTCTCATCCTAGTTTCCAAAGGTTAAAAAAACCTATCATCTAATACCAATTATAGAGACCAAAACTCTCATTCATAGATATTACTAATTTTTAGATGAATATTCATTACCTTATACAGACACATGTTGGAGTATCGTAAATTTATAGTGCCTTTAGAAACATGTAAACATAAACAAATTATTCATAAGATTTCTACGTCTTCTCCCACTTAGTTCCTCATAATTACAACCCTTCTAATTCATATCACACATAATACTTGTTATCATAACTTGGTGAAAGTAAATATATGAAAGGGTGAGATTTGATTCTTAGTAAGGTTAAAAAAGGGAGATATGTAATCATAACATGTGAATAAGGGTATGAGAACATGAGGATATAATTTTAAAACCATACCCTATATATCATAGATCATAAAATTGATTCGTGAAATAAATCATATAAATTCACAAGACGTGAATAATAATGGAATCAAAGAACATAAGCCATGAGAAAATAATATTGGCATAAAACATTGAGTTGTGTAATACACATAGGAATGGGAAAAAATATTTCAAGCCTACCGACCAAGAAATTCATAACATGTTAATATTGGGAAAACGAACCATGTACATTCTTCAGGCTTGGAATAACCTCTCATGTACCCTTTTTTAGGATTGATATAACCTCATGTATACCCCATTCTTAGGCATGGGATAAACTTATCTATACCCTCTAATCTCATAGAACATTAATCATTACTTAATGCATTATAGGGAGATCTAGGACTTACCCATCATACAATCCATACATTTTTGTGCCACATGATCATAAAACATTCCTCGTTTAAAAATACAAGAAATGAAATTGGTTTCATAAACATTTTATCATATTATAACCTGTGGTAAAGAAATAGGTTTCATGAATATTTCTTCATCATAAAAATAAACCTCCTAGAGTATGACTAAAGACATTATCATTGGATCATATCCCTACTAAATATTAAGTAACATCAAAGGATGTAATATTCAATTGGAAATGATTTTTAAAGAAAAATAAATTGGTACATTTCTTGGTGGAAATAAAATTTCTTCTAAAATAACATTTTTAAAACTATAAATTCGTAAAATATTGTTGAAATCTTTTTGTTTGAAAATAACCTTGAAATAAAATAAAGTAAACATTAAAAACCATTTAAAACATTTCCTTTGGAAAATATCCTTTCTAATTTGAAATTTTTTTTAAAAAATAAAAAGATTTCAAATTTATTTTCTTTGAAAATAACCTTTTAATCTTATAAAGGAATATTTAAAACATTGAGTGGTAATTATGATCAGAAATTTCATACACATTAAAAGAAATATTCCATTCACATTTTTAGAAAAATCAAAACAGATCATGTTCTGAAAATGACATGAATATTCCTTTTAATTTTTTTTTAAATTGAAAAAAAATGTGAAAATGAATTTATTAAATCCTAGATGAACATTAAAAATTTTTTGAAATATTTTTTATAAAGCATGGATATGGACAAAAAAATTTTTTTCATCCGAAGAGAGTAATAAAGTCAGTTTTTTTTTAAAAACATTATTTTGGAATCAGGAGTACATAAAGAGAGTACAATGAAGGGAAAACATGTGTTTTCATAAAATAACCAAAGGATAAGAAAATTCATGATTTTTTTGATATATGGATCAAATTATTTCATCATTTAAAGAATAATCATAATAATCCTGATGAATAATGAGATCATAACATCAAACCCTTACCACTTTAGTAACATTTGAATCATAGGACCTATTGAATAATAACATAAAAATAAACTTTAAATATCACTAATATAAAGATATTCATGATATAACATGTAAAAGGGGTTTTATATACACCTCATAAAAGAATATATATTCATGACAAGACGTATGTCCTAAAAAAGACAAATTGATACTAAAATCCCTTACCGCTTTTGAAACTTTTGAACTATAAACCCCATGATTGAGAGATATTAAAATGTATACATAAATACTCATAAATTTATATATAATAAACATAAAATACATTCATGGGAATTATATACACTAAAAAATGAAACACATGGCGAATAAGGCATGTGTCTCACAATAAATGAAAGTGAGACGAAAACCCCTTACCTAAAGTCTTGACTTCCTTATTACGTGTTAAAAACTCCAATATAGTAAATATTATTTTTTATAAATATATTATAGAACCATATTTATATATAACATACCATATATGAATTTTTTATGACATTTTTAACTGTTTATTAATAATTCCCTGCCAAAATCTCGTTTCGACAATAACTGCTTTGTTTTTCATGTATGTTTTGATTTGTTATTTTTGGTCCTCTTAATTTGATTATGATTCCATAATATCCATATTATAACCAGGCTATAAATATAATATATATTCATTATATATGTATTTATATTAATCAATAAAATTTAGAGATGGAAAATGAAATACATCATTCATGGAGACGGTACGCCGTATGTACGCATGAACGTTGTTTACATTGTCTCAATGGATGAAATGAAATAAAGTTATATGAAATATTAATTTCCCAAAATCGTTTTTATGTAATAAATATCACATATATTAATTAAATTTACACTAATTACCTTCCACCAAATGTGTTAGTGAAAAATGATTTGCATCGCTTAGCGAGGCGGTAGTCCATCAAACACACGAACAAAGTTATTGTATCCCTCTCGGAATAGAAATTAAGAATTTATTTCTAAAATAATAATTTCAAAAGTATAATTATGTTAAAAATATCATATATATTCATTTAAACAATCCTTATTACCATCCATGTACAACATAAATTAAAAAACACGTAACATTGGGTCGTGAGGCGGTAGATTGTCGTACACACGAGCGACGTTATTGTTTTCCAGTGGGTTGTAAGGTAAGAAGGTGTGTGTGATATTATAATTCCATAAGAATAATAATATCATATATATATATATTGACATTAAATCCATCATTATATCCAGCCGATAGTGGTGATGATGGAAAATGAAAAACATTGGTTCGTGAGGCGGTAGTCCGCCATACACAAGATCTACGGTTTTCTTTCCCATTTGATAGAAGTTGAGATGGATATAAGTTATTAAATTAACATAATAACATTAATTATGTTGGATAAATTATTGTAATTATATAATAAATGTTTAATAATATTAAAGGATGTGGAAGAATAAATAAAACAAAAAAATGTACATTTAATAATTTTACCACTTTTTGAAGAGCCTCTTTAGGTTTATATCTAAAGCCCTATTATGATAGATTAATCACATAAATAATTCCTATAGGATTATTTTATCAAATTAATTAAAATATATGGGCTGGTATTGGATGATCAAAATGGATCTGAGGGTGTGAATATAAGAGGAGAGGGGATGGCCTTTTATAGGTGAGGTGAGTGGTACACTTGTAATTTTTTGAAAAGGAAAAGGTGTACCCACATTTTTTACATGAAAAAAGATCAATAATGTAAAATTATTGAACCTTATAGGTTAAAAGGTTGAAATATTTCCATCCAATGGGTTTTGGATATGTTTCTAGGTTATTTTACACCTTATATGTTTATGATAATTAATTTTTAACAATTTTACTATTTATTTTGACCAAAAATAAATTTTACCTTTTATGTAATATAAATTATGAAGATTAAAAATATGGAATACATTTTTATAAATTAAATTCATATAAGTGAAAAATTTAATTCAAAATTAAACCCACAAATTTGATAAGAAAGCAGTTTTCCAAAGAGAATATGTTAAAAAGCTGAAAAAGTTAACATATAAAAATTAAATATGAAATTGATTAAAATTACATAAATTGGATTAATAAAAATATAACTGAACTAATTTTACTTCAAAAACTATTTTAAAACAAAATTTACCTTATACATTATTTAAATGAAAAGTTGGGTTTTCAATAAAACATGTTTTTTCACTATTCATAGAAAAATTATCTTTTCCAAAAAATATTAAAAATTCACCCTAAGATAATTTTTGACATGATGATTTAAAAAATGAAATTTATTTTTAAAAATAATTTTTTTAAAATTGATTAAAATCAATTTTAAAATATGTGTGAAAAAGGTGACAAAATTGTTTTTTTTTAAAATATATATTTTTAGCATAAAAATAGATTTGTTCATATATCATGCCTAGAAAACACATAAGATGAATATTGAATATTTAATTTAGTATATAATATATAAATTTCATTAAAATAATTAAAAAATATTGATTTATGGAATTTGAGTATATAAAACTTGTTTTTACGCATAAAATATTTTTCAGAAAAAGATTCCCTTTAATTTTATATACTTAATATTTTACTTTCTAATCAATTATTCACTAAATAATTAATTTTATATACATGTGTAAATACTAAATTATCATAATTTAGTTAATCTCATTCATTATCTCCATTAAAATAGTTATGATATGACCATCATAAAAAATAATAACATTTTAATATTATGTCGTGTTTCGTTTAAACTTGGAATTGCATGTAATGAAAGCTGAAATCAATATTACATGTAACACAAGATAAACTTGGTGTTGCATGTAAAAAAACAATCAAAATAATAAATTTCTTTGAAAATAATATTCATTAAATCTAGATGTGTTATAGAATACCAACGGTGATTCAATATAAGTTGATCAAATGATAAGATGTTAAGAAGATAGATGAATGAAGACTGTTGTTAAAGACTCTACAAGAAGATGAAAAAGTAATTTTTGAATTAATTAGATGTGAGATCAGTTGAATAATAGGATGAAATAAAGCACTAGATGATGGGGTGGTTCTTGAGAAGATTGAAACTGAGTTTTATCATTAGAAAACAAACCATGATAAGAAGCATTAGATATTTAGATATCTAGACATGTTGATGACCTTAGTTAATGATAAGGCCAAAATTATGAAAGCCCGAATCACTGATATTAGTGTTGTAGAAGCTTATAAACTGCAATATGAAGTTAAAACTTAATTTCTGTCCAACAGATGTATATGAATAGAAGTAAAATATTCACACAAATTTGTTTTACGTTGTGATGGTTACAATTGATAGAGTTAACAAGAGAAAAAAACTGAAAACTTTGGATTGAATTATATAAAAGTTAGAACACCAGAAGATACTAATATTTAACATGAAATTTATTTTAAGTCAAAATAATTTATATAATACTTAGTTTTATATTCAAAAGTCATGAATATTATGTTTGTGATTTTGGTCTATATTTTTGGAAGAGTTGAACTGAGTCGATTTAAATCTTTATGGGTGAATTGATAGAAAAGTTAACCTCAATGTATGTAGAGAATTGGATTTTGAGGACTCTAAATAGAAATTTTAATAAATCCTATATTTAGATATTTCAAACCACCAAACATAATGATAAAGTTTTATACTATAAAATATTCTAATATCATTCAGTGTTTTTGAAGATATGGATTTTTGGAGAGTTATTGGAAAGAATAGAAGAAAATAGAGAGAATTTGTGGTTAGAGGTTTTCAAAAGATTCAGTTTCACTAATTATTCTGAGGAGATATGTATGTAAAGTTCTAATGAAGTTTATTGAGGTCACGAGATTAAGGGACTGGAAGTTGAGATCAAAACCAACATCAATAGACAATCTGTTGTATATCTGTATACTTAAGTTATATAAAGTGAGAGATATAAAATTAGTTTACCCAAAGTAATGGTATAAAAATGTATATATTTAGTATAGTTGAAAAAAATATATCATTCAAAGATCTATAAATGGTGATTCTTGTAAATAACACTTGAATACTGGTGTTTCTTGTATAAAAAATGACACATTCCTACCGAGAGGTATAAAATGATTTTTATCAATAGCTTAACCACATATGTAATATTATAGTAATCAAAGTTCAGGAAAATAAATAATTTATTATGTAAATTATAATAAATTTTTTCATTTTAAAACTTATACGAATAGTGAAAATATATGGAATGAGATAATATTTGAACATAGAATGGAATAGGTTTCACACATTAGGACTAGACCTTGTAAAAATACTCATCTGCTGTTATTTGTGTTTATCATCTTCAATTTAAATTGGATGAAATATTAATGGATTAAATCAAAGATCTATATATTTTAATTAATTTTAGAGGTTTAATCAATATAAATGAATAAAATATTTATGTTTAATTTAATAAAAAAAATATGGCCACCCTCGATTCACCCTCTCTTAGGGTGACTGCATAGTCTACTGGGACTTACAATTAGTTATTCACAATTTAGGGTATATGCTAAAGGTGACCTCTAAAATAGTGTTTACAAAGATTCATATTAGTGTATTTTAATATAGCATTGAAATATATCACCACAAAAGGAAAATTCAAGGAAATTATTATATTAAGTTTCTTGTGTAAAATAAATAGGATATGTGATATTTCTATGGAATGAAATATAGGCTAAGTGAAAACTTCACTTCCTTGGAATTACCCTTTCAAACAATATTCATAAATTTCCCTCCACATGGACACATGAAGATTATAATGAAAAGGACTTCTCTTAATATCAATGTACATAGTAAGGAATTTAAAAAAATTACAATTATTAATGATTGATAATAAGGTAATATAAAGGTAATGATAGATCAAATGATTCAAATAAAGTTTATTTCCACACCATTGTAAATGTATAGAAACTTTAGTAATGAAACATGGTTCATGGGATCATTTTGACCTAGTAATGGATTATGATAAAGGAATAATGAGAATAAATGGGAAATAGTGCATTGATAATAGATCTAAGGATAATAATATACCATATATAATATTATAAAATCAAAGAAAATTAATCTTTAAAATTTTTTATTACAAAAGAATCGCAATATAAAATGAAATAGAATTAAATAGAAATATATTACTTTAACCAGGTAAAGCTTTTAAAAAATGGTATGAAAAGAGGTAATTGATTACCTCTTATGGATAAAATATAAAAATATAGTATTATTATATTAGATAATAATTATGGAAATATAATAGTGAGGAATTTAAAATATTTTTAAACTAAAACATTTCATTTGGAAAGAAAAGAATATGATTAAATATTCATACCATCAACATAGAAAAGGGGGAATGATGAGAGTTAATGAATATAATTTCACATAAAATATATAAATTTGATGAAAATATGTTTTAGAGTGAAGCATATTGTCAAATGAAATTAAATTGAAAAAGATATTACAAAAAAACGTAATTTTATATGAAGAGAGGAAAATAAAAATTATTACTTAGCAATAATAATAGGATATCAAAAGGCTAATATGATAGGTATTGGATAATATATCATGAATAAAATTTCAAAATTATAATGATACTATAGAATTTAAATCATGGTAGCAAGATATGTATAAGTTTAAGGTATATTTAAATAGAATAGTTTCATTTGGAAATAAATGAATTGAATTGGGAACCCTTAATTTGTTAAACATCTTATCTTAGAATCAGCCCATAAAACAATCAAAATAATTTAAGATTGATTAGAGATATATGAGAGATAATAATTTATGTAACATTGAAGAGATATGGTTAGTTTGTGAATAAATAATAATTGGAGTGGGTATTTATAGGCATGGTGAGATGAATACCCTGGAATTAATTATTCAATATTTTATTTT
This sequence comes from Viscum album, assembly GCA_963277665.1. Lineage (NCBI taxonomy): Eukaryota > Viridiplantae > Streptophyta > Magnoliopsida > Santalales > Viscaceae > Viscum > Viscum album. The sequence continues at coordinate 1,258,216,877 of OY728151.1, read as the reverse complement.
TCCAATATGTCATGGACAACACTACACCCACAGTGTTCTTTTACCTCCCTTAATTATCCACTATGATTTTTATTACTAAAATTAGTAAAATTTAATTATATTGGATTTTTTTTATGATTACATATATAATATTTCATATTTACATTATTTTATAGTATTTCTCCTTTTTTATATTTTATTATTTTTACAAAAAATTAAAGATAACACCTTTACAAATTTCAAAATATTGGTTAAAAGTATGTTGTAAATTTTATCAATTTCATCTTAAAATCAAGTTAAATTAAACTTTTAAATAAAATATGAATATTTAATAAAAATTTGGTATCCAAAAAAAGAAATTTTATAACTTCAAGAATTTATGTATTAATACCAAATTAACCCCTAAAAACATAAACCCTTAAGAAACTAGTATAAAATATAAGGGTATGGTTTGAAATAATGATACTTTCATGGGAGGTTTGGAAAACATTGATTTAGTGGTTATTTCCATTAACTTGATCTTCTCTCACAAATGATTCAGCTCAAACCACGATTGTTGAGTTTTAACTTGATCTAGGTCTAGGGAAATTCTAATAATGAGATCTCCTCCCCAAGATCTGATAAATATGAATCAAAAGGATGTAATACTATAAAAATACATAGATTATCCATTCTACACTAATTAACCAAATCCATTACCCTCATAATATACATGAATCATAATTGTAATATTATCAATGGTTATTATGAGCAATGATCAAAATGATCAATGTTCATATTTAATTTCTATAAAATAATTTTCTCATGTAATTATTTTTTCTTCGAAACTCTATATATCTAATAATTTCTATTTCATATCTTATGTTATTTTTATATTTTACTATACTTTTTATTGTTTTCATGTTTATTGAAGAATACAAGGGAGAATACATTTATATTGTATTCATATTATTATTTTTTTCTATTGTACATTCCAAACTATTGTGGTCCTAGTTAATTTTTATATAGGTTTTTTATTTCATAATTAATAATAATGAAATATGTTTTATAGGTTTCTTAGGTATTAATTTCTCTCCACCCTGATAAAAATTTCATCTTTGAAACATTAAATTATATCTGATTCATTGAAACACTTTGGGAACTTCTTATTTATTACTTCCTTAGGACCCCTTATTACTTCCTAAAACTTTGGGAGCCTTCAAATCACTTTCACCAATCAAGTTATTTGATTTCATAGAATATTATCTCACAAATAAATAATCTGAACTGGATCCTATTTGTATGATAGATCAGGTTATATTTTTACATCCTCAAAATAATGTATATGTGATGGATTGGGCATATACATACTCAATATTGATACATTAAATACATCATGTTCCTGGTAAATATTTTTTGGTAAACCCAATAGATATTTTATTTTTCCAAGTTTATCCAATATTTTAAAGGGATCAATATACCATGGGATGATTTTCCCATTTCATCTGAATCTCAGGATTCATTTCAAGGGAGATATATTTAATAATACTCAATCACTAACTAGAAAATATAAATCCCAACATCAGTTTTCAAGATATATATTTACCCTCCTTTTAGTGCATTTTTTTTATAACCTTCAATTTTTCTATAGTCCCATGAATCATCTTTGAACCTTTAAAATTATACTCTCTAACATCATCCTAGTGGGTTGGATTTTGAAATTATTTTCTATAGAGGACCACTTTTAGTTCCATATTAATTCTCAAATGGTAAGTCCTTTTAGATTTTCCATTAATATAGATACGGAAAACAATGATAATATGTAGCTCTATACCATAATCTCATTAAAGAATCCTATAAAATTTTCTGTCCATCATTGGATTAGGATCAGGTGAAATTGAGATAGGAGCACTATAAAGACTTACCACATACCTTATATAAATATTATAATTCTGTTAAAGGGAATTATCATCTCTTATTGCTATGAAATTTGCTAACTTTTTTGATTGATCCACCATCACACAAATAACATTATTTCCATTTGATTCCCTGGGAAGAATAGGGAAAAAATATGTTTTGATATTTTCCCACTTTAATACTAGTATTGGCATTGTTTTTAACCTCCATTTGGGTAGACCCCTTTTTTATTTAACTTTATGGAACATAGGATATCTTGTAGTATTTTTAGTATTTTCATGCATCATGTTTTTTCAACAATAAATCCCTAAAATAACCCAATACGTCTTGGTGCTCCTAGTATGTGTATAGAAAAAAGAGTTGTGTCATGATTTAATAATTCATTATTTAACAAAAATATTGATGCACTACTGGAAATATAGCATTTCCCAACGGTTTAGAACCGTTGGGAAAGGCTGTAGAACCGTTGGTATATGTTATACCAACGGTTCTGCAAACTGTGGGGAAGTAAGCCGTTGGGAAAGGCTTTTCCCAACGGTTTACACAGAACCGTTGGGATAGGTTAGAAAAAATCAACCTATCCCAACGGTTCTGCCAAACTGTTGGGAAAGGCCTTTCCCAACGGTTTGGCCTGTTGGGAAATCAAAAAATAATTTCCTTTCCCAACAGTTCCATGAACCGTTGGTAAAAACCACCATGAGACAGGGTATCCCAACGGTTTGAAACCATTGGGATAGGTGTTTTTACCAACGGTTCCTTGAACCATTGGTAAAAACAGCTACATAGAGCCTATGCCAACGGTTTGAAAATCATTGGCATAGGCTTTGCTGTGCAAATTGCACAGTAGCCTGCAATTTTCACAGCAGGTCTTCAATTCAATTTTCAATCCAATTATACCCTCGTTTTCAATTCATTTTTCAATCCAATTATTGTACCTGTAACACATATAATGCATACATATAGAGAACAAACCAACACATACAAATAATGAAAACCAACCAACCAACACATATAATGCATCCTGAAAATATACTCATCCATAATTAAAGTAGAATTCATAACATAATTATAAACATAGATAATTCATTTAGAATTCATTTTAAAATTTAGATGACAATCATATGTGGAATCCGGAATTCAATTCATAATTTGATTGGTTTTTCATATACCATATATTTTTAATAGAAATGATATCCATTTTAAACAAAATACATACATCTGGAATGATACCGGTCACACCGTGCCTCGGATTGAGGCGAGGTTAACTCGTACACGTCACAAATGAATCATTGATCGTTGTCCTAAAGTATCAACATATTCCGAAATCGTTTGGTTGGTTTTGCGTATGTCAGTTGTTGTTTTCACTTAAAATGAAGTGTTTTTTAAATAAAAGAGAGACACTTTGAATGGTGTCAGCCACACCGCGTCTCGTATTGAGGCGGGGTTAACTCGTACACATCACAAATGACCCATGGATTGTTGTGCTAAAATATAAACACAATCAGAATGCGTTTGGTTGGTTTTCCATATGAATTTAAAATGTAGTCCATTTTAAAGAAAAGAGATACACTTAGAGTGGTCTCGGCCAAACCGCGACTCGGATTGAGGCGTGGTTGACTCGTACACGTAACATATGACCCATGAATCGTTGTCCTAAATTTTCAACAGATTCCGAATGCATTTGGTCAGTTTTTCATATGTCAGTTGTTTATTTCACTTATAATCTTGTCCATTTTAAACAAAAGAGACACAGTCAGAGTGGTACCGGCCACACCGCGTCTCGGATTTAGACGGGGTTGACTCTTACACGTCTCAAAGGACCCATGGATCATTTTCCTAACGTATCGACACAATCCGAATACGTTTGGTCGGTTTTCCGTATGCCAGTTGATGTTTTTCACTTAAAATGACGTCCTTTTGAAACAAAAGACGGACACTATGAGTGGTGTCGACCACACCGCGTCTCCAATTGAGGCGGGGTTGATTCGTACACGTCACATATAACCCATGGATCGTTCTCCTAAAGTTTAAATGGAAACCGAATGCGTTTGGTCGGTTTTCCGTATGTACTTAAAATGTTGTCCATTTTAAAATAAAGAGTGACACTTAGACTAATCCTGACCACACCGCGACTCAGATTCATCCCGGGTTGGCTCGTACATGTCACATATGACCCATGGATCATTTTGATAAATTATCAAAAGATTACGAATGCGTTTGGTCGGTTTTGCGTATGTCAGTTGTTCTTTTCATTTATAATCATGTCCATTTTAAACAAAAGAGACAGAGTTAGAGCGGTGTCGGCCACACCGCGTCTCAGATTAAGACGGGGTTGACTTGTACACGTCACATATGACTCATGGATCGTTGTGATAAAGTATCGATAGAATCCGAATGCGTTTGGTCGTTCTTCCGTATGTCAGTTGATGCCTTTCACTTAAAATGACGTCCTTTTGAAACAAAAGACGGACACTTTGAGTGGTGTCAGCCGCACCGCATGTCGGATTGAAGCAGGGATGATTCGTACACGTCACATATGACCCATGGATCGTTCTCCTAAAGTTTCAACGGAAACCGAATCCGTTTGTTCATTTTTCCGTATGTACTTAAAATGGTGTTCATTTTAAACAAAAGAGAGTCACTTAGACTTATCCTGGCCACACCGCGACTCAGATTCATCCCGAGTTGGCTCGTACATGTCACATATGACCCATGGATTGTTGGGATAAATTATCAACAGATTCGGAATGCGTTTGGTCGGTTTTCCGTATGTCAGTTGATGCTTTTCACCTAAAATGACGTCCTTTTGAAACAAAAGACGGACACTTTGAGTGGTGCCGGCCACACCACGTCTCCGGATTGAGCTGAAACCACCGTTCAACATTCTAATTATTATTCGTGATGTGTACGCGCAGACGGCACGTCAATCAGACGTGCGGTTTGCGCGGTACGACTCAATATTCGTGTTTTAAGTGATGCGCGCGCTTCGTAAACACGCGTGAGGGGGGTCCAAACGAGCCAAAAGAAGTCGGAATGGCCTGAAATCAGACGACAAATATGGGAGAGTGATTTATGAAGTGGTCGAGCAGACGGCACGTCAATCGGACGTGCCGTGTGCCCGCGGTGACCGACAACATAGTTCTGGTGTCAGAAACGGCCAAAACGGGCGTCCAACGGTCAAATTCATAGCGGACGACCTCAGATTGAGCTGAAACCACCGTGCAACATTCTAATTATTATTCGTGATGTGTACGCGCAGACAGCACGTCAATCGGACATGCGGTTTGCGCGGTACGGCTCAATATTCGTATTTTAAGTGATGCGCGCGCTTCGTAAACGCGTGTGAGGGGGGTCCAAACGGGCCGAACGAAGTCGGAATGGCCTGAAATCAGACGACAAATACGGGTGAGTGATTTCTGAAGTGGTCGAGCAGACGGCACGTCAATCGGACGTGCCGTGTGCCCGCGGTGACCGACAACGCAGTCCTGGTGTCATAAACGGCCAAAATGGGCGTCCAACTTTCAAATTCATAGCGGACGACCTCAGATTGAGATGAAACCACCGTGAAACATTCTAATTATTATTCGTGACGTGTACGCGCAGACGGCACGTCAATCGGATGTGCGGTTTTCACGGTATGGCTCAATATTCGTATTTTAAGTGATGCACGCGCTTCGTAAACGCGCGTGAGGGGGGTCCAAGGGGGAGGGGGGGTTGTCCAGGGTCCAGAATGAGGGGGGTTGTCCAGGGAGTTCACAAACACAAAACCACTAAAAGACAAAAACATCCATAAAAATAGACAATATATAAAAATAACTCAACTCCAATACTATACTACGAGTCTAGATAAAACCAACAACTAGAATAGATTAAACATCAAATCTCAGTAATATAAGTCAAAAATGTAACGGATCAATATGTCCCACATCAGCATCACCATCACCATCATCATCATCATCATCGCCCTCGTCATCATCCTCCTCATCGTCCTCACCCTCCACAACGCCTTCCTCCTTGCCTTCGCCCTCCTCCTCGCCCTCCTCATCTCCCTCCTATTCCGCATCAAACTGCTCGCCATCATCATCTTCAAGATGGACATCGGCCTGACCACCACTGGAACTTCCACCTGGTGCACCATATATAGAATGTATCGATGACATGTATTCATCAATCGCTGGGCTGGCCTCTGCTGGAAGTGTTGGACGTAGAACTTCAATAAATTTCATAAATGCACTGTTTTCCCTAGAAGACTGTTCTGCCGTCTCTGTGGCCCTTTTCTCAGCCTGTTCTGCCTGTGCCCTAACTTGCTGCAGCTCGGTGGCACTACAACTCGTACCTGAGGTAGTCCAATACCTCGTCGGGGCTATCCTAGGTCGGCAGCGTACTCTGCCAGAATGATCCTCTCCCAACACCTGATGTAAGTGACCAGATGGACCAAAATTGTCTGCTTCTTGGGCATCGAGGGCCTCTAAAGCATCCTGTTACAAATATAAATATATTATTAAGTTACGAAATAGATATTAAAATATAAAATCAACAGATTAAAACTTACAATCTGCTGCTGAGTCGCTTCGTTGACAGCACTTCCATCCTTTTTTCGTCTACTCGAGCAAAACAGTTTTTCTCGAGGCACACGTCCTTCAATATTTTGTACTTGCCTCTACAATGACATTGAAAACAAAAGTTATATAAATAATTCAGAAAATAATTAAATAATTGAGGAAACAAAAGAAAATGTAAGTCGTAAAGAAAACTTATAAACAATTTTCATACCTGCTGCCTCTCATGATCCGGCATCATCGTGCGTCCTAGTGTATAGAGGTATTTTTTTGCATCAATGTTTTTTCTATTTTTTCCAGATGATTCCTAAATAAAATTCGATAATGGAAAGGATAATATTAATGCAAAACTTGAAAGTTATTATTTAAATACCTCAAATGTAATTCATACCTTAAACTGGGTACTCGTCCAATGAGTAATCATCTGACGATACTGCTCTATAGGACAATCATCCACGACTGGTACCGCCTCTAACTCAGTGCCAACTCTAGCACGCCAGCCAATATACAACTCGTGCTTGTAGGCTCTCCAAAGCTCGCCTAAATCCTTTAGACGTTCCAGTCGTGCACCCTCACCATCAGGAAAATTAAATCGAAGCTGAAATGAAAATATTAATTCATATAAATACAAAAAAAATTCATGGCATTAAATACAACAGTTTTTTTTACCCATATCTCTGCCCAAGCTCTATCTTTGACCTCATGTGGAAAATGTCTCCACGACAGTGGGATGACGGGAATGATGTCGGAGTATTTGGCAAGCGTCGCCATAAAACTCCGACATTGCTGCCCTGTTTTCTCAACCATCTGATTGTCTTCATTATATTCCACCATAACCTGTGTGCGACAGTTCCACACCGAACGCATGCGTGTACGGCCCCGCCCCCGCCTCCTGTCAGTAGATGTATCTGTCATGAAAGAAAAACAAATATTTTATCAAAACATGTTATAATGAAAATAAATATTGCTATAAAAATTTGTTAGGGTTTTATAAATATACCTGCGCTAGTCTGATCAATGAGTGGCGCCGGATCCATAGAACCTGATTGAACACCCTTTGGTGGAACAGGAGTCGAAGACGATGGAATATAAAAGCTCGGAGAGATAGAAGTAGAAGGAAAAGAAGATGGAACAACTGTATGACCTGATGCTGACTGGGGAGTGGGAATCATCATGGGATGTGAAAATGATGGGGCAGAAGATGCAGAAGGTAGCGAAAACATGGGAGGTCTAAATATCCCGTGTGTCCCTAACGACACACCGGGATTAGAATGTGGGAAGGCTGAAATGTCAGTGGGAGGGGCAGGGTCTAGTCGGGCACGCGCAGCTCTACGTCCACCTCTGGTACGAACCCTCCTCGTACCACCGGCCTGAGTACTAGGACCAATACTAGGCTCCTCGTCGAATAACTGTCGATGTAATGGTGGATCCTACAAAAAAGTTTACAAAAAAAAATTAATCACATGACATTATATATTCTGTATATATATATATATATATATATATATATATATTTGAAATAAAGTACTCACTATAGGCACTAATGGTGGAATGCCCATCTCCTCCATCCGACGATTGTTCTCCGCCATTTTTTTTCTTCGTCTCTCTTCAATTGGCTGCATTTCCTGCATTGGAAAACAAATATGTAATTAATTAGAAAAAGAAAATTAATGTGTAAACCAAAAAACTAAATATATGAGGGAATGAGGGGATTCATTGGTAATTTAGCTATCAATTGTTTTAGAAGAGCTTGAATGAATTTAATAAAACATACAAGTTGTAATGTTCACTAAGTTAGAAATATTGTTTGATTTGGTTTGAATACAGTTCAATTCCAAATTAGAAAATGCAATTCAAATAAAACAGCAACCAATAAACATTGAAAATTCACATAACGGTCAAGTCAGCTAAAACATATTTGTGATCAATACTAAATAAATATGAATATTACCAACCTTAACAACCCAACTCTAGGTAAACCAAAAGAATTGAGAACATGGATGAATGATTCTATATATTTCCAACCACAACTTCAGGTTCACAATCAACTCTGACAATTGAGCTATTGGATTCATCAAAAGAAATAAATGGATTGGTTTCAATGGCAATAGGGACAGTTTCAATTCCATCATCAGCATCATCAAAAATATGTCTTGGAATTACTTCAACTATGACCCCAAATTCAGGTTGAAGTTGATCTTTGACATAAAAAACTTGTTTAGCCATTGATGCCAACACATATGGTTCTTCGGTTGCAAGAGTGCGGGTCATATTAATTACTCTAAATCCACAATCATCAATAAATGTGACATGTCTCGTCATCGAATCAAACCAATGGCATTTCATCATTGTGACTCATCCATGAGAGTAATAATCCAATATTATTATTTTCTCAACGACTCCATAATAACCCACATTTCCAAGTCGCGGTCTACTATCTGATGCACTGGCATAACAATCTGTTGTGGTAGTAACCATAATACCATCATGTTGTGTTCTCATGTTTTTGGCTCGTTCAGTGACAATAAATCTGTACCCATTGATAACAATTGATTTACAGTCACGAACCACGGTATTAGGACCAAAAGCCAAAGCTCTTATTTCCTCAGAGACAGAGTCAGCAGACAAACTCAATACCTGCAATATAAATGACAGTTAAACTTAAGTAAATATTGAAATAATTAATTTAAACAGTAATATTTTTACCTTCAATTTTAACCAAGCAGAAAACTCTTTGCTATGAAAAGTCTCTCTCCTTTTCAAAGATAAAGAACGATGCTTCCTATTTATCATTGTTTTATGTTCCCTGTAGATAAAAAAATATGAATAGTTTAACAGATATATATGTAAGATATACATATTCATTTTTGTTACCTGATATAGTCATCGAACAAATCACAGTTGAAAAAAACTGTGCGATGTTCCATCTCCCGCTCTTCATGGCTTAATGTCTTCAATGTATATGATCCAGGAATTCCTCCTGTTTGAGGAAGTGATGGAAAACTGGGATCAATTTGCTCATATTGTTCTTCTTCATTTATCATTGGTCTGTTCATTCTTGTAGTAAGATCAGACAAATACATTGAACAGAAATCCATACATTCTTGAGCTAAGTAACCGTTCACGATAGAACCTTCGGGATGATTCTTGTTTCTAACATAAGACTTTAATGTGAACATATTTCTTTCAGTTGGATACATCCAACGAAAAGAAACAGGTCCTCCGAGAAGTATTTCAGTTGGAATATGGACAGTCAGATGCAGCATGCATGTGAAAAATGATGGGGGAAATATTTTCTCCAACTCACACAAAATTAATGGGGCATCTGTCAACATTTTTTGCAAGAAAGACTTGGACAACTTCTTAGCACAAAGATCTCTAAACAAATGGCACAAACGAATAACACCCACCCTTACATTATTGGACAAAAGATGACGGATTGCTATTGGAAGCAACTCATGCAGTAGAACGTGATAATCATGAGTCTTCAAAGATTTTAGCTTCAACTCTCTTCTGTTGACCCGTTTAGATATGTTGCTTGAATATCCATCAGGAACTCTAATAGTCTCTAATACTTCCAAAAATTGTTTTTTTTTCAGTAGGTGTCATCACATAATAAGCACATGGAAGTTGCCATTTATTTTCACTGATACGCACAGGATGCAATTCTGGTCTGATGCCCCAATCCACCAAGTCACATCGAGGTCGTAAATCATCTTTTGTCTTCCCCTTGACATTTAGAAGAACTGAAAGCAACATTTCACATATATTCTTTTCAATATGCATTACGTCTAAGCAATGACGTAGCAAATTGGTTGACCAATAAGGCAAATCAAAAAAGATACTCCTCTTCCTCCAATTGTAACAGGTTTCTGTAGAAACATTCTTTCTCTTTCCAGATTTCATTTGACCATTCCCAAACGAAAAACTGAAATCTTTCAATTCATTAAGCACATCAGTTCCAGACATACGCTGAGGTGGATCATCGGTCTCTATAGTATTATCAAATCTTCGACGATTCATTCTATATGGATGATCCTTTGGAAAAAATCGTCGATGTCCCATAAAACTGAAACTACAACGATGTTTCAGTCTTCTGGATCGTGTATTCTTCATAAAAACTGGACATGATAGTTTTCCCTTCGTGCTCCATCCAGACATCATTGCATAAGACGGAAAATCATTGATCGTCCACATAAGCGCAACACGCATCTGAAATATGTCTGTCGAACATGCATCGTATGTGCACACACCCACATCCCAAAGAAGTTTCAACTCTTTTATTAAAGGTTGCATGTATACATCAATATCAATGCTGGGATCAGAAGGACCAGATATGAGTATACTCATGAAAGTGAAAGATTTTTTCATACACAACCATGGGGGAAGATTATAAATGTGTATAAAAACTGGCCATGTGCTGTGCGAAGTAAGCATCTGCCCAAACGGATTAAAATCGTCGCATGAAAGACCCAGCCTCACATTACGCACGTCAGCTGCAAAATCAGGATGTCGAGCATCAAATCGCTTCCATGCAAATCCATCTGTAGGATGAACCAACTCATCATTAGTCTTCTTTCTCTCGGTATCATGCCATCTCATTTTTATTGATATTTCATCAGACATAAAAAGATTCTGGAGTCTTGGGATCAATGGAAAGTGCCACATTACTTTTTGTGGAACGCAGGATGGTGTTCCATCAGATTTTGACTTCCAGTGGGATGTGCCACATTTTATACATTCATTTCGTTCAGCGGTTTCTTCCCAGAATAAACTGCAATCTTTCGGGCAAGCATGAATTTTGTTTCTGTAAAATCCAAGTTCTTCAACTAACTTCCATGCCATATAGTGGTTTGAGGGAATATCTGCATAATCTGGAAGTAAATACTTCAAGATGGTAAGAATGTAATCGATTGCTGTATTAGAAATCCCATACATAGTTTTTCCATGAAACAATCGGATTAAAAATTCCAGCTTTTTCATTTTATCGCATTGTCGATATACTGGAGTCGTGGCAGCATCATTAAATTTTTTCACCCTATCAATATCATCATTTTCACTAGATGCATCAGTTGTCCTCATATCGACGTCTTCTTGAGTCGAAATCCTTTCTTTTTCATGATGACGAATAAACAGAAACCGATCATATAACAAATTCTCCATTCCAGTCCTTTCATTTTGATCATTACCAATTTGAGATTTCATTTTCTCCCCATTGTGATACCACACAAAGTAGTTTGCTTGAAAACCATTTTTGGTTATGTGGTAGCTGACTTCTTCACGACTCAACGAAGGTCTACCAACATAATTGGAACATGGGCATTGTATGCGACCACTATCTGAAGCATTGTGAAATGCAAAATCTATAAAGCTCTCCAAATTGTTTTGAAAATCGCTTGAGATACGATCGATTTCATACATCCAAATTCTGTCCATTCTGTAAAAAAATTCATATAAGTCATTTTGTCATAAACAATTCAATAGGATTGAACTTTAATAGAAAATACATTTAAGTAAACGATAAAGGAAGAAAATAATCATGGTATCAACTAGACATGTGAAAAAAACATACTAATGTGTTATTGAAAAAATGTAAAACCAACAAGAACTTAATGTGTTATCACATCAGAGCATGCCTCATCCCGTAACCATATTAGTAGGGTACCCTCGTGGACAGCCCCGCCCACCCTCGTGGACAACCCACCCACCCCCGTGGGCACCCCCTACCCCCTAGACAGCCCAACCACTCCCGTGGACAGCCCACCCACCCCCCTCGACACCCCTTCTCCCTATGGACAGCCCCCAACCCCCTTGGATAGCACGCCCACAACCCTGGACACCCCTACCCCCTGTGGTCAGCCCACCCACCCCCCCTGGACAGCCCGCCCACCCCTCCTTTGTTGTACCCCTCTATCTTGGATTTTAATGATCACAATCACTCTCATCGTGTTCTAACTTGTTTTCAAGTGTTTTGATGCTAGGACAAAGGTTTCCCAGGAGTTGGCCCAAGAAGGCTGATAGTGGACTCTCTGAGTCCACCGACCAGCCGGTGGTCTCTGGCAGAAGCATTGCATTCTGCCAGAGCCACCGGTCAGCCGGTGTTAGCGCACCGGCCGGCCGGTATGGGCACCGGCGAACCGGTTCTTGCCCACCGGCCAGCCGGTGGAACCCAGACAGAAAGCCTGCTCTGTCTAGACCACCGGCCAGCCGGGAGCTCAGCACCGGCCAGCCGGTGGACCACCGACCAGCTGGTGAGACACCACCGGCCAGCCGGTGTGCCCAGTCAAACTACCGTTGGACTTTGACCAGACTTGTACTTTTGACCCCCAACGACTCCAGAAGCCCTCCAACAGCCATATTGAAGTGTTTATGGGTATTTATCCTATAAATAAGAAACCATGGATGCCGAGAACATAACCTAATGATATTTTGATGTCTTGACTCTCTAATGACAAATCTCCAAGGACTCTTGTGATCCATTGCCATCCTTGAATCTTGAGCTCCCTCTCCATCAGCCCACCCACCCCCCTGGACAACCCGCCCACCCCTCCTTGACAGCCCGCCCACCCCCGTGGACAGCCCGTCCACCCTTTTGGACAGCCTGCCCACCCCCGTACCCCCCTAGACACCCCGTACCCCCCTTGGATAGCCCCGCCCACCCTCCCAAATAGCCCACACCCCCCTCCCCTGCAACCCCACCACCACCACCTAGACATACCACCCCCCTGGAATGTGTAGAAATAACATAAAAATACATGATATATAGATAGCACAAAATACTCAACCTATGGGTTCACATTAACTACATAATCACACACTTCACTACTACCATAAAACACATAAACCACACCACCACCACACAAGACGCATAGCATTTCTCACATTCATTTATAAGCTACTTCATTCACACTTACATTGTCCATTCATTTAATGTTAAATTAATTAAATCCATTTACCACACATCCATTTCTATTCCATCTCATTTATTTAATATCTTGTTTTTTTGTTTTAACAGCATAATTTATTCCATAGATAACCAGGAAACTAATAAAACCACCACAAAACAACTCACCATCTCACAATAACCATCGACACCATGTTACATCGACCAACCATCTCACCAAAACAACCACATATCATAATAAAAATATTGCACATCACAAACCACCGCACAACCAAAACCACCTCACCACATTATACACCACAAATTCATCACACAACACCTCCACACGACACAACACCACCACACATCATCACTATCATACAACTTCACATGACACATCCATGCCCACTAACCATCACATTACTACCCCACATATCACAAAGCCCAACTGGTCACCTCAATCCCCATAAAACAGCCTACAACATACAATGAAACACAACAAAAAACCTCTCATAGAGGCAACATACCCCAACTTCCACAATTTATTTATTCAAGGTCTTTTATTACATTACCCCTTTATTTAGCATGGACATTATAACACAACTGATATTCCAGGGGAAACTAATTAATTAACAAAATATTTATTCATTTCCCTATTTTACACAGTGAAATCAAATAAAAATCCAAACTTAAAACTAAAATATTAGATAAATAACAATAAAAACAAGGTACCATATGTGTATAAAGAAAAAATTACTTGATTTGAGATGATTCAAATGGATTTTCACCTATTCGGATGGGGGATTTGGAGAGCAGCAGAGAGGTGGAGGTGGATTGATAACTTAAAACTAAAATACTAAAGCAATAACAATAAAAATAAAGAAGTATATGTGTATAAATGAAAAGATACATGATTTCAGATGGTTTTCACCTCTTCGGATAGGGGATTTCGCCAGAGGAGAGCGGTGGAGCGGATGAAATTAGGTTCTGTGCGAATGGGGGAGAGCAGGATTTGGGGGAAATAATTACGAATGGTTTTAAAGAACCGTTGGGAAAGAGATGTTAAGGACCCCTTTGCCAACGGTTTTTCAAACCGTTGGTAAAGGGGTGACCCTTTCCCAACGGTTCTCTTGAACCGTTGGAAAAAGGTGGCAAAGGGGTGGCTTTTCCCAACGGTTTCAATGAACCGTTGGGAAAGGATGTATTAATCCTTCAAGCCCAACGGTTTTAGCAAACCGTTGGTAAAAACCCATTGGGAAAAACAGCATTTCCAGTAGTGATGGAACTCATAACTTATTAAAAAAACTGAGTACGCCCCCTTATCAATATTGAACTCATGAAACTTCCCATCTAGCGTGAATTTTATTCTTTTTAGTAACTCAACACCATGTCACTAAATTTTATTGAAATTATATAGTAAATATGGTTGAGATACCATAAGGGGAATTAATGAGGTCGTTTGTTCATTTATGATTCTAAAATATAACTTCATAAAATCATTGATCTTAGAATATTTTTCTATAATAGATTAGTGAGAGTCCCATAATCCTTCCTACTCAAGGAATCAACTACCTTTTTTCCTTTTGGGGTGATAATAGATAGTGAAATCATAGTCATTAAGAAACTCCAGTCATATCCTACGACTCAAGTTTAAATCAATTCCTATGAATATATATATATAAGAATTTTTTAGTTTGTATATATAACACAACTTTATTTATAGAAATATTGATACAAAATCATCAATGAAAATATTACTCCATCTAAATCCAAATCATGATTGGGATAATTTTGTTCATGAATCTTTAAATATCTAGATGTGTATGCTATAACTATTTGATTTTACATCAAAACGCAATAAATACCCCTCTTTGTACAATAACTATAAATGATGAATTCTTAACTCTATAAAGAAATTTTAATAAAAGTGTACTAACTAACCTTCTCTTAAGCTCTTCGAAAATCTTTTTATACTACGTTTCCATGTAAACTAAACCCCATTATGTGTAATTAGAGTTCATGGTTTGGATAATCATTAAAAATTATTCACAGAGAGGTGATAGTACATAGATAAACCAATAAAGATATGGATTTTTATCACATATGAAGTCCTGGACCATTATTTTATGACTTCAGTCTTTGAAGGGTTGACTAAAATACCATCACGGGATACCACATGCCCCAAAACTTCCACTTGTTACAACCAAAAATCACACTTACTGGACTTGGAAAATAAATTCTTCTTCCTTGATATTTTGGAAACAATATTCACATGGAATTCAATATCCACCAGAATTTTACAATAAATAATAAATTCATCAATAAATATAACCACAAAATTAATAGAAATCATTCAATATTCATAAATTAAATCCATAAATACATCCTAAGGATTTATTAAACCAAAGTACATTATAAAAAAGTTATGAAGTCTATACCTAGTTTGAAAATTAGACATCAAAATATCTTCATTTCATAGAAATGCGTGAAACACCATGAAGTCCTCCATAAACTCACCCAATTCATAATATAGGGGAGGTCAAGAATTTTAAATATTCTAAGCTTCATTCCCTTTCTTGTATTTGAAAACTAATTTGGGTTGTTTTAAGATATTATAGGTAATAAATTTATCTAACTAGTTTATAATAGCCATATAATTTGAGAGCCAGATCAAACCCAAAATAGTATCAAATTTAACTACTAGAACAAGTCCTAAATTCATAGATAATACTTCCACAAGAATCATAATAGGTGAGTCTCTTAAAATCTAGCCAGTAATTGATGTACCATTAGGTGTTACCATAGATAAGTATGAATTTATACTTTAAGGTGAGGAGTTTATATCCACCAAGAATTTACATGATATGAATGAATAAATTAATAAAAAATTAAATATTATAAAATAAAATTTTTATAAAATTGATATAGTACCTATGAAAAAAAATTGGTTGTTTTTACTCCACTATTGTTGTATAAAATGCACAAGATTGACCTTAAGGATTTGGGGGTTGAGGATGTTGATTACCTTCATTCATCCTCTCCTTTGGATAATTATTTGCACATTGACCAACCCCTATTATAACTGAATCATCAAACCATAGGTTAAGGATTTAAGTAAACCTTAATTTTTTTTCATTGTTCCTAGTATTCCCACTTACATTTCTATGGTTCATTCTTAATTTACATTTATGGGTCAAATGACCATTATTTCCACATTTGAAACAACTTTTTGTTCCTTATAGATAACCTCACAGTGGTTACATCAACATTTTATCATCTAATATGATGAAATATTCTCATTTAATTCTCTTGAGTAGATGTTATTATATTATTATGATACCTTTTTCCTTCTTATCAAAGAATCTATAATAATAATAACTTTTTGATACCACCATTTCCTCATTTCCAAGAAAAAAATTCTATGACTATCAAACTCTTATATTTTCAAATATCTTTAAATAAAATTATTCAATCTATTATAAAATATATTAATCTAAATATTTTTATTGATTATATATCTAGAATAATAACTTTCTAGCTAATTAAAGTTATATTCATATATCGTAATGGATTCATTATCCTTTAACTATAGATCAATGAATTATAGCTCTATATTAATATATATAGTCTGAGTGAATGATTTATCAAGGAATAACCTCTTAAAATCAACCCATAACATAGATTTACTCTCTTATTCAGTATTCATATTCTTAATTAATGCTAACCACTTATCAAATTCTCCTTTAATACAATAAATAGTAACAAAAAAAATCTGTTGTTTATATCATTCAACCACAATAAATATCCTTTTTGGTAATTATATCCATAATTTAGCCATAAGTGGATTTATTCACCAACTAAATAACATAGCTTCCTACCTAATGAGTTTATCAATTAATACATGTGCATATAATAGTGAAGTAGAAACCTCCAAATGGTTATGATTATTAGGCACAACCAGTGTAATTTGAGTTAACATAGCAATGATGTTTTCAATAATAGTACCCATGAAGTTTAGTTGTACATTAGGATAGTCAAAAATTAACCACTATCTCTACATTGAGAATTAAAATTAGTGAATATCATTTCTATAGATATCTCAAAAATTTTACAAAATTTAATTTGGGTAAGCTTAACAAAAATAAATTTAATCATGAGATTCTTACTATATACACTTATGCATTTCACTAAAACCAAGGATTTATTCCTAGGGTTTTCATCTTAATTATTAAAAATAATTAAACTTGATTCTAATACTAATTGAGATTACCTAGAACAAAACTCATAGATATTTTTATATAATACAAATTTTTTTACAAAACCTGAAATTCATTACATATATATGACTATAAAAAAACGTTATGGTTAGTGTCTTGGGTAATTAAGAAAAAATCATAAATCATACAACATCAAATATTTTAAACAATTACTAGATACACCCATTAATCCCTAATTTTCTTATCCTCTATAGTATTCCTACTTTCTTGGGGATTTGGGGGAAACAAAAGAAAATGGTGAGTTCAGATGCTCATTAAGTCTAACAAAAAGCATGATAGTGAGTTTAGAAGAGTAACACCCTATTATTTTAATATGAATTTCCCTTTGAATTTCAATTTTTTCTGATAGCTTGTAATGTATGAAATACTAAATTAAAGAGAATAATGATTTATATAAAATGAAACACCTTATAATATATTTAAAAAATACATAATTTAAAAAAATAAATGATTCTTTTAAAATAAAAAGATTCTAATTCACATAAGAAAAACAATTTATTTTAAATAAAATACTTTTTGGATTTGTAAATTTTTGTTAAATTTAAAAATTTGTAAAATTATATCAATATAATTTATTTAATATAATCAAGTAATTACTTTTAAAATAAATTAGTAACATCCATGAAATAATTATATAATTATTAGCCGTACTAATTATATATATATGACTAAACTAAAATGTGTTTTAACCTAAATATATCTTATTTAGAGTATTAAATATATTGAGATATATTTTTTATAAAAATAAATGACCATAAAATTATTTTCAATTTTTTAGAAATGAAGAATAAAATATTTGTTGGTAAAAGAGATATTTTCTTAAAAAAAGTGTGCATACTTTATTTTTATATTTATAAATTAAATTAATCACTACTAATGAATGATTTTAATTAAATTTATTGATAATATATACCATAAAATAAATAAATATTAATTAATTATTATTATATAACAAGGAATAAGTCTATTCATTTTTATGACTAATTTTTTTTCTAAAAAAGAGTTTTTACAAGTTATAGACTATAACACCCTATGAATTTAAAATAAGATTTAATATAGAATTCATGAAACAATCATTCTACACAAAACAACAATTTATTATAACCTAACCAACAAAAATAATTTTTATACCTTTATAATTTGAATTTCGAAAAACTGACATGCATGGTTGTGTTCAGTAAGATATTTAGAGTCTGATAACACAAATTCAATTTTTAATGAATAATAACATACCATTATGAATAGTAACACACCCTTATGAATAGTAATTAATAGTAATTAATATTAAATTTTCCAAAAAATATAAACCTCACCCATGAGTGTATATATACAATTTAGACATCTTATAAGTGAAAAAACCAATCATAGTAAAAGTATCGGTTTTTTTATGTCGCAAATAATTTAATTACAATTTTATGGAGAATTTAATTATTTAAAATGGAAATATATTTTCATAAAATGTAATAAGGAATTGTTACTTTATTATATTATTATTATAAGACAGTTTTATGGGACCATGATTAATTTCTCAGGGTGTTATACAAAGAGTTATAGTTATAGAGCTGTTTTTTAATAAATTATGATTTTATTAGCATATTAAATTAAAAATATTTATAAAATTATGTTCAAAAAAGGGAATTTAATTTTTAATTCTACACGTTGAAAAATGGTTACTGTGAATTTTTTGGATTTTTCTAAAATACTTGAATTTTTCATGAATAGTAAAAACACGGTTTTGAGTTTTTTGTATGTTTAATGACATCATAATTATTTAATAATTATTATAAAATTATGGTAGACTTTTGTGCAGTAAAATATTATTTTAGGTGTCCCAATTTTATAATACCATGGGAAAATACCAGGGGCAAGCCCATGATTTTTCAAAAAACTACTAATGAGGTGTCCCGTTAAATTAATAAAAACTCCCTCTCATTTACTATAAATACCCACTCATTAATTCATTTTCCTTCATTATAAACTCATAAAACATGAATATATGGTAGTTTTACCTCCCTATTATTCCTCCCAATGTGTCCTAAATTCCCCAAGGTCCCAACCTTCAAGTCTTAGGAGTTACTCTACAAGGTATGAGAATTCTCAACTTCTCCTTTTCCATCAAAGTTCTCTTTTATGTGGTATGTATTTCATGTTTTCATATTATGTCCTTATTTACATATTATTATGTCCCTAAACTATTTTATGAGTATTTAATTAATTGTTTAAACCTATCATCTCTTTTTTTAATGTTTTCTAAAACCATGTTGCATAGTAGTTATGCTGCAGAATTTTCATCTCAAAATCTCTCTCTTTTTCAAGAACTCTTATTATGTTATTATATTTTAATTTAAATTGATTTATGTTGGGATATGAAATTACATATACAAATTAATATCTATATTATTTGTGAATTATTATATATCATTTTTCTCTCCTAAAAATATTTTATGAAATATTAAGTGACGTCGTTACGCTGCCGAATTTTTGTGAGTGATTTCTCAACTATTCTTCTATTTCTAGTTCCTTTATTTTCTTTTTATTTCCTCATCACCCCTCGTCCAAATGATATGATAAATAAATTACCTTATATTAACTTGAATTTTATTATCCTAATGGAATATTTCTTTAGAATCTCTCATCTCCCATTCTTTTATACTAAAAATGAAAACACCATCTGAGATGTGCTAATTTACCACATTCAAGGACAATGGGTTTTCAATTTCTACTACCATCTTCAATTTTTGTCATGAAACCATTTTTATGGTTTAAATAGACTATAATATATTTATTATGTCTTATATATGGTTCTAGAATCTTTTTTTACATATGGTTTTTATTGATAAAGCAAATGAGTTCCTGGTGTTCAAAAACCGCCAATTAACTCAAACGGTTATCATTAAATAATTTATATAATTATTCATATTCACTCCAAGTAACCAAATGAAATTTAGAACCATTTAACCTTATGTATGTTAAATAATAACATATAACTTTAATTATGGACAGAAATCCTTATTTTACATGATTCTACATTCATGTATATAAGTATACCAATCATGAAACAAATAGACCCGAAAAATGAAATTGAACCTCTTAACCCATCAAAAAGGCCATGAATGAACTTAATTAGGTTATAAAAAATAAATTACATGTAAAATAGGTTCTAGAAATATTAATTAATGAATTTAATTTTGTCATCCAGGACACTAAGATCAAGTAAATAACACTTTCCGACTTAAGGTAAGGGGTTTCTTCATCTCACTTCGATTTTTGTGAGATATTCTGTATTCACTACTACTACTTGTGTTTGGTGTATTTATACATACCATCAAGGTTTAAAATCATGAATATATTTATTTTCATGATATGAAATTTACCATTTAATGATTATTAATTTTGGTCATACGATTCAATTGATTACAATGTTTTAAGTATTTTCCACCCGAACCTCCATTTTCATTCAGGTTACTATTATTCTCTACTCACCTCAATGAAATTATTATTTATTATTATTTATTACTCATAAATTATTTTTGAATGTTCTATATATGTTTACTAATCATATTACTTCTTTATTTTATGGGGTGTTATGTGTTTTAAAAGAATCTTTCAAAAATTATTCTGAAATTCAAGCCCGATTCAAGGAACTTCTCTAATTCTTACCAATTTTGAAATTCACTCTATAATCTATTTTAAGCCATATTTATATTTAAAAAATCACACATTTTATAATGAAAAATATATTTTGGTTTATTTATTGTTTTATGAATGAAAACATGCCTTTGTGATTTAAAATCCTTTTATGTTTTCTTTAAACTACACTAAAATGTTTTATTTCTAAAGCTTCTTTAAAAACTCTTTTTAAATGATTTCACCACAATAACAATTTATTTAATCCTATAGTATAATTTCAATGACATTAAATTTTATTTTCTGGGATGTACATGTTTACAATATGATTTCATGACAAATAAAAATGATTGTCCAAAATAACTCTTCTTTCTAAAGTAAAAATGATTTTTCTCATCTCACTTTATCTTTATTGAGATATATAACTTGTTCACCCCTTATTTCTCTCTTGTGGTGTATGTAATTACCTTTGTTATATCATATAAATATTATCCTTATTCTCATGATATTCTAAGATATTATGATTTGAATGTGTCCAGGTGGTATGAGACACTTTGGAATATTTAATGATTATTTCCTCAAGGATTTTTCAATGGTCTCATTTAAAAGTATCTTCATCTATGTCAATGCCTTTTGAGGAATCATTTACTTAATAGAGTTTTATATACTATTATATCATCTACCATAGTTAATTTACTAGTTTATGATTAGTTTGATAGTCTATGTGCTATCTTAAAACCATTCACCAATCCGAATGGTTAGTGTTTATGCTTAATGTTCTGGGAAAGTTATTTACATTTCATATGTTGCTTTAAATATGAATGTTTATGTTGTGTATGTTTATACCCATTAATATAAAGAATTAATCGGGATTATTAAGTTTCTAGTGTGGCCCAATATATCCCTTAGGTGCATCGGTAGGTCTCATGAGTGAAACTATGGTCTTGGTATGAGGCCTTAACAAAATGGATATTTATGGACTTAGCACAAGGCCTTGACTCTATGGTTATGATGTCCTACATTATGCATTACCTATTTATGAAACTAGTAATTAAAATTTTAGGGGGGTTATTATACTATTATAATACCCATGTTTATGATTTAATATGGCATTATTTATTCAGCTCTTATTCATTCTATAATGTGTTAAAGTTCATTTTTTAAATTCTTGTGTTTTTAGTTATTCACCATGACTAATGTTTACATTTATGATATCTTTTGATGTATTTATTACCATTACTAATCATTTGAGATCACCCATTCCATTTTTTTACCTTCATAAGGTTATGAAGAGTAGACTATTTATTGAGTTCTCATGGATGTAGTTTATTAGTTTTTATTATGTATTGTATTTTGTTAACCTTCCCAATGTAATATGAGTTACATGTATGTATATAATTTCTTCAAGACTACTAAACTGATCATTCCTTTTGGATTTGATTCTTTGTAATCATGATAATTTATTAAAATAATGCACCAGCTTTAGGCTTCTGGGGTCGGGGCGTTATAGTTGGTATCAAAGGAAGTTTATTAGAAACCTTGGGAACTAGATTTAGAACATATAGGTTAGGGAAAAAATCCCTAACACGGTCTTTAATGATAAACAAACAAGAACATCCTATAATTTTGGTAAGGAATAGATTATGTGGATCTTTCTAGAAAATACATCCCTGTCTGGATTCAAACATTTAGAGGTGGCTGTAGAACAGCTGTGCCTAGGAGTGAAAACTCCAACAAGGAGTTTTGGGTTTGACCTGGGGTATCTTGGTACACAAAAATGGGCCTTTCTACACTCTTGGTTTGACACTCCCAGGGGATATTATTAGTATAATTCACATTTTATTTACCCACCATTATAAATGATTTATGCCCCCAAAGTATCCAAAGTATATGGTTCTAGGATTTATGCTTCATAAATTTATTCTATGTGTTATACCATGTTTAGAGTTATTGAGAGTTAAAAAATTTATAAGAAAATATATAATATGGAATTGATTAGAAATGGATCCTACCAGAAGGAATGATAACTTCACCAATGAGCATGATGCGAAGAGTAAGAAGGATCTTACTCTAATTGTCTTAAGCCATTTTTTCAAAGGAAGATTGTCTCCCAAGTATCCTCATCATATGAGGAAATAATCTTATGTGTTAACAAGGTATGTAAAGACTTCTATGAGTCCCATGGAATTGAAGGGAAGAAAAATAATTAGAGTATAACAGAGAAATATGGGGATAAAGGGAAGAAGTGAAAGAAGGGTTTTCCCATATCTGATAACTTTGAAAATAATCATCCTGGTAAATGCTTGAAGGGAGTGAGAGTTTTTTATAAGTGTGGAGAAAAAGAAAACCAATTTTGTGATTGTAAGGGTAAGAAAAATGTTTCCAATGTACAATGCTTCAACTGTAAGGAGATGTGATAATATACGAATCAATGTCCCAAGTATCAAAGGCTTGTGTCCCAAATGATGATACCAGATAATAATCAAGTTATGATATAACTACAAATGCAGTGGAAGGATTAATATTCCTCATTAAGAATCATGTCATTTGAATATTTTATCGTAAATGTACTGGTTATGAGAATTATGGAATATATGGAGATTGTACTGCAATACTATTTCATTATGTATTTGAGGTCTTATAATAAATAGTACCAAGGATAAGTGACTTAATAGAAATTTAATATATTGGGAAAGTATATGGTTGAGGGAAAGACAACCCTTAATATATATCTGATGTTGAGATAATGATGAATAAATGATTGATTTAGATAAGTGTTTACTACCTTGGAACTGATTATTGACTTGTCGATAAATGGTATATGCTATCATTGATGGAGTTTACAACACTTTTGGATTTAAGGAATATACCCAATAACATGTATCTTACTTAAGGAATACATAATAATGCATGTTCCCAATATGGTTTTTATAGTAATTCAAGTTATTACCATATTTCAGGATACATGATGAAGTTATTTACAGGTTTAGAGTGTTAAAATTTAGAGCTGCTTCATGTTGATTAATGATTAATGAGAAGTTCATCTTGGAAATTCAAAGACCTTCATTCTTAAGTGTTGAATCTTCATATTTTGGAAAGTTTAACCATTTATGAAATGATTTATTTTGATCATTGTATGATCTTTTATAGATTATTGTATTACTTCACCATATGACATAACCTATGCTAAGTGATTAAGTATAGACAGTACAAGGTGAAATAAAAGGATGAGTTCATAAATAGAACTGTATATTTATACTATTATAGAGTGGAATAAATCCTCAAATCAAGGAAAGGAGTCTTAAATAAAAAAATCCTATTATCATAATATTTGATAATATAGATGATTTTTTTATAGTAGATTATAGTTTTGTAGTAATCAACTTTCGTTTGAACATGTTTTCTATCATGTTCCATCAGAACTTCATAGTTAGATTTTTCTTCCATGTCTAGGTTCTTACTTCTAACTAATTTCACCCCATTATAATGACTTTTTTTTGTGGTGACCACCTCATTTACCTTAAACCTTATATAGTAGGATATTTTATTAATCTTATTTCTGATTTGGGTTTCCACAAGGGAATTTCTAAGCATCAACCTTTAACTTTTTAAGTGCAGTTTCGAATTGCGAGGATGCAATTATGTTGAGGAGGAAATAATGTAACATCCTTAAAATTTACAAATAGATTTAATATATAATTCATGAAATAGGGATTCTATACAAAACAACACTTTATTATAACCTAACCAATAAACACAATTTTTCCACTTCTACAATTTGAATTTCAAAAAACTAACATACACAGTTACGTTCAGTAAGATATTTAGTGTCTCATAAGACAAACATAGTTTTGGATTAATTTTAACATACCCTTATGAATAATAACATACCGTTATGAATCGTAATTAATAGTAAATTGTCCAAAAAAAGAGAAACTTCACCCCTGAGTATATTAATATAATTTAGACGTCTTATAAGTGAAAGAAATGACCATAGTATAACTATTGGTATTTTTGTATATCGTAAATATTTTAATTATAATAGTATGATTAATTTAATTTTTTAAAATGGAAATCTATTTTCATAAAATTTAATCATAAATTTTTACTTTTTTGTCTTATGGTTATAACATAATAATATGAGACCTTGATTAATTTCTCAAGGTTTTATAGAATGAGTTTTACTTTTACGGTTGTTTTTTTGGAATAAATTATGATTTTATTGAAAAATTAAATGAAAAATATTTATAAAATTATGTTCAAAAAATAGATTTCATTTTTGAATTCTACATATCGAAAAATGGTTAGGGTGAATTTTATTGATTTTTCTAAAATTCATAAATTCTTGTGAGTAGAAAAAATACAGTTTGGAGTTTTCAGTATGTTTAATGACATCATATTGATGTAATAATTCATATAAAATTATGGTAGACTTATGTATAGTAAAATATGATTTGAGGTGTCCCAAGTGTAATATACCATGGGAAAATACCATGGTCAAGCCCATGTTTTTACAAAAAACACAAATGAGGTGTCCCTTAAAATTAATAAAAAACCCCCCTCTAATTTACTATAAATACAAACTCATTCCATCATTTTCTTTTATTCCAAACTCATCATCCTAGAATTTATGGTATTTTTACCTCCCTATTATTCCTCATAAGGTTTCATCAATCCCCATAGGTCCCAACCTTCAAGTCTTAGGAGTTACTCTACAAGGTAAGAGAATTCTCAACTTCTCTTTTTCCATCCAAGTTATTTTTTATGTGGTATGAATTTAATGTTTTCATACCATGTTCTTATTTAAATATTATTCTGACTCTATAATATTTTATGATTATTTTATGAATGGGTGGCCCATGTACCCACTCTTTTTAATGTTTTCTAAAACTATGTTGCATAGTCGTTATGCTGCAGAATTTTCATCTCAAAATCTCTCTCTTTTTTCAAGCACTCTAATTATGTAATTATCTTTTAATTTAAATTGGTTTATGTTGGGATATGATATTACATATCCAACATAATTTATATTTTATGAATGAGTGGTTAGATAACCTTTTTCTATCACCAAAATATTTTATGAAATATCAAGTGACGTCGTTAGGGTGATGAATTTTTGTGATGGATTTCTCAACTTTTCTTTTATTTCGAGTTCTTTTCTTTTCTTTTTATTTCCTCATCACTCCTCATCCAAATTATATGAAAATTATATTCCTAAAATTAACTATGATTTTATTATGATAATGTAATATTTCTTATTCATATCTCATTTCCCATTCTTTTATACTAAAAATAAAAACGTCATTCGAGATGGGATAATTTGCCACATTCAAGGAAAATGGGTTTTCAATTTCTACTATTCTCTTAAATTATGGTCATGAAAACATTAATATGGTTAAACCAGACTATAATATATGTATTATTTTTCATATATGGTTATGGAATATTTATTTTACATATGGTTTTTATTGATAAAGAAAATGAGTTCGTGGTGTTAAAAAACCACCAATTGACCCAAACAGATATCATTAAATAATTTATATAATGATTCATATTCACTCTAAGTAACCAAATTAAATTTACAACCATGAAACCTTATTTAGTTTCACTAATAACATATAACTTCACTTTTTTACAGAAATCCTCATTTTACATGATTCTCCGTTCATGTATATAAGTATACCGATCATGAAACAAACGAACCCAAACAATGAAATTGAACATCTTAACCCATCAAAAAGGCAATGAATAAACATAATAAGGTTCTAATAAATCAATTAAATGTATAATAGGTTCTAGAAATATTAATTAATTAATTTAATTTTGTTAGCTAGGATACTAAGTTCAAGTGAAGAACACCATCAGATTAAGGTAAGGGGTTTCTTCATCTCCCTTCCATTTTTTTGAGATATTATGTTTTCACTACTACTAGTGTATGATGTATGTGTAATTCCAATAAAGGTTTAAAATCATGAATATATTTATTTTAATTATATTAAATTTATCATTTGATTATTATTAATTTTGGGTCATATGATTCAATTGATTAAAAATTTGTAAGTATTTTCCACCTGAACCCCCTTTTTCATTCAGGTTGCTCTTATTCTCTACACACCCCAATGAAATGATTATTTATTATTATGTAATTATCATAAATTCTGTTTTAATGTTATATATATACTTAATAATCATAATAATTCTTTATTTTATGGTATGTTATGTGTTTTAAAAGAATCTTTCAAAAATTATTCTGAAATGCAAGCCCGATTCAAGGAACTTCTCTAATTCTTACCAATTTTGACGTTCAATATATATTCTATTTTAAGCCATATTTATCTTTTAAAAATCACACATTTTATAATGAAAAATATATTTTGGTTTATTTAGGGTTTTATGAAAGCAAACATGCCTTTGTTCTTTAAAATCCTTTAATATTTTCCTTAAACTTCACTAACTTTTTTAATTTCTAAAGCTTTTTTAAAAACACTTTTTAAATGGTTTCACCTCAATAAGACTTTATTTAAGCCTATAATATAATTTAAATGAAATTAACTTTTATTTTCTAGTATGTAAATTTTTAAAATCTAATTTCATGACAAATAAAAATTATTGTCCAAAAGAAATCTTCTTTCCAAATTAAAAATGATTTTTCTCATCTCACTTTAACTTTATTGAGATATATGCCTTGTTCAAAAATTATTTATTTCTTGTGTTATATTTACTTCCCTTTGGTATATCATATAAATAGTCTCCTTATTATCATGATATTCTAAGGGATTACTATTTGAATGTTTCAAAGTGGTATGCGACACTTTGGAATATTTAAGGATTATTTCCTCAATGATTTTTCAATTGTCTCATTTAAAAGTATCTTCATCTATCTCAACATACTTTGTTGAGTCTTGTACTTAATTTAAGTTTACCTCATATTATATCATCTAAAATATTTAATATAATGGTTTATGATTAGTTTGATTGTGGATGTGCTTTCTTAAAACCATTCACTTGTTTACTCCGAATAGTTAGTGTTTATGCTTAATGTTCCAAGAAAGTTTTTCAACATTTAATTTCTTGGTTGCAATATGGATGTTTATTTTGTTTATATTTATCCCCATTCATGTTAGGAATACATTGGACTTAGTAAGTGTCATGTGGGGCCCGTTATAGCCCCTATATGCATCAGTAGGTCTCATGAGACAGAGTATGGTATTGGCATGAGGCCTTGACAAAATGGATATTTATGGTCTTGGCATGAGGCCTTGATGGTATGGTTATGATGTCCCACATTATGAATTCCCTATTTATGAAAATAGTAATTAAAATTTCATGGGGTTATTCAACTAATAGAATACCCATGTTTATGCTTTAATATGGCATTATTTATTCAGCTCTTATTTCTGACATAATGTGTTCAAGTTCGTTTTTTAAGGACTACGTATTTAATTATTCACCATGACAAAGGTTTATGTTAATGATATCATACTATGTATTTATTACCCTTATGATCATTTGATCTCACCCCTTTCATTTGTTTACCTTCAACGAGTTATGAAGAGGGTACTATTTATTGAGTTCTAGTGGATTTTGTTTACTAGTTTTTGTAATGCAATGTATTTTGTTAACTTTACCAATGTAATATGAGTTACATGTATGTATATAGTTTCTTAAATACCACTAAAATGATCATTCCTTCAGGATTTTATTCCTTGTTATCATGCTAATTTATTAAAATGATGAACCATCTCCAGGCTTCTAGGGTCGGGGAGTTACATATACACTGACATTAAAATTAAATTTTATTACATATAGAAATTGTATTTTATAATTTTTTTTTAAAATTTTTAATCAGAATATTAATGTTTTATTATATGTTCAATTTCATTTTTATTCATAAAAATAAGTTAACTAGGTAAAAATTAGTTACCACGTTGTAGGTTAAAATAAGGTAAAATGGTAAAAGCTAAGGGATAAGGCCACAAATATCCAAATAACATTATATCTAATTCATTGGATGAGGAAATTATTTAATCCCATATATTATAGTATAAATTGGGATAATTTTAGTATTTATTTGATTTAAATTTGAGAGAATTTACAAAAGTGTCACCTCTCTCACTGATAAAAAGACCCCTCCTCTCTCCACCACAAACAACATAATTTCTTTGAAGTTATCTTGAATACCTATCCACATTTTCTCCAATATAACCCTATCTAGTATTTTCAAACCCCTATTACCAAGAATAATTCTTAAACTTCATGTTCCAAGTGGACCTCCAAGAGGATATTTTAGCTCGCAATGAGGATAGAGCATTTTTGAAAAGTGGAAGTCTGAGGTTTAGGTTTTTTTATCTGAATTTCCATTCCTTGAGACATGTTTCATTTTTTAAACCATGTTTTGGTATTATTTTGATTTAATTACACATTAATGTATCATAATATATATATATATTTATTTATTTAAATTAAGGTATTTATAAATCCTAAAAAATTTCTCTCTTTTAATGTAATTAGATTTAATTTTGATAAAATTGTAAGGGTTTCTTTAACTCAATTTTTTTCCATGAGACATATATCTAGTTATGAATAAATTTTATTTTATATGGTGAATATTGTAAATTTTTTAAATATTATATCATAATTAACTCTTAAATAATGGTATAAAAATTTTCAATCCATGTTCTATTTTTAAGAGGTTTTTGATAAAAATGTTATAAAAGTTGTGAAGGTTTCTTATCTCAAATTTAGTTATTTCATACAATTTTTATATTATGAGCCTATATTAATTTATATGGTGTATATAATAGGTATTTTATATATTAAATCATGAATATATTTATATTAATGGTATTTTAATTTCCTTCTCTAGTTCATTATTTCAAGGGGTTTTTATTTTAAAATATATAATTTGTTTCATTTAAGATCATTACTTTAAAATATTTTAAGTATTTTACCCAAATATTTATCTTACATATCCAAATTTATAATATTTATTCATTTATGATATTATCTACAATTAAATTTTTATTTTATGTCATTTTAAAATATATTTTAATTTCTTTACAAAGACTTTAAAATGAATATTTTCATTGTTTTCTATACAGGACATTTTTTAGTTTCCTTATAATGGTGTGAAAAATAATGTTTTCATATAAATTTTTTATTCACCTCATTTCCATATTTTATCTATGTTCCTAAATATTAATCTTTTTTTCAAACTTTCCATGTTTTTTTAAAGAAAATTCTATTTTCATTATTCTGTGAATTTCTCACTTTTTAAAAGTTACCAAAAGAAAAGGATATTTCTTCTTGTTTTTCAAAGAATGGCTATAATTATTTTCTAAAAAATGATAAATTTCAACATAAATTAATTATTATAATAATATAATAAGGATATGATTTAATAATACCATCCAACTTCTTTATTTGGATGTCTTATGATAATTTTTTAAATATATTTTTACGAAACACAATTATTTTACATGGGTTAATTAAGCTATAATGGAATGATGAATACTTTAAAAACTTTATGGAATATATATATGGTTTATCATTATGTTATATGTGGGTCCATTATATCCCTCTAATGAATTGGTAAATTTTTTATATCTCATGAGCTCGAAAAGGCACATGAGCGATTACCTTAAGCCCAGAAGGTACATAGGTGGCTAACAAAATCCAAATATACTTCATGAAAGATGTTATCCTAACCCATTATGTGATGAATATCTTGGTAGTTATACTTTAATTGTGTTATGATTCCAAAAATTATGTTTATTCCACATTTTTATGTTATATTCTTATGTATATGTTATTCTCTTATGGCTCATGATCGATGATTATCTTTTGACTTGTGTTTGATGGTAAGACAAACCATGAATCATGGTTTATGATATATGTTTTATTAGTTAATAATATATTATTTTATTTCAATTCACTTTTATTATGTTATTATACCCATATGATCATCTTATACTCACTTATTATCTTCAATTCTCAATGCCAATGTATACCCATACTCAACATTTGGGCTCACCCTTCTTATGTTTCCATTTCCCCAGGTTATGAATAATGATATTAAGTAATATATGTCTATACAGTTATCATGTGTGGATAATTTTATGTTATATGTTTAAGAATTGAAATGAAATAATAAAGTTTTGGTATGGTTGGAAAAAATTCCATTTGGATGGAAAGACATGGGTTTTGTAACATAAAGGGTTTTTTCATAACTCTCTATAACAATAAACCTAAAAACATTGGGTGTATAGGTGAATTAAATTTTGTTATTGATTTTATAATTATGGATGTTTAAATTTGTTACTTCAGTTAGTATCAATAATGGCATGTAAAGAGTATGTTTTTTACACTGGATCCAAGTGTATGGGTCTAGGGATTCCCAAAAAATTACTCCATAAATAATGGAATAATACAAATAAATAGAATTATACATATAAAAATAATGATACGTAATTAATTCATTTAAATTATAATAACATAAATGTGTTGTCCAAAACCTTCAATGATAAGGATTCAAACCAAATTCATGGTATTAGAATAGAATAGATGGTAAGGCAACCTACCAAAACTATGATATCATAATGTATTAAATAGAAAGGTTAATCACCAATACCATGATATATATAAGGATATAATGGAAATGATACATAAAAATACCATGATACCATTTTTATTTTGATGTAAACTATACCTTCTAATATCATTATATCTTAATGGATTCTATGGAAAAACTACATTCCAATACCATGATATCATAATCATTCCACAAACACAGTATCTCTAAAGATGAAATAATACCCAATAAATTATAGGATTATATAATCAGGCTCACCCATACAGTAACATGTCCCATATATATTACATAACTTCAAAAAATACATAAATTCATTAGTTCATAAATATAAAATAATCATAATAAGTATACATATTCAACATTAACACATATTTAATGAAAATAAGATTTATTATTATAAAACCCTAGTCAATTATGTAAATGGATTCTAGGTTAATTGACATAAATTAAAACATGTAAGTATAGAATATTCAGGGTGTAGGGTATATGACAAAATTAACCATTATAATAGTGTTTGTAAAGGCTTGTTTTAGTGGATTTTTAATGTAATACTGAAACATATCACCACAAAAGGAGAAAACAATGACATGATTCTATAAAGGATATGCTGGAAAATAAATAGGACATGTGATCTAAATATTTTAATCTATAGAGATTAAGTGGCCCCTAACTTCCCCAAAATTACCCTTTTTAATTGCATGCCTTCAATATCCCTTCATAGGGACACATGAGGATTGCAATTACAAGTATATTTCATATGATAAAATTTAAAAGAAATTTATTAATATAAAACTTTATAATTATAAATTTTTGATATGAAGTAAATAAAAAGGAAATAATTTATTGATATCTTCAAATAGATTTCATTTCCACATTGTTATAGATCTATAAGAATTTTGGTAATAGAGCAAAATTCATAGGGTCATTTTAACCTAGTAACAGATTATGATAGAGAAATAATAAGAAGAATTTGATAATATAATTTTGATAATAGATCTAAAGTATATCTATATACCATATATTGGATTATATAATCAATGTAACTAAATTTTTTATTTTAAAAATTATAAAAAAATAATTATAAAATGAAATATAAGGGGAATGAGTAGAAATATTTTACTTCGACATGGTAATGCTTTTAAAAATGGGTATAAAAGGATGGAATGGTAGATATCTCATGGATAAAAGATATATGAGAAGATAATTCCATAAAATGGTAATTATGAAAATAAAATAAGGACTTAAAACATTTTAAAACTGATATATTTCATTTATAAATAAAATAATGGGACAAGGACTTCTTTACTTTGACAAAACAATGGTTTATAAATGGAAAAAAATGAGATTTAATGGATAATATCTCATTTTAAATACATAAAGGGGATGATAATTTTCTATAAATTTAACCATATTATGAAATTAAATGGAACATCAAAAGAGATTACAAGAAATGAATGACAATAGGAAATGAAGAAATGCAAATAGGAACCCTTATTTCATCATAGTAACGGGTTATCAAAAGAGTATAATTAGAGGAATCAATAATATATCATGGTTAAAATATCAAAAAGGATGATGATACAATAGATTTTAAATCATTTAACCATATGAATTATTATTTTAAAATATATTTAAATAGAAGAGTTTCATTTGTATAAAAAGGAAGTGGACTAGGAAATCTTACCATACCTAAACTTTTTTTCATAGAAGCAACCCTTTCAAATAAAAAAATCATAAACATTGAATAAATCGATAGGTGAGAGAATCATTGAAATAAATATGAAGTGGGACCTAAATATTTATGTGTGAATAATTAAGAATTATTTATAGGTGTGGTGTGTGGAATCCCATAGAATTTATTATTCAATATTTTATTTTTTCATCATCCCAAGTACTCCATTACACCCACAATTCCCATTACCTAACTTAATTCTCCACTTGATTTTTACTATCTATATTATCTCAATTGAACTATATTGGTCATATTTAGACACTCTTATATATAGATGATGTCATATTTACTATATTTTAATATTTTTATAAAAAATTACCAAATTTCACCTCATATCTAATTTTGAAATCTTGATTACAAATATGTATTCTTTTTTATCAAATTCATATTTTAATTAAGTTAAATTTAACTTTTAATAAAAATAGAATATTTAATAAAAATATTGTAACAAAATAAAATAAATTTTAGTACTAAACATATGATATATTAATTCCACCTTAATACCTTGATAAATAACTCCTTGTGAAAATAGAATAATACATAAGGGAAAGGTGTGTGATGGTGGTAATTTTATTGGATGATTTTTTAATAATTGATCTAGTGGTGTATTTTATTATCTTGAAATTCTACTATTGAAGATTCTAGAAAAACCACAATTATAGAATTTTATCTGAATCTTGGTCCAGGGAAAAACACTATTGATGCCACCTCCTCGGCAAAATTTGATAAATATACCTTAGATAGGATATTCATACTAGTAAATTCCATTTATTATAATATCAAAAGCAATTAACTTAAACCATAAACCTCACAATATACATTAATGTTAATGGTAAAATTATCAACAGTCATTATACCCAATAGTCATAATGCTCAACTGTCATATTGAGTTCTTATAAAATATTTCCCTCATAAAATTATTCTTAATTTGAAACTTAATTTTTCTCATAATGTTTATTACATGTATTAAATTATTTTTCTTTTATATTTCACATGTTATAGTTTGTATGTTTAATATAAAATAAGATCCAATAGATATTTAAATTGTAATTTCATTATTTGTATTTATCTATTTTTTATTCATATATATAGCAGTTCTGGTCTATTTATAAATTTGTTTTTTTATGTAAATAATAATAATAAAATATTTATTTCAATGCATTTATCAAGTATTACATTCCCCCTCTCCTTTTACACACTTCCCGATATCATCCATCCTCTCCCTTCCATGTGACACATACCCCTTCTCCCATCTCAATAACACCACCACGAAGGTGTATTCCCTCCATGTAATGCCTCATCCACCATATAGTCCACACAAAAGCCACCCACATCCTTTATATGTGACATTTACCACCAGTTTTCTCCCTAGAATTATTTTATTCCACCAAATTTCTCTCTAGACAAATGTTACATCTACCGATATTCACCTATCACTCAACGATATATCATCGTAGCTTAATCATTTTTTAGTTTTCATTGTTTACATCCCTATACTAGTATCCTAAAATTATTTCCCCCTATTTACATACACCATAGACAACACCCACTGAAGTTAATTATTTGTGAGACCCAATAACAACGTTAGTTTTATTTTTGGTTAATTTTTTACTTGTGATTTTTTAATATTCATATGAATTATCTATTTAATTTATTAATTTTTTTCAATATAGACATAATATTAGATCTAGTATATTTTTAATCCATTTATTATTATTATTTAACAAATTTTTATTCACTTATATTTTATACTAATAATATTTATTTATCAAATTAAATATAGCTCTTTTGGGATTGGATAGTGCAGATGATAGTGATGGAAACAATGATAATAATGATTGGGATGACCTAGCTTGGAATTTTTTATTTCATGTTAATCTTCATGAATATATTTTTATTTAATATAATATATTTTATGATGTTTTTTATTACTAAATTTTAATATTATTTATCACCTTTTTTTATCTGGTGCATTTTTATTTATAGTTTTTTATAGGAGAAATTTTTTATATCCTGAAAATGGGTTGAAAAAACTTTTTACTAATTTGTATAAATAATAAATATTACTTCATTGGATTTATATATTCTTTCCATGTAATTTAATTTCATTTTGGTTACATATATTTATTTTCGGGTATTGGCATAATAATAATAAGTTAAACTAGTATGAGTTAGCGTAGTTTTTGAATACAATCAACTTATAGTGATAATATTGGTTGTTGGGATGAATAAATTCCTCCCAAAATTACTATTATTAATGCGTATGAAGAAATTATTTACCACCAATCCTTTTTAAATTTTAAAAACATTCTAAGGAGTTTTTTTAAATGTTAGGTACCTATACTACAAATTTTAATCCTATAAACTGTGATAGATAGATTTTGTGCTCCTGATTTATTATATAAAGTAATGTTTTTGAAAGGAATATATGTTTTTATTATAATTTGTTTTTCATTAATAGAATTCTCTTTATTTAATGTTAATGAAACAGATGAGTATCTTAAAATAATAGGTTAGAAACTCTATTTTGAAAATAATAATGGATCTGTGACAAATAAAATCAATATTTTTATTATTTAATAAACTATTGATATCTCATGTATATTAAACAACTTTTTGTTTTTGTAAAAAAGAAAATTAATTAAAAAAATATTTATAACCATTTTATTTTGTTATCTTCAACAAAGAAAACCAATTTCATATATATATGTGAATAATTTAATCCAATCAATTACTTATAAGATAAAATAAGGGTATTCAACTAAAATTAAAGAACTATCTCTTCCTTTTAGTGTATCTTCTTTAATAATAAAAATTAAATCATTCGTGTTGATGGATACAATTTCTAAATTTTTTAATTACTAAAATATTAATTAGATGTACTCATGGAATTTTTTAGGATAAATTTTCTAAAGTAGTCTAATAAATATTTACTTTTCAATAATTTTGTAGCCTCAAAAAATTTCTATAGTTTTATGTTAATGTATTTTAAAATTTTATTTCCAATTACATCGATAATAGATATTATGAAATCAAGTTAGACAATGATATTTGATTATGTGTACATAATGAATATATTCTGTAATTCATACATAAATTACATTTATTATGTATTATATACCATTATACAATATGTTATATATCATAATACGTGACACATGTGAAGTTAAGGCATATCATATGCCTTATATTAGGATATCATAATGTGCAGTATAAGAGATATTTTTTTTCTACTTAATACATATCATATTATATGATAGGGTTGGATTTAAAGACTATATAATAAGTTTAATTATATCATAAATCATATTTTTTTATTTATAAGATGGTTTATGATTGGTATGTTAATCTAATTTTAAGTGTTAAACATTCAGGAATCTTTCACATGTGACTATCAGTAGTTGTAAATGTCTCATATAATGAAGTGTTTTAAAGAATAAAATGCATTTATATGATAAAGGAATGCACAAACTCATATGATGATTATTAAATTCCAATAACCATTGGTCCAATTAAATCATTTCATAACATTCAAGTAAATCACATGAAGGCTTGAGGAGTTTCATTGATGATTATATAAAAAGGCCAAATTTGCTGCAGTTTTGTTCCATATAGTCTAATCCTTTTATTGACCCTTCCTTCAAGTGATATCTTCTCCTCCTTCCTTTACTTTGAGATGTAATTAAATATAATGGTATCCGAGGTTGTGTGATTTAGGTAATCCCATTGATACATCAGGGAGGAATAATCTTGTTGGTTCTTTCTCAATAATCTTCATCAAATGGCGTGATATAAGAGAAAAGATTTGAAAAAATGGTTTAAGGTACATATATTCTTTATTTTATATTATACATGATTTTAGTTTCATAACATGTGATATTCAGTTGGGATTCCTTTATTACATCCATTACTTGAATAATTATTATTAGGTCCTTAAAAAACATCAATAGTGAAGAACCCAATGGAACTATTGAAGTGTTGAAGAAATATTTTATTTTTTTGTCAATTTTTTATGTGATAAGGTTTCTGATAAATAATTGAGAGTGAAATTTTTTATTCTGATATTCTTGATTCCTAAATAATTTGTTGGATTGAGAATAGATACTTAGGTGTTGTGGGTGTCTTTACTCTATTTGTGGAAGTCACACTTGTTCTATAACTAGAATTTATATCTATGGAGAATGATACACCTTTGATTTTAGAGTTTTTGATAAATTTATATCTGTGTTTGGATGTTACATGAATAATTAAGTCTTTGAGAATCAAAATGAGGTAATGTTTTTAAGAATTATTAAGTTACAAAAAATTGGAGTTTTGAAGTTTCATAGTTTTGTAAGACCTGTTCTAGAAGTTCTAAATCATGTCATATTAATAGTGAGATTTTAGAGGCTAGGTAGGTGTGACCAAACACATTCATAAAGTTTGTCTTCTTGAGAAATTTAATTTGTTATATTAGTTGAATCTATAAGATTAGAGTAGATGAATTTATACCAATATTTCAAATTTAAAAACATCACAATTTTTTTAATACTGTGAATAATGCTACGTTTGGATGGAGTGTTTTTTGAGACTAAAGGTGTATTATAAAGAATTTGGAATATTTTAAAGAATAGCATAGGATAAGTTAATCGGTAAAGGCACATGATGATCCAAAAAAGATGTTTCAAAAGTTAACATTCTAAATAAATTCAATGTGAAGGTCGAATCCTAATCTGAAATTGGATGTAGAAAATAATAAGAATCATGTTCTGTTATATGAGTTTAGTAGAAAAAAATATTCATAAGAATAATGTTTGAGATATTTAAGGTGGTCTTAAGTAGAAGTTATGTCTTGAGGATTCATTGATTTGAAAAACTAACTTTGGAAAATATAGGATTATGGAAGAATTATATTGAGTTAGTCTATAAGGATGTTAAAGAAAATAAAATTTCAAAAATAATAACTTTCAAATATGAGGACAACAAAAAATAAGAAGATCCATAACTATGAAAATGAGTTGTGTGGAAGTAATATGAGATGTCATAATCCATAGTTCAGATTTTGTGTTGGACTGATATAATAATAACTCTAGAATAGCAAGATCTGTTTCAGAATAAGTTTAAATATCCAAAGGCTATATAAGAATGATATGGAAGTTTAAGAAGATTAATATGAAGGATTGAAAAGGTTGTATAGAAATTTAGAGTAAAGTAAGTGTTCTCATGTAATCTAGGTAGAATCACATCCATGCTAGACCATTATGGAACTTTTGTTTCATAAATCTATTGATTTTCATGAATGAGTGGTGATGAATTTTTAGAATCATGAAAGGTTATGAGAAGAATCTAATTTCCATATAAATAGGACACTAATCATGTCAGCATGTAATTCTGAAGTTTGAGTAGAGAGAAAAAATATTTTTCTATGTATTTCATACACAAATATACTCCTTAAATGAACAAATTTACTTGATAAATATTTAGATCAATCTAATTACACAAAAACAATTGCATAAAGGTTTTTTGTGAACAAAAAACTATGCATAGAGAATTGGGAGGTGTCAGACACATAAGTTCTATAATTTGAGGTTTTATATGGTGAAGTTACCGAAGGTATGTTTGGAATAAACTTTTGATTCTGATTGTTTTATAATCTCAAAGGAATTTTATCAATTGTTACTAAAGAAACCTGAAGAAAATTAATATCCTTCTCATTTAATTTTTCGATAACTTTACTTTCTTATGGGAACCATTATAAATAATTTTTTGAAGGCATAATTTTTGATGAAAATATGGGTAAAGAATTTTTCCTACGAACACCACTTGTAATAATTATTGATATTAATTAAAAACATATATCTTAGACTCAACCCAAACACAAAAATTATGCAGTCACCTGGGCTGATGGGGTGAAACTCATAAAAATATAGTGTGCCTTGTGGTAATTTATATTTCTGGTGTATATTGGTAAGGTTGAGAAATAAATTATAATATAATCAAGAATCAAACAAATCATGGAGTTTAATTTTAGAAAAGTAAATTGTAAAATTATTTACGTGATTAAACCCCCCTTCATAATCATGCATGACATTTCTGGGCTATAACGAACTAGACTAGAATACCATATGAACCGAAATCAGAATCGTTTCAACACTATCCTAAAGGGTTTTATTGATCAAAATAGGCTAGAGACTAGAACCCAATTATAAATTAACAACATTTGGGACTGATTTAACTAAATAAATAAATTATAAATCAAGGAACACTGTAGAATCATCAGTATATAAATAAAAAATACAACCTCAAGTGGATACAAGGTGAAAATATAAAAATATACTATAATATAAATTAAAAAAACAGAACCTCCAAAAACAATATCTTTATGGTCCATGAGCACCCACAATGTCCCAAGCCACCTGACCATGACCAAAAAATCAAGAACCCAAAAAATTAGGTGAAGATAACTTGATAACCTACTATAAAATTATGGATCCTACAAACATAAAACAGTACAAGCAGGGTGTGTTCTAAGAAATCCAAGTAAAATTCCACCAAAGATTATATGAAGTAACTTCGTAATGTAATAAAAATATACTAAAGTTATTATAATAAAGTGGTTTCAAGGATTTAGATTTTTTAATATGAAATTAAATCCATATAAATATTATTATAACAAGGATGAGTTTATAACATACTTTAAAATTTTTAAAAATCATTTTTGAAACCAAATTTGAGTGAAATTCATTATTATTTTTAAAAATAAATCCTTTTAATTTTTTTTAAAATCTATTTCAAAATCCAAATAAAAATAAATGAAACGATGTGATCTTGCACTAGATATCAAAAAGTTATAAAAGTATTAATATAATTGAATCGTGATGCATATTATCAATAAACAAATCATCCAACTACCCAAGTTCCCATGACCACCAAAGGAAATGGTTTTGGAAATCAACTCACAAATATGAAAAAGTGAATCATCATCAGTATCAACAAGGGATCATGTACTCAACATTTCATCTCATTCTTAGCTCACATCTCACTCTCACACCCAACTTTATCAAATTGAAAAATCCCTTTATCAACACAGATAAATGGGAAGCACAACATTCAAGTAAGTCATAACAAGGGGTTATAACAAGATTGTATCATCACAAAGTTCCAACCAGGCCATTAAGCATCATCAATGTCATATCAAATCCTTTATTTTAAAATAACACTCAAAAGGGAAATCAAACCTGATTCCTTTCACAAGTCATCGTCAAAATTAAAAATAGGCCATTAAGAAAAAAAATTACATTCAAATGATCCCAAAGGAATTTAAGAAAAAAATTTCACAACTAAAAATTCTTGAATTCATTTTAAAATATGGGTATATACCCTCTTTCATATGAATTAAAAATCACTCATTTAAAATTACCCAAGGACACCCATTTATAAATAGGGATAAAATAATTCAAAGAAAGGCCCCATGTCATTTCATAAAAAAAATTTATAACCATGTGGAAGAAATTAAATGAATTAGCCCATTAAATTCCAATCAAGGCATTTGAATTTAGAAATAAAAAATTAGGTCGAAGCCCTCACTTTCATAAAAATAAAATTTAAAAATCTTTTTGAAAAGAAATTAATACAAAAATAGAATTCAATGATTACAAAATAGTGATATTAATCAAGATTAAACTCAATTCCATCAATTACATGTTCAAATCATATAAAATATGATCAAATAATATTTCACAAGGCTATTCAAAATCAAGTTTAATAGAATATTTATTAAAAAAAATAAATACATGTCCATGAATTCTCAAAGAATAATGAATCACAAGATGAAGGAAAAGTATAGAAACATCTTCTTGGAATTTCTAGAATCAAACCATAATGAGTTTAAAATGTGTCGTTGTCGATGTAGAACACTAAATCAAGGAAGAGGGTTACCTAAAGAGGGAATAAGTGATCCTATAATCAAAATTATAGATCAAACATTATAGTTTCAAAATTAGTAAGGATTATATAGCCACTAGAATGGAAATACCTTTAGAATAGAGGAGATCAAAGGATAGGAACAAAAATAAATATCAGGGGAGGATCACTGCTTCAAATAAAACATTAATCTGCCAAGATATGAGGTTAAGATATTCAAAATCACCCAAGGGGCTCACAAGGTTCAAGTGGGTAGAATGTATTACAATGTAGTAAAGAAATTAAGATAAAATGGTGTTTTTTTAATTTAAATTCCTACTCTGATGTTGTATTGCATCTAGAAACACCATGGGATAACTATTTTCCCTTGATGACTAGTTAGTGGTTACATCAGAAATAGTGTAACCCCTAGCCATACCAACATTAGATCTGTGGCACTTATCAGCTAGCTAGTGTAACTCATATTTATTGGAAAGTTTTAGGTTCTATTCCTCAACAACTATGAAGTATCAGTCATCCTATGACCCCTCTAGCAACCTGGAAACAACTCCAAGGAGAATTCCTTCAATGAAAACAAAACCGGGGTGTTATATGAGAACATTATGTAGTATGAAATAAACTATGTTACCAATGAAATATCCTTAACATTTTGAAA
Source organism: Viscum album (assembly GCA_963277665.1). NCBI lineage: Eukaryota > Viridiplantae > Streptophyta > Magnoliopsida > Santalales > Viscaceae > Viscum > Viscum album. The sequence continues at coordinate 1,258,174,776 of OY728151.1, read as the reverse complement.
ATATATAATCTAAATTCTATTAATAAAATAGGTATTCTTATATTTTAGGGAAAAAATATCATGTACAAAATAATAAGATGATTCCTTATCTTATTTCATTTTAAATAGAAAATTTTTATACTACTATGGTATGATTTACTACAATTGAGAAATATAATCCCATTTACATTATTAATAAGAGAAAGGTAGAGTTTTATGGAATGGTCAAAAATTCAATTCTTATGTCAATATTAGACAAATTTTATACATAAGTGATGGGTCTTCAAACTACCAAGGAGATTTTAGACACACCTACAAAAAAATGGTATCTAAAATTTAAGGGTTAAAAGTAGTGTTTATGGAGAAATAATTTTGAATATATGATGATGGTTAATGAAGAAATAAATTTTTATTACTTAATGAGAGAGCATAAAATTTTCAACGATAGTTGGTATGTTAGGGATACATTAGAAGACTCCCCAATTATAAAATAATTTATGACAAAAAAATTAGATAGGTTTGATTATAATGGTTCTTGATTAGAAGATAAATATTATTTACATCTTGATTAATTTCATAATAAACATTTTTCATATGAAATGAGGAAAGCTCCAGTGTTAAAGAATAATATCTTGGTAGAGATGGAATTTGAATCAATGATAAAGATTAAAATCAGGGAAGATAAATATGTTTAATTTATTGAATCTAAAGATGAGGTAGAAAAGGATGAATATTATAAGATAATTATAGCTCTAACCTCAAATAACTTTAGAAAAGGTAAAAATAAAGTTCAAAGGTAACTCCTGCAAAAATGTTTAAAATGCAGTGGAATTGACAATTTTTGTAATTAACTACTCAAAGAATAAAATTAATGTGTTAGGTGAAGCCAACAAAGAGGATAAATTTAATAAAAAGGGAGTATAAATAATTAAGAAAGATATAGAACCAGTTGAATCTAAAAGAAGAATCATTGTAAGGAAAATGAGAAGTATGTTGTGAAAAGAAGATGATTACTACTCCACTTAAATTAGTAATTCTAAATAAGAGGTTCCAATTTTTTTAAAACATTAGGTATCATATAGAAAAACATAAATAAACCTAAAAAAGTAGTGAGTATGGTGAAGTAGGTGTAGAAACTTACACCAAGCACATTTTTAATGTTGAGAATGAAGCATTACTTGATCAGAACACCCAATAAAAAAGATTAATTAGATTAATAAAGAAAAAGGTTGATAATAAAAAGGAAGGTGAATATTTTCATAAGAATGAACCTTACTATAATGAATAAATTAAAATTCAAAAGTTCAATGTTGGGGATTATGGAAAAAAATAAAAGATGTTGATAAAAAACATCTTTAAAATAATAAGGGTAATGTAAAAAAAATCAATGAATAACAAAGCTAGGAATACAAGAAAAAATATGAGTAAATATTTCACTAAAGTTGTGGAAGTTTAATCTGAATCAACTTAAGTTGATAAGAATGTTATCCCAAATTGCAGTAACCCCCACTCCAGTAACCCAAATCTAGTGTCCAATTTATTACATTGGAACTAGTTACAATGTATTTTATCCAAAAGGACGGAATAATTTAGTAGTATTAGTAAATTGGATACATACATGAAATTATCATTACATTTTAAATGTAAAATACATATATTTTTTTCTTTTTCAATGCCATTATTTCTTATAGAATATCCTAACTTATCAATAACAAAACATTTCCTGGTATCTTTGGGAAAATAAACCATAAGAAAGGGGTAATATCATATGCTTAGTAAGGGTATGCATACATTAGAATCTATCATGAATAAATAATCATAATTAATATGTCAAGTTAAATAACTGAAACACATTCCATTAAAGCAATAACTAGAGAAAATTATGGTAGGAATAATTAATGATCAAATAATTCCATATAAATAATCAAATGATCTTGAAATCCTAACCATGTATATTATTATTAATTGAATAATTAGATTAAATATCTATAAATTAATTCATAATGATGGAATTTATAATTTAGTACATCTAAAACATACCATCATGTCTTTGTGAAAAGAAATCTAAATAAATGGGTAAGCCTCAGCCAAATCCCAATCTAGTTTGTCTCATCTAACCAACTGATGCATGGAGGGGACATAGTAGGATGCACCCATCACTTACTAAGTCCAATGATTTCTATGTATGGAAGTGATGAAACATAATTAACATAAACATACATATTGAAAAACTAAAATATGAAATTTTAATACTTACCCTAATATTTAAACATAATCATAAACCATCCTAAGTAAAATGGTGATTGGTAATAAAATTGTACACCCACATTAAAATTGATAATAAACCATCCAAAGAAATAATAATTATGGTATCAATAGAACATATCCTAAATGGATCATATGTAAAATATAGGGTTTATTTTTTGATCAATAGAAATACTATGAAAATATCCTTAAAAATATTTTTGATAGAAGTAACCTTTCCAATTTTAAAATCACATTTTAAAACAAAAATTTATCAAAACATTTTGTAAATAATTTTCATTGAAAATAAACTATTAAAACATTTAAAATACGAACTAAAACATTGATTTATCTTTAAGGTGTAAAATTTTATTCATGAAGTACACTTTTAAACAAATATTCCTTTCACATTTTTGGTAAAATCCAAATATGCATTTTAAAAAAAAAATAAGAATATTCCTTTCAAAATATTTTGTAAAAAATAAAAATGGGTAAAAATAATAAATAATTTTAAAAATTTCAAAAATAATTTTGAAAATATTATTATAAAACATAGTTTTTTATGAAAATGGATTTTCGACCGAAGAGATAAATATAGTCAAATTTTACTAAAAAAATTTTGTCAATCATTTTAACTACCAAAGAGTGGAGAAATGTTAATATTAATTGAAAATTTTTATTAATAACCATAGGTGAATAAAATATGTTTTTTAAATATAAATAAAATAATTCCCCAAATGGATATGTAAAAATATACAATCCTAAATAATGGTGAGAATGTGAAATAAACCATTACCACTATGGTAACTTATGAATTGTAATCCCCATAAAAGAAATGAAATAAAAGGATACATTAATTACCATGAAGATAAATATATTCATGATATAAAATATAAAAGTTTCATTATATATACCTCACAAAGTAAATAAGTGGGGAATATGGAATGTGTCTCGCAAAAGTAAAAGTTAGACAAGAAACCCTTACCTTAGGTCTGATTTCCATCATTCATGTTTGTTCCTCATTTATAATGGTTTTAAGAATGTTATTAATTTTAAAAATAAACATACCCTTATTTCTAATATCATAATACTCTTATAACATTTTACCATTAGTTAGTTAATAATATGTCATTTTTTATTGTCTCTGGTGTTAATTTCCTTCTTTTCTCATGCATATTTTTCCATTAAAGTTCATATTCTTGTCCATAGGATATATATATATATGTAATATAATGAATTATAATAATTTTATAAATATCATATTTACTCACTAGATAATGTTTTAGAAAAATTTATGAAATTTGGACATGGAAAATGAATTGCATTGTTTCATGGAGACAGTAGGACATACGTACGCATGAGCGATGATATCATTCCCTTAATGAGTGAAAGACCAAGAAATTTGATGTTATATTAATTTTACATGATCAATATCATCTCATATATATCACATATACTTATTAATTTAATCCATATTACATTCCTCATAAATTTTAAGTGAGAAAAGAACAACATCTCTTCACGAGGCGGTAATCCACAGTATACATGAGTGACGTTATCGTATTTGAAACAAAATAGAAATTAAAAAATATATTTGTTCTATTACAATTAAATATGTATATTAATACTATAAATATCATATACATCTTCTAAATCCATCATTATATCTACCTTTTAAAGGTGGTGATGGAAAACGAACAACATCAGTCCACCAGGTGGTGGTCCATCATACACACGATAGGTGGTTTTGTTTCCCATTTGTTAAGATAATTATCTTCTCTAAGAGAAACCTCATTTAGATCTCCTCTTAAGGACCATAGGGATGATATTTGGGAGGACCTAAAGATCTATAATATGTATAAGGGTTTTGGGGAGATATTTTTCTAGTTTTTTGTCAATAGAATTGGAATTAGGGGTGTGAGTAAGAGAGGAGAGGGAGATCCCTTTTATAAATGGGGAAAGGGAACTCTCTTAGAAATTATTTCAAAATTTCCGAGTAGAATCACAAATGATAAAGTCATTAACATGAGAAAAGCTTCCGAAAAACCTTAGTTTTGAATTTGGGATAGGATAAGGTATAAATATTTCCATCCAAAAGTATTTGGAAAAGTTAATAAGTCATTTTAACCCTTATCTTCTTAGTTTAACCTCAAGGTAAACCCATTTTAGCTTAACGACGTTAATTAATATTTACTATTTTCACTATTAATTTTGGAAAAAAATAAATTTTACCTTATTATATCATATAAATTATTATTATTATTATAAATATATAATCCATTTTTTTAAATTAAATTCACAAAAGTGGTATAAATCAATTTAAAAGTATACGCATAGATGTGACAAAAAGTGGGTTTTCAAAGAGATAATTCTCATAAGTATATAAGGATTCAAAATAAAATGTCATTATGAAATTGATCCTAATTTCCTAAATTAGTTAAATTTTAATATAATTGATATAATTTTAAATATAATTAAATTTTTAAATATTTTAAATGAAAATACAATTTTTAGTAAAAAGCAGTATTTTTCATTGTTCATAAAAAAATGAAGTATTTCAGAAAAAAAAAATTCATCATAAGATAATTTTTATATTATGAATTAAAAAATTAATTTTATTTTTTCAAATAAATTTTATAATTTTTTTAAAAATTAATTAAAAATTATTTGTGAAAAGCATGACTAAATCGCCTTTTTGAAAAAAGAGATTTTCCAGAAAACATATATTTTCCTTTAAAATGGTTCTTATTTTATATATAATCTATTGATATCTATTTTACTCATTTAATACATATGTAAAACATATAATTTTCTTAATTTATATTTTACTCTTCTTAACCTTCTACTTAATGGCTAGGTTATAATGGTCATGTTTAAATAATAATATTTTTATAGAGTATAATGTTTTGTTTAAACCCAGTGTTGTGTGAATCACATGCTATTTATGAGATTTAATTTATTTAAAAATAAATATATTTTAAAGTTTTGGGGTTTTATAATTTCTTTTTATCTTGGTGTTGTGTGTCACACACACTTTTGAACATGATGTTCCTATTTTAAAATCTCGGGGTGTTACATTCTACCCCCCATTAAATAAATTTCATCTTCACAATTTATTCTTGAGCTTGGTAATAAAGGGTTTGACATTTGAAAAATACCTTTTTGGGGAACCCATATCATAAAAATAGTTAATAAAATATAATCATTGTAAGAGAGAAAATTAAGTATGAAGTCCATCCATAATAACACATTACTAAGTTTCCATGAAGGAGAACATTGATGATAAATGGAAACTTGGACATGGAAGAGAATACTAATGCCCAAGGATTAATTGAGGGTGATAAATATCACTGATCATAAGAGAGAGGGTGATCCATAGAATGTTAGAGACCACAAAACCATAAATCTATGATGAGTTAAGGGACTATTTAATTCATCAAAAATGAAGGCACTAGGATAAATTTTTGTTTTAAGATCCTTTCCATGGTGTTGATGAATTAATTTACCATATTTACTAAGAACATAAGAAAATATAGTGGCATGATATCTTTCTATAGTCGCAATTTCATCCTTTCAATGTGGTTTGATCAATTCCTGCTTAATCTCTTATTTCAAGAAATGAATATCTAATAGGAATTTTTCTTCCCAAAGCACTAAAACTAATAATTAATATATCATTAACTTAATAAAATAATAAAAACTCATTCCCCCTTTCTCTATATATTTTCCAAGAACAAATTTTTATCACAAATTATCAAATAACACCCAAAGTTCACCTCAATCTATTCCAAAAAGAGTTAGCCTGAAGACTCGTCCAAATTTTGTTTGTCCAAATTCAAAGTCCAATTTTTTTAAGGAATGGTCACTAAATCCAAATTATATTTCCCAAAAAATATAAATTGATCTTAATTTCTCATTCCAAATATTTAAATTTATTGATCAACATAAAAATTAAATGAAAAAATTCATGATTCCATAAAAAATCACATTTTTTTGAATATATTAAATAGATCCAAGCATGTAGTAAACTCTAAAAAAGATAAAATAAACCATAAAACCTCTAACCAATATCATAGTAACCAATAATATCCCATAAACATATATTTTTCCTTATTATATCTGTATAGAGAACATATTTAGGGTTATATTTCCTTAATCATGTGTTTTATAAGAGGTTTAACTTTTTATAGAGTAACTTTTATTCTCCATTGGTACCATTCAACAAATGCTCTCAAATTCTTTATGAAATAGTAATGAAGTACAATAATTTTACATTTCATTATTCTTATAAACATAATATCATTGATAAAATACTCCTGTAACATAATTCATGAATCTAAATATTGGAAAATAAATCATTCCACTTTGCCTATGGTAATAGCATAATATTGACCATGACCCCTTAGCTTGTTTTGAGGTATATTCCCTTGAATATTGGGGAATTCATTTTCATATTGCCCTATCTCCTTGAAGTTAAAACATTAAACATTGGAGATTTCTTTCTTTCTCTTTTAATCATGACCATGGTGGTATTTTTCTCCACACTAGGACAAATTAATTTTCCTTTTATGCATATACCAAGCTGTTTCCTTCCTCAAGTATCACATATTGGAAAATACTTCTTTCCCTGCTTCCCTTTATCCATTTTTCACTCTTTCATCCTCTTCTTACCTTTCTTCCCTTCAAAGTCATTATACATAGATAATTCATTCTATTTCTTGACAGCAAATGATATTATATCCTTATATGATGAGAAATGTTTGGAGACTATATCCCTTCAAGAGATTATCTTAATACCATCAAAGAAATAGTCAATATTTCTCTTTGGATTATGTATGTATTTTAAAAAATCCTAGCTAAAATTGTAAAGTTAGATTTATACATAGTAATATTTTTCTATTATTTTTTTTATAAACTCAAGAACTGTCTCCTATATCCACTCGTTGCTCATGAGGAAAATATTTTTCAAAGAAGAGAACCTTGAAATACTTCCAATACATGATTTGCATTTCCTCCTCGAGCATAATGTTATGATTTTAGGGACATAACTTATCCACATATCTTAAGAGATGATAAAATTCCATGAAAAATTTCTCTCTTTTACTAATTCCAAGAACTAGAAATATATTCTATAAAGAATTTATCTAATGCTCATCTAAAAATTTATTTTAAGTCCAATTGAATGATGGAGGTCATTGGCACATGAAATGGTCTAACATTGTAACACCATATGGTTTATAAATAGGCTACTCCATATGGGAGATATTTTTACTTATAACTTGAGCCATCTATCCAAATAGGGTTATAATTTGATCAGTTCCAACTGCAACTCCATGTATAACTTCATTATCTTTACCAAGAGGTAAATCCCTTCATCGAGTACATTAATTGATATTATTCCCATTCCTTTTGTTAGGTACCATTTCTAAAAAATGTAATATACTAAATTAGATCATAACATTATGAAATAGAATTTATTAAATCATAACAAGTTAATCACTTCACATAAATTGAAAAATTTATGCATTGCTAATCTCATCATAATAAAAATAGTATCTTTAGGTTGTATTTATTTTCAACTCTTTCATAATGGTTTGTAAATAAAGTTTGATTTACCATAAGAATATCCACCAAGAGTGTCAAAAAAGGTTTGTATTAAATCCCATTTTCATGCACCGGGTGATTATTAGGTCAAGCCCAATATGCCATTTTTTGGATTTATTATCCCTAGGTACATATCTGCCAGAACCACATCCACTTTTAGTTTCTAAAAAGGATTATATTTATTTAAAAACCCTCATAATATATTATTTTAAAAATATTTTGTATGTTACTCTATAATTATCTTCAAAGTCTATAATTTTGTTATGTTCTCTAATATATGTTTTCTTAAATCTAAGTCCCAAGGATACTACAAAATTTCTATGATACCAACTACAATGACCCTAACTCCAAAATTTTGAAGTCCATATCTACTTTATTAAATTGGAACTATATACAAGGTATCACATCCCAAAATATTGAATAGTTTAGTAGTCTTTATAAATTAGATATATACTTTAAATTAATAAAGTGATTTATTTGTAAACTCAATTATTCTACATATCATATCATCGCATATCAATCAAAAAACACTTCTTAGTATCCCAGGGAAAATGAAACATATCAAATAGGAGAGCTTAGATCTCAGTAAGGGTATGCGTATAGGAGAACCTATCATGAATAAAGAAGCATAATAAATATGGAAAGGTAAATAACTAAAACATGTTCCATTTAACTAATAACTTGAACATAATATGTAAGGAATAAATGATGATCAAATAATGCCATATAAATAATCAAATGATCTTAAAAACATAACAACATATATTATAACTAGTAAAATAATCACATGGGATATCAATAATTGAATTCATAATAATGGAATTCATTAGGAATAACATCTAAAACATATCATCATGTATTTTTTCCAAGACATCTAAATAAATAGCTATGGCTTTGTCCAAAACCCAATCTAGTTTGTCTCATGAGACCTACCAATTCATCGAGGGGATGTAGTAGGATTCGTCCATCACATAATAATTCCAATGGATTAATAATATGAAATGGTTAAAACAGAATCAACATTAAAATTATTATTGAAAGACTAACATATGAAATTTTAATACTTACCCCAATCAATAGACATAATCATAAACCATCCAGAGTAAAATGGAAAATGATAATAAAATTGTACATCCCCAGTTAAACTGATCACAAACCATCCAAATAAATAATAATAATAATTTTATACATAGAACATATCCTTTGGGTATTATAAGTATAAAAGATGTTTTATTTCATTGATGAAAATAAATAAACTGAACAGTTCCATAAAAACATTTTGGAGAAAAATAACCATTTAATTTTTAAAATAACCTTTAACAAAAAGATCAAAAAACATTTTTAAAAAAAATTTAATTTAAAATAACCTTTTAAAACTTTTAAAATAATCATTAAAACATTTATTGGTCATGATGGTGGAAAATTTCATTTGTGTCATACATGTTAAAACAAAGTTTCTTTTCACATTTTTGGTAAAAGAAAAATAAGAATTATTTTGAAAACTACAAGATGATTCCTTTCAAAAATTAAAAATTAAAAATGGGAAAAAATTACTTAAATAAATAATTTTTGAAAGGATAAAAACTTTTTTGAATTTTTTTTTATAAAATATGGATTTAGATAAAAAATGAATTTCAACTAAAGAGAGAAATAAAGTCAGATTTTAATAAAAACAGTTTCTCAATAATTTTAAGTAAAAAAGATTCATATAATGGTAATATTACTTTAAAAGGTTCATAAATAACCATATTTGAATAAAATATATAATATTTTAATATATAAATATTAAATAATTCCCCTAAGGGCGACATAAACAAAAATAATCTTAAGTAATGAAGAGATTGTGAAATAAATCCTTACCAATTTAGTAACTTTTAAATCGTACACCCCATAAAATAGATGACATAGAATGAAAATTGAAATACTGGGAATATAAATAGATTAAGGATAAATCATATAAAATTAGTAGTATATAAACAACCCAAAATAAAAAAGTGGTGAATATGGAATATGTATCATGGAAGTAAAGGTGAGAAGTGAAACCCTTACCTCATGTATGATTTTTTTGTACTTTTATGTACCTCCTTTATAATGGTTTTAAGTATGTCATTAATTTATAACAAAATAATATTCATATTTATAATTTTATATTTGATCCTATTAAAAACTTTTACCACATGTTAATAATATTTCATTGTTTTCATTGTTTTGTGTGTCAATTGCCCTATTTTCTCATACACATTTTGTCAAAAATGTTATGGTTATTATGCCTAAAATATATATCATCTATAAAAATATAATAATGTTATAAAAATTATATTTACACATTAGATACATTTTTAGAACCATTTATGAATTTTTTACATGGAAAATGAATTACATTGCTTTGTGGAGATGGTAGGACGTATGTACACTCGAGCGACAATATCATTCCCCTAAAAAGTGACAGGTTAAAGAAGTGGGTGATATATTAATTTTAGAGCATATATATCAACTCATATATATCAACTCATATATATCACATGTATTCATTAATATTATTCTTATTACATTCTATGTAAACTATATATGAAAAACGAATCACATCGCTTGGCCGTCGGTAGTCTATCAACATACGAGCATTGTTATCATATTTGAAATAGAATGGAATTTAAAAAGGTATATGTTGTATTAAAATTTCAGAATTATTATAATATCATAACTATCATATAAATGTGTTAAATCCATAATTATATTGATCCTTTAAACGTGGTTATGGGAAATGAACTACATTGGTTTCTGAGGCAGTAGTCCTCTATACACGTAATCGATGAGTTCTATTCCCTTTTTATTATAGTAGAGATGGATAAATGTTATTCCATCAACATAATAACATCTAAATATATGGGAGATACTATTTTTATTATATTTTAACTGTTTATACAAAATTTAATGTGGAAAAATAAGAAAGAAAATGAAATTGCATTATTAAGATAATTACATTCTCTAATAGAAAACTCCTTTGGATACCCTATTAAAGACCCTAGGGATGGTATTTTGAGAGGAAAAATAGCTCTAAAATTTGTATATGGATTTTTAAGAGATATTTTTTCAGGTTTGTATTGACAAAAATGGATTTATGGGTGTGAATTGGTGAGGGGAGGGAGTGCACATTTATAAGTGGTTTAAGGGAACCCTCTTGGAAATTACTTAGAAATTTCCCAAGATAATCTGAAATGATAAAATCATTCACGTGCCAAAATAATCCAAATAACCATATGTTATAATTTGGGATAGAATAAAGTGGAAATATGGCATGAAAATAATATTTTTACAAGATGGTATGTAATGGATCAGGCCTCTATGGTCCATTTGATAGAAATCTGGTGTTTGAGGTGTCCTTGGAGGTCAAGGTGGCTCCTTTCAAAACTCTAAAAAATTCCCAATTTTCCATGTTTTCCAATGGAATCCCACCCCAGTAGTGTCCCGCACCAATAGTGTCTCATGCCAATGGTGTCTCACCCTGTCAGTAGCTCACCTTAGTAGTGTCTAACCCTGGAGGTATCTCACGCAGGCGGTGGCTCACTAGTAGTTTCTCCTTGGCAGTGGCTTGTTGGTGGTGCCTCATATGGGGATGTCTCACTGGAGGTGCCTCATGTCTGGCAGTGGGATTCCCTGGGAATGTCTCTTCTGGCAGTGCCTCATGCCTAGCGGTTGTATTCCCTAATGGTGTCTCTTCTGGTGGTTCCTCATCTAGTGATGTCTCTCCCAATAGTTTCTTACAGATGATGGTAGGATTTTTATCCTAATAGTGTTTCACTACCAACATTGCCTCCTTTCCAACAGTTTTCCATTTTTTCTACCAATATCGGGTTGTCCCAGTTTTATGAATTTTATGATGGGAATTAGTTAAAATAACTAAATTTATGGATTTTAGATTTATTTCAAAAAATAATTATATCCTTTTACCTAAGGGTTTGGAGGCATTGAAATGGTCAAAATATGTGGTGGTGGTCAGATATGCATTTAATAGAAAATTAAAAACGTATATAATTTGTGACTCAAATAAGATCTTCCTAAAGCTGAAATATATTTTCCATTGATCATTCTTTTTTGATTTCTCTTGCTACGAGACATTCTAAATCCCTCTTCCCATAGGAGTTTTGTAGCTAAGCTATGGAAATTGGTTCATATTTCTATATAGAGTCACCCACTATATGTGTGCCCTTGTTTTTGGAACAACTAGGAAGTGTCGATTCTTCATCTTCAAAGTTAGTTTTCCTTCGTCTTTCTTAATCGTGCATCATGCGGGCTGGGTATATAGATGTTTACCTTTTTGAAGATAGTTTATTATAGATTAATAAATATAATCAAATTGGTTAAAAAATAAATATACAGGGGGCTGGGAAAACTGATGCATGATCTTACTTTTTTATTTTTATTATTGATATTAAGATTTATATGGGCTAACTACCCACTGAAAATCATCATTGTTAGGGGTCCTTATTAGCGCACTAGATGGTTTGTTGAATGTATGTTTTTTTGAACACTTATATAAAAAAGTTGGTTAACCATGTATATTAGACTAATAAATAGATTCCCTAGGTTCATACAGTTTATGTGTTAGCCCTTAAATTAACAAGGGGAATTAAATAAGGAATGCCTTACTAAATCTGAAAATGTGTTTTGTGAGGTGATTTGTGTGAAAGATTCTTGTGTTTTGTGTGTGTAGGGAAAGTGTATGGAATGTGGTAATAAAATAGGGTTTTGATGGGTGTGGTATGAATGAGAAACAGGGTTATGAAACTAGGTGTGTTGTAATGTGTGGCTGGATGTGGTTGTGGGGGGTTGTTTTGGATAAAATGATGGTTTTGGAAGGATGAGTTTGAAAAAGGACAGTAGTTATTTTTATGGGTAATTCACCCAGATTTTCTCCATTAATAACATCCAAAAAGATTCTTCCCATATCAATAGGTCATGTTATGATGTGTCATTAATGTGAAGTGCTTTAATTTATGATTATTGTTACTGTGTTTCTTAGTTTCCAGGGAAACGATGGAATGAATGAATAATTGTTTAACAAATTTTGGAATGGCTTGGGGTGGTTTTGTTAACATAATAGAAATGGTTAAATTAATAGGTTTGAAATGTAAAATAGGGTTTGTGGCTTGATGTGTGGTGTTGTGCATTTAGAGGTAGTAGTAAAGTTGATAGTTTTGTGAGTTGATGGTTTGTCTAAGAACCCATAGGTTGGGATTGAGTGCTTGGTGTAATAAAAATATATACTTTTATTTTACTTTTTAATTTCTATGTACACCCCACCCATGTTGATAAATATGTGTAGAACACCCACTTTGTCACTTGGGGGTGTTCCCGACATTCGGTGAGGAGTACAGATGGCTATGTACCTGCTCTTTTCCACTCTCTCTTCCTGGTGAGGTAGGTATGGCATAAGATGTGATGGATAGAGGTCTGTTAGTGCTATAGATGGTGGTTATGATAGCCCAGTTGTTTCAAATCAAGGTGGTATGTGGTCTAGGTATCTTAGGGAAAGATTCAATAGCCTATGTGTTTCCAGGAAAGATCATTTTTTTCTGAAGTGTCTTCAGGGTGAGTTGTGATGTGATTTCCCATGTGTCTTCAGGATGAGATGTGATGTGTTGTGTTGTGTGTCCCAGGTGTGTGAGGGTAGGATATGATGTGGTATATGGAAGGGATGGGAGAACGAGGATGTACATTGTTAGGTGAGAGTTTCATACCCATGGGAAAGTGGTGCGGGGTACCCTATCATTGGTGTGATTTATATTATATTATTTTACATGCGTTACATGGTGAGTGTTCCTTGGTGAGGTTGGGTTTAGGTAGACTATTTGTATAGGTGCTGTTTGGTTATGCTATTTTCTAACAAGGGGATTAGTATTCTTCTTCCACATGTGCATGAGAGACTTTGGTTTTCCTACTGAGTATACTTGTATGCTCACCCAATGTATATAAAACTGTTTTTAGGTTTCTAGGAGGATTTCACAGACTGTGTTGGACCCTACTAGCTTGGATCCTTGACAGTTGTTGTGTTACTACCAATATTTACTTTAGTATTTAATTTCAAGAATTTTTTTGTATATGTTTTATTTATACATTCTTGTGGGATTGTTTGGGTTTCTCTTTTATATATATCTTGGAGTTTCTGTGGATTACCCATCTTATCTCCCAATCTTGTTTCTTAAAAAGGGTAATTCCTCCCATATTGTGATATTTGTACACCCTTGGTGCTAGTCTCCAACTAAGGTCCTGCTGGAGGTCGGACCCTGAGGTCATTATCTCTATTTCTTCATTTTCATCCTAGGAGAGACACATTTGGAGGGAGGGGATCATGACAGAGTGGTATCAGAGTTTTTGGTTGAGAGATAGAATGGATTTTGGAGTTAGGAATAGTGAGTACTACATGGGGTGGTATGGAAATAGTTCCAGTTAATCTTAGTGGGTGATATAGGCTAGGTATACTAGCTAGGACACAGGATTTTAGGGCCCCCATGATCTAGTGCATGAGCTCTTAGCTTATTGAACAACCAAGTGAGATGGACCTTCTTATTGGGAAGAGACCTATAAAAGGTATATGCATCATAATGACTGGTGTTATTGTTTGAATTGGGTTGTTTTCGGATGGTTAACATGGATAAAATAAATTAAAGTAAATCTTAATAAAATTCTATTCTACTCAATCTTAGAACATATTTTTTTTCCTTTTAGTTATGTCTCTTGGTCATCATCTATGTGTGGCTCAAGTAGCAGAGGTTCAGTAATATGACCTGATTAATCATTTTAGGGTTGATATGGTTGAGGTGGATGATCAGTGGAAGAGGATTTTTCATGATTTCCAGTTTAATTCTTTGTGGAAGTACAAGGGAATTGTTTTAGACATGGAGATAAAGAGATGGATGGAGGATCTCAAGATCGATTTCAGGTTGATATAGGCCCCGACGGGGTACTGGGTCCCTTTGGAGATTAGTTAAATTCAGGGAGTTATGTGTTAGTGGTCAATGATATATTTGAGAGTGTGGAAAGAAGAATACATTTTGAGGTTTGAATTCTAGAAGGATTTTTGAGAAGAGTTCCTTTTGCCGACCAAGAAGGCTAAGAAGAGGAAGGAGCTAATTTCCCTTCAATGAGGGATTATGTCTGTACGGGAGAAGGGAATCAAGTTCAAGGACCTTCTGTATTTTTTCCTATATATTTTTCCATAGGATGAGTCTCGTGTGTGATGTCCTAAGGAGGCACTTCATCCTTTTATCCATAGATTTTTACTCCTTTTACATTGCCAACGTAGTTGGTGGTTCAAAAGAAGGAAGAGGTTATTGAGAAGAAGCACTCTTGAGGAGGTCTATCGTGAGAGGGAAGCCAATATAGTTATTTGAGAGGTAGGTTTGTCAGTGGTAGGTCTTAGGTTCCAGGACCTTTGAGGGTTTGACTAGAAGGGAGTCAACTTCAACAGCTTCCTTTCTGGCCTTTGGGTGCCATTGGATTCTGTAATTTTCTTGGGAGCTTTGCACCAATGTGTTTTGGGTTTTGGGGTTCATATCATTGTTAGATCTAGTGCCCTGTAGTTTCTTGACATCATTTTAGTGGAGGTGTATAGTTTCAGTTCTAGCTTCAGTATACATTTATAGTGAGACTATTCCAGTATCAGGGGAAACAAGATTTTTCTCTACTGAGGGGAGATGGGGTGGGTAGAGGCTGACCTCATGATGTTCCTTGTAACACCCCAGGATTTCATAGTATGTTATCTATTTATAATAATTCAACAGTTTGTGCCACACGCAACACTGAGTTTGAGTTCAACATGACTTACCTAACTAGCCATTCAAAAATCGGTTATGAACAGTATTAACTGCATTTTGAATTTTATATACTGCATATAATTTTAACATCCATATTATGGCATAATTTAAGATCAAATTCAATTTTTCAGATAAAAGAAGTATTTTTCAAAAAAGGAAATTTTGCCACCTTTTAATGGATAACCCATTTTAAATCCAATATTTGACACCTTATATATTCAATTTGATTAAATAAACTTCTTCTTTAGAAGTGCGACATAAAAATTTAGTTTGGATAAAGTTTTGTTGTTTTTCTGATAACTTTCAATTTTTGATGAATTGTGAAAACCACTACATATATTATTTAAAAACAAATTTTTATTTAAATAATTATTTATTTTATTTAAATTTATATTAATTCAAATTAGATACATAAATTCATTGGAGTCATTTTATAATAAGATTAGGTATATAAAATTTTATTGAACTATTTAACGCCTTTTACCCACCTTCTATGCACATTTCCAAATTTTCATAAAATGTAATTTTACTGCTTTGGTAAATTAAATTTCAAAAATCCGAGAGACACGGTTGATATCAGTAAGTAAAATGTGGTTCAATAGGATGAAAATAATTTTTGGTGAATAGTAACTTTTGAATTTTATTTACCACGATTAAAAGTAAATATGGTTATTAAAGATAAAATGATATTATAATTACCCCAACAGATGTCTTAATTCTATTGGATAAGTTTATTTTGACAAAAAATGAACCTTAGGGAAAAAAGATGATTCTCTTTGATCGAGTTGGATTAGATTAGGATATTTATTATTATTTTATTTAAAGAAGAGTTAAAAGTGTAAAATTCAAAGTTTAATAACAAAACCATTTTTAATATTGAGTTATACATATGATAAATTTGATTATAAATATTAAATATAAATATAAAATTATTTCCTATATCATGGTATTTTATTTATTATTTTTAGATATTAAATAATTAAATTTATATATGACACAATGATGATGTAGTAATTACCTTATTAATGAATGATTAAAATAATTGATGTTCTAAATATTAAAATAAATGTAATTTGAGACTTTTTTTTGCATTACAAGAACTTTATAGGTAAATATGAAATATTAGGGTTGATTCAACATATTTTATTTGATGTAATAATGTTGGTATGACTTTTACAAAAACCAAATACAAAATAGTGTCAAAATTGACATAAATGAGTTTTAAAAAAAATACTATTTTATTAAATTATATAATAGTCTTAAAAATATAAGGTTCAGACAAAGGACTTATATAATTATAGAAATTTCATTAATGAACCACTTCATGTTCTCTTGGAATTTTATAGTAATCTTATTAACCATGTATTATAATAATACAAGAACACATAGTAAAATTTAGACTATTTAACAAAGAGTTAAATATAAAAGATAATGTCAATATGGTGACCTAAACTTGTCTAAAATATATTGTTTGAGAGGATTTAGACCCAACCCCACATTATCCTCGAAATAAATCCATTCAGAGCTATTATAAATATAAAATAATTTTATAATAAATTAATATTTCAAGCTTTTCCTAAAGTGACCCTCACCTCACTTATAAAAAGGCACTTCCCTTTCTCTTAATTTCACACCTCCAAAGCCTTTTGACTCGCCCAAAATCTGCTCAAATATCCTCCCAACTACCCTCACTTCAACCTTGAGGATTTAATTTGATTATAAATCCAACCTAAGGAGCCCTTTTTTTCAAATAAAAAAGAAGAACCCAAAGAAGAGGTAATTACTTCATCACCTCTTTCAAAGTTCTTTTCTTCTTCCAATTCCTCTTTATTTATTGTTTAAATACTAAAATAATAACTCTAGTACCTTCTACATACTTCTATGTTATTATAAATATCGTACAATCATATTCATTATTCTATCCATCCAATGAATAAAAAATTCACCATATGCGCATACGTACGGCTTACCGTCTCCACGTCGTGGTGTAGTTTGTTATTCAACACTTCATTATTTGGATGGGTATAATAATGAGTATAACTGATGTAAATAATAAATATAACATGTTAATGATTTTGTATATATATTATAGTGTCAAATTATATAATATTTCACCACTAATAGAATTATATTGTTGCACGTGCGTCCGTACGGCTTACCATCTCTACGGCGCGATGATATTTCATTTCCCATCATAACCATTCAAGAATAATTTTTATTTGATGATTAAACATAATGTTTAAGAACTTAATATAATTCTACATATGAATCAAATAAATAATATCCATAAATACATGACTTGCGTAACAAAAAATATAAAGTAAAACAAATCAATTAACACCCAAAACAATGATACTAATGAAATATAATTAACAAATCAATATTATAAGATCATATATGATATCATATTTATGTATGTAGTTCTTTTATTATTTAATAATAATGATTTTACCATTATAGAGGAGGTTAAAGTACCCTCTACTAAGGAAAATTACAAGGTAAGGGTTAATTCCTCAATCTCATTATTAGCTGAGAATTTTTATGTGTAATTATTTACTAGGAAATATTTATTATCCATGTGTTTGTTTCATAAAATATTTTTCAAAAGAATTATTTTAAGGGACACTTTAACTAAAACAACATTTTAAATGTTTTAAATGTTTATTCTTCTAAATCTTTCTCATTAAATTCCATGTTTACAAAATGGTTTTAAGGGATTATTTATATGTATATAAATGTTTTAAAATGTTAATTTCTTTCAAATGAGTCAAAGTGGTATGGGAAATTTTGATTCAAAAATATCTTTGAAATTTGTTCCTTTATAAATTGCGAGACTTTCAAATGATTTCTTGAAAACGGGGTATTTCAATCAAAGATATTTACTGATCATTTTCAACTATGTCAACATCCTTTACTGGATATTATTCTTGATTGGGGTTGATTTATTACAATACAATATTTCATATTGTATTGAATGAGTTATGATATGTTTTACAGTGGATGTGCTATTTTTATACCATTCATGGTTTATGGTTAAATTATTGACATTTCATATGCTAGTTTTAATATGAATATTTATGTTATGATTTAACATTTTCAGATAAGGAATGCATTGGACTTAGTAAGTGACAGGTGGGGCCTACTACATTCCCTCGATGCATTGGTAGGCATCATGAGACAAACTAGTGTCTTGGCATAAGACCTTGATAAAATATTTATCAGTAGTCTTGGAATGAGGCCCTAACTATGTGGTTATGATGTCCGACATTATGCATTACATCATTATAAAATTATCTCATGATATTACATGTGATTATTTGGATAGTAGAATATCCATGTGAATAAGTAAATGAAATTATTTGATTTATCTTTTCCATATTATGCTAAATTTTAAGTTTAAAAGGATTAAGTTTTAGTCTTACACATTTCCTTGAATGTTTATGCTTATTTATGACAGTTTCTCTTATATTGTTATCCTTAATGAGCATCTGGGATCACCCCATTCTTATGTTTTGTTTTCCCAATATTCCAAGAAGTGTATTATAACCGATATACATGGTTAAGCTAGGGAAATAATGGCATTCTCAATGGATTAATTATGTTGTGTTTTATGTTTTAATGTGTAATGTAACGTTCATGTATGTAAAATATTTTCCAATACTTCTAAACTGATCGGTCCTTCGGGACTTGATTCCTTGTCATTATGCCAATGTATTAAAATAATGCACTGGCTATGGGAATCTGGGGCCGGGGCATTATAGTTGGTATTAGAGGAAGTTTAGCAATAAACTTGGAAATTAGATTTAGATAAAATCTTATTAGGAAACATTACCCTAAGATAGACTTTGAGGATTAGTATAAAAGAACATCCAAAAATTTTGGTAATGTAGATATTATGTGGGTTTTCCAAGAAATACATCCCTGTCTAGATACTACAAGTGGACATGGTTATGGAACAGATGTACCTAGGAGTGAAACCTCTGACAAGGTGTTTCAGGCTTGACCTAAGGTATCCCGGTACAGGACAATGGGCCTTAATGCCCACCTAGTTTGACACTCCTGGGGGATATTCTTAGGATAATTCATATTTTTTTACAAACCATTATGAAGGATTTATGAGTAAATATTTCAGAAAAGAAACCAATGTTAGGATTATGAGACTAGATGTGTGTAAATATTAAATTAATGCTGAGAATTTTTATAGTTTTTGGATTATACATTATGATATGATCTAACCTAGTGTATGTAATAATCTAGAAATAGTTCTCAATAGAAGGAATAAGAACTCCAACAATACGCATGATCCAAAGAGTAAGAAGGATCATATCTTTTGTGGTCTTAATCCAACATTAATAAGGGAAATAGTCTCCAATGTATTCTCATAATATAAAGAAATACTATCATGTGTAAATAAGATAAGTAAAGAATTATCTAAGTCCTATGGCTTTGATGGGAAGCAAGAGAATAAGAGGATGGTAGAGAAAAAGATGGATAAAGGGAAGAAGGAAAAGAAGGATTTTCCCACATGTGATAAATGTGGAAAGAACCACCTTGGTAAATTATTGAAGGGAATTGGAGTTTTTCATAAGTGTGTAGAAAAACGAAACCATGTTCATGATTACAAGGGTAAGAAAAATGTTTCAAATGTACAATTCTTTATCTACAAGGAGTTGGGAAACTACATGAATCAATGTCCAAATCATTAGAGTATACCCCAAATGATGCTATTGGATAATAATCAAGTTATGATACTACCGCATATTAAGTGGAATGATTAGTGTTCTTATATTGTTATTAAAAAATATCATCATTTGAGTATTGTATTAAGGATGTTGAAGTTATATTAATTATGGAAATAAATAAGGATTATACTGCAGTACTATTTCTTTAAGGATTTGAAATTGGGTGGTACCAATAAAAGCGAATCAATATAAAGTTAATCATTTTAGAAAATATATGATTGAGGGAAATATAAACCTTAAAATATTCTTGATGTTGAGGTAATGATTTTGGAATAAGAGATGATTGATTTTGTATAAATTATATTGAATATTCTTGACTACCTTGGAACTAATTAATTGTTTATTGGATTTTACAACATTTTTGGATTTAAAGAGTATATCGGGTATTTTATGAGGAGTAAGAGAGCATGAATGTATTCAATAAGGTTTTATGGTAATTCAGGTTGTTACCATGTTTTAATAGAATACATGATGAAGGTATTCACAAGTTATTATGTGATAAAAAAGATCTTTATTATGTTATGTTGACCTTATAAATTTTTAGACTGTGAGTTTGGACACAAGTATTTTGGATAAGTATAATCGTTGGAATGGATTAATTTGGAAATTGGATACTATTGTATATGGTTAAAAAATTTCTTAAAATTATTTTTTGATAATTATAAAAAGGACAACCCAGAGGTCGGGCAACAACCCATTGCATCCGGCAAGGCCGCGAGACTTGAACCTGCAACCAAAGGGCAACAAGGGTGCATCAACTACCACTAGCCTACATAATGTCCTGGTTTTTATAATGTAGTTTTTTTAAACCATCTGACAGATGAATTATGAATTCATTTTTTAAACCATATACAACTAGGTGAAATAGAATATTTTTGAGTTCTATTATCTTTTGGAGTGAAAGATGAGTTTGTGGTGGAAACAAGTTAAAGGATGGAACTATATTTGTCAAGTATTATTTTTTTTTCTCAAACTTTAGGAAAATGATCTTAAAACAAAAAATGTGTTATACTAATACCTTATGTTTTTTTGAACTGGTGATATTTTAAATCATCATATATTTATGGCTTTGACACCCTCAGTTTTGAATTTATTGTTCACTTGTTTGTGATTAAAGACCTCAATCACTCCTTATATATATTTATGTTTTCCCTCTAATTATGTGTCTATAATTTCCACCAATTATCTCCTATTAGAAACCCTTATTTGGTGGTGACTTTTTCATTTCCCTTTCCCTCTTATTAAGACTAAATTTTATTAACTTTATTTCTAATGTGGGTTTTCCACATATGTATTTTCAATTTTCAACAGTTTATTTTCAAAGAACAATTTCAAATTGTGAGGATACGATTTATTGAAGGAGCGGAGAATATAACACCCTAGTATTTCATTGGACGTTATCTCTTTAAAGTAATTCAATATCTTGCACCACAGGAAACACCGAATTCGAGCGCACCACGACTTACCAAACTAACCGTTAAAAAATTGGTTTGGAATAGTATTAACTTTACTTTGAATTTTATATACTACATATAATTTAAACATCCTTATTATGACATAATATAATAACAAATTCAATTTTTTAAATAAAAGTAGTATTTTTCAAAAAAATGTAATTTTACTGCCTTTTAATGGAATACACTTTTTAAATATAATATTTCTTACTTTTATGTATTTAATTTGACAAAATAAACTTCTTCTTTTGAGACAGGACATAAAAATTTCATTTAGACAAATTTTTGGTGTTTTTCTAATAACTTTTGATTTTTGATGAATAGTGAAAAACACTGTGTTATTGTTTGAAATAGAATTTTAATTTAAATAATTATTTATTTTATTTAAATTTATTTTAAGTCAAAATAGATAAATAATACCTATATAATTTTAATTTAATTCATTGGAGTAATTTTATAACAAGATTAGATATATAAAATATTATTGAACTATTTAACGCATTTTACCCAACTTCTAGGCACATTTGCAAATTTGCATAAAATGTAATTTTACCGCTTCTGTGAATTGAATTTCAAAAATCTGAGAGACATAGTTGATATCAGTAAGTAAAATGCGGTTCAATATGATTAAAATAATTTTTGGTGAATAGTATCTTTTGAATTTTATTTACCACGGTTAAAAGTTAATAGGGTGATTAAAGGTAAAAATGATATTATAATTACCCCAACACATGTCTTAATTCTATTGGATAAGTTTATTTTGACCAAAATGAACCTTAGGAAAAAAATGATTCTATTTGACCCACTTGGATTGGATTAAGATATTTATTATTATTTTATTTAAAGAAGAGTTAAAAGTGTAAAATTCAAAGTTAAATAACTAAACCATTTTTAATATAGGGTTATAAATAAGATAAATTTTACTATAAATATTCATTATAAATATGTATTTTTTTACTAAATCATGGTATTTTATTTATAATTTTTAGACATTAAATAATAATAAAAATTGACACAATGATGAAGAAGTAATTACCTTATTAATGAAAGATTGAAATAATTGATGTTATAAATATTAAAACAAATGTAAGTTGATATTTTTTATGAATTCCAAAAAATTTCATGGTAAATATGAAATTTTGGGTTTGATTAAATATATTTTTTTCAAATTCATCAAGTTTTTATGACTTTCACAAAAACCAAATACAAAATAGTGTCAAAATTGAAATAAATGAGTTTTTAAAAAAAATACTATTTTAAAAAATTATATAATAGTCTATAAAATATAAGGTTCATCCAAAGGAATTATATAATTATAGATATGTCATTAATAAACCACTTTATGTTCTCTTGGAATTTTATAGTAAGTTTATTAACCATGTATTATAATAATACAAGAAGACATGGTAAAAGTTAAACTATTTAACTAAGAGTTAAATATAAAAGAAAAGGTTAATATGGTGACCTAAAATTATCTAAAATCTATTGGTTGAGAGGTTTTAGACTCATCCCCACCTTATCCTCGAAATAAATGCATTTTTATCTATTATAAACTGAAAATGATTTTATAATAAATTAATATTTCAAGCTTCTCCTAAAGTGACCCTCACCTCCCTTATAAATGGGTACTTCCCTTTCTCTTAATTTCACACATCCAAAGCATTTTTTCTTGGCCAAAATCTCCAAAAATATCCTCCCAACTACACTAAATTAAAACTAGAGGCCTCACTTTGATCATAAATCCATCCTAAGAAGCTATTTTGTTCAAATCAAAAGGAAGAACCCGAAGAAGAAGTAATTACTTCATCACCTCTTTCAAAGTACTTTTCTTCTTACACTTCCTCTTTCTTTATTGTTTCCATAATAAAATAATAACTCCAATAACTTCTACATACTGTTATGTTATTATAAATATGGTACAACCATATTCATTTTTCTATCCATCCTAAGAATAACAAAGTCACCATACGTGCGTACGTACGGCTTACCGTCTCCACGTCGTGCTGTAGTTTTTTATTCAACACTTCATTATTTGGATGGGTATAATAATGAGTATAACTGATTTAAATAATAAATATAACATTTTAATGATTCATTATATATAATATACCATCCAATTACATACGATTTCACTACTAATAGAATGATATTGTCGCTCATGCGTACGTACGGCTTACCGTCTCTACGACGTGATGAGATTTCGTTTCCCATATTAACCGTTCTAGAATAATTTTAATTTGATGATTAAAAATAATTTTTAATAACATAATATCATTTTGTATATGAATCAAATATATCTTATCCATAACAAACATGACTTATGTAACAAAACATATAATGGAAAATGAATCAGTTAACACCCAAAACAATGATACTACTAAAATATCATTAACCAAGAAATATTATAAGATCATATATGATATCATATTTATGTATGTGGTTCTTTTATAATTTAATAACAATTATTTCACCATTATACAGGAGGTTAACTTACCCTCCACTAAGGAAAAGTATAAGGTAAGGGTTAATTCCTCAATCTCATTATTATCAGAGATTTTTTATGTGTAAGTATTTACTGGGACATATTTTTTATCCATGTCCATGTTCCATAAAAGAGTTTTCAAAATGATTCTTTTAAGGGACACTTTAACTAAAAATCATTTTAACTGTTTTAAATATTTATTCTTCTAAATCTTTCTCATTAATTTCTATGTTTTCAAAATGGTTTTAAGGATTTATTTATTTGGACTTGAATGTTTTAAAATTTTAATTACTTTAAAAATATTCAAAGTGGTATAGGAAACTTTGATTCAAAAATATCTTTTAAATGTCTTCCTTTATAAATTGTGAGACTTTTAAATGATTTCATGAAAAAGGGTATTTCTCTCTAAGAGTTTTAATAATCATTTTCAACTATGTCAACATCCTTTACTGGATATTATTTTTTATTGAGGTTGATTTATTACAATACAATCTTCCATATTGTATTAAATGAGTTATGATATGTTTTACTGTGGATGTGCTATTTTTATTCCATTCCTGGTTTATGGTTAAATTATTGACATTTTGTATGATAGTTTTAATACAAATGTTTATGTTATGTTTCAACATTTTCATATGAGGAATGCATTGGACTTAATAAGTGACGGGTGAGGCCCGCTACAACCCCTCGATGCATCAGTAGGTCTCATGAGACAAAATAGTGTCTTGGAACAAGGCCTTGACAAAATCTTTATCTGTATTCTTGGCACGAGGCCTTGACTATGTGGTTATGATGTCCGGAATTATGCATTCCATAATTACGAAATTAGCTATTGATATTACATGTGATTATTCGACTAGTATAATATCCATGTAAATAAGTAAATTGAATTATTTGATTTATCTTTTCCATATTATGATGAAGTTTAAATTTAAAAGGCTTTTGTTTTAGTCTTATACATTTCATTAAATTTTTATGCTTATTTATGATAGTTTCTGCTATATTGTTATCCTTACTGAACATCTGAGCTCACCGCTCTCTTAGGTTTTGTTTTCCCAAGATTCCAAGAAGTTTATTATGATTGATATATAGGGTTAAGATAATTGAATAATGGTGTTATCAAAAGATTATTTATGTTGTGGTTTATATTTAAATGTGTAATGTAACGTTCATGTATGTAATCTATTTTTCAACACTACTAAACCGATTGGTCCTTCGGGACTTGATTCCTTGTCATCATGCCAATGTATTAAAATAATGCACCAGATTCAGGATTTTGGGGTCGGGGCATTACATTCCTTATCTTATGATACCATGACCCAAGTGTGGTTATGGGGGTGGTCATCTATAGATAGGTATAGGTGTTGTGCATTTTCAGTTGCACGCAGCAGAGGATGAATTTTTAATGGTGCTATTGATTGTTAGAGGTATGATAAGTTTCTTTAGCACCGTAGTTTGTTTCTTGTTTGATTCAGGAGATTCACACTCCTTTGTTTCACCCCCTATAACCAAAACTCTAGGACCAGACATATCATGGATTCTTGTGCCCCTAGTACTGGGAATGCCAGTCAGAGGCCAGACCAGCTTATTTGATGTGTGCCGGTGGTGCAGATTGATAATGGGACTACATCAGCCCTATATGGATATTTTCTTATTACAGATACAACCATAATATTTCATCCTCAGCATTGACTTATTCTATTCTACATGTGCTGTTATCAGATGCTTCTGGGTGAGATTACTATTCTCTTATGTGGATGGTTAGGGTGTGGTTTTCATTAGTGACCAGAGTTTCTAGGTGGGTAGCCGGTGTGTAGAGCCCCTTCTTTCTTTATTGGATGATCTATTAGTGGTATCAGTGGACAATAAAATTGTGAAGATTCCCTGGGATTTTGGGGAGTTCCATGATGTTTTCCCTAAGATAATTGTGATGTTTCCCCCTCGATGTGATGTTGAGTTCAACATAGACTTTCAACCTGGTGATTCTCTGATTACGATGGATCCTTATTGGATGGAACCTTCTAAGTTGTTAGAGTTAAGGATTCAGATAGATGATCTGATGTTGGGGGGTTTTATCCGACCCAGTGTGTCATTATGGGGTGCTCTAGTGTTGTTTGA